>CM027081.1:13912914-14507914 GCA_015343265.1 Pao palembangensis
AAAGTCTGGATGGGAAGAAAGGTGAGAGAAGTAGTGAATCTGGGAATATCCTCTCTCTCCCACTATTAGAGATTCTAACTTGTAGGGTGGGGTGGGGGTGAGGCTGCAGCAGGAGTGGCGAATAATAAGCGACAAATATAACACACAACACTGGTTTGAGCAATGTGAGATGAGCAGTGTTTCAGTTAAAAAAATATATATATACATCTATCCATAATGAATTTTAAATGATTCTTCTCAAAACAACTCCCACTGTAGTCCTAAAAACTCACTCTGCTCATTTAGTAGCATCAAAGCATTTGCTTCTGTATCATGCATGTACACTAAACTGCAGCGCTGCAAGGCCGCGGTACCTTCATTACATCTGGGTACTGCCTTAGTTTCTTGCCACAAGGGGCATAGTAGGCCACCTAAGCCTGCGACCGCCCGCCACCGTTTGATTCTTGTTTTCTCTCCGCCACCTGTGTTTTAAAACATGAAAATATGTACCAGTAAGTGACGTTCAGAAACTGTTCACATTACACTTTTCACAAGTTAACGAAAAAGAAACCTCTTTATTCTCAACCTGTACATACCCCACTAACTCAGAGGCATGTGCTCATACTCATCCATCACTCTTTTCCTCTTCCTAAACCTGAGAAGAGACAGAATTCATCATTAATCAGACCACACAAGGGGTATGACGTGACACTTTCTGCACATGCAGCATTCAAGAACCCTGAATTTAGCTACACACAGTAGGTGAGCTTCGATTTTATAATAGTCCTTTGCATTGCTTGGGGCTGCTATTTTGAAAACGCACTAAGAGCCTCGTTAGCAAAATGAGTAAATCAACATTGCACGTTCTAGATCTAATCAGTGCGAAAAGAATATAATAGGAAAAACTGGAATGTCTGTTTCCTAAAACTCATTTCAAGCTAAGTCTTTTACCTTACATGAGTTGTTTTTCTATGTTGAAATAAAGGTAGAAATGAACATTACTACTTTGCCAAACAAGTTGTCAGGGCATGTACCTACAAGACCTGAGAGCACAGGTAGGGCTATGTAAGCCAACTGCCATCTACCTTTCTTCATAAGTTGGGGTTAACAGTAAACCAAATTATGTAAAATCCTATTAAATACCTAATGTACACCTCACACCATGATTTTTAGACATTACCTAATGGGAGGCTAGGCTGTGGAAGAGGGCGAGCCTGGAGAGCTGTGATAGGCCAAGGCTTGCGGAGCTGGACACAATGGCGGGACTTTTGATGACCTGTAGATTTAGCGGAGAACAGCTGGTGGAGGTGTGATTGCTCAGTGTTGGTAGTTCTGGACCTTTGGTTGCTTGGTGGGGAGTCATCTCCTTTTAGATGATCAGGCGGCGGCAACTGCTCCTTCACTTTCTTCCAGAAATGTCGCTGTCTGAATTGCTGTCAGATTCTGTGTTCCAGAAATAAAAATGAATGAGAACACTGAAATTTCAAATGAAGTAAACATTACCATTACCCACTCCCACTATTTAAATTTGTATATTTCAAATCCTGCAGACCTTCAACAATAATTTCTAAACCTAAAAATGCTATCTAATGATTATGTTTCATAAACAGATCATTATTTCATTCTTAGAGCTGCAGTTGTTAAATTATTGCCAAATTAAGTGATTACTTTATCTTCAAGTGCCTTTAGTGGGTTGTTCCTGATACCCAATAAAGCCTACATTTGTTTAAATTTTAGTGAGTTTGCACTGGAAGGAAAACCTATTTAATGTGAGGATGTTTTTAATAAAAATGTTAACAATTGCTCTGAGCACAACCATTTGGAGAATATTAGGTTTTGTGCAACAGTCATCCTACAGCCACTGAGTTTTATTACCTCTGCCTTCAAAACACAATCATATAATACTGAGAACATTTCCAGCAAACAGCAGGCATCCACAGATAAGTACATGTTTATAGTTCACAATGATACAGCACAGTACAGATCTAACTTTACCAGAAAGTTATAGAATTTAGGAATGCATTCTTAAATTAGGAGTTCTATATTGACAGTGACTTTTCTAAAGAACAAAACAACACAGGCTGCAATTGAACTAGTCATTAGTTGTTTTCTTTACACCATGTACTAACCTGACAGACTATCATCTGAGTCTTCTTCATCCTCCTCCTCTTCCTCCAGGTCATCATCCTCATCATCATCATCGTCATCTACTGAGTCATCAGATTCCTTGTTAGCAGGGAGACCAGCTGTGGGGTTACATGTCCCCGGAATCCCCACTCCTGGAATTCCAACTCCAGGGATACTAACGCCAGGAATCCCGACTCCGGAATCTCCTCCACGAAACAAATTGACTGGAGCCTGTACCAAGTGGTTCTGAGCAAAGCCCTTCCAGGAAGCTAAAGGGTCTGTTTGTCCCAACCCCACTGTCTGTCCCTTACTCTTCAGGGTCTTGTTCTTTCTGGATCCATGACCTGTGGCTTGGGGTGAGGTAGTGGGGGGCTGTGACGGAGCCCCAGCCTGGGTGGCTGCCTGGGTCCTGCTTGCCCCTGTGCTTAAATTGACAGGCATTGACCCAGCATCAGAGTCGCACTGAGGTGACTTGCCTTGTGAGGCCAAGTCTTTGCGAGGTTTGGTGATGAGGGCCAAAGGTGCATCCTGAGTGGTGCTTTGGATGACTCCATTAGGGTGGTGAGGTTCAGGGAGCCCCAGAAGGGCACTCGAGAGGAAGAGGTTGGAGTGATTGTTCTGGGGAGGCGTAGGCTGAGCGGGCGGCAATGGCGATGAAGACAATGATGTCCTCTTGGGAGACTTGTTTGGCCCCTGCTGCTGCTTCTTTAGCTCAGCTGGGAACGCCTGCCCTTGGGACATGAGAATCTGGAAAGTAAGGAGGAGGAGAGAGAAAGAGTAGGAGTGGCAGGGAGTAAAAAAAGGGGAGAGAGAAAGAAATAGAATAGGAGGCACAAAGGAAAAATTAGAGAAGAAAGGGGACAAAGTACAGTTGCTCCAGCTGTCAGTTTGAATCAGTGTTGATTGTTTGAGCAGGTGACAAAACTACAATGCTGAAAAGTGGTACAGTCAACTGTGTCTAAGCTTCTTCCTGAGAAACCGAAAGAGTATTAATGCAATAACCAAAGGCTTTGTACTGGGCAAATTCACAGAGAGACACTGCAGATCAGTCTGCAAATGCAATTACTTTGTCTGCAGATTTGAAAAGCCCCATCACCATCAGTATTATACAACTTGTTTGTCTTTGTTTTACATTGATTGCAAGTTTGGTTCAAGCTGTTTTAAGCAAAGGCAGGTTAGACTTGACGTTGTAGATTAAACTGGGTGCAGTATGAAGAGAAAATAATCAAATTCACAGATCATGAAATACAGTAACAGAGCTTAAACCACAGGGGGAATTTAGTTGTTAGTAAACTTCCCTATAACAGTAAAACAGAAAAGGGGAAATGTTTAGGGGATTTTCTTTTGTTTTACAGAATACAGTATTCAAACTATTTAATTGATTAATTTTCAAGTGATTTTTTTTGTTTTTTTATTAAAAAATATATTGCTTTCAAAATAAGCTGAAAAACAATTTTACAAGCCTTAACTAATGTCAATAAAGTCGACCTTATACAGCAAATTCTGTATTCAGCATCCTTTGCAATACATGATGGTGAATTACCTGTTTGAGCCTGAACTCATTGATCTGTGCAAGTGAGGCTTCCAACTGTTTCCTCTTGTTGGGTTTGCCAGGGCCAGCAGTAGTATGTTGAGATGGCTTCAGCGAGGGCTTTTGGGAGCTTGTTACAGATGAGGTCAAACCAAATGGGTTTGGGGAGGTAGATGGTGGGAGAGTTGAGCGAGGTGGAGAGGGGACAGAGAGAGGCTTAGGGGAAGAGCAAAGGGAGAGGGGCAGGTGCTGGGGAGAAGACGATGGCAGTAGTTTGGGTAGTTTGGGGGACGCAGTGCTGGAGAGTGCCTTTGGAGATGTTGTAAGGGCTATGGGGGAAGAAGTAGGTGAAGTCTCCCTACGTGGTTGAGTAAGGAGTGCAAGTGGTTTTGAGTTAGCAGCCAGGCCAGTGGACTGGATCACACTGAAGTGTTGAGGTGGACCCTCTGTCCTGGACCTGTGCTGGGCCACTGGTGACGATTGGGACAGTGTGGGAGAAGAGACAGAGCAAGGTGTGGGCACAAGAGTGAGGGGGTTTGAGGGAATCTTCTTGTCCTGGGGGTCTTCGTACAGTGATCTTTCACTCTTTGAAGTTCTACTGCCTTGTAACAAAACCTGATGATCATATATAATAACCTAGATGAGCAAGGATTTATTTCAAAAAGACACCATGTTTATTTCATTATCTCCCAACCCTTCTTACCTTTGATTTCTTTTTTGCTCGCTTCTCAGAGTCTGATAATTCAGTCTGTTTGTCTTCTTCCTCATCTTCCTCATCCTCATCATCTTCATCTTCCTCTGCCAGGTCTTCCAGATCACTGCTAAGGGACCCGTCACTTGAGCTGTCCGAGGATGTGCCTGATTCACTGTTGCTTGCCACAGAGGTGTCTGTCAGCTTCTTTTGTGACTTCTAATTTCAGAGAGAGAAATTATGGATACACTTTAGTTTATAATATATAATTTGTCCATGTTTTCAAACTGAGGAAGAATGAAAGTCAGAGGACTGGCCTTCTCTTTAGGTTTTTGGATTGGCTTTTCCATCACCTCCACAGGACTGGTTTCAGTACTGCTGCGATGACTGTTGGAGGAGTCTGGACTTTTAGTTGGCTTGGTCGCTGTCTGAACTGGCGCAGAACTGGCAGGAAAACTTCCTGATAGCGTGGTGGGAGGACAGACCCCACTGCCATTCACTGCCCCATTCACTCCTAAAAAAAAAAACAAAAAAAAAAACCACCAAACAGATTCATCAGCACTTTCCCAAATCCAACTTTACTACACTTTGGTACTGTGTGTTTTTCCATTCTGCAACTAACTGTAGAGTGGAACAAAGCTAACATGAAAGACTGGGTTTGCTATTAAATTACACGAGTAAGGCACAATATTAACACGAGCAGGTAACAGAAAACAAATGTAGCTGTTACCTTTCAGTGGGGCATGGTTATTTTTGCCCGGCATCCTGATTTGAACAGGGCTGGCGCTGTGGTTAGGCTGAATATGAGGGAAGAAGGGAGGGAAGCCAATGAAGGAGGGAAGGAAGGCAGCAGCACCTCGTCCATGGGCTTCAGCAGCTCGCCACCACTCTGCGGAAGATAGAGGAGAAGAGACAACGGGGGATTAAAGATGAAACCAAGAGCTGGCAAAACAACAAATCTCCGTCTTACCAGAAAGGGCTCCAAGCTGAGGATGGGCAGCCAGAGCAGCTGACATGCCCAGGGAACCTAGGCCTCCAAACTCAGGCCTGCTTGCTCCAGCAGAATAGATGGCTCCGAAGGCTGGGTGGTTGACAAGAGGGAAGGCACTTGACAATGTGGAACCAATGAAGGGCTGCTCTCCCGTGGCTCCAAACAGACGGCCTGAAAACAGCCACACTGTTTCAGAATTTGCTCATCGTTGATGTAATCAATCAGTGCTCTTATACTGATACCCAAAAAAGGAAGTGTTCTGACTAAGACTAAGAGGCGTGACCACATTTCGCCTGTGATGGCCTCCCTACATTGGCTTCCAATAAAATTTAGATTAGAATTTAAGATCCTCCTCCTAACCTACAAAGCCGTGCATGGTCTGGCACCATCGTATGTCACTGATCTAACTGAACCATATCAGCCCTCTAGGACGCTGAGTTCCTTAGATTCAGGTTTACTAGTTACACCACAAATCTCCAAATGTAGATATAGAGCCAGGGCCTTCAGTTATCAAGCTCCTGTGTTGTGGAATCACTTACCAGCATCAGTCCGGGCAGCAGACACCCTCTCTATGTTTAAGCGTAGGCTTAAAACCCCACTTTTTGCCAAAGCCTATAGCTAGGACTGTTCGGGCTCTGCTGGGGAGATCTATAGACACCGAGCTTTCAGAGTAGGGGGGGGGAACTCACTCATCATGCCTGGTTCAGCACTAACCCACCCTCTCCCCCAGAGCTCTCGTGCTCATCTTTTTTACAGCACTTCTGGAGCCTGTTGCTGCATCTCCTACCTCCACCCTCCTGCTACTGCTGCTGGATCCAGAACCCTCTCCATGGCCCTGCCTGGATCCTGCAGCTTTTGCTCAATGTTCTCTCTATCCTCCCTGTCTCTCCTCTCGCCCTCTCCTTTTTCCATCTCCCCCTCTCCTGTCTCTCTCACCATCTCCCAGTCTCTCTCCCCCCTCTCGTCTCTCTCACCATCTCCCCATCTCTCCTCTCCTCCTCTCCCTCCCAGGCGGTTGCAGCGGATGGCCGTCTACACTGAGTGTGGTTCTGCTCAAGGTTTCTCCCTGTTAAAGAGAGGTTTTTCCTCGCCACTGTTGCCAATACCAATTGGCTTACTCAGTGTGGATCTTTGCCATGGGAGCTGTTTCTCTTTTTTTGAACATGTAAAGTGTCTTGAGATAACTTTCTTATGAATTGGCACTTTAAATAAATTGAACTGAACTGATATTTCTAGAGTCGTTTTACTTTTCCTGTGCCTGTGACATATCACAAGATTTTACAAAAAATATTTTAAACAAGCTATGACTATTTTTTCTGTCTAATCTTAAACAGCTTTGAAGATGTGCTTGCAGACCTCTGCCAAGCAGCTCAATAACCCATATAGTGTGCCTTCCTCACAACCGTGTGCGTGTTCACATAGGGGGAGAAGGTGTTACAGCATCCTCTTTTCCTTTAATGGAGGGTGTTAGAACTTAGAAGAAAGCTGTACAAGTTAACCAGTACCAGTAGTATAAAAAGCAGTGGTAATACAAGGTTACATAGTTGTTGCTTTATCAAGGAAGCCCCCTGGCTTTGATCATTGAAGATCAAAAATCAAAGGCCCCTCCAGACTTTAGGACATCTATTCTTTCTCCCATTGTCAACATGGGACAAATTAATAATCTAATTTCTGCATAACAAATATCTTTGTATTGACATGTCTTAGTTTTCATTGTCAGAATGTTCTGGACTGTGAAAAAGACACTCTTGGTGGGAAGAGAGTGTGTGTAAAAATGCATAAAAGCCAACCTCCTATCCTTTTGGTATTCAATTTCAGCACAGGAGAATACTTCATCAACATCATCATCATCTAGCATTTTCCTGAGCACAATCATTTCTGGCAAGGGCGACTGCCACATATTACCTCCTCCCAGAGTCAGATGCAATTTGGTGTGAGCATATTTCATGCAAATTCAATTTCTTTTCCAGAAAAGGGGAGCAGGCCTGGTGATACACAGGCAAAAAAGTGATGACTGAAGAAAAGGAAAATGTTGTACACCGTGCAGATGAAAATGTCAAGCGACTATACACCTGCACGTAAGACAAACACAAGGGCACATTTTGTCTACAGGAATGCAGTCTAAAATCTAATTACATATAGATATAATAAATTCAGTTATCACTGATCAAACAGTAAGACTGTGAATGAACATCATTCGTCACATGAATCTTGGATGCTGTTTTCAAGCGTGGATGGCAGGGATTTAGCCATGTCTCTGCACTTCTGTGAGAATCAGTTTTCCTATTGGTTTCAAGGCCTCTTTTTTGAAACCATAAAACAGGAAAATATGGCTTTTGAATGTCATTAGAATATGCTGAATATGTAAAGTCTGCCTTGCCAGCGTCAGCTAGAGGATACAAAGATAAACAACTGCAATGCAACCTCCAGAATGCCCAGCCACAGCATTCACTGCTGCCTGGGGTGTTTACCTCTCCCTCACATATGCCTTTCCTTTCTAGGCAAAGCAAAATGCCTTCTTAATATTAATACCGGCTTCCTAAAGGCAAATAATTAAATCTAAAAAATTTAAAGTGAGGAGGAAGCAGTGGTAACACATATACTTCTGATTACCTTCTTTCTGTTCCCGTCTTTGCGTGTCTCTCACTCTCCTCTCCTGCGCCTTCTTTCATATTCTGTTTCAATCCCTCCTCTACTCTGACAAACTGCACCGCCTGCTTTTTTCATGTTTGGATGCTGCCGAAGGGGGATTAATTTGTTGTTTGTTGCAGTCAATCAAATTTCCACATACAGATTTAAGTTAATTGCATCCGTGAGTTGATCCCAGAAGAAGACAGTGCTACAAGCGGTTATCAGCTTTTATTTTCCAAGTGATATCCTCATCAATGACATGCGCACAGAGACACAGACAGTTTGTGTCCTGTTTTATGTTAGATTTCAAGTGGTTTTGGCACATCTGCAAAATATATCTAACTCCAGCAGAGTATGTAATGACACTATATCTCTGTAAAATGTAATAAATGATTACATGTGTGAAGTATCCTTGTTGTCTTCGGGAATGTGCTTCCTTTAAGCTATGATGTCTGAATTTATGCAGGGCTCTCATGCATAAATGAAAGTGAAATATAAATTAATATAAAATAAATGAGGCCGACCAAAGAAGTAAGAAGACAGTGTTGCCTAGAAAGTGCAGCGCATAAGCCCTGCCTCTCAGTATTTCATCTGACGCTCTTCCAAAATTGCTTATCTTGAAAATCTGAGCACACGTAAAGGCACGGACGGAAAAGATGGATGTATAATACATAAGGAGGAGATGCTGCTAATGGTTTTTTCTTTGGGGCAACACTGATAAAATGGAGAACAAAACAAGGGGCTTTATTTGGCTCTTTTTCTTTCTGTAACTGAGAAAATACATCAAACTTTGAGAAAGCAGGATGTGCTGTTCACTGCTTTATGAAAGTGTGGTTTATGTTTGTGCTTCTGTGTGTGTGTGTTTTTGTACTGAGCACCAAAATACTCATTCTACTAGTAAAATGAGGACATTTTTGGGAAATGGAAGGCTTTTTTTGTGGTTTAAAGAAGTGGCTTTAGGGTTGGGGATAGAATTGGGTTTAGGTTTTAGGGGGTAGGGTAAGGGTTAGGATCTACGGTTAGTTGAGACGGTTAGAATTAAGGTAAGGGGCTGGGTAATATATTAAACCTATGAAAGTCCTCACAAAGAGAGAAGTACAAGGTGTGTGTGTGTGTGAGAGTGAGTGAGAGAGAGGGAGAGAGGGAGAAGGCCTTTAAACAAAGTATGAAACTGAGCAATTGATTCAGTTTCATAGGGGATGTTTGAAAAGCACACAGACACACAAGTACACACTCCCATACACACAGCCTTACGCGAGATACACACGCGCTGTATTTTGTCTAATATATAGAAAGGTAGCTTGATACTGGCTGCAGGACAGGGCTGACTAGACACTGAGTGGCTGACAAATGTTAAATCATGCAGGCAGAGGCGCTCTCTAACTCACTCACTCTCTTTCTTTCTCTCTGTCTCACAATCACACACACACAGGCACACGCACGCACACACGCACAGTGTCGTGCTGAGCCTGACACTGAGGCAGCTGGAGCCAGAGAGCTGAAGGTTGTCAGGAGACATGGCAAAGCATGTGTGTTTTTCTCACACAAAAGAGCCCCCTAATTGTTTGGGATTCATTAATGCAGAAGCTTTTCAATTGCAACCCAAGCTGTCAGGGAAAAAAAAATCTTTGTAGTTAGAAGATGAGGTGTATTCACACAGGCTGGAAAATAACTGTATAATTAATACTGGAGGAAACTCATTTTTCATGGTAAAGAAATGAGGAGCACACTGAATGCTATCAAGACATGAAAGTGACCATATTTGAGTCTTGTGTTATGGAAAGTGTGCGTGTGTGCTTGTATCTTCTTCCTCTGTAAGCATGATTTTTGACAGACAGATGATCGACAAAGAAAGAAAGGTGCTTCTTACCAGAGGTGCTGAGGGTGGATCCCAGTGTTGAAGGGCTTGGGGCCAGGCTACTCTTAGGATGGGGAGCAGGGGATGATGAAGAAGAGGAGGAAGAGGAGGATGAAGAGGCCGCAGGGGAGGAGGTGCGAGCAGCAGACAGGGTGGGCGCAGGGGAGGCCAGCCGCTCTCCAGACTCCATATCTGTCAAACACAATCCAATCAGTGGGGTTACAATAGCAAAGCACACCCATCCGTACACTTGCAAACACACATGCTTCAACACACACATACACACACACACACCAATGAATACTGTCACACCTACATAGCAGATTCAAGCAACTGCAGGCGCACACACGCGCATCTCCTGACACTTTTGCTTTCACATCTCACTTCCCCTGAACAATATTTCTATTTAGCCATGCTCACTGGCTCCCATGCCTCCATTGATTCTATAAGAGGTAAAAAGGAGGCATCTTTAAAGACTTTGAAAGAAGAAGACAAGGCAAGATTTTGAGTTGTGCTTAAAAAACCTGAAAGGCCTGAAAATGTGTTCCGCAACAGGAGCTGTTCTGCACAGAACTTGCTTAGCCGATGTTGATGTGGGATTTTTGGACTGGCAGAGTTAGCAAAAAAAAAAACAACAACAATGAAACCAAAATAGACATTTCTCTCTTCTTTTGTCATCCCCGCTCCTGAGACACACAAGGTAAAATCTGCAATCAAACTCATATGCAAACCACATTTGGCAAACAGGATCCCTTTACACTCTCTTGATAAAAAAAAGACTGTCATTTCAATTTAAGGGCTCTTTGAGGCCGTTAAAGACGACATTGCTCTGTGTCCTTTCAGTTGGAAATAGAAGTAAACAGGGAGGCTTTTAGATGATGGGTGCATTAACCGACACAATAACTTTCCATTTTCAGTCTAAGTCATCATGCCAGCCATTATCATCCAAAAACAACATCATATTTGATCATCCTGCAACTAATTGTTTTGTTTTTTTTGGAAGGGGGGTTGTTTACATTTTAACCTAAATTCCAGTCTGTTTACAAAAAAGTCACATTAACACTGTGCCAACACTATTAACTCTTAAGAGTTTCAAAGCATGTGTGTATTTGTACACACATGAATACACACTTCACAGGGTTCAACCACACAGCAAACACACAAAAAGAGGCACAAAATCGCCTCCCTGTCTATCACATCCACCTGACTCTTTTTCTCTCTTCTTCTCTGCCTGACACTAATCCAGGACAGAAAATCCCCTTCAAAAGCACAGTTTGCAGATTGTGTTTTACAGGCAGGCTTTGTTATTGTGTCATTACACATAAACATTCTCTGACTCCATCTCTTTTTCCTTCCCTCTCTCCTGCCACCCCTCCACCACCCTCCCTCACTCCTCTGCAGTGGGAGCAGAGCCACTGATTAAATCTCCGAGACAAAAGCTGCTATCCTCTGAATATCAAGTATCAGCCTTTCGCCAGGAGCAACACTGACAAGAGAGAGGGAGAGTGGGAGAGGGAGAGGCGAGGTGGATGACAAGAAAACCTGCTGCAGTCCACGGGGAGGAGGCTGGTGTGCCATCGGACAGCCATGCCTGCTACTGCTGCATTGAAAAGATGGTGGTTGTGTAATTACGAGCAAGGTCAAAGGTCCTTTGAGAGGCCTCTCATGCAAGGTGACAGGATTTGGATTAAGGGACCAAATTATCAATCCAAAGGGGAGATAAATTAATCTTTTACACATTTTTTTTTTTTTTTTTTTTACGTGTTTGGCTTCGTAACTGAAGAGGTTTATCAAACCACTGATGGTAAATGGTTGTCACACTTTGCGCTCCATCACCCTGACTGTCACCCTTAAATGTCAGGTTAGGGTGGGGTGGGGGGCAAGGAATCTTTCAGCTGACAAGGAGAGAAAGGGTTTTCTTTCTCATGGTTGTTCCTCACAGAAAATCTAAGTATCATTAGAAGTGTGATGAAAATGCAAAGAAGCAGTGGCCCTTCGTAATTATCATAATGCATGTGAAAACAAAAGGCTCGTGTCTCCAAGGACAAGCAGCTTATGTGGTGTCAGCTGGTAAGTGAAGCGGTTCATTCCCTACCTTTTCAGCAAAGACAAACTGGAAAAAGGACAGAATACAGATAGAAGAAATGATGGGGAGAAGAGATAAGTGAGATAATGCAGTCTGATTTTGTTGTGGGGGAAAAGATGCAAAAGGAAAGAAGTGGAGAGGATGAAAGACAGGCTTTAAAGCATTCCTGTCATTTCTCAATATCTGCACTTAATGTTTCGCCTTGTCAAAACTTGATGATGTGAATAGAATTGATTTCCTCCCTAACAAACAACAAAAAAAGCAATCCCTTCTTTGCAGAGGTGTAAAGCAGACCAATCCTCCCCCTCATCTCTTTTCATCTTGCACATTTTCTCAAAGGGCCCCTTTCTGGGATGAAAGATGGAGGGAGAGAGGACGGGGGGGGGGATGGGGGATGACTGCAAGGCAAGTCCATCTTCTGCCGACAACTACAGATTGGTCACTTAGTGCAATTAAAACTAATAACAATAATAAGATTGGGCTCAGCAATGTAGCACCAAATGCACAGCCCCAATGATTACAACAATAATGGAGTGCCAAGGTATTTAGAGATCCAATCCTTACTAAATTATAAGAAATTCAAATGGATTTAGCATCGGAATTAGCTTGATTTTATAGGTAATTAACAGTATACTACAGTGGTGGAATAAGGCAAGCATTGTAATCTCTGTGAATTGTTAAATCAATTTGAATTGAATGACAGCGGCCAATCAGCACTGAGCAGTGCAACCCAGAAACAGCAGCTCTCGCAGATGCAAGGAGGGAGAGGATTTATGCTAATGGCCAAACTATGATTTATAAGGTGTGTTTCAGTGCCGGATTCAGACTCACGTTCACAAATACACAACAGCCCCCAGCTGTCAACACATGCAGCTAATAGTGGCTGGATGCAACAGCCTTTCAGGAGATAGCGTGGCTATAAACAGCACTGTGGTTTTATGAGTGCACATGGCCTTCATATAGGAGCCTTCACATGTCAGTGTCATGTGTGAGGAGAGCAGAACTGCACAGGAGAGATGGAGTGTGTCCATTTGGTGGCGATGAAATGGCCTTTTTTTCTTAGAATGTGGTCATACATTTGTTTTGCTGGAGTTGTGTGTCTGTGTAACTGGATGTAATGGTGCTTGGTACACACACACACACACACATACTAATAGAGGTGTGTTTGTGTGTATTTGTCAGGGACTCAAACTACTCAAGCCACTGTGCATCTCACTTCTGCCCCTTCTCTCCTCACCCCCTTCAACACACAAAACACACACATACGCATGCACACAGTAACAGATGGCTGATACTAACTGAGATAATCCGCCAACAGAGTCATCAGCATGGATCAGTGGTAATCAGAGTGTGGACACAATGTCTCTTCCCTAGCCGTAATGGAAGGAGCGCCTGGCGCAAGAGAAAGGAAATGCATTATTCCCCATGATGCCCTGACCCCATTCAAAGACACACGGTGGCTCCGAGCTCTTCCTTTTTCCTCTCACTGCAGCTGACAAAGAGCGTATCATCGTTGCCTCCACAACATTCATTTTCTCCTCTGGATCTCATTCACTCTGGCTTTTATTTTTGATCTGGATCTGTTACATTCAAACTGCTATTTAGCTGCATCCCATCCTGCTAACAACACAAATGTCAACATGACGCAAGCGTCAAAGAGAAGGCTTCAACTGAAGTGAAAAATGCTGAATTTTATCCATGCAAAAGAAAAAAAAAATAAAAATATATATATGTATATTATATATATATATATATATATATATATATACCAAAGCATATATATGCTAAGAGGGGCTGTCATAGGCACGACAGATGCAAATGGATGCGGATGTCAATGCCGCATCATCTTCCTGAATGAAGCACACATACTTGACGATCCCTTGTTTTTTTTCTCCTCTTCATCCCCTCCCTCCCTCTCTACATACACAGCAGTAGCCAGGAAATGACATAACCATGCATCTTAGCAAAAATTATATGACAACAACCTTTGCCCAGAGTCAAACAACTCAGAGGAAATGCAAAAAGGCAGCACAGCACCTGCTGCACCACAATCTACCGTGCGAAACAAGACATCAATAGCGCGGCTACATTTTCCAAATTGCAGACTGATTATTATTGAGGAGTATTATTGTATTAATTACTAAATTGCTGTATCTGTACAACGTAAGTGCTTTAAAAATGAGGATGGACACTGGCAAACGTGAAAGGAGCACAGGGCTTCCGTGCTTCAAATGGTCTGTGTAGGTGACAACAACAAGGGTGACTTGGACTCCTCCCTCTGCTCCACTCCTGCCCAGTGACAGATGGCAGAGGAGGGTACACAGGGGATGGGCACCATCTCTTGCCCCGCCTTGGCTCTGCTTCTGGCCACAGGTCTTATTACAGCCACACTATTGACGTTAACACTGGATCCTACCACACTAGACCCGCTTAATCCCTGCCAGTGAAAAAGGTAATGATATGGCTCATGCGTTGCGAGTGCTGCACAGAGCACGGTGACAGAGTTTCCAGCTTCCAGCATTCACTGGGCAAAACACGTAGATATCCATGTCGCTGTAAGAGGCTTAGATAGAATATAAAACCAAATGGCATGCCACACGCACTCTGTAGATTTTTTTTTTTTTTTTAAATGACAGGAAATCAGCTCTTGCAAAATGGTTTTATTTGCCTTTTTCGAGCATACTGTAGATGCCAAAGGCTGGAATCAACACCCCTACTCACCATCCGTCTCTGTTGGCTTCCCAGTGACAATAATGTGATTTTGGGACATGGTGATGACTCGGTGGAGGGGAATAGGATAGGCTTGTCACTTGTGTTTGATGTCAAACCTATGTGTGACAGAATAGTGCTACTCAGCTCAGACAGACATAGCATTACTCCCATTTCCAGGCAAGAAATAGAAGAGAATGAGGTGGTTGTCATGTGACTGTGTCTGCAAATATTTGTTACTGACTATATATGCGCATGCCTGTCCAAATACACACAAGGATAAATTAAATTGTAAATATAAAATAAACTAAATGAGACAATTCTTCATCCCCGATTCACATTCACATCTGCATCCAGCCAAAGCTAATTATTCTCCCCATGGTAACCTGGCAGGGTCTTCACATCAAAAAATCACAAGTGTGCATCAGGCAATCATCCCTGATGAATCTGCCCTTCTCCCTCTGCTAGCCACTCACATTTGTCTGTCAGGCTCGCTGCTCATTACAGTTTTTCTGCAGACTGAACCAGATCCGGCCGCATGTGTCTTCAAGAGTTTGTAATGACTTTAGAGCAGTGTTGGTGGCGCTCTAGAGTTGTGCCATGTGCATGCGCAGGCAGACGTCCACACATACTCTGTCTCACCACACACACTGCAGGCAAGGTGAGTGGTAAACCAGTGCCGGCTGAGGTTATTTACCATTCAGATTACAGCGTGTGGCATTTTACATAAAAGCAAAATTGATGACTTGCAAAAGACATACCCTGAGGTCTCAAACAACTTGTCTCACTACATTCTAAACAAGGTGGTTCAAATTCTCCTGCTGTCACCATCTTTGTAAAATGGTGTCGTATTAAATCAGCTAACAATTTCTAATTTAATTATCGACAGCCGCAACCTGTCGTGATTAAATGTCAATGCTATTATTAGGCAAGCATCAAACATTTAAATACATTCAGGAAACAAAAAAAATCCAAGATATGGAATACCATATTAGTTATCAAGAAATATGAAAAAGATATGGCGAGATCGGGGGTGGGATTCTGACTGCAGTAGTTCAGATATGCATAATGCAAATGATATGCATGTCAAATTGAAAAACAAACTGACAGTGACAGAACAATGGAGTAGCCAGAGAGTAGCAAGCCTTGCTTGAAAAACAGTCAGAGCTTCTACTGTCTATCTCCACAAGAAGACGCCATTTACAGCTGTTCTATTTAGCTAAAACTTTACATGCTGGGAATAACTGATATCACTGTCCAAACATGACTTGATTTAGGTGAAAGTGAGTGATAGAAGCGAGATGCTTGTAAAGGGCTGGCAACCGGTCCACAGTGTATTCCTGTCTCTCATCTGGCGAATGTTGGAATAGTCTCCACCATCTCCAAACACAATTAGAATTGAGTGATGGATCAGAAAAAAGCACACTGATGGATTAATGCCTTTTATTGTCCAAGTTAAAAAAAAAAAAAAAAAAAGATTTGTGGGGGCCAATGTTTCATTTTGTATTCTCAAATATTTAGCTGCAGCTGTAATATTTAAATAGGTCCTGATTTGCTTTAATGAGGATCAATTCATAAACCTTATTTGGCATTAGAGCAAAGGCTGCAATACTGTACCAAGTTTGGATAGTCACACTTCCAATATTTTTTCGTCATACATAATTCTGAAAGGTTTGGCTTGTTTGTCTCGGGAAAGGAAAATGTAACTGTTGCGAAGATGACTCAGTGAAAACGCCACTAATATCTCTGCCTAAATGCTGTGTTTATCTCTTCTGTGACACCTCATGTTAACACCTTTCACCAGCCCCATCGCTCCACTCTTTTTCTACACTTTACCCTTTCAGTGAAATGTAAATGAACAACAACAGTCCAGTGATGAATTCATTTTAAGACCCTGGCTTTTGTTCAAAGCCAACAGACAAATCCTAAGTAAAGTTAAACAAGCCTTCAGCATCAGCTAGTAAACAGACAACATGTTGGGTGTTTACAATGGAAAGCAGTACAGTGTTACATGTGTGTTGGAAAACTGACATCAAATGAGGGTATTAAAAGCTATCGAGTAGTTTTAGAACAACAATCTGCCAACAAAAGCTCTGATGAAAGAAAATCCACCAGCATTAAACTCAATATGTCAATCATTTGTACTTCTGTTCAAATGGCTTCTTTACCTAATGTTAAAAATGTGAAAATGACTGGCTGCAACAGAACGGTGTCGTATTGACAGAAAGGGAGGTAAAGCAGCGGGCATTCAGCCACTCTGTTCTGCTTCAGTGCAACACGGGAGGGAGGCCATCGTGGACACACACGCACGCCATGCGCACAGATGCTTGCGCACACGCAGATGGAGAACACACACAAAGGCATTTACACACAGGCAAGCACACACTTGCGTAAATGCGCACACCCTGATACTCTCTCTTCCCACTGCTCCCTCATCTCTCTCCCTTCCTTGCAAACACACATATCCTTGTACTTCTACCTTTGTAAGGACCTTTCTAGGCATTATGTATTACCCAGCCCCTTACCCTAACCATTCTAACTAACCCTCTGACCCTAACCCTAACCTAAACCCAACTCTAACCCCAACCTTAAAACTAAGTCTTAGTCCTCAAACATGCCTTTGATGTTGTGAGGACCAGCTACAATGTCCTCACTTTGCTAGCAGAATGGGTGTTTTAGTCCTCAGTATAAGGCAGGTACAAGAAAACACACACACACAAGTACGCACACACACTGAGTGCAGCAGGTGAGGTGCCAGCACATCAGAGCGCTGCCATTTTTCAGTGTCTTGCTCAGGGAGAAGCGCTCTGACATTTTATGAAGCACTCTGCAGAAATCAGCAGCTTGTAATGGCGGCTGGACTGTCACTCCTTTTTACTATTCACACTCCCTCTATCTGCCTTCCACACGTTGCTTTTAAGATATAATCTTCCTTGATTATCATAATCTAATCAATTTAACAAAATTGGCTTTTAATTAAAAAGTGCAATCTCTTTCTCTGTTTAGGCTTTAAGTGGCTTCCCCCCATTTGTGGGGGGAAAAACTAAAACTGGAAAAAGACGTCAAACATTAGCTGTAGGAAAATATCACAACATCCATTTACGCATATGATCAAAGTGTCTAAAATGTAGAAATGTCAGGATAAGCAAATAGAAATTCTAGTTTAATAATTGGCGCTGATGCCTTCATTACAAACCTTTTTATTGTTTTGACAGCAATTTTATTTGGCATGCTCAAACAGTGAAATGGAATGTGACAAGTGGTGTGTGATGTGTGGTGGTGTGATATTTAAATATCATCTATATTTGCCCTTGAAGGCATGGATGTTAATGTAATTGCACATGCTTACAGGAAAGGCCTCATCATTAGAGCATCTTCGATGAAAAGCAAGGGATTTATAACCATGATTAACTTTATGACATACTGTTGTGCCTGACAAGTTCTTTGTTGAGCAATGATTAACAGTAAAAGACATTACAGACCACTACTGCGGATTTCTACTTCGCTAACAGTGGCCATTGTGTCAGTGAAGACGTTCCAGATGCCGTTGAGCTTACAGAAGTTTACAGAAGAGGTTGGGCAACCAGCAGCCTGTGGCCTGGCAATCCACAGCAGCGAAAACCACACTTTGTTCCCTCCAGTTGCACGAAAAGTAAGAAATATTTAAAAATAACTAGGAATAATATGCCCGGAGGGAAAATGTGATTCGACTTGAAATATGTGGGAAGTGTCGAGGCCAAATCTCTGTGTGTAGGCGATGGTATAAACCCTAAACTAAGCCGATTTCATTAAAGTGACATTAGCATTTGTAATGAGAAAAGGGGAAAAGACCCTTGGGACATTTTTGTACTGTTTCAAAAATCTCAGATGCTTGTGCTTGCCCATATACATACATTGACATATACTATATATGGAGAAACATGAAACACAAAAAAAAAAAAAACATATACACAAGGACTAGTATATTAAATATGTTTAACTACTGATGCAATGAGCATTCCAGTAGAATAAAATTCAATAAATTCTACTGAATTGCAGCAGTAAAAAAAAAACACAGTCCAAACAAATCACTTGTGTGTTCAACTTGCCAATACATGTCTGTTGCATTCCCATACATGTGTGACGTAGGAAGATCCCCTCTCTTTGTCCACAACAGTAAAACAGCGCTAACCTGTCTTGTTTTAAACTCTGCTGCATTGCTGGCGAGAGCCTTTATGCTGGTTTTTTTCCTGGTTAAGTGTCTAATTGAGTTATACTGAGCTACAGGTTTATGAATGGGGGCAGCTGCATTCAGCAACATTACAAGGACAAATCATTCAAAGAGGTATTTATGTGTTGGAATATTTGCTACTTCTTTATGCGTAACTAAAGCTCCTTATTTGATCAGACTCTCCATTTAAGGTGTAGGGGTATTTATGAGTTTGGCATTAACTGGCCCATTTATACATTTTTCCATGAACACATAATCGGAGCCTTTAAATGACATAGGTTTTGGTTTCAAATAAAATGTCTCACTCTGCATTATTTACTACATAACTACATAATTCCAGCAGGCAAATTTTTCATCTGTTCTGCAGTTTTTCTTTAATAAAAATCTCAGCTTCAATTCCCAGGAGCAATTCAGTTACCCACTTTTTTTAATGCATCAGGATTAATTATTTCATTTTAATGTATTTTTTATTTATAGTCCTGCCATGGCAAAGTATTAAGAAGAGAACATGAAGCAGAGCCTGCGCAGATCAGAATTAAATAATTACTTAGACATGGATAGTTGTAATGAATATTAAATATTTTCTCCCACAGGCCTGTAATTTCTAATAATAGTTTTCTTTTTCTTGCGACTTTCATAAAGCTTGGTAAACGGTTATATACAGCATGTAACCAAGAAACTAGTGCTTGTTCCTAAATGTTTAAGACTGTAAATTAAGTCTGCTTGAATTGTCTTGACCAGTTTCTTTCTCTCTCACACACCTGCAAGCATGCGCGCACGCACGCACGCGCACACACACACACACACAGCCATTCAATGTGCCCAAGTTTAGCTGTTTCATCAGCGTAAATGACAAAACTTCAGGCTGTGCATTCAAACGCAGCAAGATATTTAAAGTGTTGGGATTTTATACGGTTCCCTTGCAGACAGAATTAAACAAATCTATGCATCATTATGGAATAGACGTCACACTGCCTTTTTGCCAGTCTCACCTTTTTACTCCCCTCAGGGAACAAATGTAGAAAAAGCTTTAAAGCCCAGCTGTGCCTTTAAACGAGTTTGTCACACCAGCAATGGAGCGCTTTGATATGCTACGGAATATCCACTAAATAGAGTTCCCTTTCCTGTGACACGGTCCTGTTTCCTGTGTCACCACATGGCTTACAAGAGATTTCCCAATAAAAAAAATTAAGTAAAAATTGAGCCCCTAAAGTCGACTGTAGCTTTGAAGTTACTGTACTACAGTCACAGTCCCTCTGGTTGATACCCACATAAAAACACACACACACACAATTCACTGTGTTACTTGTTTATCACAAAGACACCACGGTGTCCCTCTAAATTCTGATACTGTCTTACATGTATAATATAAAACCTGCCATTAGGCAGAGTTTATAGTATATATAACGAGGGGCTAAAGGAAAAGGAAAATAATTCAGGCTCTCTGTTAATTTGCTGACCATGTTTAGTGTACACTATGCATTTGTAAATGTCACGATAAGTGGATCCCTTGTTTGGTGAGGCTGAAACTAAAGCTGCCCAGGCCTGTTGTTGATAGCCATGTCTCACCCACTCACTGCCCAAGAGGGAGTCGAGGATGAGACCACTGCACAAGGTCTGTCTGTTCACATACGGGAAACATGGCATAGGATTACACGGGGCTCAAATGTGACTCATCCTAAGGAGAGGAACGACCCCCCTCTTCTTTTGCACTACGCGTGCCCACACATACACAAACTCGCACTGGCAGTAATGATGGCAACATCACAGGCCCAAAGAGCAGACCTTGTGGTTCTAGACACCTGCCAGAAACAGATGTTAAGAATAAATCAGAGAGAAGCTCAGACTGAGGAAAGGCTCACACAGCTGTAACTCCACCAACTCACTATGCAGACAATAACTAGAGAACAAACAGCTGCACATGACAACACACTGGTGATGAAAGCAGCAATAGTGTGCATGCACCTGACAAACAGACAGAACTTGGTAGTAGGAGAGGAAGTAGTTTCCATCTCAGACCCCACTCGTAGTTTTGTGTTTTTATCTTCTTTTTTTTTTGTTGTTGCTGTGTAACAAATTCCTCCAGAGCTGAGCGCTCTAAGTGAAACTGTTTTGGAAGAGGATGAAATCCTCAAACAGACAAACAAGTCACAACAGGGCTGGAAGCAGTGTGGGCGGTTTGTAGAGGAAGCTCTTTTTCCCCCGCTGCTGACTAGGTGAATTTTATGATTTCTTCACTTAAATCTAGTCGGTGGTTTATGAAGCATAAGCATCTTTACAAAGCATGTTCTTGCAATAGATGAGTTACACAATAACAAAAAAGCAATTTTTAAGAACTGAACTCCAAAAGCAGATTCTGAAAGTTAACAGCGTCGTACACTCCGTCACGCCAATGTGTCACCTGGTCTTTCTGGTTCCAGACACCATGTGTCAGAAAGCAGATACATTTTCTTAAGCACATATATTTTCCAGGCTTGAAGCCATGTCTTTGGACATCTTTGGCTCTTTTTTTAGTGTGTGTGTGTGTGTGTGTGTTTGTGTGTGTGTGTGTGTGTCACCCTTCATGCTTAACAGCCCAGAAAAAGGAAAAACAGTAAGTTAACCAACAGTGCCCTGAGATTCTCTTCTTTGCTGTCCTAGAATTGAAAGCTACTCTAAAATATGCTCGTTCTTTACAAAACAATATGTGTGCCTACATTATTTATATATATATATATATATATATATATATATAAATAAATAAATAAATAAATAAATAAAGTCTTAATGTTTAGGTGTCATATTAAATAAGGTTGGTTTATCAATTTAAAATTGTGGTTCATCAAATCACTTTGAAAATAAAATGTGCACGACACATGTCATATAATTTCTTTTTTTGTTCGTAGTTTGTTTCAATGTTAGGCCCTTGTCTGCACTTACAGTCACTGGGCAAAATGAAGCCCAACCCTGGCCCTTGAGATGCCAGTGAGTCTAACATCCATGACTCAAGGGGTCAGGCAGCCCATCCACGCTGAGCATTAGAGGTTAAGGGGATGAAACCAAGTGTGAAATGTGAGAAGACAAGCCAACATGGTTTCTCAGGCAACAAACAGTAAGGCGACAAACATATCACTGTGACTATGAGGAACGTGAGGTATGTTAGGAAGAAAGACGGCCACGACACTCGTGATCCACACAAGAGCAAAATGGGACAGGAATTAACGTGGCTTTTGAACTGGCTGAGTTTAGATATGTTAATCAGTAATAGTCAGTTGTACTTCAGACAGAAGGTACAGGACGCACAGTGTTTGTGTGTGTGTGTGTGTGTGAGTGTGTGTGTGTGAGAGAGAGAGAGAGAGAGATTGGCAGGTCCAGCATTGCCTGTATTTGAGCTGGTTGAGGTTAGCAAACTCTCTATACCCAGAGATAATCCATCCAGACTCTTTCCTCACAAAACATATGGGAAATGCAGATGCTTTTCAACTCGCGGTAGCTATTAATATCTCCTGCACAATGTTTGCTCATGTCACACTAAGGACTAGAATTCCTGTTTAAGGTGTTCAGGCAATTTAAGCACATACAGTTTCTAATGCATTTAATTAGTACATAATGTCCAACGCATTCAAGACATTTCTTTGTCACTCGTATACCCACATGGCTGGACAAACTGATGAGGTAAACTGACTGCTCAGACATGACAGGTTGCATTCTGTTCAGGCCATTTAAAAAGAGAATGCTTTGAAAATAATTTACTCACATATACACAATCGTCATGGCAACTACCTGACATGAAATGTTGACAATGGCACCAAAAACTTGTGTTAAAATGACAGTGCCGCAAACTGTTTTAATTATAGCCGACACAGATAACAGCCTGTGGAAACAGCAACCTTTTCTCAAAGCCTTCTGCAAGATATAAACATACAGTATTCCCTGGAAAATGCTCTTTCGTATGAGGATATGCAAGTGTGGGTGTGTGTGCACGCGCATGTGAATATTCGTTTTGCTGCAGGAGGACAATCTATGCATAACAATGAGACGCTCTAATGAAATCAGCCATCAACCTGCGATACATACATATTAAAGCAAGACCTCAGAGTGTCATTCGCTTAGTGTATCATTTGTTCCCACTCATTCTTTTTTTTCTCCATGCCACCTGACCTTTTGGAGTATGTCCCACCCTCACTACTTCATGCTAAAAATAGAAAATGTACCTGCAGAACAGGGGCATTATCTATACAAATATATATGCCTGGATACTCAAAAAAAACATGATACAGCATTATTTGACAATGAATACTTTTGTATGTTTAATTCTGAAATTTAGGAACATTCATATTTCTTAAGAG
Organism: Pao palembangensis; assembly: GCA_015343265.1. Lineage (NCBI taxonomy): Eukaryota > Metazoa > Chordata > Actinopteri > Tetraodontiformes > Tetraodontidae > Pao > Pao palembangensis. Next base: position 13,936,056 of record CM027081.1, read on the forward strand.
AAGCACAGAGATTCACTATTATTAATGTTACCACTGTCAAAGCTGTACCTTCAGCATAATGTCATATCATCTCAGCTGGCAGGGAAAGACGCTCCTCCTTCACTCTAAGCACGCTTCACAGCTCTGGACTCTCTTTTGCTCCCTTTCTCTCCATAACCCCCACCCCCACATTGGCAGGGAAATGGATCCCTCCACCTGACAGTGGCCATTTTGAGCCTTCTTTCTCCTCTCGTCTCTACTTCTGCTTCCTGGTAAACAATAGGAGAAGGATAATTGATCAAACAGCCAGGGAACCCTCCGAGCAGGGGAAGGTCACCGCCCGCCAACCTAGCGCACTCAAAAGGGGAGGGCGTGTGTGTGTGTGTGCGCACGCTTGTGTGTGTGTGCATGCACGTATACAGATGCATAAAGCAGACATATGCATAAGTGTAGAGAAATGTGTGTGTGTGTGTGTGTGTGTGTGTGTGTGTGTGTGTGTGTGTGTCTTTGCAAGTATGATGGGGGGGTGTTTCTGATGCTCTTGAGCTGCCATTTTTCTTCCCTGACAAAGACTCCATCTGCCACAGAGCCATTTGCTGCCTCCCGAGTCGCTGGAGCATTCTGCACGCCGTGTTCACCTTGATGTCACCTCTACACAGCTCATGCCTTGCTGACGTTGTAACCACACTCACACACATATACACAGTCTCACTCACTCTCTCTCTCTCACTCACACACACACACACACAATTCTTCTCCCACTCGCAAACACACTTTAAACTACTGTTATACTATCTTTGCACTTTCTCTCTCTCACACACACTCACACACACACACACACACACACTCTGTGTGTGTGTGTGTCAAAGCAGTGGCCCTCCCTCTACTCTGCATGGCTGATATCACTGTGCAACCATCAGCGCTGTGCATTGTGGGAGTGTCTGTTGGGGCAAAAAGACGCGACAGGGGCTGAGGGATTCACACGCCTCTGAAAGACAGCCGAAGGTAGGGGGGAGGGAAAGAAAAAGGAGAGATATACAATGGGGGCCGGTAACTGGAAATGAGAGATGGCATTTTAAAGAGGAAGCTGAATTTCACCTGCAATTACCGTAGCTCCGGGGCACATGGTTCGGTTAAGAGACATTTCATTCCAAAGCCACCATGTATAGCTGCCGCACTGAGCCCTGAGAGGCGCATAAAGAAGAACGGAGAGAGAAAATAGAGAGTGCAAAACTCTCCTCCTCAGCCCAAGATGGCTCTCAGCAGATGCAGTGATAAAAGAGAGCAGGTAGTCAGGGGTGTAGCTGGTAAGTGAAACCTCGCACAAACAAAGCTGGAGAGGGAAGACGAATATGGCAGAGGAAGGGAAACAAGGCCAGAGAGACACTCTCCTTCAGCAGGCCCCAACTCAACCATCTGCACACCAGACCAGACAGCTGAACTGGGCCTCTGAGAGCACACAAGCACATGCACACATACACACAGGGAACAAAGAGCAAATAAAGTCCAATGAAAACTGACACGCGCTTTCACAGCGATGTACATGCAAAGCTGGGGGGAGGGGGGTTAATGATAGATCTAATTCATAATATTCATTCTCTTATTTCTCACACACAGACACAGAACTCTAAATGGAACTGTAATGGTTTCCCTAAGGCTCAATATCCTGGACAGTTTCACCAGGCAGACTGCTGTGTTTCATAGGAGAAGTGTGACTGCACAAATACAGTAATGAGCCCTCGCTGGGAGCCGGGAGCCTCCTGGCACTGCTAATGGCTCCTCTGGATTGCAGCTGTATCCAGGTTACAACCTGGGCCGGCTCAGAGGGTCAGCAGGGACAAGTTATTCCCAGCTACAGGACCACATTTTAGTTACAACACCAAGCCCATGTTTGTGGGACTGAGAAAAGGAGGAAGGGGAAGATAGTTATGGGACACAAAGTCCCATTGGTTGGATTGGTACTTGGAGTAGCCTTAAAAACAATATACCCAATAAAGATGGGGCTTTCATAGGGCAACAGCTGGCATTTTGTAGGCATCACATATGGGAGGGAGAAGGGGGTTGGGATGGGTGTCTGTGTGGTCCTTACCACCATAAACGAAAGGCCTTGCAACGCATGCATAAAAGTACAAAACTAGTCATTGTTACACACGCTAACTGTACAACGCATTCACAATAATCAATGTAATGGATTTGAATTTTCAAATGCCTTAGAAATTAAATCTGCATTAAACAGTTACGTCTTTATCAGTGGTGTGTCTTTGTTTGAAATGTGTTTTCTAATTTCAGATACATCACTGAACTCTGTATTAAGGCTGTATCTAAAGAGCTCAAACAGCAGTCTTCTGTGACAGGTTAAAAGGATTTGTGTTCTATAAAGATCTGCTCTCCAAGTATTTTTTTTAAATGACAGAAAAGTAGCATTATGACACTGAAAACTGTATATTTAATATCTACACTCAACTACAACAAAAACAGACCAATACACCCACACACACACACACACACACACGCGCAGACCACTTCCTTTGTTATCCTCTCTGGGAAAACTCACAGCTTGGGTTCTTTAGCTCCTGTTTTGTCTGACCCTCCTTTCAAAATGTCCCCCTTATGACCATGCACATTATCGTCCGGGCAGGCAGCCCCTGAGTAGACTGAGGCTCCCTGGGTGCAGGCAGTGATTCATGGCACGAGGGTCTGCAAAAGAGCAGCTTCGACCCACGCTGAAGCCCTTCACAAGACAAGGAGAGCAGGGGCTGTTTGGCAACTGGCATGAATCAAAAGTCTGTCCAGAGGACTGGGCCCTATAGAGACAGGGCGGGCCAAGGGAAGCCAAAGAGGAATGGTCAGGGTGTGTGTGTGTGTGTGTGTTCTTGTAAATGCTTCATAGTAAGGACCAGAATACATATTTCACTTGCAAAGTGAAATATATATATTTGTATAAAAAAATTCTAGCTGGTCCTCACAAGATCAAAGGGCTGTGTGAGGGTTATGATTTGGTATTAGGGGAGTGTTAGAATTGGCTTTAGGTTATGGTTGTGGGGGGATAAGCCTTTAGTTGTGATTATGGTTAGAGGCAGGGAAATATATTATGTCAATGAGAGTTCTCACAAAGATAGAAGAGTGTGTGTGCGCGCAAAGGGGGTGAGACAAGAGACAGGCAAACGGTTGCACTCCTTACACTACTGCTGATGTGTGTCTATTGAATCTACACTGTTCTCTATCCCAAGGACAATCTCACAGAAGCTTTTTAACAATCTTAGCTCCAAGGCAAGTACAAAGTACTAAATGTTTTGGTGTTATCTCTCGCACTTCCCCAATCCAACTGAGCACCAGTTTAAAGGGCAATGGAAAACAGACACTGCATGAAACAAAAGTGACTCATGAATAAGAGCTGAAAAATGATAGCAGGTGCTGGAACTGATGAAATCCTACTCAAGTTTTGAGACAGGCTTCAATACACAAATTCTGTGGCCTCAAGCAACAAGGTGTAATTTCCCCTTCTACTGTCATAACAGCCATGTCAAAAATTATCCACCACACAATGAATAAATGCTTCAAAGTAAAAGAGAAAATATCTATCTATCCGTCTATCTTCCCTCTCTCATGGTGGGATGCCAGAGGAAATGCTAGCCCCACAGGACACACACATAAAGAGTGGACTGCTGTGGGGCTGACGCAAGACTATCTCTGTCTCACGTGTCTCTCCCCTACGGCCGCCTGCTGCTCCTGACCTTCGAGATGTTTTTCTCTCTCCTTCCTCCTCTCTTTTTATTCCTCTCTATTTCACACTCATTTAACACATACACATACACACACACACACACACACACACACACCTTTCAGCCACTCAGTATTTTGTCATTAAAAGGCATTGCATTTGAAGCGTGATCAAACAGATGTGGCTCTGTAAGCAGTGCTGCTTCTTCAAACAGCACATTGGCTTAAGTACAACTAGCCCACATGCATTGCAGTGCTCTTCCATTAATGCATGCATGAAAACATAGGTGCGCATACAAATGCACAGACACAAACTTCCTGAAATGGAGCGTGACCCTGGTTGTGGCACAGCAATGTCTGGTGTGTTTGAATTAAAGGTTAATCATTGTGTTACAAGACAGTCATCTGTGTTGGGCTAATGCATTCATTTTTTGGCTTTTTAAGAGATCAGTGGATCTTTATTTTAGTGACAAAGCTTTGCCAAAATTCTAATTAACCAGAGTCAATGAATGCACTCACTAAAATCCTGCCATACGTTTACATCACCAGCTTTGCGTTGTAAGACACGTTTCTTTGTCTTTGCATTCACTCATTATTTGCATATTCCTATGGGAGTTTGACTTGAGTAGCTTTTTCCCCTTTCCTTCTCTTGCCTTCCAAGCAACAAATGTCAGCTAATTACACCGTAGCTGTTTGGATGAGCTCCATATTTCTGCGTGCTCTGCTGTCGTTACTCTCTACGGGAAAAGTCAGGCAGCCAAGAAACAAGTCAGAAAGAGCCACCAGTGGGGGCAGAGCTACAGGGGTACAACCCCTAGAAAATGATTCCCCAAGAGAAGACTTGTCAGCACCAATCACACATGATACAACTAGTATGCATCTACCTGTGGAAGATATTATGTCATTCACAGCCAGACGTGATATGTAACGGTTAAACTTGATATAATCAGGCCTGATTACACTCAAGGCTCAAGATCCACTCAGCCAAAGACGGTATTTTCCTGAACTGTGCATTCAGTGAAAACCTTCATCTAAAAGATCCCATTTCACCTACTCTTATGCTCATAATTACAAGGCCAACGAGTCAGGCAGGAGTGAAAAGTGCAAGTCATTGTTGGTGTGTGGAACAGCAAACTGCCACACTGGTGCATGTGAAGTGAAGCCTTGACGATGCTGCCGCACCCCTGAGTACAAGCAGCCAACACACAGAGATGGATGAGCAAAGAAAAGAAAGAATGTACCAAGACAAAAACAACCAACGCTAATCTAACATCGAAGCCATAGAGGACACAATTAATGTCCATTTAAATTCTGCTTTACTCTGATGTGATAGAAAATTCAAAGGATGTTTATTAGGTGCATACATTTCAGACAAATATTCTGATTATGATGGGAAAATCTAATTAATTGCTTGATTCACTGAACGAACCCCGAATTTGTAATGTAATCATAACAACTGTTTTTCAAGGGACCCTTGTTAAAATTAATTGGGGAATAAAAAACATCTTTTGCTGAATGAATGAAAATCAAATTAGGCTTGAAACTGAAGGAGTTGGCATATTTGCTACGGGATGCAGAGAATCCATAAAGTAAGGGAAAAGCACTTTGAATTACACATGGACTCATTTGTTCAAGACGCATGCATAAATGAATGCTCATATGCTCACTGTTAAAGATGTCTTCAGCTCTTTGACATCACTGCTGCAACACCTGGGGAAAAGAGAACGAAAAGTTACCCATAGTTCAGGTCAAAATGAGTCAGAATAAACAGAGGTTCTCAATGTCATACTAGATACTAGAATTCTCAATATCAACACACACAAGCATACACACACACACACACACACACACACACACACACACACACGCGCGTGCGCACACATGCAGAGAAAGTCTCTATCTTTTTCTTGTAAAACCTGTTTGCTAGAAATGGATCTACACACCGGAGCTTCGAGGGTGAGGATATTTTCCCCAAACACAAGACAGTTCTTGTAGAGAACCAAGCCTTTCCAGTGTTCTCACGCCCATCTCTCATATTTTGTCCTCTAAAGGCCCTCCTGTGCTCTTGCAGCCTGAGACTAATCTAAGAAGATCACCCAAACAGGCACCGCCCAGCTACAACATGTCATAAAAAGAAAATACATGCTTTACCTATGTGACATAGCTCTACATTTCATCAGAACAAAATTCAATTCAGCTAATTTCAGAGTAAAGAAATGCTTCTCAGAGAGCAATAAATAGTCCAAGTGTAGTCTTAGCTAGCTATCAAGGTTTTGTTGACAGGAAACATGTCCATCTGCTCCACTTAGAATGTAATTCAACGGACGGTTCCTTTGCACATGCCTACATATTTTTTTTTTAGCAATTCCTCCTAATGTGATCTGATGGGATATTTTTTAAATCATAACACCAGCTATACTGCTTGACCCCCGAACGTTAGAGTCTGCTGATCTATCTCTGCACTGAGATCACCTGATGATAACTAGAAGAGAACTCGGAGGGCGCTTTTCTTGTTACAGACCCACGTCAAGCAGCCTCTTTTCCCACATATTGTGACTTACACCCAAAACAACCTTGTGCGTGTTCATGTAGGGGGAGCAGAGGTTCCAGCGTCTCTTTTCCCTTAATGCAGGTCGCTGAACTTAACAACTACAAGTTAACCAGTACCAGTATTATAGTATAAATGTCGGCAGTACTAATGCAAGGTTACATAACATAGCAGGTTGCTTTAAGATCAAAGCCCCCGTGCTTTGATGATCACCTTTGATATTTGAATTATTTTGGGCATAAAGCTACCTTAGATCTTTGGACGATCAAAGGTCAAAAGGATAAAAATAGACAAACAACCTCTAACATAATAACCTCCCTAACGCGTAACCACCTCCCTTGCCAGAGGTAACAATTTGTATTTCTGAAATTTGTATTACCTTAAAATGCATCCAAAAGTGCAGCTGTCACCTAATTCTAGGAGGCAACTTTGCTTTTTGTGACCATGCTTTACTGATTTTAGTATAAATAAATATATATGTAGAGAGAGAGGCAGGGTGAGAGAAAGAGAGACTACAGACACAGAAATACTTTGATAACTCAGTGGAGTGATAACGATAACAGAAAGCCAGGTAACCTGAATTCATCTTCAGCTTTTCATAAAGGCCTATTAGTGGATGATTAAAGGATCTCTGTTCATAGGGCTCCAGCATAGAAAATGATTTGCCAGCCACAAGGCAGGTGAATTACACTGGATAAGAAAGCCACTGCTGTCTGCCATTATTTGCTTGACTGTGAATCAGGCTCTTAGTCTGGTAACCTCATTTTACAGAAAGATATTCATAGTTTTCGATCAACATAGCAGATGAATACTTATTCCTCAAGTCACATTCTTTCACAGTAATGTCCTCATAAATCATGCCAGTGTTTTTTCATTCTTAATAAATTTGAAAGTTTCTTAATCAGCTGGCATATAAAAATGTAAAAAATGCCAATAGGTTGCCATTATGTCATTTTTCTGAGTTTTAAAGGGAGACCTTTATTCACAAAGTGATAAACATATTTCTAAGTTACAGCATTTGTAAGTTACAGTATGCAAGTCATAATTACCATGATTACTTACTAATTTCCATCTAATTATCCTCAACAAAAAAATAAGGAAAGGAAAGAAACAGGAACTATCCGCAAAGTTATAATTACCTGCATTTACACTCAGACATGCTTGTACAGGGACTGTGCAACCTAACTGTTATGAGGTCTCTGAATTGTTAAGATGTTTTGCTTCCACAATCTTTCCACACCTCTCACCCTCCAAAGCTACATAGATAACAGAAAGGGAAAAAAAAGAGAAAGATCCATGTTTTCAGGCCTCTTTACAAACCAACTGTAGGTATTTGAACATAAAAGACAGGAGCACCCTGTAAGCCTGCATACAGAGACTGGCCTAAAATCCCTTGCTTTTAAATATTTGATGCCTTGTTAGAAGAGCTACACTGGTGAGGTGTTTGTCTCTGTTGATCTTTGGCACACCAGGCCCTGTGGGAGTGAGTTAGTGAGACTTGGCCGCAGACATTTTCCTGAAGCCCCCAGAACAAAACAGGCAAGTCTTGACAGTCTGTCCGCCACTGAGTCGTCACACAATCAGTTGCAGGAAACCAATCCCTAAATAGCAGTGATTCATCTCTTCATCACACACAATGCCGGTACACAGTGCACAAAGAAGCTCTCTCTTCCCCCCCCCCTCTCTCTCTCTCTCTGTCTGTCTTCCCCTATCTGTCTCAACCCCTTCCCCCAGTGTGGTCTCTCATGCTACTTAAAAATAAGTGCTTCTCCCAGCTTTCTTTGCCCTGTGATTTACTGGCAGTGTTTAACTGCAGGGCAGCATCTTTTATTGTTACATGATCTGGAGCTGAAAGCTGACAAAATGGAATCCCAGTGCAAGTACCTTTGTGTGTGAGTGCATATTCTGAGCCGAGTAAGAAATGGGTAAAGGAATCAAAAACTTGTGAGAGAAATGTTTGCCTAAATGCATTTCCAGTCCTCACAGGCTGTGCGTGTGTGTGAGTGTGTGAAATGTTTGTCGCTCTACTAAATGGTTTCTTCCTTGACTTGATGGAACAAGTGCAATCTCAAGGGAACGGGTTATACCACCCAAACAAAGTAAAGAGCTTTGAGACTGGTGAAAAGCTTAGAGCATCACTGTGATCCATTTGTGAGAGAAGAATGTATGTGTCTGTGACATAGCATGGTGAATTATGTACATCTTTTTTTATTTTTTTTTCTGTGTATGCAGGCAAGTTTTTGTGTTGCCATCATAACTAGCATTAATGGCTTAAAGCCTGTCGTTGCATTAGGCAATCCACTTCCTGTTCCCAATTTTCTAGGCAAGACAAATCTCATTCAGTAATTCGGTCAACCTGGCCTTGCCAGTATCTGTTCGCAGTGGCATTTGGAACGATGACATCAGTACAGTATGTGACTGGATCATCACCACTGGATAATCAGGCTAGCACAGGCCTACGCAGCAGGTTCAGTGTATCATTACAGCCTGGATGATCCATCAAGCTGATGTGTGAAGGTCAGACTAGTCGTGACCAACGCAGCTGTCATATCTCCTCCCAGCACCCTCTTGGCTAACTGGCCTTCCAAAACACTCAGCACAAAACATGGCCGACTGGGGAGCACAGGGGCCAGGGCCAACACAATATGCCTATATCCAAAACAAGGCTCATATTATGACACAATATCTGGTGAAGGAAACATTTAAATTATGTCACAATTAGGAATTTCTGGAGACGTTAGATTAGTTGTCAGAAAAATAATCGCGATTGACGAATATATTGTCTATTTTCTTTTTTTATATTCTACTATCATAGTATAATGAGCTTTAATAATACACATTCTGTACTGAATTCTGTATGAATGAATTTTTGAAGATCAAGAAATAATTCGGCGTATTGTTGTGAATGGTGGGTCAGTAGACGTTTCAAATTTGTTGCATTAGTGCTTTTGATTGGCACTTTTTTACGGCAAATTTTACAGATCGCTTCATCCACGTTACTGGGCTCTCCTTTATCGTTAGGCTTAAAACCAAAATGCACCCACAGCGGTGCTGTGGAACGTGGCTTTGGAACCGGAACCTCTTCTTCCTCCATGTTGTTGTTATCCTAGCCACAGCATATTATCCTAGCCACAGCATATTATCCTAGCCATAGCTGGCTGCCGATCAAAACGAGAGGTAAACAACGTGTGGCTGCGACGGTAACGCTGCGTGCTGCTGCTGGCGCAATACGATGACGTCAGACTCAGACTCAGTTATTTTTATGCAACTTGGATAAAATAAAATAAATATTTGACGGTAATCGCGAATATGAAAAATAACTGATTGACAAATATTGTAATATTTGCGACTGCCCTAATTTAAATAACTTACTGCAATTACACTGCAATCATGTCAGATCATGTAAATATGTATTCGCTTTATAATTTGTAAACCAACAACAAATATTACCACAGCCTATAAGCTCTGTTATATAAAAGGAAACAGACACCTTAAAGATCTGTAGAAAACATGTGGATCCTCTTCGATTTTAGTGTTTGGATGTGATGCTTCTATTAAATGTATCTGCTGTCTCCTTGATCAAGGGAGTCAATAAAGGGCTGGTCCTGTCAAAGCCTCCAGGGTACGTGTGTATCCTTGTGTACGTGAGTGTGCACACATGTGTGTTAAGGGCAAAATTTGAAGTCATCTGACAGGTGAATGATTGAGTGCTTTCATTTCCCTCTGGCAACAATGAGATGTGCACACAAACATGCAACATACAAACACATGCACACGCAAATGAGAAAGTCATACACGATAGAAGATCGAGCAAGAGCGAGGGTGAAACCGCTGTTGTTGACTAAAGAATCCTGCTCCTGCCTACATGCTTAAATTAGCTCTAAACGTCTTCATAACATACGGGAGCTCTCACAGAGATTTAGCAGACACCGCCTACAGTACTGGACATATGTGGATGTTTCCAGCATAACAAATACATGTAAACATACATGCACACACAAATACATTGCCTATGCCATAATGATGAATATGCGACACCCAGATCATCGAGCACATGCGTATAATTCACAAAACTGTGGACAGAGCTGGATTTAAAATGTGTAAACAGAATAACACATTTTTTTCATTCATATTGACAGATGTTTTTGTATAATTTCTGGCTTCTGTTGGTTGGAAGAAGATGGGTTACGGTAGTAGACATAAAGAGTAAGAAAGGAGGAGGAAAAAGAAGAGGAGGAAAAAGAAAAGGGTAATGAGGGAGGTCAGTGCCCCCCGTCTTAGATAAAGGCCCTCTCCCTCCCTACTGCCTCGGCTTTCGAAAGCCCCTGCCAGGATCGCAAGTCGTCTCACGTTACAGCTGTCTCTCAGTGTCATCGTTCAGAAAGAGAGAGTGCAAGCAGCAGAGAAACAGGCAGAGTGAGAGAAACAGACAGAAAGACAGACGGAGAGGGGGAAAATGGGACAATGCCACAGACTGAGGGGAGCTAGGCTTTCATAGATGGACAAGAGAAAAACAACAGCAGCAGGTTCAACTGGAAAAGAAAACCATGTGGCTTGGATGACTTATAGCTCTTTTTTGTGTGTGTATTTTTACTAGAGTGAAAACAATTCAAGATATTATTTCAAACTGTAGTGTCAAAGAGCAAGTGACATAATTTCCTTTATACCATATAAGACTGATCTGAACGCTCCAAAAAGGGAACTTCATCTTGTAATATTGTGAAATAGTTAATAGCAAGACAATATACTCAAAGAATGAGACTAGCTGCTGCACACTGGCAGTTGCTAAATTCACTAAAAACAACAGCCTTGATAACTACTGTCCGATGCAATTAACGACAGAATTTTAAACTATCGTGAAAGACACCATGCTGCAAAATGCAGGCACAATGCAGCTTCATTATATACCGTATCACCTAGTCTGCCAGCATACTGAGCACCACATCCGGTCCGAGTTACAGAAAATATGGTCCTGACCACAAACATAACTAGAAAAGCAATGGGAGAGTGCAGACCTCTGCCAAGCAACTCATTTCCCCACATATTGTGACTTACACCCAAAACAGTTGTGTAGAGGGAGCAGGTGTTGCAGCGTCCTCTATTCCTTTAATGCAGGGCGTCGAACTTAAAAATAACTGTACACGTTAACCAGTTCCAGTAGTATACTATATATATTGGCAGTATTGATACAAGGTTACATAACACAGTAGGTTGCTTTATGATCAAAGCCCCTTTGCTTTGATCATTACCTTTGATCTTTGGATAATCAAAGGTCAAGGTCTCTCCAGAATCAGCATAATTTAATGATGTTTCTTGGCCCGGTGTCGTTTTGCTAAAAAACAGAAAAAAAAACAAACGTCGGCTGTCACATAGCCTCCTCCCTTGGCAGAGGTAAATATGCTGCACAGATAAAATCTGATTTTCCATTTGCTTATGGCATTTCTTGTGCAGCTCTGCAGGAGTTAAATTTTGAAATTCTGGTTTAGCTTGAAGTCAGCTTTGCCAGCACAGCTAAAATAAAAAGCCTCTGTGGCAGCAGTGACCAGATTTTAAATGCTGAAGATCAATAAATGGGGGCTGTTGAGGCACAAGCTTATGCATTTGTGTGTGTGTCTGTGCATAAATGCCTGTGTTCTGACAGTGAATGTGTGTGTGTGCATGCATGTATACATTTATCTTTACACTCTCTAAGGCTCACAGCTCCCTTGCCTGCTACAATCTATTTTATACATACAATCGTCAAGAATCCCACTGACCCAGGAGGCACACCAATAGAGAAACCAATATCATTCCCATTCCCAGATCCAAACCATCTTCCTATTTCTTTTCCCTATTCCATCTAAACACAGCCAGCACAGGTGTATTGTGAGGGAATGTGTAAATACAGGTCCCCTGCTACAGAGTGAGAATGTCAAGGTATTGCAAACATCCAGCTAAAGAGCCAGCTTTCCACACTGCTCCACCATTTCCATAATCAACTTCCTGCTCAAACAAAATGGGTACCTAGATAAGACAGACAGGTAAAAGTGCAATCTATCTAGTCCAGTTCAACCAAAAAAAAAAAAAAAAACCTGAATGCCTCTTAGGGCCAAATAACATTGAAACATTTCTTTTTGAACAAATATATAGATTTACAAGCCTGTTGTAGGGTTGTTTGTCATCACTCAAACCTGTTATAAATGGACGGACATTAAATAGATGTTTTCAGTTCACATAAAATGAGAACCTTCATTGCCATGTCTTTACCGCATAAATATGTAATGGAGACAAATAGTGAATAATGAGGAGTGGTGCGTGTGCTGCTCTACGGTTCCGCTGAACAAGAACTACATCTGTAATTTCATCTCCTCGGTAATGTACAAAAACAAAAACAGCCCTGAAGTGGAAAAAAATCATCAGGACCTTTAGAGACTTCATTAAAAGAAACTAGCATGGACTTTCCAAACAAGGCATCTCTTTAGAGGAGAAAATCAACCTTTTCACCTCGCTGGTAGAAAAACCAGCATCCCAACGAGACAGAGCAGGCGCAAACAACCTTGACTTTCATGGAGGAAATTCTCACATTGAATGATAAATAGAAGCCCAGGGGACGAACGGCAAAGAAGCAGCTTATCGCCTTTCCCTCCCAAATTTGGCCGCTCTGTCTTCTGTCTCCTGAAAGTCAACACTGGGTGACCCGCTTGCACTTTACGCTGCTTATTGTTTGGTAATTAATCCACCATATGTAATCCGCACAGAAATGTAGAGGAAAATAAAACAGTTTCTGGGTCATTTTTGCCTTAATTAACAGCTGAGATTGGTCATTTGTTTCTACAAGGAGACATATGTGCCCGATCTCATTAATTTTATTTTTTTCACATCTCATTACAGAGACACGAGCAGACATTTGTTGTAAAAGACGGGAAAAATTCTTGTTGAGGTGCACATTCCATGGAGATATCAGTGAGCTGTGCACTTCAGACAATTATGTGAGATCTTTCAGGACATCCAGCATATATAAGGTTAGTTACATCATGTAAGAGCGAACCAATTCTCAAACTACAAGCCTGTGTAGACTCATACAAACAATAAAGGTGCCTGCACGGGACAGTCAACTACTCAGAATACAGCAGAGTGTAAAAACAGACAAGTGAACTTGTTTAATAAAAAGAAACACTGTCAATCTCATGCGTCTGTACTGTTTTCTCTTCTGTTTATATTGAGTTTCTTCTCAAAGGACGCATTTTTTTTAAAGTCCCAAACTTTTGCAGCATTTAATTGACTGGCTTTGTGCGTGCTTGGCCTTATGAGTACTCTATGAGAAGAATGGGTGGGGAAAAGAAAATCAGATGATCAGAATTCTTTTTAACTCTGATACCAGACAGCAGACCTCCACTTCCTCTTTTAACTTCACAGCTCTTTGTCGGCGCTCACATGCAGAGATTTGACAGGGATTCCAGATGGCCATTATTGTCAATGGACTGTTTGTAGGCTTAATATTATCTGTCTATATTCAAAAACTGACATGCCTGCTGTGTTTGAGTTAAGCTACTAGCAGACTCTCAAGCACTTTACATTGACCATAGTAAGATCAAACAGTAAGTAAATACAGTTTAATCAAGGACAACTGATATTATAAATGTTTGTTTTTCCAGATCGCTTCTATATTTTCATTTTTCAAAAAAAAAAAAAAAAAAGTGTTTGAAGGCTTCTTCAAGTGACAACAATGAGAATGTGAGCACTTAAATATCATTTTGCAAGCAAAGGGAAGTGCTACCGCGCACCACCTGACGGTGATGACTTAATCGATTCTTCATGTGCGCCTAATTAAATCTCCTTTACTTCATTTAAAAAAAAAAAAAAAGAAAAACTCACAATGGGTTTCCTCCAAAATAAAACAGACAGCTCCATATTTGATACTAGAGGATTATACAGAGTACAGCCATGTGTGCACATGGGATTGTCTTCTCAAAAGCTGTCAGAGTTCTGTCAGATTCAGCACCCCCAGACACAGAGCTCGTGAACCTAATTTCACCTAATCAGCTTAGTCAATAGCAACCGTTTGCTGTGACTTTGGTAGACATGCAAATAGGGCTTAACCATGTCTATCCTTAATTCCTAAATGTTCGAGTCAAGCGGAAGTCCTTCTTTCTCTCTTCAAAAACAACTGCCAATTTGAGAGAATGAAAGTAAGGAGGAGAGAGAGACAGAATACAAATCCAGCCAAGAGTTTGTTTTTTTTTTTTTTTTTCCTTGACCTGGCAAGAAGAGACATCTCTGATCTGAGTGTGCTTGAGATAGCACAGTGTGCTTTCATTTTAGAACAACATGGCAAACAAACTCAGATTCTGTTCATCTTTTTTTCACTTTTGTTCTCGCTCACTCTGTTTCTCAAATTATGGGAAAACACGCAGCACAAATATATTAGTACTTGTTGGGTTTGTATGTTCAGCTGCAGCAGTGACACACACGCGCGCACGCACACTCAAACAAATCTGCACTAAATGATGCTAACAATAGAGAGTTGAAATAATGGCAGAAAACTGAAAGAAACTGTTCCGTCTCAATTCACTGATACCACTAATGGCTTCTTAGCAGCTCCATGAAATCAAGCAGCTGTCATGTCGATGCATCAGCAGCGAGAGGAGGGCGAGCCATCCCCATAAGGACAGAGGCACCGCGCCTTCATGTTTGGCTAAACATCTGCTCCTCTGCACTCCAGCTTTTCAGCAATAAATGGGCAAACAAAAGAGGTGGGAGGTGAAATGATCAGATTTTCCATTTCAAAGCATTTGTTTGGTTGGTATTGTCCTTCTCATCCTTCTTAAAATGCTTAGGCATAGGGAAAAGTGAGATCTGTCAGCTTTTTCAACAATGAGGGACACATAACACCTTTCATAAGATGGATGACAAAAATAAGGTCACCAGTTCTTTCTGCAAAGGCAGTTTACTGTCCAAACCGCTGAAGCTGTGCTTCTGCAGTTCATGCAGCAGACTGCACACAGGCATGGTTCATGTTTGCCAAATATGAAAATTCTATTATTTGTGTTGATCAAGCAAAACACAACTTTTAAATGATATATTAAAGTAATACTTTAACTAGACTAAGACAGATAAGTGCATCAGACAACACATATACCTCATTAAGGATTAAATAGGATGAACTGTGTATTCTTCAGAATTCCCTGTCCACAAGTTTGACCAACAAGTCCAACAGCATTAATATGCAACTAAAGAAGCCAGCAGAAAACAAGACAAAGGACACAGCATCAAATGTGCTTCTGGAGTGATTGTGTCGACTTGTTTGTCAATCCTTTGGTTCTTTGAGACAGAATAAATCAACTAGGAAAAGGTCCAACATTAACTGAAGCTGAAATCGGGCAGATTGACGCCTATCCAGAGGAGTGAGTTAATGGATCAATTCCCGTCCAATACTTGTAAAGTGGGACGAAAACACAGGTCCAATTAAATGGCCTAGTTGGGCTCTAACTGTATGGTTGACATGTAAATGTTCTGGCTCTGCAGGTTTGTTTGCTGCTGGTCTGTATCTGTGTGCCTGATAGAGTCAATCAGTTCCACTTTGATTTAAAAAAAAAAAAAAAAAAAAAAAGGCAAAAGAAAACCCACATGTAATGACTTTACAATCACAAGACTACTTTCAACAATCTTTTAAGGTTCAAACAGCATTCTATATGAGTTATTTAGCAGATATGTCATTTTGATTGCCCCATCTAGTAATCCGGATTTACTTTGCTCTCTTTATACTCACACAAACGTTTTAAAACAACTTATAATTCTATAGAATGTTCAATGCGTGTAATTTAGCAGTGACATGAATTCAGTTCATTTGTCTACCCTTGGTAATTAATAACCTTCCTTCCTCCATTCATTCATCCATTCAGTCCTGTTCAACTGCTAAGTCAAACATAAAATATAACGTATCAACCATTTTTAAATAAATGCAATTAAAACCGGTTTATAAGCGTTTACTTTAACCGTGGATGTTAGCTTTAACACCGCATCGCACTCACCTGTCTGTCCATTATGCTATACATACACACGACGCACGTTATCTTTTCTTTTTAAACCAAACCTCTCATCTGCGTAAACAAACTATCCCCACAGCAAACTAAAACAATCATAAAATCATCGCCGAAAATCTACTAACTGTATTCGTTTGCTCTCTAAAGCCACAGCCAGGACGCGGTCCTGGATTTTATTTTTACAACAAAAAAACAACAAAAAAAATCCAAGAATTAACTTTGGTAAAACTTGCGGAAAAAACAAAACAAAACATGGATCCATTTCCTTTTAAAGTCGTCTCTACGTGCGTGTGTGCGCGTGAAGCGAGGGGGTAACGGTGGGGGGGGGGGGGGTTCTTCGAGGGGGGACGAATTTAAAATAACCAAGATGGCGAGAGGCTTGTTGTTTTGAAAGGGGCAGAAAAAATGGAGGATATTGTAATATACACAAAGGGATAAATTTCAACAACTCGGCAGAGCGGCTGCTAGCTTGCCTGCACGCTTCGCCGTTTGAGGAAGCGGCAGCGATACCGCTCCCCAGCAGGCTGGCCACCAATGGCAGGGCGAAAAACTCAAACTCTGACCCACTCGGGGGAAAATGAACATTATACTTAAAAGTTAATCCAAAGCGATCGGGATATTTGTGTATTTGTCACCGACTGCTTTATTTTGGCGTCGAGGGACTATTTAACTGGATGGGTTTTTTTTTTTTCTAATCGGACGGCCAACGAGGACCGCAGGCAGGCAGGCAGTCAGTCCGGTGCTTCGTGGTCACCCCCACGTTCAGCACGAAAAATACGCACTTAAAACAAACAACCGTGCGTGTAGACGACCGGTAAAATTGAAACAGACAAGAGACAAATCCCTAAAAAAGTTTAAATTAAAGATAAACCGAGCGATTGAATAAAACAAGCGTGAGTGAGCGGTGCGGCGAGGGACACAAAGACGATTACCACTATCAGGTCAACACTCCGGAGAGGAAAAAACACTTCGTTCTTTACGTTTCACATCTAGAACTTGGTGGTTACGACCAAATATAAAACCTGAATGAACGCTAAAACAAAACGGAAAGCTATCAATCTACGAAGCAGTTTACGCACGACAGAAAAAAAGGCTAAAACTAGAAGCGGAGCCAGTTTTACGCAGCTCATCGTCCGTTCTGATGTGGGGAAAACAGCGTCAGTGAAATAAAGCACTTACCTTTTTGTTAGTTTCGACACTTTACTTATGTCCAACGCGCTTTTTAAGTTCAACGAGCACTTCGAGCCGGTCTTCTGCTCACCTCTTTTTTTCCTTGGTCGCTTTTGGTTATGAAAGAGGTCGGGGACGAGTGATAAAGAAGGGAATTGGGCAGTAATTGAGTCTCGGTGTGTGTGTGTGAGTGAGTGTATGTGTGTGTGTCTGTGTGTGTGTTAGTTACTAACAGCAGATTGAAGGAGACTCTTCTCAAGGTTTATTCAGCTCCACTTCAAGGAACCGACCTGACGTCAGCTCACTACTGCCACACAAAGAAAACTTATTATTTGTGCAGCGGCCGTAGTGAAGGAAGGCTGCTCTTATTGACCGGTATTACTTTATATGTGACGTTGTCATCGGCGCTGTCACGGATGCGGCAACTTTATCGACGTTGTTAGCGGTGTTAAACCCGCAGACGCTCGGTTCGTCAACAGTTAAACAAACAAACGGGCAATTTAAATCGCTCGCGATTTATTGAAACGCGCAACTTTTAGACTTTTGCTTCAACTTTTGCTTAATTGGATCATATTGACGTTAATTTATGATTCGATTTTTTTTTTTTTTTAAATTCTTATTCCAAACTGGACTCAATCGAATTTTTATGGAAGTTTTTGTAATGGAAAAGGATTACTTTGAATGTGAATTAGAGACTATTTGAAAATAATTCATTATTTAATTAATCAAAAAAGTAATATAAAATAAATGTGTATAAATGAAATCAGGCCAAAATCTATATCTATCTATCTATCTATCTACTTTGACTCTGAACAAATGAGCATCCCCCAGAAGATGACACTTGATCAAATAAATACAAATCAGGTGCACACAGATTCCAAATTAGAGAGCATTTGTCACACAAAAACAGAAATGGGACAGATCTTCCACAGGATGGGATCAATACATTGGCTGGCAAAGACAGCCATCTGTGCCTAATTGTATGCTTTACCTCCTCTTCTGAACACACAATAAGCAACAGGCTGAACGCAGGCCCTCTGACCCAGACTGGTTTTCCAGACGGGGGAAGATTATTTCATTCAACTGGAAAACAACAAGGGGGTGGAGGGGTTGCGGGGAGTTTTTTTTTTTTTTTCTTTCTTTCTTTTTTTTCTATTTCAGTGTCGTGGACAACTGTTCGTACATGCCCCACCCCGACCAGGATGGGTCGCCGTGCCAGAGCCAACTGGTGCGTCTCAGCCTGCATGTCCCATCATCCCTGGGTGCATTGTAGCAGGTATTACAGTGGATTAACAAACTGTTTACTGTTAGTTTATGGACACCTCATAAATCATACGCAAACAATGAACTCATTGTTAGCAGCTTGATGGAGGGTTGGTTTACAGGCACATTCATATTAATGCTTCATAAACATTATAAATGACTATAACTGTATCTTGTTACTCTCCCCTGCTCTTTTTCGCTCCCCTCTCCATTGGTCGCAACGTCGCAGCATCCAGAAGTGTCACGTGGCAATATATATTTTTAATTACTGCAGGATTTACCATGACGTTGCCGTCGAGCTGCTCCAGGAGTCGTTTAGAGGCTGATAAACTGATTTCCAATCGCTTGCGTTTTTTCAAAACAAACACTGAACTTCTTACGGCTGGTGACATGTAGTTAAAGCCATTTTATAAGCTTTCTGCTTCATGTTCTTTGATCATTGATTTTCCTCTCTGCCTCTTTCTATTACCTGTTGAGGTGTGGGGGGGAGGTTGCTCTCTTTCAAAAACACACACACACACACACACAAATACGCGCGCACACACGCAATCCGCTCTGTGTCTCTCTAGCCAGTGGCACTCTGGTGTATTTCTTCATCTCCTTTGCTTCTTGTAGCTGAAAAAATGACAGGCCATGAGGAATGAAAGCGTTTCTGTTTGTCATACAGTAGCAGCACGAAGCAAGGCTTTTTAATTGCATTGGAGAATCTTCATTAAAGATAGCACATGGGGGCGGGAATGAGGGAGAGGGCTGCATGGGGCGGTGTTGAGGGGGCATTCTGAGCATCGTCATTAGGAGAAGGCACTAGCAGCATAGAAGGGTGGGCCCTCTTTGCATGCACACTGAGAATGCCTGCCGTACCTCGGTCATTTGTAACATAATAAGTGCCAGCACAATGACTGCAATGCGAGAAAGCACACCACGGGGAAGAGAAGGGGGAAGGGAGACAGCATGTCTGTCTAAAAGAGGGACTTTTTTTTGGTCTTGATTAGAAAGTATAATGAGCCACTAAAGAAACAGGGAAAAAAGGATCTCTCCTGAGACTGATGGAAAACAAATTAATCTGGTGATTTGGATTTAATTATTATTTTTCTATTAGTCCACCATGCAAAGACAGGGACAGCCATCAAGAAGCCAGGAGCTGTGCTTGCATTTATTGATTTTTGCCCAGACACAGTCAGGGAATACAGATTCATCTGCACTCCTCCCCACGCAATCCGCTATGTGGGATTCCATTAACGCAAGGAGCTTGCAGCAACTCTGCGATGTTTAATTTGAACACCATAAATAGACCTTAAAATAGTGTTCACACACAACAAAAGTGGCCTAAGGATGTAGTCTTTTTACACAATTGATTTAGTCTTCACTTACTGTCATGCCCTACATAATAACTATTAAATGAACACCTAAATGAATTAGATTAAAACAATGTTTATATCCAATGAGTCACGCTCTATTGTTTGTCCAGTATCTTACAGGACTGTAATGCCTCCGTTTAATTTAATCTTTTGTTTTGGATTTATTTGAGAGTCCTGCAACGCGGACTGTTATTGTTCCTTCACCCACAAAGCGTCTACATTTTTTTTCCCGAACCCTCAAACACAGTGCACGTTGAGATGTAATGATTTGAACAGTCAATGATTTGAACGGCATGTTCAAATCAAAGCACAAGGGACCAATTTGCAGCTGCCATATGTAGAATACTGCTGTACCATGGATGGCGGTCATATTCTCCTGCGACATGGAATTCAGCGGTTATGTCAGACAAAGACTGTTACCGGTCTGAATTAGGTCCGTGATACATTTTGAAGTTTCTGAGAACTGAACGAATAGTGTAAAGAATCCACGTGAGAGTGAAATATGCATGCGAAGCTTGACCTTTAACCCATGGAGAAACTTCAGGGCCTCTCTGGGGCAGTGCCGGAGTTTTGCTCCTCATAAAAACACTTTTTTTTTTTGTTGTTGTTGTTGCTGACGTTAAGGTGCACAAAAAACCCAAGCTGGATAATGATTTTGATTCTATTTTCCAGCAAGGTTGACGCACGCTAAATGAGCACATTTTGGAGAGTGTTTATTGTGGTGGATGTAACTGAGCAGAACCCTCTGTTGCATGATGTAATACACAGAAGGGAGAAATCATCATAATAGCAGAGTAGTAGAGTGACTCATTCGTTGATGAGGTGCATTCACAGTGTCATTCAAAGAGGAGCTGCACATGTAGTCAGTGTGTGACAGAGAGAGAGAGAGAGAGAGAGAGAGAGAGAGATTAGTGTGTTCCTTTTCTGGGAATGAAGAGGCATGTGTGCCAGGAAAGTAAAGAAGCAAGTCCCAGCCCCACAGTGATGCATCTCTGCATGAAGAATTAGATCACAAGCAAATGTCACCCCAACCTGAGTGCAGCCAAATGACCTTGAATCGAGTGAAAACACATCTTTGCCCACGTCAGAGTGTACACGCACGGCAGAAAATGTCAGCAGATTTTCCATCTGCTAAATCCGCACCTACTGTAAGTGCAGGGCTTTAGCAAAGGTAATCAGGCTGGTATTTTTCTCTAACTCTATGAATATCACTCTGGAGGATCCACGCTGATAACTATAGATACTCCTGCACTGCAATTTCTTCTATTTGAAATAATGCAGAAAATAGCCAAAGGAAAGAAGGATTTAAAAAAAAAAACAAAGCACATGCATGCACTCACAACACACACATCACTTAATCATTGCTCTTATTCTGCTTTTTGAGGAAGGTAAAACTGATGCAATGTTTCAAGAGAAATGGTTTTACGGCTGAATTTCAGGCTCAGGTGCATGAATCTGCGATGGACAGAACCAGGGTTAGGGTTAGTGTGGAGTTCACTTTGATAGATAATCCTTTTTTTGATTACCATAACTGATGTGCGGCCGTGTTCCTTTCTCTTCTCTCCCCCCACGATATCAGTTGTTACCTTTGGAACTGACGGTTCATTTATTTAGTTCCTTTTGAAAAGCAAATACACAATGATGACATTATTTGGCCTCCACCCAGACTGAAGTTTGACTTGACACCTTTGGTGAATACACATTAATATAAAACATCAAACATCCTTGATTTATTATTCAGAGGACCCATCTTGATCCATTTGAGCCATTAAAGTTAATTTGTGAGGTTCTGAGGAAAACACTTAGACATCTGCACTTGCAAGTCTGAAACTTTCACTTTGAATAATAGAGAAACTGATCTTGGGAAAATCAAATCTGGTGTGAACTAATGACTGACTTTAATTCCGCACTTTCCAAATCACGCCATTGTTTTAGGAATAGAATTTGGAGAATGTGGAAAAAAAAAAAACCCACGGCAATCATCATAAAGAATATTAATCAGACGTTGTGACCATGTGAGTGTGTTTGTATCACTGAATTAGTATTATCAAAGGCTTTTATTAATCAGTGAGCAGATACTGATTAATGAGATTATTGGTGTTATTATAATGAAATGAAACTAACTGTGAATAGTCCTGGCATCATCAGATGGCTTAAACGCTCCATTTGTGAAGGAGTGTCTGAATGCAGAGAGAGGTGGGCCTGTGGGAGTGGTATTAAGATGATTTTAAGACCGATGAAAACAGACCCTGCATTAATTAATACTGGCAGGTTGCTGTTCCTCCCGGCAGTACGCAGGCAGACATTCTGGACTGCCCTCAGTGACGCCTGGTCAAAAATAGGGCACCGCAGAGCACAGTAATAATCACAATGGTGACATCATCTTTGCCTTCAATGCGCTCTCCCCTCGGTACTCCTCTGAACAAAGAGCAGCAGGCATGTAGGGAGGGAGGCAGATGTCACTTTGTGTCTGGGGAACATTAAGACCAACAAATGTTCTTTGAGACCTCAGAAAAGCCTTTTAGTGGCCATGCGGGGGGGACACGACGCTTCGCTCAAAGTCAGTCATCGAAAAAGTGGCCGCTTGTCTCCGTGAATTAGCAGCAACGGTTCCGTTTTCTGCCAAAGGTGAGATTAAATAAACACGTCTGGAGTTCTATTTATTCACTGATTCAAAGGGAGCAGAGTGGGAAAGAATTCTGCAAATAACTCGCAGGGATTCTGAGGGTGCCCCTTACAAACATCTGACCCAAAGTGTTAACACATGTGGCCTCGCTTTTTCTTCTTTCTCTTCCTTGTGTTCAGATGCATGTCTCCAAAAGTTTGATGCAGCCCAATTTTATAAAGTGCAGAAAAACATCTTGGAGCATCCCACGTTGCCAAAAGACCCCCGCTAACAGAGACATCACACTGAGGCTGCCAGAAAACAACTGAACTCACACAGCACAGTTCCTGGGCTGCATTTCGCCTGTGGTTTATCATCGTTCACTTTTTTCCAAACGATGAAAACAATCCTTTGTTTGTAATGAGAGTGTCAGAAAACAGGAAGTTCCTCAGGACAATTTGTGCTTCAAAAGTTCACCCAACCCTGCTGCGACCACGTGTTTGTTTCCACAAGTCTGTTCGATTAGAAATAACATTGGACCTTAATCTGGATATTCTGCCCCCTGAGAGGAATCTCAGCTCGCCTTTGGCACCCTTGAAGACACTAAACTTGCATTGTGGCTCTGCTGTAAACCAGCCCTTCGTGGAATTCATGCGTCTCCACAAACAGACGGAGGAAGGGAAGAAAGAGAGGGAGAGGAAACAGATTCTCAAGACCTGGACGAGCCGTGGGAAAAGAGGGCTCTTGTAGAGGAAACACAGAAATGTCTCAGGACATTCCTTTGTGATTACACAGTGCTGGACAAATCCAGACATTCTTGTAGTCATTTTGTGTTTTGGGGCTTGAGTTAAATTCAGAAGTGTAAACAGAAACGCCTTCATGTGCCCATGCCGTCATATCTTGAAACATTCTGAGCCATTTGATTTGGTAAGGCTGGAAGTTGATGGCAGTGGAAGGGGAAGAACACCACCAATTTACGTTAATTATGTTTGTTTCTTTTCTGCACATCAGCAAACACAACATGGCACCATGCACAGCAAAAAAAAGAACAGCGAGCTCAAAGACACAGGTTCCTGCTGCACAGCCAGAGCACATAAACAAGAGGATTCAGGAAAGAGGGGACCTTGTGTGGAAATCTCAGGTTACATGCCTGTGATCTCAGCTGAAAGAGCAAGCTGCCCCCAGTGAAGTAAAAAAAAAAAAAAAAAAAAAGCATGTTCCCTTGTCACAGCTAGCGTGAATGAGAAACAGCTCCAAGGAATGCTCCATTATCGTCCTATCAGCAGCACTGGGGGAGGAGGAGGTCTTCACATAGTAATGCAGAATCATGTGTCTGAAGATGGGGGTTGGAAAGGAGGGGTGGGGGGTGGATTTGGGGGGCACTGGCCTACAGACCCGCAATTGGACTAAGCTCCCCTCCCACTCCCCAGACCATTGGACCTTCCATTTCCTCATTTGTCTAGGTCAGGTGTCCTTTTTGTCAGCAGTTAATCTGAAGCATCACCCGCCTATATTTATCCCTTTCACTGTCTCTTTCTCCTTCACCTCTGATTCTGCCAGCCTTGAGTAGATTTACACTTGTGCACAGCGCTGTTGTGCACACATGACCAATAATGGACCACCGTGCCTTTTAAGTGCTACATTTCCTTGTTAAAGCATGATGAGTGCCTTGTTGACCTTCACATTATTATGCACCTGCTGTGCAACAGTGCTCCATCTTTGCACTGATTTGTCTTTTTGTGGAGCCCTATCCTAAAACACTGGCACACTTGATTAGAAGGAATTTTACAAAGTGAAACAAAAAAAGTAAATAAACACGAAGCGTGCATTATCTTTCATCGCTGCTTCCTGATGTCTTAGTTTTAAATTCAAGTATGTAAACCAAATGTTAATCCTGGATTTCCTGAGATGACGGGATCCACAGGATATTTCAAAACAATTATTGAAAAGTCTCATTAAACCCGTTGGAATTGGCTATAATTGCCTTCCTGGCTAAACAAACACAAGTTATAACGTAACATGCAAATAATAATGCGGCTCAACGTTCCTTGTGTCGATTCAGAGGAGGGAAAGGGTGAACTATAGCGCCCCCTAGTGAATATTGCTCTCCCTGGCTTTCCTAATGACGTCAGCCTTGGACTCTACTGTGTAAACACGTTTACAGCTTGTGTGCGTGTGCGTGCGTGCGTGTGTGTGTGTGTGTGCTACCTTTGTAGCAATGACCCAGATTCAGATGATTTTCAGATGAAGTGGGATCATCAGTATTAACAGATGCTCCAAATGACATTTAGAGGTCAGTGATTTATCAGTGCCATCCTTCAAGACCGTAAATAGCAGCCATTAGTCAAATTTTATGTAAAAATGCAAAAATATAGCACAAATGTATATCTGGGTATTAAATCTCTGTTGCTTTGTCTCATTAATAATTCTTTCATTGTCATCATCTGGTTTAACACTATAACATGCATTTTACACATACATTTTATACACAACATGATCTTGTTTTCAGCAACAACCATTGCTGGTTTACTTTAATCCCTATCATGATAGTAAGACCATTTAAACTTAATAAGTACATTTCAAAAAATGTGATTTACACTTGTTGTTCACGCTATCATTTCAGACTAAAAAAATATCACAAAGTTATTATCTAAAAATGTGATCAAGCCCAGCTCTAATGCAGTAATGCAGGCAGCTTTGTTTTCATTTACACAGGCATCCAGTTTCGCATCTATCTCTGAGGTCTGTGCCTCAGTACAAGAAGATTGTCAGATTTAGGGGCAACGAGGCTTTGAAAAAACATCGCCTTTCTCCAAATTACTTTATGTATGCAGGTTTTTTTTTTTTTTAAACATAAAATAAAAAAGACATTTTAAAGAGAGCCATTTAGGACCGTTGTTGAAAAGCATCGGCAAAGCTGAGCAAATTGGATCTGGCTTATTAATGCTGACGTGATTTTCCAGTGTCCCCCTTCAGGCATTCGTTTTGAAAATGTCAAATTGTCATGATGCACATAAGATACATCAACATGCCCCAGTTTTGTCAAAATCCAATAAAGGGCGTGTATGAGATATTATCAACGCATTCCTTTTTACATGGCTTGGAAAAAAAAAAAAAACCCACATTTAAATAATGTTATTTGTAATAACATAGTCAAAATATACAGTTATGGATATTTTTCAGATGCATTTCATAATAAACAGGTTTGAATGAATGTAACGAATATAGTGTGTCCCAAGTGCCTAAAAGGTTTAAACAAATCACTTGAAAGCAACCCTATATTAGACTTGAAAATGTCAATCAGCAACATGTTTCCTGTGATAAAACCAAAAAAAAGGTTATATCCGTACTGCAATAATATATTTTAGTGTAAATGTGTAACATACATCTAATAAATCAACTGCCCTTTAATAAAGACTCTTGCATGTTTATTTGCACGTCAGTGACGTTTTCGTGTGTATTTACAGATCTTCCCGTGTGTCGTGGACTTACCACAAGTAGGCGCTGTTTACCCCGTCCTCTCGATTTACCAGCCGTTAAAAGTTGTCGTAAATCTGTAGGGATTCACAATTATATGTTGGTTCTTTTCTCTGCGCATCATTGTTGCAGCTAACATAAAACTTAAAGCCACTGTGTTAATGATAAGTCGCCATAAAGCGATCTTTTAATACCACTCCCCTGATTCTTTGTACATCACCTGATCATTTGTCAACAGGAGTCAATACGGACGCCATCGCTGCTACTCCGTGAGAGGAAATTAAAGGTGATGACTTTGCGCCTTGACAGCTCGCTATGCGCTTTATTTCGCCAGGTGCATCGTGTTAGTTGGATCGGTTGTTATCAAGGTGAGCCAATAAGGGTTTAGTGGCTACATCATCAGTATTTACACTTGTATATCAGACTTGCATGGCAGCACACAAGTGTCAAGCTAGCAACCTAGCTTTAGCACGTTAGCTAACTGTGTTGGCAATCGTTATAGCAAACAGCTCCGTCGAGTTGCCTGAAAGCAGCTGAAATGTTCCGCGGCCGTATCCGAACAGGTACCAACAAGTCAACAAGAATTAACAGGGCACGATGTTCAAACGTTACGCCCTGTCTCTGTAACGGTCACTTAGTCACAAAACAATGTTAGGGTGCGGTGTTAGCTTTTTCTTGTTTCCTGTCAGTAAACTCATAAAGTGGTGGCTGACAGCTTTGCGATTGGAGAGATTTGTAACTAAAAGCATTCGGAATGTAGAAAAGGTGACGCTAATGTTGATTTGAACTAGAAGTTTATTCTCGACTTGAAGTTATGGCAAATGTTCAGTTGGTTTCGTCTCCCAGGAAGTTGCTCATATTGTTCCATCTTGTGCTTCAAATCCAAATCTCCAGAAAAACTACACAGATACTAGAAAACTGTTACAGATGCAGATCTGAATGGTAAAAGAGTATCTTGTGATTTCTCTGGAGTATCCTGCTTACATGTAGCTCAAAGTGCTTCAGTTTGCTTTAAGTGTCATATTCATGTGACAGAGTTGACAGTACCAAGATAGACTCTGCGACTCGGATACAAGGGGACTGGCAAGGCGGTGGAGGAAATGTGATTACCAACTAGATTAAAAGGTTGCAGGCTGTTTTTATGAGGCCATGCTGCAGGGTGTAAAGTTCACCTTTCCATTTGTCCTGGGATCATAGACTCGCCTGGGTTAGTGTTGTTTTTTTTTTTTTTTTCCTCTGCTAGCTTCCTGACAGCTGATCCCAAGTGTCTGGCTCTCCCTGCTTAAACAGGTAATCCATGATGGACTCTGGCTCTCGCAGGCTTCCTTTCTTTCTGCCCAGCTCAAGGCCATCCTACATATCTAGTCCAAGACTCTCCTCGTCATCTCTGGGCTCGAGCAGGTTGCTCGGCAGGGAGACGGCTGTGAACAATGACAGGTTTCCGAGGGTGTCCTCAACTTATAAAGCCGAGCTGGACCAACAGGTATGAGTGGCCTTTACTGCACAGAAGTCACCTAAATTAGGTTTTGTTTCTTAGTATACGATTTGCTCTGTCTTAATCAAAATGTGTATGATAAAACCATTGAATCTAATGTGGTAGGGTCAGCTGGAATAATGTTGGATTAAGATGAAAAATAATAATAGCAGCACTTTTAGAGCTCGTGCCTCTTCTGACTGTCAGGGTCTCCCTTTCTTTCCTTCACGCTAGCCTTGTGTATTCCTGAGAAATGGACTTTAAAAGATGCCGATTTCGTCCAGTTTCCCTCTGGAATAACCTGCGTGTGTCAGCAGGGCAGCGGCAGACGCACTGGGTGTCTTTTTATAGAGCAGCCTAGATTCTTGGCACTGGTGTGTATTTCAGTCCTGCTTGCCCCTCTCAAAGATAGTGTTACTAACAGCCTGGGCCCCTGTTGTCGCTCCAGAATATTCCCAAGCTAGGTGCAAACCCCGAATAAGCGACTTCTTCCAGGATTCGTTAGATTGTGTGCGTCTTGAGCTGAGCAGCAGTCTATTTTTGCCGTGGACAGATGTTTTTTTTTTTTTTTTTTTTAAAAGGCAGATTTCCAAATATTAATATTTAATAGCGCTCTAACGTGTTAGCATATGTTGTTTAGGACAAAAACACATCTCGTACATGCATAAATGATGTTTTATGCATAAATGATGTGAATTTATGTGTGTTGTACTGGACAACGGTGGTTTTGTTGCGTATGCTGCGTACAACCCACTGGGCTGATGAGATCACGCAGGTTTTCAGATGATGCAAACTGTGCTCAGCCGAGCTCTGTGCAGTTACACCAGCTCTTCCCATTAATGCGCGGTAGGGCTGTGTAATAAGTCAGCACTTTAGCACTTAAAGCTATACACTTGTGGTCAGTTCAACTGTTTGTGCACAGTGCTAACAGTAAAAAGTCTGATAAGAGCGAGACAACATTTCAACACTTTCTTCAATTCCAACAGCCGAGTTTAATTTTCACCTCTTCTTCCACTGAAGAATTCCCGCCTCCTGGGCTCATCGAGAGACTTTGGTAGCTCTGGGAGCCGCTCCTCCGGCTGGAAGTTACCCGCCTCTCTGACCTCCTCCAGTAGATCTCACGATCGTCCGTGGGCCGAATCCACTCTCAGCAGCAGGAGTAAACCGGTACTAGATGTGGGTGCTGTCATTCAGTCCTTCTCGAGTCATCATCGGTGGAATGTAGTGATTTTTATTTTCTGAAACGTCGGCCTTCGTGTTCCCAGACGGATCCTGAGGGGACGCTGGGGCTGCGCTCAGTCGCGTTGAACGCCGCTGATGATGGCGATTCTAAAAGGGCCAAAATGTCACACAGCAACAGAGGACTCTACTCAAGAACACCCAGCACTTTAGTTACAGGACCCACCCTTGCCAGTAATGGGCTTCGCAGTGGCAGAGGTACGTTATATTGGATGTGTGGAGGTCATGGTGCGCCTCGTGGCTCCCCTGACCTCATGTACAGCTGGCAGACATGAGAACAGTCTGCTTACTTTCGGTTTACGGACCTGTTTGTTCCTCTTGGCTTACCTGCTATATTTTTTTGTCGCACTGAAATTCACGAGCTCTTAAAGCAGCTTGCCTCCTCTTTTCTTAACAGATGCAGGTGAAAAACAAAACGACACTTCCTCCTGGACGCCGTGCCGCTTGCACGCGCGGTCGTCGTCGTTATCGTCCTCCTCCTCAAATCCGCTTTGGTCCAGGAGAGAGTTGGAAACGAAGAATGAGAGCAGTCTCTCAGGTTTGGGCGAAGGGAGGATTAGAAGCGGATTGGCTCCTTCATTGTGTAGGCATAGCAACACTCCGAGAACAATCACTGCTGTACTCAGACCCCCACGATGTGATGTTTGAATGTTGCAAAGTTGTCCGTCTGAAAAGAATGAGGGACTGACTGAGGGAAATGTGTAGTTTTCTAATATTAATCTCACATTATTTCAGATCAGAGCCACAGAGTGACGTCCACATATGCACAGGGGGCGCGGCCCAAAGAGACCACCTACTGTTCCCCCTCATCTTCCTCTTCTTCTTCTTCTTCTTCTTACTCCTCCTCCATCGCAAGGGAAAGCTCCCGAAATGCCCTCACTCCATCTTCCACCTCGCAGTATTCTTCTCTGGGAGGCGATTCCAGCAGCAGACCGTCAGCCCGGTTCTCACATGGGTCGCCCCACCTGCACCCGCCTCAGGAACAACACAGAAGCTACCGAACTTCACCAGTTATCGCCCCCTCCTTCCCGTCTCGCACCTCCCGCTACGCCGCTCCCCCGCCCAGAGCAGACACGGCGCTGCCTCCCCGGCCGCATCCCGAAGGCGGGGAGTCGGACGGCACCCGCTCCACCCGCCGCCTCCTGTCGAGGCTCTTCTCCCGTCGCTCCAGCCAAGACTCCTCCAGCGGAGCCAGCGTTCGCTCCCTCGATGACGACGGTGCAACCGCCGGTGGGAAACCTGTGGCCTCCGACCAGGGGAGCAGGACGTCCTACGTGGAACCGAGTACTCGGACCTCAGAGGCGACCTTCAGGAACCGCAGAGCAGAGCGCACCGCGGTCCCGGAGAGCAACCCCGGTGGCTACGGCAGCGGCCCGTCTCAGGCTCGGCTGCCGTCCTGCAGGGAACCTGGAGCCACGGCCTCCTCCTGGCTGTCGTCCTCCCTCCGCGACCGCTGCTCTCCTCTCCTCTCCCGGTTCAGGAGACACGCGAGAGACGAGAGCGAACGCTCACCTGGGAGGTGGGGCAACACTGACCGCAGCAGCTCATCGCCAGATGATGATCGTGACGATGAAGAGGAGGAGGAGGAGAAAGAGGAAGGAGCTGTTGGTTTAGGAACCTTTGGAAGCGGCAGTTCCTCCAGACTTGAGGATGAAGTCCGGCCTGAACTCACCGATGACTTCTCGCCACGCCGCAGAGTTGGGGTGTGTGAGAACTCAGCGTTTCCCCGAAGTTTGTTTAGTGGTGTTGAGAAGCAGGTGGATGAGCAGAAGGAGACGGCCCTGTCCAGCAAGGATCAGGAGAAGCTCCGCAAGATCAAAGAGAGGTGTGACCTTTGATTCCTATTTTTATTTATTTATTTTTCCTTGCAGTAGTTCAGGCGGGAAAAACAAAAAACGGTCTTCTTTCTCACCGTAGACTGCTGCTAGAGGATTCTGATGAGGAAGAAGGCGACATGTGCCGCATCTGCCAGATGGGCGAGGACTCCGCCTCCAACCCCCTGATCCAGCCATGCCGCTGTATGGGCAGTCTGCAGTACGTTCATCAGGAATGCATCAAGAGGTGGCTTTGCTCCAAAGTTAGCTCAGGTAAACGGAAAAGAACCCCCCCTCCCCACACACACACACCCCAACCTTCAGCTCCAGGTACAATTGTCTGTCTGATCAGCCAACTAAGACAGCGTGTTTTTGCCTCCGTTAGCAACAAACCTGGAAGCCATCACGACGTGCGAGCTCTGCAAAGAGAAGCTCCATTTGAATATAGACAACTTTGACATTCAGGAGTTATACAGGACACACGTACAGGTGAGTAAGGCAAGTGCGGCCGAGAATAAAGGTGGAAAGAGGGGCTGTTTTTCCTACTGCAGCCTAATGCTAGAGGGCGATAAACATAATTCTCGTCCTTGCAGTCAGAGTATGATGAATTCATTAGCAGTGGACTCTATCTGGTGGTGCTGCTACATTTCTGTGAGCAGAGGTTCTCAGATGTGCTGGGAGCTGTCGATGGAGCTGGGGTAGGAACACACGCATGCTAATCCATGCTAATGCAAACACGATTGCACCAGCTTTCACGTTTAAATATCATCATGAAAGAAAAATCCAGAAAAAAAGAACGGCTTTTTTCCCCCTTTCTCACCCAGTTATTCAACGTGTTGAGAATTCTTCATGAACACATGGACAATCTTGAAAGTATGTTTGTTTCTCATATTTGATGAAAAACCACCCTCATGTATAAAGCAGGTTCCTGTTTAGCTTTACTGGTGTATTTTAGTCAGTGTTTACCTCCGTTTAATGCTGTTTTTGGAATGTAGATCCCCTCGGTGAAGATGAAGAGGTTCAGGACAACAGGCCGTCCATTGAGTTTTCTGATCTGGATGATGACCTCGAAGACGACTACTAGTCTTGTGAAACTGATGGATTAAATGTTCAAATGTGGAGGATTATTGCATTGATAAGACGAGTATGCAAAATGCAGCCGGTGAGTAATGCTCACTCGCCTTTGCTGCCGGTTATTTTTGCTACTATGCAAACTTAATGCATATAGGTATATTTAAAAAAAAAAAAAAAAAAAAAAAATCTGTTTCTGTTTGAGTGTGCACCTTATGTGATTCTATGGGGGGGGGGAAAGTCAATCTTTTAAAAAGTTAAACCACAAGTGCTTTATGTTGCCTGCCAGTGAAATCTGAAAAACAAACAAACAAAAAAAAAAAAGCACAGAACAATATGTGGGTTTGTTCTCGTGATGCTAAGGTTGCTCCTTGGGGAAATAAGACAGGCTGTTGATTTTTTTTTCTTTTGTCTGGCTTTGGTTTATTGTATCCAGAATTTAAAAAATAACATCAGCGGGACATTTTAAGTTAAGCATCTCCGTAATTTCCTGATTTTTGAGATTAAATGTCGAATGAAAATTACTTTTACTATTTAGTCCTTATATCCATCATTTTGTTTACATTGCAGCAGTTCTACAGCATGGTGGTTCACTAGAAATTATCATTTCATTCAAACCTATTGCAGATAAAAATAATCCTGTACAGAAATACTGACTTCCTTTCAGCTCATCAATATTAATAAACTGGTTGCCATATGCAGTAAAAAAAAAAAAAAAAGACTTTATAGTTTCTCGACTTGCAGCCAGACGTTTGTGACCGTTTGGAAACAGGACAATCATGAAAACCGAAACAAGACACCCCATCCACACAGAAAGACAGGAACTTAAATTGGAAGGAGGCGACCTGATTGAAGCTGAAGAACGTCTTTCAGTGGTGGGAACGTTAAAAAGGCTTTGACCCTCAAAGCATCTTTGGTTTGGTTCTCAGTCATATTAAAAACATATTTACAAAGCGTTCACAGCAAACAGCAGTAGTGCGATTTAAAGATATCTAAAAGAAACAAAACAAAAATAGTGCCTCATTGTGCTTAATATCATCGGAACTGTAGCTCCAAATCATGCTAAAGTGCGCTCTTTCTCAGGTGCATAGGAAAGTCTGATGTATAAAAACAGCAGGATCACTTTATCATTTTAGCCTGACAACATTGGCAACATTAATTGGGTTTTTCAGTAAAGGTACCAAATCCAGTGACTTTAGTCCAGTGCAACATGCTGAGTTTCAGTCCAACAGAGATCTAGTTTGTTTACGGCCACATTTTTAACCACCAGTGATTCGCGAACAAGCCCCAATACGTTAACCTGCCCCACCAGCTCATAAAGTTAGAAAAAAAAGGCACAGTCTGGGATTTCTCTTTGGTCTCGGCTATGTTTCCGACACTCTGGGTCTCGTCAGTTACTGCATTCTTGTAGACGAACTGAAGTCAGACTTTTTAAAGTCGCGTGACGCACATTTAGTTTCTAAGTTTTACCACTGGTGCAACTGAACTCGGGTTATAAAACTCAAGGTTTGAAAAAACAAAAACAAACAGCCCCAGCATCCCACAAATGTAAATCAACAGGGAAGAAAGAAATAAATATTTTTTTTTAAAAAACAGGACACTCACACGCCAGGCCCAGCAGCCCTCCCAGAGGCAGCTGGTTCACGAAAGCTCCATGTCTGTAACGATACTGGTGGTGTCCATGTCGTCCAGCGTCCTCTCATAGCGGACGGTGGAAGAGAAGTAGCCCCTCTTCTTTTTGTAGATCACAAAGCCAGCGATGAAAAGGACAGCGATGAGCGTCAGGATGAAAAGGACCAGCACGGCTGACGTCCCTGCGGACCCTGAGGTACACACGTGCAACCGGGGAGAGGTTTGGAAAAGAACGCAGAGCTGCAGCCAGCTTGGCTCTCAAGGAGAAATGCTAATGACCTCAAATCGCCAGATTTCAGAAATCAGTTTTTCTTGAAACCGTAGCCCTGGTACTCACTCGCTTCAGTTTTGCAGATGACCCGACTGTAGGCGGTTTTGCAGTTGACAAAATTCCACTTCCCTTCACCTCCCGCCATGACGGGACACGGCTGTTCACTTCTCTGAGAGAGAAAGGCCTCAGACTTCCAGTTAGAGTAAACCAGAGCTGAGCCATCCTGCCAGGATACTGGTTTCCCTGCAGTAACAATGCTAGGTTATCCCAAACGTTATGTTCTGGAGCACACGGGGGCATAGTTTTACTGTTTGCTCCTGTTTTATAATTGATGGCGTCACCTTGACTATCCAGGTTCATGCCAAGCCATGTGCGACTGGTGATGAGAGGGTCGTTGTGTAAGTACTTGGACACAAAGTCGTTCTCCTCTGTGGATTTTATAGTTAGCAACCGAGCATCTGTCAGGAGAAGCAGAGACACGACGGCAGCGTGACTGGTCGTCCACGGCGGCCTCAGATGAATACTAATTCTGACCCTTAATTCCAACAGCTCACCCATGCCCTGGCAGATTTTCTCCGCCTCCTCCATGCTGTGCGCGCTGTAGTTGTAGAAGCTCATGTTGAAGGCGTAACACTGGTCCTGGTGCTGCACCCACTGTGACCCGCCTTCGCTCCGAGGGCACCGATTGGCCGCTGGGGGGTCCTGCAACCTGGCTCCTGATTTATAACGACACGAAAGCGATCACAGCCCAAGTGTGATGCAGGAATTCAGCGATGTTGGGCTTCCCGTCTAAAATCCATCAGCGACAGCATCTTACTCTGTGAAGCGGTGGTGACGGTGGTGTTGTAGCAAATGGCTCCATCCACTGGAATGCTGCAGCTGGTTCGTACCCAGGCTCCACCGGGAGCTAGAAAAACGCAGCTGGGCCCTGGTTTCTGATATTCCAGGTCAGCGATAGTGATGATGTAGTCAAATTCTGTTCCGTCAGACCATTCGTAGGCGGAGCCACCGACCTGCGAGAAACGCTGAGAATTAGGTCAAGGTCAGAAGGACCAGTTCCACTAAAACCTGCGCGCAAAGGTCTCACATCCTGGTTTGACAAGCCAATCCAGAGCGGGAAGCCATCTGTCCTGGCAATCAGACTCAAGTGTTGATTTTGCTGGATGTCGTGGACACTCGCCAGGTGGCCTCCACGCACGCCACACTCTTCCAGAGCCTGGTACCAAGTCAGCCTCCGGGCCAGGACTTCATAGGTTAAAGTGCCGTAATTTTTGAAGTCTTTTGACGATCGTTTGTACGCTTCTTTTGATTCTTGGGTGGCAAATATTACAGAACAAAAGAGTGAAACATAGCAATGACAGTCGGAGCGGTGGTGAATTACAACCTCTGCCGCACTGACCGTGGTCCAGTTTACAGACGACAATGCTTCTTTGTTTGAACTCTAAAAACAAACTGGATTTTGAGATGAGAATCCAGCTGTTGTCAGTGGTGAGACCAGCCATGAACGGGCCGGTGACATTTGGTCTGCCTTTAGCCCAGTTGGAATACTGGACATTGGTGCCGTCGTACCACTTCATCTGGGTCTCTACAGCACAACGGAAATGATAAGAAATCATGACATTGCAATAAAAACACAGGAAGAGAAAACTCTGCAAAAACGTGTTATTACATAGTAGAATACTCCAGACAAAAAGGAAAAAATGAAATACAAACCGTTTCCCTCCTTGACCAGCCCCAGCCACACAAACTGGGCGAGATTCCTGAACGGCATCAGCTGCTGCGTGATAAAGTCGTTTTCCTCGGCATTCCGGATGGTTAGGATGTTGGCGTTGCTATCTGAAACATAAAGGCGCTGTTATTAGCATCTCAGTCTATTAGCAACTCAAATGAAAACATCTTTAAGGGAAAAAAAAAAAAAAATCATACAGAGGTTTGTGCAGGTTTCTTGAATGAGTCCCCCATCAAAGCTCTCCCATCTGGAGGAGACCAGCTGGAAGGAGTAGCAGTTGTTTCTGAAGGGGATCCAGTTGGGACCGTTGATCTTATGGGGGCACTTCACAGCGACATCCTCTGGCGTGGCGATCACTTCTTCTGCAATACATACGTTTCGAGTTTCTTAAACCTCCCCTGTGGGGCATTTTTCATGTACATATTTCATGCACGGCCATGCTCACGGTGTGGTTTGTGGCAGATGGCGCCTCCCAGCTCTTCTTCACACTCGGTGGCTTTCCAGAAACCGTCAGTGTCCAGGTACACACACGCGCCGCTGGTCACGTCTGAGGACCACCGGCTGAACACAGTGTGACTGTGGTCCGTCCAGCGGTAGTGGATCCCATCCTGGGCACACAACATTAGAAAACTAAGAAAACTGGCAGATCTTAACTAAGGGGCGCCATTCTTTAGTACGCTTACGTCTTCGCTGAAGAGGCCGATCCACATGGGGGTACGTGCACGGCTCACGTTCACAGTTAAGACAGACTGCTGGAAGGTGTGGACTATACTGGCCAGGTCCATATTATTACTCCTGCACTGCTCTAGGGCCTCAAACCAGGTCATGTTTTTGACCAGCAGGAGGAAGGTGTGGTTGCTGACGCTGAAAGGTTGCTCAGAGATGCTGGGCTCCTCTATTTTATCTGTGATTAGACAATAAAATAACAGCTGAACTCACTACCAAAGCCATCAGATGGTTGCAAGAGTAACTGAAGCATGAGACTGAACAATTAAAAATGTTATGTGATAAGACTTTGGAAAGTATTTTGTGTTGTTGGCGATTCACCTGCAAAGTGCTGGCAAACGGTCAAATGGTGAAACTGTTCGCAGGAAGAATAGTCCCAGGTACCCAGCATGGCAGAGCTCGGGTCATTCATAATGAAAACACACAGATTCAAGTTTTCTGGTTCCCATGGCTAGTCAGAAAGAGAGAGCACACACAGAAATTACACAGTAATAGTCAATTTAAGCTGAACCAAACTGCTAAAAAAAAAAAAACAGCCTTTTAGTCAGTTCAGGTAGTTCTCAACACTCACATTGCGGGTTTATCCCTAATAATACAAAGATGTTTTTAAATGAGCAGAGGTTAAAACTCAAACTGCTCATTTTCCAAGTGGAGGGGAAACAGACAGGCGGATGTGTGATTACTGAGTGGTGCAGTTGCCATCAGTGGGGAGGAGAACTCACATTCATTTTCACAGCCCGGTGCATGCCCACAAGCAGGGGGTTAAAATTGACATAGTTTACTGGAGACTGATCTATCCATTCAGACTTCTTGTGCGTGAGTTTGAGTCCAATCCATATCCTGTCCACGCTCTTCATGCTTGGCAACAGACTAATGATGAAGTCTAAAACACACACACATACACTGGAGATTTTAGTGCTTGTCCCGAGCACATTTTTAAGATGTATCCAACAGAAAAAGACTTTAGACTCCTGAAAACGTCAGGTTTTCAGGAGTCTAAATATAAAGCGTGAGTAAATGCAGGCCTCACCTTGCTCCACCTGATCTAAAATTGTGACCAGGCTTCCTCTGACAGACTGACATTTCTCATCGGCATATTTGAATGACAGTGGCTTGGTGCTCCTCAACAGAGTGTAGCACTGGGGGGAAAAAAAAAAAACAATCAAACATCAATATAATCGTTGCTTATGCAGAAGTCTGTCTGCAAAAAGACTGTGTTGTTGAATAAAAGCGAACAGATGTTGCAGAGTGAGTGGGTGGGTGGGTGGGTGGCAAGTAGACGTAAAGTGAATGTTTGAAAGCTTTGATTGCATTTACTAACTCGTGTGTGTGCACTTTGTGTGTAGGAAGAACATGTTTTAGCTTCACTGTAGTGCAGTGTGTTGAACAAATACGGAGCCAGACCTTATTTCTGAAAGACAAGGAGCTATTTCCACAGGGCAGACCTCCAGGCTGGGGCACCAGGGGGTTTACCTCCACCGATGTGATGTTGTGCCTCTCGCACACAAAGGGCAAGCGTTGCTGGCAATTGGGCTGATTTTCTGCAATCAAACACAGTTTCAGGTGGGACAAGCTTCGACTGGTGGGACAAGCTTCGATTGTGTAAGGCCACTTACACAATCTGTAAACGTCGATAAAATCTGCCCATTTTTCTCCCATCATGACTCACCTGGAAAGAAAGTTTCAGGACTGATAGAGGTGCACCTGTGCAGGAAAATGGACTGATCAAGGTACATCGGGGTGAACCTAGAACACGGAATGTATTTCAATTACTTTTGCCACAGATATTTCAAAGAATTGCAAATATTTATGTGTGATGCGCCACATGAAATGCATTATGTGCATGATTTTGGGGACTCACAACATTGGCAATATCTGAGAAGGGTTTCCTAAGTCAGCCCACCAGTACTGCATGGAAGACAGCGATATCTGCCGGAAATGTGCAAAACCAGATTAGCTCAATGAAACAAGACTGACCTGAGGATTGGCTATGACAGTAATGCTTGACTGTAGTGTAAAACTGGAGCAGCACACATCACCATTCGCTGCACCCAGCACGAGTGTCCTCCATTAAAGCCAAAGCATCGTCTCCCCTCACTTACCTCTTTCAGGTGCTGATGGATTTTGGCTGCAGCAGTGGGGCTGAGTGGTGAAGCTAATTTGCTGCCATTTGCGCTGCAATAAAGCTTTGCTTCTTCAAAACTCAGCTTAGTCTCGTTCACAAACCAAAACTCTGCTCCATCGATGAAGACCGATGTCTCGTGATGGCCACCTCAAAGACATCGAACAGAACAAATGTGATATATGTCAAAATGCGATACACAGTGAAAACCGAACAGTTAAGTCATAGTTGAGATGTTTATTACCAGGATTGTACCAGTCTGGGTTCTTTGGTGTCTTTCCTGTTAAAGCACATACAAATAATAATAATAAGGAGAAAGCAGAAAGAAGAAAATACAACGTTTCAAAGTCACATGTAAGAACAGATCTTTGGAAACCAGAACAAATAATACAAATTATAGACTCTGACCAATGACCAAGCTACGTTTTGTGGGAAAACATTTCACAGCAGAGTTTTGTGGATCTTACCACGTGGTATTTGGCAGACCCACTCCAGCCTCGCCTCACAGTGAAAGGGAGTGGCGAAGAAAGGTGTGGGGGGTAAGTCGTGGAGCAGATACATAAAAAAGTTTCTCAACGTGCCCCTGGATGTCTAGTCAGGACACAGAGTGTTTGGAAAAAATATTATTACAGCCCACAGTAAAGCAGTTTTATGACTGCAACACTGATCTCTGACCCTGGCTGACAGACTCAGATAAAACTGCTCTCCTCGAAAAACAATGACCAACTCAGATGAGCTGCATGATGGGAAAGATCAGAGTCAAAGTGGCGAGATAAATCAGCGGCAGTGAGTCAACAGGCACTCCCTGCTGTGTGGAACTCCCACACACACCCAACAGACAACCCTGAATTTCTGGTCGTGCTGCATAATCAGAGTCATGTGAGCTCGCTGTAATAAATGACACACAACTCAACTTCATAGATAACTAAGGTAACCCAGTATTAAAGAACACCAGATTTAATTCAAAAATAAGGACGTCTGTTTCTGTTTAAAGAAATTATAAAGAAATTATCCATTAAAACAACAAGTAGAATTGTGTAGTTCACCTTAAATGCAGTACAGTCCCGATTATACGCATCATCTTCGTGGAAATTGTGATGAAAAACATCCATAGACACCTGTTAATGAACACATTGATTAAATGGCATTATACTTTGACTTACGGTAAATACAGTAAGGGAAAATCAAAGCAGGCTAAGTCTGAGGTTTACACAAAAACCACAAATAGTTGTTTGTTTTTTTTTTTTACTGTTTATTGATAAGCTAAAATATTTTCCCATGAAGCGATATTAATGATTATATTACAGTTATTAGGCCTTTTCGTAACGCATGAATAGGTGGATTAGCGTCAGGCTTGTACGTACAGGCTGACCGTTGCTCCACTGCCAGGAGCGATCAGCGGGGTTTCTCCTGTTCAGGCCCACCCAGAAGAACCGATTATCACTGCAGTAAGAGCATCAAAGCAACCACAGTTATTTAGATTGCTTTTTATTAAGCGTTATTACATTGTGAACAAACGTTTGCAAAGCTCCTACAAACATGCACTGTGTCACACTAACTGATGTGCGTACCTGATGCTCTCTCGCATAATGATGTGCAGGGCCCTCATCTCATCAGTACTTGTGAAGCTGGGCAGGTTGGCCCCCAGGGCCTGACAGAACCTCTCAGCTTCCTCCCAGGAGCGCTGCCTGCTCAACCTCTCCTTGTGGAACACCTGAGAATTCAAACAAGCTCCAATGAGGAAACAGGCTGGACTCAAAGAACGCAGAAGAAACGATCATCCGTCTGGTAAAACGCAGACACAAGCAATGACTTCTTCAAATCACACCGGGCTGCTAATGGGCTCCAATATGCACACACCTTGTAGCAGTATTTAATTCCGGATCTGGACACCCATCCCTTAGGACAGGGTGCGTTTAAGTTGGGTTCCGGTTCTGGAGTTAAGGCTGGACTGAGGTCTATTCTACAGATGGAGCCAGCCTTAAAAATG
The DNA here is from genome assembly GCA_015343265.1 of Pao palembangensis. Taxonomy (NCBI): domain Eukaryota; kingdom Metazoa; phylum Chordata; class Actinopteri; order Tetraodontiformes; family Tetraodontidae; genus Pao; species Pao palembangensis. The sequence continues at coordinate 13,976,266 of CM027081.1, forward strand.
GTGCAGTTCTTCACCTCCCACTTGCCCAGTGGTTTCATTGTGGAAATGACTGCACAGCCTCCATCCTCGACTGAAATACGTGAAAAAAACAAAAAAATCTAACTAAACAAACACTAAAACAAACCACCATGCTCTGCAATTTTATTAAACGTAGAACAGTAGAGTACTATGCTTTTTTTTTCCCTAACCTGGTTCATAAAATTGCCAGTTGGTGTATTTAACCACACCCTCGGCTCCATCCTGCCACTGGTACTCCCCTGTGTTCTTAATGTCCTGCAGGCCTATCCAAAAAAACTGAGGCTCCACGCTGATCTGCTCCGCAAGCAGACGGTTGATAAACGCCTGTTCAAACCTGGAAAAGAGAAAAAAGTCACATTCTTTTCTTGCCCAAAAGGCAAATGACATTCCCCTTTTACCTGTTTCTAACAGTGATGTTACATCGATCTTTGAAGGACACTTGTTTGGTGTTGATTTGATAGCAGGAGTTGCCGTGTCTTTTCCAACCCTGAAAAATGGACACTGGTGAGACTATACTATCACAGTTTCATAACTATCCATAAACATGCAATCAAAAACACATCAGGCTTTTTCGTGGAATAACATTTAATTTAGGAACTACTCACCGCGGGACACCCAGACTGAGTGGATTCATTAACCTCTCCTTTCCTCTGGCACATAAAAGGCAGCTTTTGCGTGCAGTTACCGATCTGCCAGCCGTGTGTCTGCAGATGGACGCGTGTCAAAACAGCGCACATGGAGTGTGTGATACTGACAAGCCTGATGTGACGTATTCCAGCGCAAAACGGCTGGAAGCAAAGGGAGGTGTAGCGCACACACACCAAAACACACCTCTCCAGTGTAGAACACACAGCTGGTTTCCTGAGTGGGCTGGACTGGCTGGTTTGGGAACCAGTAGGTGAAGTTGACGTCGGTCTGGTCAATCCATTTGAAGACAGTGGGGTTCACGCCGACACCGATCAGACCAATCCACACAGCCAAAGCCTGGCCATCTGACGGATACAGATAATACCAGTATAACTCTTTCTACGACTCAGTCCAACTCTTGCTACGTGAATTTCTTTACATTAAGAAGACCAAAAGGAAAAGTGAAACTTACTCATGTGAAAGTTTGTACTGATCATCTCTTTACTGTCGATGGAGTGGAAGCTGGCCAGGAACCCCCCCCCTCCAGCCGTGCTGTTGCAGTGTAGCTGGGCATCTGTGAAGCTTCGAGGTTTATCCTTCTCTAACTTGTAACACCAGCCATTCCATGGCAGCCATCCATCTGCACACAAGGTTTCTGTGTACACAAACGGCTCTGTAGAGAGAGGTGGGAGGGCATCGCTTACACGTTAAAGTCAGGGACAGAGATTCACACGCTGCTTCCTGATTCCTGTACGCATAAAAACAATTATAGCTGAACTAGCAGCTGTGTGCTTCAGAGTCACCGCTGGTAGTGACACCTGTTAGTAAATCTGGTTTGTCTTTCAGAACAGTAATAAAAAGGTCACTTCCTGCATCTACTCGATTATGTTCCCTTTTGGGATCAGGTGATTGGTTGTGACTAGCTATGACAATCGGTGCCTTTAGGGCGGATTAAAGAAGGCAGCAGGGAGAGGGAGCAGATGACCCACCAGTTTTATCCGTGTGCGAAGTGTTGATGCTCTTTTTGCAGATGTATGGCAGCTGCTTGTTGCATGCTTCAGATTCGTATTTGAGTTTGGAGTTAAGGACGCCACAGTCTGATTCGATGATGAGTGAGGTGGATGGCATACCTGTCAAACACATTCCCACTTACAAATAAATGTAAAATCTGAATTTGCTAAACAATAAAATTCTTGTGTTGCTCAGCAAACTGAGAGCTGAAGGGTTAATGTCACCACTATAAGCAATGTCAATATGAATATCCATTTACGGGCAGCGATTGTGAGCATTCATCATGATGGGCACCAGAATAGAGTGGTAAATGTGGTGAGCATGCTAAATTTCCGGTCTCAGCCCCAGTGAAGAGGACTGTAATCAGTTTGAATTGGTATCACACACTGTAGGTCCCAGCAGGAGACCAAAACACAAACGGTCAGGAGTGGGTGACCAGGAAAAAAGGGGCTCTTCTAGCCTAAAACTCAACAAAAAACAAACTGTGCAGTGAGCAGCAAGGATGGAGCTAGCACATTAAGAGACACAGGAACAGGCTGGAGTGGAGACAAATGTAGTGAGTGGGCACCAGCAGTGGGATGAAAATAGTACAGAACCCTTCATTGTAACTGACAGCAGCAGCAGATTATCCAGCGTTTACTGCAGAGCTGGTCGTCGCTGGGTCCTGCATCCAGCGTGAACAAGACATTTTATCAAGTTACTTCACCTAATGCCTGTCAACACAACACACCAATGGGAGTCTGGCCTGCTCCTGACGTTGTGCTCCTGGGCGCTACGATGTTGAAATAAACGTTTGCATTAAATTTATGACAGCGGAATCCGGGAAGTGGCACCAGTGCTTCCCTTCACCATTTCGTAGTGTTAATCATATATTTATTCAGCAGCACTAACAATCCCAATTTGGCCTTTAAGACGGCGTGTTAAAGATGCACAGAGAGAAGCTTCTTCTCCACACTGGCCTCTTTGTTGCTGCTTACAGAGGACAACAACGGCACACGATAAGATAAAGATTTCATTGTGCCACGGGGAGCAGATGGAACGAGCGCAAACGTTAGTTCAGGTCGCCCTGTGCTTTTTAATTGCCAATATTTGATATTTTCATACGTCAACACAGATATGTTCAGGCGATACACAGATTATAAAGGCCAACACAGTCGAAATAATAATAATAACAATAAAAAAAAAAAAAATACCAGTTTCCCAGCGCAGAATGGTGAGTGGGGAGCCGTCTGACCACTGCCAGCCCTGAGTGGTATCTAACTGGTGAAGGCCGATCCACATCCTCTCAGGCATGGTGTCCAGGCCTTCCATCACTGCACAGTGAAACAGGCAGTACACAGCATGAGCAATCCAATGATGAAATAAGCGACAACGTGAGGACAAACAGCCCACAAGGAGCTACGTAATTTACTGAAAATGAAGAAGCGGGAAACCAAAATATTCCAGCTCAAGAGAGGATTCTTACCAAAAAGAATACAGAAAGGGTTCGCTTCTAACTTTGCTGCTAGTAGTCAAAACAGTTAGGTGGTCAGCCTGACATTCTCAGGCACAACATGTCAGATGATAATCATGTAACCTTTAAACAAAAAATATGGATATGCCAGCATTTTTATGATTTCTAGATCTTTTAAAGGGCTGTTGAGCCAAAAGGAATATTTAGTTTACTTTACAAATATTTGTAGCGCTGCCACTGTAACTCCCTTTAGTTCCTTTTTGGGAATACCAACTAAATTTACAGTTATGTGGCATTTCCCTGCCACATTTGAGATTTGATGCCTTATCTTGACTATTTTTTTCAGGTTACTCTTTTGAATACTTAACTGTGTCACAGCCCAGATAGACAGAACGAAGCAGACAAACACATCAAAAACTCTGACAGCAGCATTTGGACAGGACTGATGCACAAAACCCACCACAGGTTATTTCTGAAGTGAGTTACAGTTCAGTTGAAATTCAAACGGTAGGCGCTAGAATGCCAAAAACAGAGGTGTTCAGAAGTAAAAAAACAGCGTCTTGATTGACAGTGGACTTGATTGGGTCTCAAGTTGTACAAAGGTTACTTCTTCAGCCATTTTTGGCTGAACCAGGTTTAAATGTTTTTAAACTAGAACCAGTAAAAATGAGTGAAGAAGTCTTACTGGTTTTGGAGTGGAGATCTTCAGGTCCGGTCAGAGTCAGAAGATCAGCTCCTTGGCTGCGACATGCGTCCAAAGCTCCGTGCCAGGTCACGGTGGCACTGGAAACAAACTGGTAGCAGGATTTCCCTTCTGGCCCAGCAAACAGAGTCTTGCAGCCCTTCTCTACAAAGTCAAAGAGTCAGTGTTAATACGCATGCTGCATGCGATTCAATTAAAAAGTAGATATATTTGGTACTTTTCAGCACCTAACCGCATTACAATTTAGAATAATTATAACTTGCCAGGTAACAGGCAGTATCCCTTCTTTTGGTCTTGGTCAAAATCTGATGTTGTAGCACACCAGGTGATTTCAGGGGTTTCTGGGTCTGGGAGGCACCCGTGATACCAGGTTCCGTTGTACTTGAAGGGGAATTCACAGGGAACTCCAGCAGAGTTCCCATCAGCGGTGTGGACGACTGCAGCACAGAAAAACCCCACAAAGCTCTTTAGACACATTCAAACACAATAAAATAGACGAGAATAGAAGTAGTTTATTTATCCCTGACATGGGAAATTGCTTAGTGGAAAGTAAGTAATCATAAGGATGCCTGGTAGTACACAGGAAGTATGAAATAATAATTTGTTCCTAAGAATTTAATCATATTTTAACACATCTATAGCAAATGACTTGAATTGGAGGATTTGACACCGAAGGAATACACCGAGCCTTTGAATCTGAGCTGATTTACAGTACCGGACCTCCTTCAGTCCAGTTCCTTAATCTGGTATTTGACCTAGTTTATTGTTAGCTCGGGTGAGTAAGGAATTAAATGCACCCACCAGTGTTGTAAACTGCTGCAATATAAAAGAACCGGTTTGTTGAAGTCGCACAAAGCAGAGGAAGCCAAACCTGTAGATACCAAGGTGTAATACAGTTCCAGGACTCTAGAAGCCTGTGTTCAGCTCTGTTCAGCATATTTTGGAGTGGCTCACTCAGCCAAAGATAAAACTCGTAATTTTAAGCAGTCATCCATAGCCAGAGCTGTATAAGGGACCTGCAGTAAGTAAGCATTTAAATCAGGGCTGGGCAATTATTTTGCCTGAGGGGCCACAATGGGTTGTAGATCTTGATGAAGGGGCCGGCCAGGTGGTGCAGGAAACTAACCCCCCAAATGAGGATCGGAGGTTAACTAAAAATCCTGCTTGATGGACTATTGACTATTTTGAAGAGCCTGTAAATTGGTCCAACTAGAGATGGATGATGAAGTTCCAAATAATGTCTGGCCCCACCTACTTGAGTGGACATGGTTAGCATGCTAGGTGAAGGGGGGGGGGGGGGGGGTCCTGAACCTTTTTCTAACCAATCAAGCTGACAACCCTCTTCATTTGGCTTTTGGAGAAATTATTGTGAAGGCTCTGTGGGCCGGATTAAATAGTTCACCGGGCCCTTAGTTTGCCCACCTCTGATTTAAATCATAGACAGAACAAAACCGCACTCACCACGGTATGGCTTCTGGCAGATGTTATCCTGAGATTGCCCTCTCACCCAGGTATTATTAGCAGTATCCTGTTTTGTGGCCAGCTTGTTGTCGCTAACTACCAGGGCCATCTCGTATACCGTGTAAATGGTTCCATCCAGGCAGCGCCACCACAGCAGGATAGAGGAGCTACAGTCAACCAGGGAAAGCGTCTTGGATCGGACATCCAACGCCAAGCACATCGCCGTGCCAACGTGGAAGAGTCGGTGACCTGAGCCCCACTTCCACAGCTGTGACCGGCTAGCCGGGTCACAGGGCGCCATCATTAAGCCCGGACCTGTGCTGAGGCACATCTTTGTACTCAAGTGCTGGATGGTGAATGCGTCCTCATCTGTGGACAGATGCATGCATTATGAATAACCTGAGTCAAATCTGACTGAAAACAATTTGTACCGCATTTCTTTTCTGCTATACTGCTAAGACTTTTTATGGCGTTAATGTATCTTTGGGGTTAAATGTAACAAAAGAGTGGTTACACAGCAGTGATGTATAAATGTGCCAGTGAAAAACTCATGTGATGAAACCACTGACATGAAGCAAAGATGAATGATTCCCCAGCTCTGTCTGTTCATTGTGAAGCTTAGCAGCAAAAGTGAAACCAGCTAAAATTACCTAGAAGTGGTTTTCATACTGAGCAAAACCCCCAGATCAACACACATCTCAAGTTGTTCATCTGGCTGCATTTGGCAGTAAACTACATAAACTTGACCCAATGAAACATATATGAAGATGGAATTTACAGTACAATCAAAACAGCAGATTATTGTTGCATGCTGATAAGGTCTGACCACTTTAAGCAACAGAATAGAGTATATACACTAATACAACAATTATGATTTAGGCTACACGCTATTGTAAAAGGTTAAAAGTATTAAAACACATAATCTAAGAGTTGTGGTTAGGCGAAACACATGACATACACAGAGCTCCTTGGCTGGGAAGGCAGGGATGAGTTTGCAATTTACTTGACCCATCACACTATTGTGCATCACAAAGAGCGGGTGTGGATGGAAACACTGTTAAACTACAAGCGCACAAAAACCCTCAAATTATGCATGTGTTTACTCTTGTTGTTGTTGTCGTTGAACAATAAACACTCTTCAGCTATTCGCGGGTTTTATGCTTGAGTCTAAATGGGAATAACAGGCAGTGAGAAAGCGTAGATATACTTTTGAAATATGTCGCGCAAAGTAATAAAGAAAGCGAAAGCAAAGTGCACGCAGATGCTTACCAAAGTCGTTCACGTTAGCCGCTGAGCAACTCCCCAAGAAAACATTTCCCTGAAACGCCGACAACAAACAAAGGCAAAGTGCCGCTTCGGATAATTTCAACATGGTCACACCACGGTCTTTTAGAAGGCTTCATATAGAATATGCCCTCAATGAGCATTAAAGTGTAAATATATAAGTATTCCGGTCGAACAATGACTTTAGAATGAAAACGAAAACATACTTTCCGACCTAACCCACTTCTTCATCTGTCAGTGTGAAGTGCGCGGCGTCCTGAGTCCCGCTCCGTCGACATAGTCAATTCAAAATTAACCAAAATAAAACACGGCGCTTCTGGTTTATCCTACAAAATAAAGTGTCTTTAAACTGTCGCGTAGACCTTAGTTTGTCGAGACACCATCGACACATCGCAACTACTTTGAAAACAAGCATATTACAAAGCCATAACCAAGAATGTAAAGTCAAATACTTTAAACCCCGTGATAACCAACAAAATCTTTATTGTCATAGATTAGATATGATAACGTTTGACCGCGATAAAATGCAATTACTTTGATTTTGAAGGCAAAACTGACTTATTTCCTGTTGTGGCTATTTAAATGCTCTCCATGTGATGATCCATTATCGCCCATGAGTTTGATAATTCAACACAAGTCCACGTGAAAACGAACATTAACAGTTATCCTTTTTATTTTTAACCCCATTTTGAGGCTGGACAATTTCACTGTCTGTCTGATAGGTTTTGGTTGTGTATGTAAATCTAAATACTGAATTTATATCAATTATGGATTATTTTATATTTTTATGTCAGAAAAATGAAAGATAACGACGATAGTCCAAAAACAAACACGATTTACGTAGTTTTTCAATAACTGGCCTCTCCTCTAGTTTTTCAACTACTTTATGCAGCATATTCTATCTGTCCAACTTGTCTTTCCATCAATGAGCTGTTAAGGAAAAACTGTTTGTTTTGTCTATCTACTGTTTCTCCTATATATTATATACATAATGATAACAGGAAAAGTTATTTTCTGACTTTCACATAAGTAGTAACAAATGAGCACAAGATCATCACATATGAAGGAGCATCTATTTCGCTTCCAATATATTATACTTTTGTAATTTATCAAATGCATGACCAAAGGTTGAGAATAATCATTAATGCCATTTGAGGCAAAACACCTTTATCCAAAAGGAGAGGCCAACACATTTTCATTAAATGATCCAAAGTCACAACAAAAACTGCAACCAATATGCTTAAAAAATAAAATTATAATACTGACAAAATTGCTGTACCATAGGGGCATCAAAATACAGTATAAACAATCTCTGCAAAAAGTAACAGAGTACAATTGATCATCATAATACAAGAATACAACAAATATTAAAGTGTTCAGTACCTCAAATTTTAAAAACACTTTAGCATTCCTTCCTCAACGTACAGAGTATGTCTTCATAGGTGAACAGCCTCAATGTGCTCTTCACTGGGAATAAAAAAATAACATCTTCACAACCACATGACATATTAAAAACATCCGAACGGCAGCTAAGAAGAGCAAGAGAATGAGAGGCATTCAAAAGTGAAGGTAAAGCAAGTTCTCTGTCATTATCTTAAAATTATAACGAGGATGCAGAGGCACATCTTCACAGTGATGTTCGGAACAGGAGATAAAAAGAAGTCTCTGAGTGCTATTGTCCAGAATATGTACTCAGGTCAGTAATCAGCACATTTCCGTCTGAGTCTGTATGTGTTCCAGATTGTGTGTAATAAATTCTCCCAATGAGGGGAAGCCCTCGAAAACACAAGGTGTTCTTCTTATGTGCAAACCAGGTTGCTCCTGCCAACAGGGCAAAGATGAATACAGCCCCCAGCACTGCAGCGGGGATGGCACTGTGATGTAAACCTGAAACACAGGTATTTTAGTTTATTTGTCAAAGTAAAATATGTACTGTTTATTCACAGATACCTGAAGCCTTCCTACCTTTTAAAGATGCCACTTCCACCTCACTGTGTGCTTCTGCAGAAACATGTACAGTTAGATTACTTATGGACTTTTTGCAATGAAATATGATCTTCATTAGAATTTTGTCACCTTTTGTCCATGTTTAACTTATACAACTTCACAAATTGACTGTACATAACATAAAGAAACTGTGTAGAAAACACTTTTTGTACTAAATAAAGACACATCTAAAACCACAAAGTAGAGGCTCTGCTGCAGAATCCTCCTTTCATTGACAACGCAGAGCGTAAATACTCATAAAACTCAATTCATTCTCAGAAAGGCTTTACAAAATACTAATTAAATCCCATTTAGATAAACACTGTGTTTTACGGTTTTAAATAGGTATCAGTGGCAAAGCCCAAATACCCTTTGGTAAAGAAAGGCTGAACAAAAAAAAAAAAAAGCCTATTTTGGGACCAGACTTTTTCTCAGTGTGTGCTGCATGCTAAAGACACAGGGAAGACATTTAAGTTTCAGAGTTTGTGACATAAAACTCATTTATGTAATTGAGTAACAGGTTGTACTAGTCCATGGCCTCAAAATGTATGTATGATCATTTAAACACCTCTGTGAAACAGAGTAGATGCAGTGATTTAACTTACTTATAGTAGTTTTACAAATGAAGCCAAGTTGCTCGGCACATTGCAACAGGCGCCACACGCCATCAGCTCCCCTGGTGGTGACACAGACGTCTGCAGACAGCAGTTTGGGGTCTGGGGATTTGCTGGGCCAGTTATTGTAGTCCACAGGCGAGCCATCCACCCACACCATCGAATCATCTAAAAATGGAGATTTAGAGAAAATGGATGGAATGAGTCGGGGAAACGTGGACGAATGTGGACGAAAGAACAGTGATGAGATTCTTACTGTCCTGGTTGAAGTACATCCCCAGCCACACGGCTTGGTGAAGAAGCCCCAGAGTCCAGAGCTGCTCCAGAACAAAACGATTCTCTTTATCGCTCACGACAGTCAGGACGTCTGAGTTGTTTGCTGCAGAGCAGAAAGACCTTAGCGAACAGTTGAAGGCTACAACAGCATGGAAGATTCATGGAAATCTGGGAAGAACATTTTAATCACTGTTGTAATTTCCAAAGGTGCAAATATTATATTTAATATTTAATATTCTGATTTTAGAGCAGCTCTGCATTTATATTTATATATATGGACCAGGCTGATTACCTATTAGCCTGCAATGCTCTCTTGACTTTTCAAACGTGAGCTGGTAAACCACAGGCTCGAAACTGTAACAACTTTGTCCAAATTTGACCCACGTGGAGGGACACACCACTTCATTGGAGATAAAGTGTTTATTGCCTGTGCGACAGAGCAGAAGTACATTATCACCACACGTGACGTGAGCGATTTGAAAGTCTTCCTGGTGAAGAACTGACTTGGATGCGATTCCTGACAGAGGGCGCCTGGTAACAACGTTTCACACTCTGCCCTCCGCCATCTGCCATTCACATCCACATACACGCAGTCTTCCGTCAGAGAGTCTTTGTCATCGTCTGCGTCCCAGTGTGTGTACACTGTTTCACTGCCGTCCGACCACTTATAACTGATGCCGCTCTGGGAGGGGAGGGGAGGGGAGGGGAGGGGAGGAGATCCAATAGCAACACAACCATAATGATGGCTAGCCGGCAGTAGACCAGACAAATGAGACAAATCAATCCCTTTTTTAATGGCATATACTTACAGCCATTTCACTGCGCAGGCCAATCCAGTGGGGGGCTCCCAGTCTATTGACAAGGACAGTGAGGAAAGCCTGGTGGTAGGCATCCATGATGCTCACTAGGTCGGAATGATTCTCTCTGCACGTTACCATTGCATCATACCAGCTCAGGTTGCCAGATAAAACCCTGTAGTTGTGGCCTCGGTACTCAATCTTGGTCGGGAGAGGGTGGTGGTAAGAGTGGGTCGGGGACTTGGATGTGTCTATGACAACAAGAGGACATGGGAGGTCACTCAAAAGTACGAGCCAACAAGGTCCAGCAGCAAAAATAAATGTAATTTAAATACTGATTGAAATACGTATATAAAAAAAAAAACAGATCTCACCCTGAAGTTTCTGACATACAAAGCCGTAGCCGCTCTCACTGCACTTTTCATCGTACCACTTCCCTGTCATGTGAAAGTTGTGGTTGTTTGACAGAACAGTGCACGATGGTTCCTCCTGGGGATTCAAAAAGTAGATCTTAGAATACACATTCGGTTCATTCTATTTACAAGCCACTTCTCCCACCATGTCCACAGCAACATTACATAATTATACATAACATTACATAACATTAATAATTGCTTCTATGGGCATCGTTTTTCAGCATCACACCTGGTCCAAAATACCTCTAATAAATGAATTTATATTGCCTGCTCTAATTTCAGCGCACCAGAATTGTCGATTATGTTCTGCAGACAATCTCTGAAAGAAATTGTGTAGCCCAAAATACAGCCAACATGTGCTATTACTATTATTCAACTTGAATTTGTCGATTCAATTAAGAGGAGCTTACAGTGAGATCGCCCTCTGTTGGAGACCAGTTGCGATAGCCGGTCCATTTCAGACTAATCCACACACCTACTGCGCTCCCTTGAAGCAACATGGTAATAAATGCTGTAGAAGTGATAGCATGAGAAACACACACACACATTGTTGATGACTGATGGTGTTTGCAGATAATATTTGCTATTTAACTGGCGACTGTGGATTTGATTTTTCCGACCTTGTTCAATCTCGCTGTCTATGGTGACCAGCGAACTTTCGAACGACGAGCAGATGGACTCGGCGTCTTTCCAAGTCTTGCCCTCTTTGGGACTGCTAGGCAAGTGAAGCAGGAGACACTGCACACGCACACGCACACACACAATATATTAATAGTAATAATAATATATAATAATATATTAGCCAGCCTCCTCAAAATAATGTATCCGAACCTTGTGTCCGAAGTACAGCCATTTCTCTGGGCATCGTCCAATATAGTGGGGTTCTCGGGGAGTCTCCAGGACAGACACGATCTTTCTCTTGCAAACGTAGCCGCGGAGCTCATTACACTTACTCCTCGACCACTTCCCTGCAGAGCGCCATGAGAACTTCATAATCGTGCTCAGCCAACTCAGGCACCAGTGCGTGCATCGGTGCGATTACCTGATGATGAGGACATGGTGACACACATCCTGTCTCTTCTTGGCCCAAAGGCACTCGCTTCAGCCCAGTTCTGAAACTCTACCTCTGTTCTATCACTCCATCTGCAAACAAACACGATATTAAGGGCTCGAAGAGAATCAGTGGCTGCAACTGAGAATATTTACAACGCTCCATAAAGGACACACCTGACCTCCTCTCCGGCTTGCCCAATAGATAGGCCGATCCACCAGTCAGTTGGGCCCAGCGATAACTGGGAAAATACAAGAAAAATTCGAATTCTAAATAGGCTGAAAAGGCCACTTTTTAAAAGCCCTTATTGCAGTAGTTAGACCTTTTTTCTTCCACTTTATTACTTTCCCTACTTTAAAACCACATTAGTCTCTTAAGTGCCATCAAAATCATCATCATTCTTTTTTTCTTTTTTTAAGCATCAAGCTTCTAGGTACATTTAAGCGGTATTTATGTCCGCAACACAGATGTGAAAACAAACCCGCCGCATGTGCTCCTTGACAAAGTGTAGCTCCTCTCTGGAGTGGATGGACAGCAGATAAGCTCCCATCATCTGACAGGCCAGAGAGACGCTGTCCCAGTCGAACGGCTGCTGCACCAGGAGGTACTCGGCGCCGCGGTAAAACACCCATGGCTCGCTGTCTGTGGGGGAATCCAGGGGAAACAACAGAGATCACAAAGTCAATGAATACAGTTACAGGTATTAATTCAATACATGCCACTGCACGTCTCATAAAAATGATAAGTAATACGTGAAATTTAACAGTCATGCTTCTTGTGAAGGAACTTTGTTCTAATTATCCAGTGGAAGAAATAAAAATGCAAGGAGGAATGAAGGGATGCATGTATGTTGAATGAATATTTGTTGAGATCATGTAATAAAGGAAAAGTTTAACTTACGTTCAGTGTACCAGTAAGGTTTTTTCAGCTTATCACCTGCAACATAGGTCATATACTGTATTAAAGAAAGCAGTACTCCTTGTGCATCTGTTCAGAATATCACTGTGAGGGTGTTTACCTTTAGTTATCTTGCAGATCCACTCACGTTTAGCGTCACAGAGCTGGGGCACGAAAGCGTTGGTCAGGTAACTGTACACAGCGCAGTGCCGCCTGTCATCATCCTCAGCGTTATCCTCGATGAAAGTCGTCACCACCTGCAGGCAACAAGTTGCCTTCTGATTATTACCACTGACTATTACAACAAGGCCCGCAGTGATCTCTGCACTTACTGGGGTACCATCTGACCACTCCCAACCTCCTGCATGCTCAGGGTCTCTCCTATTCAAACCCACCCAGAAGGAGCGACCCTCTGTTCTAAAATATATTAAAAAAAAAAACAAAAACAAAAAAAAAAAACACAGTGCAGTTGTTTTTCATTCTAGTTAAACAGCAGTCAAAACATTCATTTTTTAAATAGTTTCTACAAGAATAGAGACGGTACCAACCCATCAAACATGGTGCTGAGTAGTTGCTTAACAAAAGTCTGCTCCTTGTAGTGGTAAAAACTGGCCAGCTGAGCCCCAAGGGCCTGGCAGAAAAAGTCTGCCTCCACCCAGGAACGCTTCATCAGGACTTTTTCATCATGAAAAACCTATGAGAGGAAAATCTGCCGTCAGCTGCAGGCTAGAGCTAAAATGGACAACACTGATGGTAAAGAAATGTTTCTATACCATCTGCATTGTTTCCTAATTAATTTGATTCTATAGGCAGTAAATGCTTAATTTTCATTGTTATATCTAAACAACACGAAACAATGACGCTCGAAGCAAATACGACGACTCAGAAAAAAAGGTATTCATTTTCAGTAACGATTAATAATGGTTTTACCTTAAAACATAGCAGCAGCTCAGAGTGCGATTCCCACCCTGGAGGACAGGGGGCGTTGGGATCACTGAAGTGCTTGGGCAGCTGGAAATCATTGTCATTGTAGACGCTTTGCTTGCACAGTGACAAAGCCTTAAAGGTCCTGCAGTTTTTTACCTCCCACCGACCCAAAGCAGGCCCACCTGACATAACAACACAGCCACTTCCACTGACTGGGATGAGAAAAAGGAAGGGAGAAGACATTCAAACATGGAAAGATGTTCCCAACGATTAAAACGTAACCCCAAACACAACGACGGTATTTATTTCTGAAGAGCAGACTTGCGACAACGTGCTACCTGGTTGGTGTCTGTTCCAGTTTGTGTAGGTAAGAGGCTCCAGCGGGTCAGTGTTATGATCCCAGAGGTACGCTCCATCGTCATCAGTGCTCATCAGACCAATCCAGTAATACAGACTACTGTTGGCCCCGCTCGCACTTAATAAGCTGTTGACGAACGCCTGTTCAAACCTACCATTTAGATGGAAAAACATTGGAGGAGAAAAGGATTTTGGGCACAGGTCCACACAGTGAATACATGTCTTTAATAACATACCTGTCTTCGACAGTGAGGAGAGGACCGTGGCAGTAATAGCCGATCCGTGCATCTTCATTGATCTGCTCTCGATTAGTCAGAGTGTAGCAGGAATGCTTGTGCCGCTTCCAGCCCTGTACCATAAAGCAAGCGCTATTCATTGGCGATCATAAAGAATAGAATCATTTTCATGTATTTTCTGTGACATTTTTATCTGGACTGGGACAATGGACTAGCAACACACTGTCAAGTCTGCCTGATCCTTATTTGGAATTAATATGTCCTGTTAGTCTGCAACTGCAGGGGATGTTTTGACAAAGAGTGTAAATTCACCTAACCCATCACCACCCCTTCATTGTCCCTATATTCTGTTTACCTTAGATCCTCAGCATGGCATTGACTCACACCACTCCTTTTTTTTTGTTACCTCACTACCTGGTTGAACAACACAGGGAACAAAAGAGTCTGGAAGTGGAAAATTCAATTTTGTTCAAACGTGCATGTGAATGCCTCCCGATATTGTAGCTGTAGGGACATTTTTGGGCTCATGATCCAGGGCATGAAGCAGCCTGATGACTCAGGAGTCTGAAATTCCTGTAAACAAGGCTCAAGGAGCATCATGAAGGCCAGACTATACGTCAGCAAATGGAGTGAATCAGTTCATTGTGCTTCAGAATCGGGAGTAGTAGAACCACAACAGGCGTGCGGTTGCGCATCAAGCACATGCTAATCTGTATAAAGCAGTTATAACAATGTTCTACTCACGACGGCTGTCCGGAACAGTTAATAATTAGTTACTAGATATGAAGTCAGAAATGACAAATCAGTTTTCATGAAGCAGAATGAGGTCAAAATCTAAAAAAGGAGTTTTGAGGCGCACAAATCATGGCAGCACAAGAGCTGCAGAGGCCCAGGGCAACCACACCAGGAAATATCCATGGTGCAAGCTGTGCAAGGAAGCCCAATTCAACATATAAGCTCAGGGTGTCTGATGCTAGCAGTTGACAGAATACCAAAGTCTTGCGCAGTCCAAATGATCGATGTCATGTTCTGAGGTAAATGACCAGCGTTTTATATTTTACAGTTCTTGAAAACACCGCATTCTTAGATTAGATCTACTGTTTAAAACAGAACCAGCGCATGACGAGTCCTTCTGAACTTGCCTTGAGACGCTGCAGCTATTCAGAACATGCGTTTGCGTTCTTACCTCAGGACATCCCGTGTCCAAGTTTTCACTGTGATTTATGGGAATCTGGCTTTTCCTCCTACACAGAGCAGGCAATCGCTCATCACAAGACACCAAAAGCCAGTTGCCTTCCTGCGAAAGAGGAAAAAAATTGTACTCTTGACGGGAAAGGCTCCTATCTACATAGAACCATCACTAGGCTATTGTAGCTGACACGGTTGATCGATGGATCTGACTTTTGGCAGAAAGCGAAACAGGAAACATTTTAAATAGTCATTCATCAAAAGCGGGATTTGAGTGTTTTGAAACTGTTCAAAGCACTCAAATCCCGCTTTTGATTTAGACAAAAAAAACAAAACTACAAATTCTGAATGGAAACACATTAATTTATCAGTTATTTAAACTGGACAGCTAAGATCCTCCGTTCAAGAATCACAATGAAAAAACACCTTTCTGTCTGCTTTGGCACAGAGTATGTCTGTCTGGTTGTGAGGGGGGTGATACTGGTGCCACAGCGTGAGAGTTACTGGTGAGCCGTCAGACCACTCCACAGTAGGCGATGATCCCCGTTTCCAAAGGCCAATCCAGAACTCCGTACTATCCCCAGAATCTGCACACAGCATAGCAATCACATAACCAAAACCAAAAAACAAACAGATCTTCGCCCGCAACGTTCTCACAATCAGCCAGAAGGTCGAGAAGCATTTCCACTTCAGATAGAGAGCGGATGCTTGTGAGGTTTGCTCCTTGAGCGTTACAGGCCTCAGAAGACTCCTCCCAAGTTCCTTCTGTTTCAGACAGCACCCTGTAGCAGAAGCCATTATGTGGCCACCAGCCACTACTGCATTCCGTATGGATATACTGCCAGTTTTCTGTAAGAAAAAGAATCATTCAGACACTACAACACAACTGTCCACAAAAAAAGCTCATATTTACATCACATATACGCAGCTGTTGTGGCTGCATTGCTCTCGCTTCCAAGAGAACAGTAAGGAAGGTCAATGGTCATTTCCCAGATGCTATACAGCTGTGGAGGGTAGAGAGCAAGTATTTGACCTAAAATACCCTGCTATACATTTTTAACAGGCTCATAAATAATCCTTTTAACAGGCCTAGTAGATTCGGGGTGATGGGCAGGTCTCACCTAGCGGCTCAGCGCCGCGGGTGTCATTGGGTGTCTTCTTGCAGATGTAAGGCAGAGCGGATTCACAGGACAGACTCTGCCAGTGACCCTCATAGGCTGATTTGTACACTCCACACTGTCTGTTGTCTTGTAAAGGGCTGGCAGGCAGAGCTGAGGGACACGCAGTTATAGATAAACTAAAACATGTTGAGATCCAGATTCATTAGACTAGAAGTGTGTTTGCAGCACAGTAGAAAAGGAATATTTGAGTCCTAGAATATATTAATGTGAAAGGTGTACATGAGGAAAAAGCAGTCTGGAGCACTTTTGTTTTTACCTGTGGTAAAATTAACCAGTGACAGAGGGGCCCTGTCAGACCACTGCCACCCCCACCCGTCCTTCAAATGGTTGAGCCCAATCCATACCATCGCTCCAACGCTTGCTAGTCGATCTACAACAAAGCACATAAATATCACCTGTCTTGTTTTTCTGACTTTAACGAGTTAATTCCAAGAAAAGCACGTCAAATGAGGTGTAGCAGAGGTGGAGCAGAATTTAAGACTGCGTGCTCTCTAATTAGATGCCTACCTCTGATGTACCTGTGTTCTGCCAGGCTGGTGATGCTGAGCAGATTTCCACCTTGGGCCTGGCAGGTTGACTGTGCCTGACTCCAGGTCAAAATGGTGTACAGGTTGAACTGATAACATGCCTGGAGCTTCTCGTTTGTCTCCCAAAATTGGTCACAGCTATAATCTGTGAATACAGTTGCAAATGAAAATGTCCGCAGACATGACAAGAAGATTGATAAGTGGAATCTATTCATTTCAAATGTGAAATTTGAATCCTTCTATGAGTAGAAACTTGGATAAGTAACCATTTACAGGTAACATTGTTAAATTATTGTGTTGTCATTAAAAATAAATAATAAACAGTACCAGAAATGAAGACAATGTACAGAACATTTTCATACATTTTCAGATTTTGTTAAATTTTAGAGTGAATGTTCTCAATACACTGCTGAAGCAGGCGGTGTGTCTGTGTTCTTTTTTCACCTTGAACTGGACAAAAGCCCCATTTTTTAGTGTCATCATAGTGGGTGCTGGTAGCACACCAGAGCAGATGGTCGTCACGGCCTTCGGCTGTGCACTCATAGTACCATTTGTTGTTGTACTTAAAGGGCAGAGCACAGGGCATGCCATGTGCATTTCCCAACAAGGTGTGGATATCTGTGAAAGGCATAAGTCATCTATCATGATTTACGTATGCCACGTCACCAAAAAGCTTCAGATTTTAAAACACACGCAGAGAACTTTACCTTCATACGGTTGTGAGCAAGGCCCCTCTGTGTCGGTGTTGTACCTTTTCCAGAAATGATGGACATTCCTCTTTACCACCACCAAACGTCCAGTCACAGCCACCTTCCACTGGGAAGCCCCCTGCAGTATTTTCCCGTTGCAGCGCCACCAAAGCACAGAGAGAGTGGTGTCGCATGGAAACGTGCCGAGGGGCTGCGTCTTGTTGAACAGATTAAGTCCCAGACAGGTGCTGGTGCCCAAATTGAAGAGGCGATGCTGAGAGACCCACTTCCAGAGCATGCTACGCGTGGGCCGCTCGCAGTCGTCCAGCACCAAGTTTGAGCGATCCACTGTGATGCAACGCTTCAGTGGCTCACTCTCCATGATGAAGAGGCCCTTTTCTGGGATGAAGTCAAAAAACACAATAGCTCACCTTTCTGCTTGATGCATACGTCAGGAGGTACAGCATTTTCCTTTGGAACTGAGCAACTTCCATATTTTCTTTTGAGTGCGCTCTTTGTTATTATGTTGCTTAATTTTATTTTCACGAATGTATTTTATATATTTTTTTCTTTGTTAACAGTCATATGAGCGTTGTTATTTATATGTAGGTGGTTTGTTTAGCCTTTGTTTGAAATGAGTTGGGAAAACACGGAGAGAGGCTGAGTCTGTTCTGCAAACTACCACTAGAGGGCAACCAAGGCGCCTCACTTTTGAACATAAAACTTTGATTTCAACATGCGGTCTGTAATAAATCCATTCAGAATGAGTGCGTCTTTTCTGCAGATACCGAAAATCATTTGCAAATCACTGTAGCGTAACAGGAAGCAAAGTAGGATTCAAAGTAGGAGGCCACTGTGGAATTTTGGATGTATTTTATTTTGGCGTCTGCGGGTAAAAAATAATTACTACTCGCGAATAATACTCGCGATTGCGCTTTACATGCTGTGTGCCGTGACACTGATGGGTATGATAAAGGCAAAATCCTACCAAAATATGCAGCGTGAGCTTGTTATGCAGGAGACCCTTGACATGCAGCAGCCAAGATGAATCAACTTACTGTAAAACTCAGTGAGCTGTTTTTTGTCCAGCACTTCATCGCTCTCGTCGGTGGCGCAAGAGCAGATTTTCATCAACGACACCACAGCACAAAGAGTCGCCACAGCAGTGACGGGCTGGCTGAAACGACTGAACTGCAATAACATTGTTGTGCTAAGTTGCTAAGTAAGATAAGGAGGTAGAGTCGGAGCGATGCGAGGCTCCTCAACATGGCATTTCAGCCTAGGCCACGCCCTGCGGTTACGTCACACAACGTTTGGGTCAACTCATTTCACTTGTTGCTTGACAGACACGGGTTACTTTCAGCAAATATGTTAATGATAATATTTCAAGATATTATCTAGTACCCCATCTGCAGAGATGTGAGGTTAAATATGCTTTCACAATTTTAGGCCGTGCCAAACCACGCCCACTTCTGGGTGACGAACGGAGACTTTCAGCCAAGTTCTTTTTTTCCACAGGTTCTACAGTGTATATAATAGTATTATGTTTAATTAACATACTAATAAAATCCTGTTAATGTTATACGTTGTAGGACCTATGTGCTACATTCCTTTAAATCTCCTTTAAATCTCTTTAAAAGTAGCTATGATGTGAAAAATCCAAATAATGTCTTGGGATTATTTTTTCTAAATTCATCAGATTTCCTTCATATTATTATGCACGGATTAAGTATATTACTACCACTTTCTGTTGCAGTGAGCACACCCTCTTTGACATCCATCTATTTGACCACAACATATAAAATCACCATTTCACAAAAAGTGAAATTCTTTATTTACATGCCATTAAGAAACACAGTTTTCAATGGCGAAGGCTCAGCCTTTCTTCACAATAAAATAACACCAACAAGATGTACATCACAAAAATCACTCACCTGCATATTTACATTCACTGGAATACAGTAAAACACTGTTTTTCAGTAGTAAAACACATCATATTATACAGTAGACTCATCTCCAAGATGCATGTTACAGTCGGCAAAATGCTATAGCATGCAAAAGGAAGTGCAGTGTGTTTTCGTACACTAGTTGTATTTTTACAGTAGGTAATTTATCATGTAGTGTCCATCTGTTCACAGTGTTGTCAACTGTTACATCATCAAATTGACACAAAGATAAAAAAAAAATGTAGTATAAACTTAACTAGCCTTTTAGTAATCGACACATCCATGCACACGCGCACTCACACTCGCACGCAAGCATACAAACACTTAAGTGCATTTATTTCTTTTTTGCAGTCATTTATCATGAGCAGTGATCCAGTGTAATAGTTTGTTTTTTTTTTTTTTATCTGTGTGTCTCCTTATAAGTTACATTTTTAAAGGTAGATGTTGAGCTTCTGAACAGAGGGTTGGTCCCCTAAGGTGGAAAAAGAGAGAGAGATCATGAATGCAGCACATATGCCACCACTATGCATTTCCTTTTTCCAACAGCTACCACCATTTTGTCGAGAATGAATCAGTAATAATTTTTTAATGTTGGATTTTATTCAAGACTGACAACACAGGACACCAAAATAAACTTGACGGACAATTTTCTGTTTATCAAGTAAATATAGACATCTTTCAATCTTATCTTACCGACTGCCATTTCGCCTTTGACCTCTCGGCCTCAAACCTGGCCACCTCTTTGCGGTCATGGACCGACACCAGGACCTTCCACACAACTAACAGAATCAAACCGATGCATACGACGGAAAGGGAAAGCCCCAGCACAATCATGGGGATTTTAGGAGGCTCTGGACAACCTGGAAAAAAGAGAGGATGAGTACTGATTTATACAAGAATTCCATTTTGCTTAACCAAGTTTTTTTTTGCTGTAATCTTACCATATATCTGGAGATTGTATGCAGTGGTCTGCGTCTCACTTGCCACCACGTCAAATGAGATCCGACACTCATTCTCCGTCATCACAGCGCACTGAAGTGAAGCGCTCTTGTCATAATCTGAGAAAGAACAAGTACATGCATGTCCAAAAGAAAAGCAGGAGTCCATCCTATATCGTCTTCCCTTTGGACCACTTTGTGCTCGGAGCGTAAACGGATACACTTGTCTCTGTTGTGCTGTCAATGAATGTGATTTCCATATCAAAGGCTACAATCTGGTGTGTGTGTGGAGCATATCATTGCATTTCCCATCTCAAGACAGACAATCTTCTCTGATAATCAGATACCAGATATCATTTCTTTAAAATATTCTCATCCACCAAAGAAGACCAGGTCCTTTGGCTATACCACATGAACCACAATAGCTACGCTTGTACGACAAGGTAAATAATCTGTTCTCTATTGTGCAGCGCTACACGGATGGTGTGTGTCAGAGGCGAAGGGCTGCAAGGGGACACCTGAGTTGATGCAGGTTGGCATTCCTTCAAATCTCTGACCCATGGGAGAATTTAGAATGGTCAAATGTTGATGCCGCAATCAACAAACACTAAACTTGCAGGACAAACGGTAGCAACAACAAGCATTTTCATGTAAAAAGAGGTCAAGCTGAGCAGCTGGTGTATGGAGCTCATGCAGTGTTGATGTACATCTATGCATGAAGCATCTACACAGACATCTATGCATGAAGCACTAAACCTCTTCAATTTGAAACTTGCCCGGCATTCTGTTTTCATTCAATGTTTCCCTTGAATCTTATCGCGTGGAAGTCTGTTTTGAAAATACCACACATTCCAAGGCATGTGAATGATGCCACAGCACCAAACAATAAGCACAAATGAACACAGCCTATTCAGGTTCCCAGGAAAGGTGTGCGGACATTTTCAAACACTACTGACATAAATAATACAAAAGTTTGCGTCAGTGTTTCATTTTTTAATCTCTCAAGCCCAAACTAACAGCATCATTTTTGAAACGATTGAACACCAGTGTATTTTATAAATCAATGATATCAAATAACAGAAGTTTATTAACAGAATAAAATAGCTTTCTTATTATTGGGACGTGAACATTGAAGTGGAGTCTTCATTAGTGCAAAGTTAAAAGGTAGTAAAAAGGAATCCCTACCTGCTGTTGTATTGATGAAAATCTTAGGGAGGCTGCACTTTTCATCACATAATTCAGCATCCTCTTCCTCCAGGTGGCATTCTACGCAGGTCCTAATGTTACAGGTGGAGGGGGGGACAGATCAGCTTTATCTCAGAGGCAATACAAAACCTTTTGGGAAGTAAAAAGTTTCATCAGGCTTCAGGCAGTGACACGGAGAATACAAAGAAGATCACAGAGATGGTCACTTATCGCAGTTTTCCCAAGGCTTCCCTCACTCCCTATCGCAGGTCTCCTACATAACAGCGGTATTAAATGGCACTAATCCTGACAGCTGCTTTACAATGCAGAAAGGAAATCTCTTAGTGCTATGTTGGGGGCATTAGCTGTCTTTTGATGTCACATTGAAAGTGCAGACACACGTAAAAGGGAGCAAGAATCTGATACGCCTGTGCTAAAAAGAACAGACAGATCATGTGGCGCGAGACGACAACATTTTATATCTTTCAGGTGAGGGAACTGCAATTAGAGACAAAAAAAAAACCTAAAAACATCACGTTACAGCTTCATTCACAAGCTGATGGCGCTAATGTCTTCTCACCTTGCAGAGTTGCAGGCGTCTCCGCATGTGGGGCACTTTTCACACCTGTCCCCGGATGCTCCGGGTACGGAGCACGCACAGTGGCCGCACTCGCATCTCCCACGGCCGCTGCAGAGAGCGCCATCCTCTGACGTGCACGCCTCGGTGCTGGTGCTGCAGTTGCAATAATGCCCCTCCCAGCCGCTCTCACAATGACACTCGCCGCAGTCGCACACTCCGTGGCCTACGGGAACAAAGCGACTAAAATGAGAGCTTAGAAAAGGCATGAATAATTCATGAGAGTCATGTGTCACTCACCTCCGCAGAGCTCCCCGTGGAAGCGAACACATGAGTAATCGTCACACTCGCAGCGAGGGCCGTAGATGTGTCCAAAGTTGGACGTATGACACACACACTGGCCGCAGTAGCACTGTCCCTGTCCGCTGCATACCTCGGACTCATTGTTGGCGAGACAGTTACTCGACAAAGCGCTTTCCTCGCTGCATTCACACTCCGCACCCATGAACCCCGGCTGACACACGCACACCCCACAGTGGAAAGCCCCTTGGCCTTCTGCGCACTGGCTACTGTTTGCTTTAGGAGGTGACTGGCAGTCACATGAGCACAGCGACTCCAGTTCCACCTCTAAACTGTCCTGCAGGCCCACTGGTTTGAGGAAGAAGTGCCGAAGTCCAGACAGGCATCCTGGGAGTGCCACAGACACATTGAACACTACCTGTGGAGCAAAGCACACACACTTCTGTTAATGTTGCGTTCTGTTGTTCAAAGATGATAAAACAGACATTCAAATCAGTGGAATTCTACTGGGTTTTATTTGTCATGTGTCAACAATTGCTGCTAGACGTGTTTGGAATTACTGCGTTGTGATTTATTTTAAATGCTGGGCGTTGGGTGGCACAAGACAGCATTTAGGTGAGCTAATCACAACAGGTGTGGAACTAAGAACGAGATGAGCAAACAGTTCTCGACTGTGTGGCTGCTTTGTACACCGAGGATTTGTTTAATCAGGAGCAAATAAGGCCAATAAAAAGGAAGCCGGCTCAGTGTGCTGAGGTCATGTGGCTGAACAACATCCTGATTGGCAACAGTCATCACAGTGTCAGTAAACAGTCACACCACTATCAAAGCCATGGCGGGAGACGAGAGCTTGATGTTTCCTGGACCCGTTCATGTGACTACTGTGTTTCTGTCAATAAAGGTTTTCTTTTCAGACATCTGTATTTATTTTTTTTCAAAACGATTTCCTTATTTGCTTAGCTCATGGGTGCCTTTTGTGTAAAGGTTTTTAAATTACAGAAGCTGTCATTTTATTCCCTTAACTGACTATTCATTCATATTCTATTGTTATCTCATTTAAGGAACTGTGAGGGAGAAATGTAGAACATAACAACAGACCATCTCTCCAGGTTTGACGTTGGAGCAGCGTTTTAGATCTGGCACCACGGTCCCATTTGGGCAGGTGGCTGTAAAGGACATCTGGAGCTCTTCGGTATCTCCGAGGACCTCCAGTTCAATCTCTGAACGCAGTGCCTGCAAAACAGCGCGCACATTTCTGAGTGTGGATACGCAATGGTCAACACATCACAGAGCTGAACCAAGCATCACACTGAAACACAGAAATGAGCGGGGATTTCCAGGGAATGGCACGTTCTCCCCCACAGTGACCTGTGGCGTGCTGAAACCCCGCTTCTGACTCATGGTTCCAGGTGTGCTGGGTGATACAACCACACCTGAGGAGAGAGTGACAGCTAACCTCAGCTGGAAGACTGTCTGACTGACAAATGAACCGCCTGGGTGCTAACAGAGCATAAATTGTGTGTTTCCTGAAGGCATGTAATTATACTCTTCTTTGTTGCTAAGGAGGAAGAAAACTGGGGGAGATTTACAGGATACACCGGTCTGAAGCCGGATTAAAGCACAGCAAGTCATGGATTCAGAACACAATAACTGTTACAGTTGGATCTACTTAGAATAAAGGCATCAGATTACCATGTAGATCAAGCTAAACAGGTCTTTGTAAAATACGAGTACCCTGACTGCCAGAGCACAAGCGCACCAACATTGGATGTCCACTCCAATGGTGGAAAAATATAATTAAACAAAGCGGAAATATTTACACCTGTTTTATATAAGACTTTCTAAGTATCAAGCGGGATAGTTAGCGAGTTCCTGTACAACTGGTCCAATAGCGCCAACCCCTCTCTTCAGCACGTTAAAGCTGCAGAGCCGTCGCTGGCGAGGTAATTACAGGACCGGCTCACAGATTTAGCTAGGGCAGCAGAGAACGACAGACAGCGAGTGAGAGACGACAAGAGAGCGTGTGAGAAGAGAAAAGTAAGTCAGAGGCAGACAGCAATCAAACGGCAGAGACAAGCCGAGACCTGTCGTCCGACATGTTGACTCAAAGCAGCATGTGGCTGGAGAGAAGCCGGATCTAATAGTTCTGGATAATTGAATTCATTCAGCATTTTCCATTTTAATTTGTCAATGTTTTACAGTTAATATCATGACAGGAATTCAATTTCTATTTCTTTTTCAAGCATATCTAGATGAGCAAGATTGTTAATTTACTTTGTAGGCGGTTACAATCAGATCCAAAATGTTTCTCGAATCCGTTTCCAGAACTCCAACCGTGGCTCCTGGTATGAAATTTGCGTAGTTCTGTTAGAAAGAAGAAAAAGAAATACCAAAGTCACTGATACAACCGTGTGTATAGTTGTCTCACAGGACCAAAACCTAAAAAATGTCTGGATGAAAATGGGAGATTTGTCTTGTTTCTTTCTGAGCACAACTCAGACAACAAGTCCTCACCTTGTAATTGTGTATCTGCTTCTCTCTGACGGCGAATATCAGCAGAATGTTGTTTTCCACCACCTTATCAATGAGCTGGCCGAGCGTTGGATACTCCTGAAGAGGAAAAATGATAACAGAATGCATTGTTGACTCACTGCGCTGAAATGACTCACACACTGAAGGAAAAGTATAAAAAAAAAAAAGAAAAAAAGAAGACACCACCAATCATAGCTGCTATTTGTAACATTTGTAATATCCGCGTACCAGCATCGTGGACATGGCGTATTCGTTGTTGACATCCAAGTGACATTGGCCGTCGTTAGGAACCACGATGCCCGCCATCTTGCTGTCCATCCCGAAATGTGAGTCTGCGTCACTGACAAACACCAACAATCGCATCGAGTTGTTCCTCCATCCTATTTTGTCCTGCGGAGTGACGCGAACAGACACTTTAATAACAGCGCTGAGTGGAAGTCAAGCGCAGCTCCGCTCACGTCCCTCACCCCGCAAACAGCCGCCTGCATGATGGCGTCAAAGCCACACTCGGGCAGGTCGGTGTTCCCAGACACGCGCTGCTTCGCGATTATCTGGTTGAATCTGTCAGTGTCGCTCGTCAGCGACAGCACGTGTTTATATCCGAACGTCGGCAGACAGGTGAGGTCTGGGGAGATGCTACTGGAAAAGAAAGAAAAACAAACACAAAGGTCAAGAAATGATTTTAACGCGAGTGAGCGCCGCCGTGGTCGTGTTTCATACCTGCAGGGGTTCGCCAGCTCTTCTTCTGTGATCTTGATGTACGGCAGGGTGGGTTTCTCCACAAACGACCCGAAGCCCATGCGAAATTTATTCGTGAGGGTGGCCATTTCTTTGGAGAGAGTGGACCCCAAGTCCTTGATCTTCTGCAGATCTTCAACCATGGAGGCAGACAAGTCCATCAGGTAGTAGAGGTCCACGGGGTAGTGCTCTGTGTGCTGAACCTTCACCTGGAAAGTCACCTGACTGCCTGCATGAAAACCAAAACCAACATCTCATTCGGACTTGGAAAACAGGTGATCAAACCTTGATGAAACCCAAGATGCGCCCGCGTACCCGGTCGCAACTTTAGAGCGATCTTCTGAGGGGAGATCTGGGTGCTGTTGTCAGATTCAGTTTTCTTTCCTAACGGGCGGTTCTGAAGGACTTGGGCTTTGGAAACAGGGAACTCTAGGTAGCTCGTGGCACATCCCTTCTCTAGTAAGACATCCGGCGTGTCGCATCTTTCGCCGACTGAAAACCAGTCGGTGAAGTTCTGCGAAACCACAGTGGAAATGACTGTCATCATCATGGTTGCAGAGTTCTGCTCCTCCGTGTGATCTAAACGCCACCTTCCTTGCATGCAATAACGATTTATTACGTGCTGCTTACCTCCTGTGTACACCAGGCACAGTGAGAGCTGAGCTGCAAACACTCATCGCAGGTCGCAGCGCTGCCAACTGAGCACGACCCTGTGGCCCACATGGACGTGGAGCAAAGGTAAACATATCCACAGCTTAATCACTCCAAGGAATGGAGTAAAAAATGTTTGTGTAATTCTGCTAAAATCTAATATAATGTAAGCAGTTGTGAAGCTATTAAAAAAAAACAGACATATATAAAACAAGGACCAGGATTTATGACTAAGTTAACTGTTAACAACTCTTTGCCCCTGATTCAAAAGTCAGCCCTGCTCACCCTCCACGCTGTGAATCCAGTACCGGAGAACCAGGCTCAGAAGTATAAGCCCCATTAGTCCGTGACGTTACTGCTTATGAGGAGAGAGAAGAGGAACATTTCAGGTCGTCTCATGTTGACATGAGTGGAATATTTCCAGCGCCAGTCCTCGGCCGAAAGTGGGGCAGAAAAGCGCGGCTGCGCTACCTGGATAGAGGAGGAGACGCTGCCGGAGGAGGAGGAGGAGAGGAGAGGAGGAGGAGGAGGAAAGGGAGCTGCCTTTACCTGCGACGCCTTTTATGTTTACTTCCGCCCAGGTGAGAAACGAGGCGGTCGCGTGGACAGAAATCAAAGCCATGTAGGTGACATGATGTTCCGTCTCCGCCCTTTAATTACCTGAGTCGCTCCCACAACCTTTGATCAGCAGGGAGGAAAGACGCGAGAGAACGCTTCCAGGATTAAAACAGTACCAGCAGGTCCAAGACTGTTTTAATTCTGTTTGGAGAATCTAGATACTAATCAATGATCAATGACTTGAGGAAAAATCAAATATGAATTCCGTTCATTAATTTAACCCTGATTTTATTAGATTATTCTGCCGCTTAATTGCATGACTTAGGCTATACACACATATACACATTCAAAGACCAACCTTTTTATTTTTCAGTGTTTTATAATGTAAATAGATAAACAACAAAATATAATTTTGGTTTGAGGTTTGCTTCTGGTGCTCTGCCATATCACTATAAATGTAACAGCCTAGAAATTCCAAAATATTTCCATTTATTTAATCTTTACTTGCCTATAATTGTTATTAAGTATCTTCAAAAGTATCTGCTAAATCCTATCTTCTGGATTTCCACCTTTCTCTTTTGACTTTCACTATGAGGTAAATTATTGTAAACACAAAGTGTTTTTCTCAAACACAGAATCCAGTTCCCCCTGTTTTTGTGAACTTTGTGACCAATCCAGTGCTGATCTGACATAACAGACACAGTGAATGGCTCGGCGTAGGTGTTGAACCATTAACAGCTGCAGTGAAAATATCCCTGCTTGTCCCAACTCAGAGGAATCTCACAGTTCATCACCCCACCCCTCTGGATCTGGATCTGGGTGAGTCCCATCTGTCACCCCCAAACCGTACCCCGCTGTCCAACGTTTACTCTAATCCCTCTCAACTGTCGCTTCTCCTTTTCTCTTCAAATTACTGTACACCAGAATTGTCCTCGGTGATCTGTGTTTTGACCCATTTCACCCAACCAAACTGATGACATGTGGCCTTTAAATTTAAAACTCTTTGTTATTCTCCTGATTATTCCTTTATTCTTCCTTTATATAAATATAATTAAATGGGTTACATATTCTAGAGAATAGTGCTTACATCACAAATCTGTGGCTGAAGCTTTTCAGCTTAGTGTCAGGGAGAGTCTCTTCATGAACCTCACGGTGTTAGAAACATCTGATCTCTGAGCTTCAGCACGTGTCAGGTCCAAACATCAATTATTCCTGCTACATCTGTCTCTCACCACTGCTTATTTATTGTGCATAAAAGTGGAGGTACAGGGCACATAACCCTGCAGTGAGCCAACTCACCTTCAGGGGCATCCTCTGATAACATGCTGTCCCGTCTAAGTCTGTCGTCCTTGTCATCAAGTGAAGAATGAAGAGGAGTGGACGAGCATCAGGCCAGCACATTCAGTCTTACTGTATCCCGGCAGTCATCAGAGTAACAGTAAACCTATTGTAACGGCGCCCTTTATGAAGCATGGCGCTGGGGTGACCCTGCTGCCCATGCTCTCCAGCTCGCGCGCTTGTGTGTGTGTGCACGCGCGTCAGAAAGTGTGCAAGTGTGTGTCTGCATACTGGGGTCATGTGTGGGTGTTTATACAGGCTCTAGCCTGCCCGTATGTGTCTGTGTGCATGTGTGTGTGCAGTGGAAGGCTGTGATGATAATGAGTGACAGCAACAACTGGCCGTCGTGAGAGCACCGAAGAACTCAACTTCTTTATTCAGCGCGAAACCAGGTTGTTGGGTTTGCGTGGCCCTGTTGGAGCTGAAAACCACTGCAGCTGCAGCAAAACAGAAAGTGACAGTCTTTGTAATTGTTTTGCATTTTCTCTCCCTCTTTCTCTCGCTCCCCCTTTCTCTCTCTCTCTCTCTTTCTCCATGTGCGTGTGTGTTACTCAAGTTCAATTACTTCCTGCTGGGAGGAGGAGGAGGAGGAAGCCAGGAGAATGTGTGCCAGCCTCCTTCGTTCAGTGGTATGGTTGGAATGCAGGTGTTCAAATTTATGTGTGAGTGAAACAATATAATAGTGCATAAAAGCGCAGGAGATTACAGAAGACAAAGCATTCGTTTATACTCCAGCACTTACTGGTTTCGATTCAAGGATTCAAGGATTGTTGTCATACCAGCACACATTTACACGATATGTTCCGGTTCTGGTTACAACCCATTTTAAGGGCTTATGAAAAAGCGATTCTGCAGGGCAATAACAATAACAAATATCAGTGCGGCATAATTATACGAAATATAAAAGCTTCTTTGCTTTTGTGTAAACATGTAATCCTTTTATAACAGTGCAAAATTAGCAAGCTTAGCAATACCAGGATGCCTCGACAAATCTAGAATCCAGGAAACATACAGGAAGTATTATATCATATTATATTGTATTATATTATATTATATTATATCATATTATATCATATCATATCATATCATATCATATCATATCATATCATATCATATTATATTATATTATATTATATTATATTATACAGGATTAATGTGACATGTGTGACGTGTTTGTACACACACTCTTTGTTATTTGCAGTGGTTAACCACACAGTTGTTGCGATGATTACTGACATGATGAGATGTAGATCCTCACAGCTGTAGTTGCTGACATGAGTACTGAGAGGGTTGATTTGAAATTCAGTCCTGTATTCTTTCCTTTCCTATAACTCTGATTTCATCTTAGTCATTAATTAAATGCTGGGAACAATAAGGGAATTTGCACTGCTGGGGAAAACCACTCTAACGGAGCGACGTCTGAGAAGGCCCCTCTCTAGGCCCCAGGTGTGACCTTGGGCTTCCTCTGGGGATCAGCGCTCTGTATCCCCTCACCTGTGAAGCATTAAGAGATATGGAGCGGATGGAAGGAAGGAAAAGGGGGAACTGTGCTTGGAACATATCAGATTCAAAGAGTTAATACCCTTACAATAGGCATGTGATTGACACTCGTGTGTGTGTGTGTGTGTGCGTGCATGGGCTTTGTGGCATCTGCATGTATGTATATTCTTGGATAGATGGTGTGTTGGGGGGGGCAGTCGGGTGTGATGTCTAATCTTGTATCCCCGGCGGTTTTGATCCCGTTGACTGGTAGGCGATGAGGCCATGGTGCCTGTATGTCTCTGGGATCAGCTGTGCCAAGTCCGAACTTCAGAAGGCAGATCCAGTGTTAAGAGTGACAACATTAAAGGCTGTGCGACTAAAATAGTGCCGGAAAGGGCCTGGGCCTGAGAGCACGCATGTTGTTCATCTGAGCAATCATAATTTGAAGACATAAGAACAGATGTGGTCACAAAAAAGCTGTCAAATGACTTTTAATTTCAAATAATATATATTATGCTCTGGACAGGTTGGGCTCACAACGCCCTCTGCTGACGAATTTCATGTATTGCTCATTTATTTTTCTTATGTTTATGGGTCTTTACTATATACATTTGACGTTTAACATCTACGGAATCCTGATATATATTTTTTTACAATAGTGGGACTTAAAACGCTTACTGCAACATGTCATATAATTTATTCCTTTTTGAGATTAACTCTAACCTAAATCTAAATAATTTGATGTCTGCTGCACCAGTATCGACTCTTCAAAAGTAAAGTTGAGGAATGTGCAATACACAAAGAATGAAACAAGGCAAACATAATAAATTGCAACAGCAGTTATATCTGAGAAAGAGCCTTTTATTCAGCACTGTTTTTATTTCCAATGTTTTCAAGGACAGATCAAGGAGAAAATTGATTATCAGTTGAAGGGGAGAGGGGAAGCAACAAGGATAACGTGTACATTTTATTTTGGTTTTGTCTTTTTTTCCTACATTATTCCCCAGCAACAACTGCTCAAAATCAAATTGTAATGCCAGTAAAATGTGGTTACTCGTATTTTCTAAACACAGAGCATTTAACATCATTGTACTGTTGGGGCGGTGGGAGCACTGTGAGCCTAAAGACGTGACCATTTCTACTCTTGTTTAGCTCTCACATCAGCAAAAAATCCTTTAAAAAAAAAAACAAAACAAAACACAAAACAACAAAACTCGCAAGGTTTGCACTTTTGGCCCTGAATGTGTCATTTACAAATCTTATTGCGGACAAAACAAGCTCTGAAAAACAGAATGGTAGCCAGTCGTGTAATTTCAGTGCTTATGCAGCATTCATGATTGTTTGAATTTACTATGTTTGCATGAGGTAAAAATTTCTTATTTTTCCACGCATCTCACAAATTGTTTGGCATGTACTCTGGGCTAAAAATAGTTTAAATCCATGGCAATTATTTTAAGAGTTTCACAGGAGCACTGTAACACAAGACTTTTATGGATGTTATAGTTTAAAAGGAAAACAACAACAAAAATGTAAAGAGAATCATTTCAAATCTTTAAAGAATAGCAAAAGCAGTTTTACGGTAAATGTTCTGCATCTCTAAAGTAAGCTCTCAGCTAAAAAAAGCACTCGTGAGCAAGTGACACACCAGAACTCAAGCAATTACAATAAAGAAACAAAGCGCTATGTTTCTTTGCAGGTTGAGGAGAAAACGCCACATGTCGGAGAAAGAAAAAAGAAAGAAGTCTTATCATTTAGCCAGCTCCTGAGCGTGGCTTTGGTTCAGCGTCGTCTACTCTGGTGAAACTGGGGCTTTGCCTGCAAACCCCACGACACCAGCAGAGCCCAGCAGAACCGTGAGGTAGATCACAGGTCAAACTGACCACAGGAGAACAGGAAAAAAAAGATGTCTTCCTGGGCTGTAAAACTTCACGAAAGCGTGCCT
Source organism: Pao palembangensis (assembly GCA_015343265.1). Classification (NCBI taxonomy): domain Eukaryota; kingdom Metazoa; phylum Chordata; class Actinopteri; order Tetraodontiformes; family Tetraodontidae; genus Pao; species Pao palembangensis. Next base: position 14,008,152 of record CM027081.1, read on the forward strand.
GTTTTATGTCGATCCTCAACGTGATTTAAAAAAAAGTTGCTCCAAGTACGTTGCCATTCTTTGTTCTCAGTATTGCCGTGGGACTCTCACCGTCTTATTGCTACCAGATGATATCAAGACACTCATCACACACTTTGATCAGTCAGATTGAGAGATGACACCTGATCATATTTGATGGAGGATGTTTCATGGGATGTAAAGAAGGCACCTATTTTTTTTTTCTCCCCAATAATAAATTCATTAATTTCCTCGTTAAATGGTCGCCTGCATCAGCTGTCAAGTGCAGTTGAACATTTACTGATACTTAAACAAACAAAAGTTTTTAAATTTCAAACTTCAGTGCAAACAGGGTTTTTGCAAGTTTCTTTCCACGTGTCACAAACAAGGAAGTTATAAATCATAGAAAACCTAAAAGGGGAAGTCTCATGCATTCTAATATCATGTCGTACTTGAAGGTGCGGTCGGGGAGGTGTGGATCTTCTGGCTTCTTATCAATCCTTGGGGGGGGGGGGGGAAGAGAAAAGAGAAAGGAGAGCTTGTGGGTTCTTATCAAAATAAATCTTGCTCTTGTTTTCTTCCTGTTCCTAGCCAACCACTTGAGTCCATTTTTCACTGTCCTCGTTTATCACCACAAACACTGGTGCTGTGCAAAAAAAAGTTCACGCATCTGGTCCAGTCGCAGAAGGCAGCGACTGTCATCGCCGTGATGTCATCAACAAGCGCCCATCTGCTCTCCCGTGGCTAACAATCTGCTACCAAACAAGGACAACATATACACAGTTTAACACTTGCTCATATAAAGACTAGCGTTACAAATATTACAAACTGCTGTGTGCTAATAGATACATTATTGCTATTCAGAACATATATAAATCAATTATATGAACATTGTAGCGTTGAGCATCTGACACTAATTTCTAGATTAAACAGAGTTGAAGGAAAAGACAAAACATGCAAGCTGTGCGAATAGTGTACCTATTTTGAGATGTCCAAGCTTCAGACTGAAAAATGTGTGTGGCAAATGTTCATTTTCCAAATGAGGAATATTTGGAGACGAGGAAAAGCTTATTTAAAGCAAAGCTTTATAATCATTTATATTTTGAGGTTGGGTGCTTTTGTGTAGGCTATAAAACCAGAGCACTGTGGATGTGGTTCCACTATAATTGGGACATAAATAGGTAGCATGGCCAACATACAGTATTTTATTTGGAGGTAAAATGCATAGAGACAATATGTAAAAAAGAGAAAGGGACAGAAACGCAATCATACCTGTGATTACTTGCTGAGTTGACTATAAGAGGATGAGCTGTTGGAAGAATCCACTTGTTGTGGCGTCCCGTTTTCCTGCAAACACAAACCGTGTCTTTCTTTTGGAACCTGGTAATAGCCATAACCACTGTGTTTGTTTGTCATAATTGATAGTTTTAAAGGATGAAAATTTCAGGGACAACTTGAAGCCATAGAAATGCGGTTTGGCTTCAGTAAAATTGTAAAACAACAATTATTTCAAGACAGAAACCACTGAAAAAGACAGTGATCAGGTACACGCCCAGTAAACTTACAGGTACTGCCTGAATGGGAGGATACTGAGGAATGTAAGCTCCCTGGACGTTGGGGTTGGCTGAAATATACTGAAATACAAGAAGAAAACGATATACATTATATCAATTATTCATTTACCTAAGCCTTAATAAAACTGCAAACTACGTCTGCCCTACACTTCAAATATTTTTGTAAAATAGTCTTTATTTCCCCCCATAAAACTGCTGATATTAAGGCTCATATGGCATGAACGTAAAATCCATTTTACTCACTGCCCCCGTGCTTCCCAAAGACAATTGACCCATCTGCTGTGTTAGCATAGCTGTCGGGTGCAGCGACATTGACGTGTCTACAGGGGGCGACATCACAGCAGCCTGTAATAAAGAACAGATGTTTTTGTCAAATACAAATCACATGATGCCACAGTACAGACTAAAGTAATTCCAAATAAATCCCAAATTTGGACCAGAGCATGTGTGGCAAATGGTGTTTGGTATAAATAAAGCATGACTTGAGGACAGGCAGGGGGAAAATTTGTTGACTTCGAGGGCGCTCGAAATCAGGCTGCAAGAAGGAATAAGGCGATATAAAAGAAATCGACACATGTAGCTCCAGACTGTATTCCATTAAACATGCCGCCTTTAGGGAATGAACCACTTCCTAGTAAACGAAAAAAAAAAAAAAAGTAGGGGTGGGGCAAATCAGCAGAGACACTTGTTCCATTGGAAACCATCTGTTGGAAGAGTCAAAAAACAGTCACAAGGCTGACTCTGCTTCAGGCATTTCCTGCTGGATCCAGAGAGAAGGAAGGAGGGGGTGGAGGACAGTGGCTAAACGTCTTTTTTGGTTGTTCCATTTCCCTTTCATATAGGGATCACATACAGTACAGGAGCTCCCTTGCAGCACATGCGTAGAAAATGAGTATTTCCCAAAAAGCACCCCACCCCATCCAGGTCTGCACCTTTAGATTTGGAGAAGTTATACACAGTTTGTGGCTGCTAAATAGGCCGTGTAATGCAGCACAAGGTTGCCATTGCAGTGAAATTTAGCAAAGCTCCTTGCCCACAGAACAAGCGAAAGGTGTGTATGAGCGAAACAATGTTGGTCACTTACAGGGTGTTGCATGATATATGGCTGATGGGCCACCCAAGAATGACTCTGTACCTAATGGCAGGACAGACGAGAACGAGGCAAAACAAGAAACAGATGGAAGGAAAAGAGTTATAACCTGGAACATTTATGAGAAAGAAAATTTACACTAATTATATTCAAAATGAAAGAATGTCAAATGATGCATTTAAACTGGAACGACTGATCAACAAATCCAGCCAGGCGTTCATGATTCCTGGTCAGGGACTGTGTTCAGTCCAGACAGCTGAGAACCTAATGCTGTGGTCTTTCTGTGGTCACCCTCATCCCTCCGCTGGCCTGGCGCTTAAAACACATTTGACACGAACGTGAATCGCTGAAGCTGACAGATATCACATGTCTGCCTCCTGTTTCTGCTGGACAGCCTATTCAACTTCTACTTGCTATGGAAATGATTTGGTGATTGATGACTTTCCATTCCTCCTTTTAAGGTTATGAGTAATTTTAAATGCACTTGCCACGCCCTGAATCAGGTTCACCAACCACAGGCTTTTATAATTACCTTGATGGCAGAGGAAGAGCAAACCTGACTTACAAGTAGACCTGACTCTGCCTTTGTGCTTTTGTGGTTGTTTCATCAAATTCCAGATCCCAGGAATTAGAAATAAAAAGACCTGGGATAACCAAGTTGTATTGGACTGTTCAACTAATCCCCTCTTAGATTCAAATCAATGGCGAAGGCGAAATTAACAATCAGCACCAGGCGCCCTTTATTATTACGCGATTTAACACTGAAATCTATACAGAGGCAGCTTCGGTACCTCTGATGTACATCTATAGCGCCATCGCAACTCACCCACACGTCGGTATACACCCATATAACCCACATACCAGTGGATATCCCTAAATAAAGTAAAGGAAGAGGGAGAGAGATACCTGGTAAGCTGGGACTGAAGACATATAGGGAGACACGGCAGGCTGCACAGTCATTATCCTGTTAGCCATTGGATATGGAGAAGGATAATACCTTAAAATAGAGAGAATAACGCTCAGGAATCACATCTGCATTTAATAGGTAAACAGTATCATGGCCTGAGTTCTAAATAACATACCCGTTCTGCATAGCTGCTGAGGAAGGGTCATAGGTAAGAGTCATTGCACCCTAGGACGAGGAGTCAAGTGTTTATACTGCATTTGAATTCAACAGGAGAGAATATCAATGGCAGCGGTAACATACTAGTCTGAGATCACTCGTCTGTCCATTAGGAACAAATCCTCCGTGACCATGTTTCTTGCGTTGGCTGTCTGCAAACTTGCACAGCAATGGCTGAGAGGGAGCTGGAGCCAGAGCACAAAACACAGAATAAGCAACAATTACACAACATTCAGTTGTAAGTGGGGAGTGAAAAAGGGGTATTTGTTCCTACCCAGGGCTCCAGAAGGTATCTTTATAAACTTTCCATTGAAGTGGGAAATGACAGCGTGACACTGCTCCGTGGTGTCCATCCTTTTGGAGAAAAGTCATTTAAATGCCTCCAGGATTACTGCACATTAAACTCATTTGCCATTGTTTGCTAGTGTAAAGCCCTGCTATCAGAGACGCAGAAAAGGTCAATAAACCCCCCAGTGTTTAACGTCATGCTCAAACAGTTATTGTAACCGTTACAGACTTGTCCTAAATTGTCCTTTGCTCAACCTGGCAATGGCACGGCTCTCGCAACCCACCTGGCGAAGCCCACGCCCCGACTGCTGCCGCTGTAGTCTCGGAGGATCCGCGTGGAGACCACCTGGCCAAAGGGCTGCAGCATGTTGTGCAGCTCCTTCTCATCCACAGACAGAGGCAAGTTGGAGATGTACAGGTTTGTGGGGTCCTGCTCCTGCTGCTGCTCACGTGACAGGAGAGAAAGAAGCGGAAGTGTGCTTTACAGCGTGTTCTGATTTTTAAATGCACGCCCATCCCGACAAATGAAAGCGCACATCTATTTTTCTGCCTCCTGCTGCGTGGATAAGGATTTGAGGTTCAACCCAAAGTATATTTAAGGGTCAGGGGAAGACATTTGTTTAACCAAACACAAATGAGCTCTCACAAGCTGTACACACACACGGTCACACACTTCATCAGCGGCAGCTCTGCACCTCTTGCCTGGAAACAGCAGAAGAGCAGCGTAGCCTAGCTACTGCAATACAAACTGTTTTCTGCTGCTTTTGTTCCAAGCAGAGTAGGTGCATGCGCCAGAGAGAGAGAGAAGTGTGTGTGTGTCAGAGAGGGAGAGAGAGAGGGAGGGAGGGAGAAAGAGAGAGCAACCCTTCATCACTCAACTTTTACCCACCCAGCGACACAGGGCCAGATTGGGTATAATAGAGCACACAGAACCTGTTCACTATCTAAACCCGTGTGTTTTATTATGACTGGAATAACTAGAAGCATAGAATGGTTACCACGGTGCCCGGATGCTGACATGACATTCACATAGGCATACGTGACATTGCAGTAAATCTGTATTAGCTGACTCTTTAACCTGGATGCTGTCTTAGTGTGCAAGAGGATGGTCCTCTGAATGACATGGCACGCTGAATGACAGGTTATTTGGCAAAGGGAAACGTGACATCTGGAAAATAAATGCGGTCACGCAAAGAACAGCTTGTGAGCTGGGGTCATGTGATCAGTCTGTCATTCTCCTAACACGTATTGCACACATGCACGCATTAAACAAGCACAGGCCATCAGACATGTTCATAGGCAAGGCAAATATGCCCATACGCACGTATCCACCCACGCACACACACACACACACACACACACACACACTCTTGTGCCTGCAACAAGCTCACCTTGGCCATCTGGGCCTGTATGCCGCTGGTTTTCAGAGCATGGACCGCCTTTAATGCTGCCGCCGGGTTGTCAAAGTCCACAAAGCCGTAACCTGTGGTTGGTATTTACATGAAGAGATAGCGTTTGAATCAGTGATAGAAAACATCTGAATGTGACTCCTTGGAGTTGTGTGTGTAATAGTACAACATTTTGGGAAACCTGCTAATCTCCCATGCAGATTGGCCTGCACCCATAAAGAGCAGAAAGACAAATGATCTACCAGGCCCCAACAGCGACTTCCTTTGAGCATTTCTCTGAGCGACTTACAGTTCAGGCCACCATGATTTTTCAGTGTGTTTTACAAAGTCCCTCCTGCATTTGCATTTAGAGCACTGAACCTTGCTAGAGTTATGGTAATTTATTATAATCTGCTTTTGCTTTTTTTTTTTTTTTTTTTTTAATCAAATATGATTCTTTCATATATTCCAAATGCATCTTCATGTTCTTGCAGGATATCCAAACGCAATATACCACAAATACAAAGCGGACACATTTGGTCTTGAAATCACTGAATGTTTGACCAGCATTAAACTCTATATTACATTAAACTCTAAAATGGAAAAGACTTTACTGACCTTTACATTTGTTGGTTGTCTTGTCCAGAATTGCCTTTGCAGACTGAATCTTGCCATACCTGAGCACAACCAAATACGCATTACTGTCAAATGCCACTAAAAATCATAAAATGTGCTGGGCTTGCTGCCAGCCGATTCTTTATTTTTAAAGCAGTTCATAAAAAAAAAAAAAATCTCTCTTAGTGCCAAGTTTAAGGGGTCAAAATAAAGCATACCAGCATACTTTAAGAAGATCATGAAATACTCATATTTTTTCAGATTTATGTCAATTTATGGAGGTGACTTTGTAATATATAGGATCTATATAGGATCTTCTCCATATTTGGAGACGATATTTAACACTGGTCATTTGTTTAATCAGTTCATTTGAACTGCGTCACAATCTGTGAGTTGCTGTCTGAGCACATGCATCGTGCATCGTGAATGCTGAGCTTACATCACCATTCAGACTTTGTTGCTATGAAAAGCGCTTTCATTTCTGCTTTGTGCCGGGAAACACCATTGGGAACATGAACAAAACACAAGCAAACAGGACACAAACAGCTGCTGCTGCGGCTGGTTACATGGGTGAATGGAGCTCTCCATATGTTTGTGATTCAGGAGGAACAGAGGAGACTAAACTACACTAATTATGGCGTCCACCATACTGTCCAATCAGACCGAGCCTTATGTCACCAGGCTGCTTCATGCACAACTCTGCTTTTCTTTAAATATTTTATAGTCAACATTCCACTGTTGAGCTCTTCCACCCATGCCAGTTTCTGTTTATAGACATATGGTTGGAGCATTTCATGTGTCATCAGTTTATGCTGTGGCTACTACACCAGTGTGTGTGTTACCTTTTGGAGCAAAAGAATCAGATAATGAATATTCCTGCGTTAGAACCCGGGAGAAAACCACGATAATGACGTGTTCAGCTCCAACGGGAATCACTTTAGATACAAGAAGACGACGCAACTCTTGAATCTCGTCTATGATCTCAGTGCTGGTTAGCTTAGCACAGGAAAACGTGAGGGAACAGCCAAGGCGCTGCTGAGGGATTACAGCTGGAAGCTTTTCCAGACTCTGCACTATAGGTTAATATTAATTTTACAGACCTTGAATGGCATCCGTCTTCTCATCCAACACTTGTGTAAATAGTCATGTTCTTCCAAACGAGGTTAAATATTCCTTTACATTTTAATATTAAACCCAACATTAGCAGAAAAAGACTTAGAGATGAACATGCCATCATTAAGTACTTAGACAATTTAGTGCTCTGTTATCATTAAAATCAGAACTAATATGTTGAAAGAGCTTTTCAAAGGCTCAGCAGATGTAAGTGACTAAGGGTAATTGTTACAAAGGGAAAGAGCACAATCACAAAAGGCACAATCTGCCTTGGTTTTGCAGAGCAAATGCAGTTCTTTTACAAGACCTCGGTCAGCTGATCTGAGCGGCTGAATCCTGGAACTAAATATGAAGCGCTGAGCCCATGAAGGAGAGGCTCCGTACTGTCGTAACACTTCTGAATTCCGTGGAAAAATGATGAAGGGATGCATGAGCTTGTGTGCAAATGAGAATGAGAATGAGAATATAAACATCAGGATTATTGCAGCTAGACATCTGACTCAAACGAGCGTCTCCATTCCCGTAAAGTTGTGTTGTCTTGTAATTGCACACATGCATGGAAAATACAGCTGAAGCTCGCTTTTGGTCCCTCTTTTTCAGCACCAGCACATCCCACACATACATAATAATATGACTACGATGTTTGTGTACTCACTGATGACACAGTTTGACCAGGTCGAGGTCTGTCGTGGCAGGAGGCAGGCCGCGGATGTACAGGTTGGTTTTGCTGAGCTGCTCCGGGCCTGTGCTGCTGCTGTTGCTGCTGCTGCTGGGACTGGACGGAGTCATGGGGTAAGACTGCACACAGGAGAGCCACTGTTAGGACTCGACAGGAGCTAGATAATCTCATTTTGGACCTTAGCAGAGATCACAAGAAAATCTAAGTAAAACTAACAAAAAAAAAAAAAAAAAGGCAGAAAAGACACAAAACATTATTATTCCTTAATGCACATCCCATCTATTTTGGATTTGTACCAAAAAAGATCCACTCAGATGTCACATGGCTGATTAGGAAGTATTTATAAAAAAGAAAAATAGTCACTAATGCCTAAAACCTTCTATTCCGCCTGTGTGCTACTTTACAATTCTATTTTATGACATCAGATTCAGAAGCAGCTGAAAAATTGGATTGCTTTATTGAGTGTGCACGTCCAGAATATAGACTTCGGGATTACCTGCAGTTCACACACACACAGACGTACTGTACAGCTGTGAGCATGAAAAGCAAAGACTGTAAATACTGTGAAGAATGGTAACAAATACGACTGTCGATGCAATAGTCTGACAATCACGCTCTACTTAATGTATTTGTCTTTATATTTTGAGTATTTATAACCAACATGCTTTTTGACATCATGTAAAAGAGACCAAGAATATCCCAGTAGTGTGAGTGATTTCAACTGGATTTTTACACCTTAACAGTCTCAGCTCAGAAACCTACAACTGTCCTCATATTTCTGCGTCAAATCATGCAGCGCTGCCCATAAAACACTTCCTTCCTCTTACTCATTCATTAAAATAGCTCCGGGCCGGCCTCTCCAGATCAGATCAAAGACAAAATCATGGCAGAACCCCGCCATCTGTCCATAACCAAAGGACAATCAGCTCCCATGGAGCCAGAGCGATGGATACAACCAAAACTTCGCTAGCTGAAACCATTAAGAGTCCTCCACTCATCATGTGATGGCGCCCATAGCTGCTATTTTGCTTTAACAAACGAGGAATTAAACGTGGGAGGACTAAGCAGGCCACAGGCTTTTATATTTGCTGATGTCTAATTGCCCCAGTAACTGTGTTACAGACCAACACGGAGTCAAATTAGCCACCCGAGTCTCCACCACAGCTCTGAAACACCTTAAAGGGGACTAAACCTGTGAAACACACACACCCTTGGGATCCCTGGGAGGTTTGGGTTCCTGCAATAGAACCATTTCAATGGTAACGTTTGGACCAACTGCTTGGACACTTCATCTGCTCACACCCTCAAAGGCTGCAGCAGCAACACATGCATTGTAATCGACATTTGATTTAGATTTCCATCTAAATAAAAGGTGTGGCGGGGGACACAGGGGCGTGACTTCCACTTTTCTGTTCACCTGGGTGGTCAAAAAAAAAAAAAAAAAAAAAAAAAGAAGGATGTAGGCAGCACTATTCTTTCCAGGACAATGACACACGCACGCACGCACACTCTAATAAACAATAACCGCTGCACATATTGACCAGACAGATTGGGCAAACAGGGTTATATGGACATAATAATTAAAGTCTATATCGGCTGGTTCGCCTCAGCAGCTGCTTATTTCTCCATGTATCAGTGGATCAATTCCCGTTGACTGCTCAAAGTCGGCCTTTGTAAAATAATATTAAATATGTTAAATGTTGTGCAAATCCATAAATTACATTTTTTAAAAGCCTAAAAGGGCTCATTGACGTCATGTGTAGCTGCGATTACTCACCCTGTCTGGTCTAAAGGCTGCCTTAGCCAAAAAGTAGCAATAAAATAATAAATGTGTGTGTGTGCGTGTGTGTGTTTGTTTCTTACCTGCTTCCGATTGGATGTCTTGAGCGGGTTGCCTGTGTTGGCCGTGTTTGCAAAGATCATCCTGGAGGTTAAACGATTTTTTTCCTTAATTTCCCGGTTAAAAAAAGAAGTGGCAGCGACGAGTCACGGCGCTGAATCCAAGCGGTGCGTAAAAGGTATAAAATCGCTAGTGGGCTTAAAACATCCGCATGCTGAAGGGGCTGGTTATCAGGAATACGTCTTCGTTCCTGCATAGATATACTGACACATCTACACAGTCGGGCGAGCACCAAGCGACGGGCCGAGCCTCCGGTTCATTGATCTACGGCGTCCTGCTGCAGACCGCTCCACAGTCCCACCTACTACAGAACAAACCATCTGCACCTCTGCAGGGTGTTCCACAGCAAAAAGCTGCACCGTGGCTTCATAAAAACGCTCCTCGCTGGGATGATTTTTACGATTGAGACACCTACACACCTCTTATATTCGTGCCAAAATGTGTAATCAATCACAAAGCGCGCCTGAGTCTGGATTGATGGCGCACGGTGGGTCGGGTTGAACACCGGTTTCTTTTCACGTTGTCGTCGTCCGCACATACCAAGCATTCTTCACCCCCACTGCCACACGCGCGCGCGCCCGCGCGCATACACACCCTCTTCCTCTTCCTACCCTCCCCCCGATCCTACACGCTATATGTCAGAGAATGAGGATGAAATGAAATATAAGCAGGGAGCTGGCCCGGACCGGAGGTCACATTCTCCCTATAAACCACGCAAGAGAGCTTATGCGCAGAAGCGAACAGAATAAATACATGGAAGCAGCCTATTTTACATCTAATAAAACGGGCCATGTTCTAACCAGGCTCTGCTTGGTTATCACGTAGATCACGTGATGTGGAGAGTGAGCCACCGAAAGAAGATGGTTAATTTGTATTTTCAGTGCTTTTCGTCATTCGACCTTTATGCAGCTTGTGAAAGTGCAGAGCAAGCTTTTCTTTCCTCTATAAGGCACGGAAATTACTCATAACAAATTCTGAAAAGCAGAAAGATTATTCCCACATCTTCTTGATCATTTAGATTATTTTTCCATTATTATTTTCAGTCCTTCATTTGTTCTTTTAAATCATGCAACCTAAACCTAAATTGGCAATGTCCTGTGTTTGACCTCTGCGACCCTTTCGGTTCATAATCAGGCGCTGGCCCAAATGGGATAAAAGCTTTTGGTTGTTGCACCCAAAAGGAGGAACAGCCTCCCTCATTACTGCAGGTCAGCCATTGATACAATCAATCACAGGCTATTTCAGTGCAGCACTTTTGGTGATTTAGCTCTTTTCTTTATATCCTTACAAACCAGACAGTCAACACCAAAGAGGGTTTTTAAATATAATTAGGCCTGACATTCTTTGCATAAATAAATACAGTGACCCTAATATTTCAAATATGTAGCTCTATAATGCTATATGTACACAAATAAGTATGTTTCACATCCCTTTTGTGATTTTGGTTAAACGCTCATATAAAGAGCCATCATTTCTCACTGAGTTTGTTGTTACAAGGTGACATATTTTAACCGTTTTCATCCATAAACAGTCTGGAATAGGATTTCTTTTTTTATTGTCTTTAACCATCAAAAATGTCCCGCATGTTTTATAACACCTTGAATGAGTGTGATGCAGCTTTTGTAATTTTGAGTATTGCTACCTGTTTTGAGAGACAAAGCTTGGGGTATTTTCACTTACAGATAGAATGTTGTGCACTAAAAGTAAAGGTGTCCAGTCAAAATCAACTGCAGCTGTCGATCAACAGCCTATGGTTCAAATCTTAAAACATGTATAACATGAATAAACATGTTTAATCAGCCAACTTACAGCACATGGGCAGATCGGTAACACAGACAAAATTGTAATCTTCTGGCCCCCCCTCCCCCCAAGCCACAGAAGTGAAAAGGTTACGCACAGGTTACCTTACAATTCATTTTTATTTGCACATGGACACTAAAGGTCACATTGCAGCCGCTCTTCTGCTGGTCCTGGAGATTTTAAAGAGTGAAGCTAAATCTAAATCCCACCAGGCTGCAGGGAAGCTCTCAAAGCATCAGATTTCCCTCCCTTATTTCCTCCACTGGTAGGATAACGGCTTCAAGCTGGTGTCAGGTTGCAATCTGAAGTTCCCTGAAGTTCAATCATTCCCATCTGAATAATCAGCTGAAACAGCTCATGTATGGCTGCTTTCCTGTGCATTTTATTTTCCAGTTTATCCAGTTATTGACAAATAATCCCATGATGTTAAAAGGACTGTGAACTGCCCTTCAGGTGGCAGGTTTTACGATAAAACCTTACAAATCAAATGTTACATATTGTGTTTTTAAGCTGCTTTCCTTCAGTTGTGTCGAACACCCAGAGATCTGCACCTTTTTATCTATCATCCATTGTTTGCGTGTGTAATTTATCATATGGCTTCAGAAATGATGTTTCTTTGTTTGAGACACACTGTGAAGGGCTTTCAGGTGGAACCACTGGGAAAAGACTGTGAGCCAGTAACAAAGAGAGTTGAATTCATTAAGGAAGTCAGGTAAGAATAATGATTTGGCAAGCAATAAACTAAATAGTCTATATGGCAAAGTCCTTGGCTTTAAATGTCAGTATGAAACATTTAAATTATATGAGCAATAATCCCGATAGGAGATTAGCGATGAAGCTGTTGCACTGAGACGACATTAATAATGTATGAGAAAACTCAACATGGGAGTAACCAGTTTAGTTCATCATTAATATGTACATCCTGGTTAAGAGCACTAATTGTGTTGAGGCAGCAAGAAGTCTTGTGTGTGTGGGAAGGCAGTTCACTGAGGAATGTGGACACATTGAGGAATTAGGGGTTTTCAAAACAGTGACATTTGACCAGTGTGGCAAGCCAGTGTGGCCAGTAAGAGTGTATGGTGAGATTGTAAACATTATTCTGATGGATGTGCAACTGCTTGGCAAGATTATGTGAAAGGAAGCAGTCGATCTTGTAATTGTAAAGCGTTTTAAAATGTGCTGTTTGTTTCTTTTTTCTTTTTTTTTTTTTTTTTGCTGCTGCTACATTACAAAATCCATATACTACAGGCAACTAAACACGTTCCAATCATACTGCAACGTTATGACAACGTTATGACAAATTGACACTACTGTTTACAAACTCTTTAAAAGTCAATTTTTTTGACGCTTGCGTAGATTTTCATGAATTTTCGTGCAATTTTCGTGCAAGTGGTTGGGAAAATGCGATCATTCAGGAGGAAGAATGATAATATGTAAAAATAATAATAATAATAACATTTACAATAGTGTCCTCGCTTACTGTTAGTGGTCGGTGGCTCGGACCCTGATTGAAGTAATGGTGAAGGTGCACAGGAAACATTCAGTTCTGTCGCCCTCTTGTGCATTAAATTCGCAATTGTCCGTCCATCGCCAGCAAATGACATCATCAGCGCGACGGAAGTAGTTTTATCTAGAATAAAAAAAAAAAAAAAAAAAAAAAAGGACCGTTCTGGCTGATTCATTGTAGCCTGTTGGTTTGAGTTGTCTAGGTTTAGAATCAAGCTTTTCCGATTATTGAAAAGATTTGACAGCAGGTCTGTACGTATACATCTTTAACATGAAAAATAGTTTTCCAGAAATATTACGAGAATGATTCGGCGTTTTGTTTAGTTTGTTTCTTTTCCAATTTCGAAATGACGGTTGTGTAGCAATAATAAGCTAAGGCTAAAGCGTTTAGTAACAAACTGAAACTGAGTATTTTAATGCTTGGCTAGATCAAAATTTCTTTCCTAGATTCCTAGTGAACCATGGGAGTTGTTCATTTGTTTAAATGTGTTGATCAATATGACGGCTTTTTTTTTTTCTTAGCGGGACTTGCCTAACTGAAGCTAACAAGCGAGCTGAATGCTAACTTGAGCCTTTTTCGTCACCTTTCTTCGGAGTCCTCAAGTTTATGTATTTTTAAATTCCGTACACGTTTTTTGTTTTAAAGGTGAAACAAAAGTTCATATATGTGTAGGACACAGTGATAATATATGTTGAAATCAAACCTTCAAAGACTAAGCTAATGTGTTAATGAGTAAATCTTTTTAGATACAAATATAGAATACACATTGATGCAGCGCTGATTTTCACAACTATAGAACCTGTTGTAGATGAATACTGTCATGTAAATTCCAATCCAGGTCCCACAAAGTATTCATTTCCATAGTGTTATATTTCATTTTGAGGTTTTTTTTTTTTGCATATATTTACATTCTTTTATCAGTTGTGAAGTAGTCAAACTAATGTATTTGCTGTCTAAACAGATCCCAAAATGGACCGGCTGCTAAGGCTTGGAGGAGGAATGCCAGGACTTGGACAGGTAACATTCAATTACACATACATAAATAATGTTTATTAAACTTATTCAAGGTGTAAAATAAGTTATAATTCAACTGGGAACTTGACTTCAGATTCTTCACAGTCAGCCTATTGACGCGACTTGCACCAAACATGTCCAAACATGTTGTATACATAAAGATTAAAAAAAACATGCTTGGCTCATAGCGAAGCATTTGAAAATGTATGTTTTGCGTTGCAGGGCCCCCCAACAGATGCACCTGCTGTGGACACAGCGGAGCAAGTGTACATCTCATCCCTGGCCTTACTCAAGGTAGCCACTGTTGCCACGTAACCCGATTTTTAAAAGGGTTTATTTTTTTAATTCATTGTGTATCTGCTCTTCACTAGATGTTGAAGCATGGGCGTGCAGGTGTACCAATGGAAGTTATGGGTTTGATGCTGGGAGAATTTGTTGATGACTATACCGTGCGGGTTATTGATGTGTTTGCCATGCCCCAGTCAGGAACGGTATGTTTTTTTTTTTTTTTTTTTTTTTTTTTTCTTAGCTATCAGTTTTATACATTAGTGTTATTATTCAAAAATAGGAAAAATACTCCAAAATTATTGGTTTCCTTTAGATTTATTATTGTTGTTGTTAATGTTTTTTTATTTGATAGGGGGTGAGTGTGGAAGCAGTGGACCCTGTGTTTCAGGCCAAGATGTTGGACATGCTAAAGCAGACTGGCAGGTAAAATGTGAACATTTTACCTTTCACCATTAGGAAAAAGGTTGAGTCATCTGCAATTGTAAATAAAATACTGTTACCAGAATCTTACTACAATTACAGCACAAAATTATGTGCCAATAAATCAACAAATTAAATTCTGCTGTTTAGACCAGAGATGGTGGTAGGATGGTACCACAGTCACCCTGGTTTTGGCTGCTGGTTGTCTGGTGTGGACATCAACACACAGCAGAGTTTTGAGGCGCTGTCAGAACGTGCTGTCGCAGTTGTGGTAGATCCTATTCAGAGCGTCAAAGGAAAGGTAAAGATGCTTCACCTGTAAATGTTTGTAATGCTGTTGTCATTGTTGGAACATTTAGTAATTTATGCTAAACCATGTGGACCGCTAAATAATTTAGCCCTCGCCTCTCCTTTAGGTTGTTATTGATGCGTTCAGGTTGATCAATGCCAACATGATGGTGCTAGGTCATGAACCTAGACAAACCACATCCAACCTGGGACATCTGAACAAGCCTTCAATTCAGGTACAATCGGTGTCTGGCTAATCAAATGGCACAATAGACGTGTCCCTGTGAAGTGGAGCAGAGTTTTTTCCAATTTCAACTTATTCTAATATTTGCAATAAAACATTTTGTTGTAAGAAGAGACACACATAATTTTACTGTTGTGTTTCAGGCGCTGATTCATGGACTTAACAGGCATTATTACTCCATCACTATCAATTACAGGAAAAACGAACTGGAGCAAAAGGTTCGACAGTACACTCATCTACTTTTTATTGAGAAGATCCAATGTTGAACTGTGATTTTTATTACCCCTCAGATGCTGTTGAACCTGCATAAGAAGAGCTGGATGGAAGGCCTCACCCTGCAGGACTACAGTGAGCACTGCAAGCTCAATGAAACTATTGTCAAAGAAATGCTGGAACTGGCAAAGAACTACAACAAGGTACAGATTTATCTCATTAATTAAAAAAAGACTTTAAAATACCTTTCAGGATACATTAGTCCTGTAAAGATTTTACAAATATGAAAAGTGAAAAAGGGCTGTTGGATTATTAAAATTCTGCAAGTTTCAAAGAGAAAGGGTTTCAAAAGTGTGAAATCTGCATAAAAGTGATGCAAGTGACCAGCTCACACAGAGGATATGCTACTGGTCATCATTAAAACGTCATCGGCACTAAGAAAATATTGCGTTTCCAACTCAGGCTGTTGAAGAGGAGGACAAAATGACTCCAGAGCAGCTTGCGATCAAGAACGTTGGAAAGCAGGTGATGTTTTATGTGAATTTATTTATTTATGTATTTATTTGTGTCTAAATTTCTTAGACATGGCAACTTGTGTTCCTGTTTCATCTCCATGTTTTGTACCTGCAGGATCCCAAGAGGCACTTGGAGGAGCATGTAGATGTCTTAATGACGTCCAACATTGTACAGTGCCTAGCTGCCATGCTGGACACTGTTGTTTTTCAGTGACAGCTCTGTGTTTAACTGTTAATATTACAACCCTTGTTTTCTTTTATATAAAATAAATGTATGTATGTACAACTGATGTGTGTGATTGGAATATTAATCACATCACGTATCCTTCTTTTACTGAAAAATCAGCCAATCATTTTTAATAACTGGTATTTCAATGTGGTATACTTGTATTTCCAAATACTGTATTTCAAATAACTGCTATTTTCTGCTTGGTATGTGGTTGTAGGAAAGTCATTGCTGTAATACTCAACATAACCGCTTGATGGTGCCAGAGATGCAGCTAATTTTGCACCCGAATAAGTACTGAGGAGCACCGACTGTCACAGATTGTGGCCTAATTTAAGGTGGATAGTCAGATACAGCAGGTGGGTGTGTGTGTGGCCAAAGCCATTGAACTTATTAGGTCTTCAGCTCCATCCCAAATATAAGTAAGAATTTAAATGAAATAGCTGATTAAGTAGGGTTGGTGTGTTAAAAACAGTAAAGCTTTGGTTCATAGCATAGTTCACAAAATACTGGCATCGGGGTCAACATTTTCGCAAATGAACTAACTTCTCTACTTGAGTGTTCCTGAGAAAGTGCTGGTGTACTCAAAGAACCATTATTCATTTTCTTACAAAGACAAAAGCCTCTAATGGGTTCACAGAATCACAGCCAGGCCTTGTCAGCGCGGAACATGTGGTCCCTCTCAGTCTTGAGTATATAATAAACAGTTAGGACAGATGTGCTCCCCTGACACAAAGCAATCTCAGGGGTCAATGTGTTACATCACTTCCTGTCAAAACTTGACAACCCTCAGGTGTAGAAATTGGCTCTGAACAATGTAAAATGAGGGGCTGTGTAATGAAACACCTCTCCATGTGTTACAAATACTGAAGAGATGAGAATCCTTGATAGAATGATTCAGTCCACTTGAGTTTTATGGGTTTTTTTTAAACACTGAAGTGCAAAATTTATTTTAAAAACTGATTTGTTTTACTTTCCAGTTTACAACAAAAGGCAAGGAGTGTGCTGAAAGTTCTGGTTTATATTTTAGTGTGTTTATTTTAATCCACGGAAAAGATTTGGGACACCTCCATCCTGTTAGAAATGTCTCGATGTCTCAGTGTGATAGAGACCAACATTTACAGTGTTGTGCACAGATGAAAACCCCAGGAGGCAGCGAGAACAACACAATGTTATCGTTGTGCAGGCACGAAATGACTTCCCCTCAGGTCTGAGCCAGCTTTTTTTTTTTTTTTTTTTAACCATTTTGTTCTTTCTTAGGTGGGTGTAGATGTTTTCTCTGAGTCTATGAATGTGCCACATAGGCCAGAGACTGGCGCAATTACAAAAAGAGCAGTTTTTAGAATGTTGGCAACATGAGAATCTGACGTAAAATTCATTAGTCATGGTTTCCTCCACCTGTACAAATATACCTGTCCTATCTGACGCACCTTCATGGTGCACCTTTTCAAACATTTTCAGCTTCATTCTCATCCAAACAGAGAAGTTAAATGGAGGAGAAATGAAAAAGACAGGGTTGTTATTATTAGATGGTGGTGCTGTTAGTTATGTTTAATGAGGTCACTTAGTACCCGACATCGCCTCATCACAGTGAAAGAGAGCCAGAGGACAAATTTTTATTTCTTTTAAGCATATGCTGTGGACGTTGAACAACACAGGGAGTTAGAACATGGTCAGAGAGGCAAAAGATGAGGCAAAGATGCCCTGAAAGAGATGCAAACTGATTTCTGTCTCAAATAATATATAAAGTATTTCTGCCTGCAAGACCATAGGGTCTTTTTTGTTACTTTTATTATTTAACAACAGAAAATGTTGTTATAGGCAAAGTAAAGATTCAACCAAATCCCACTGGGAAAAGAATGCATGTGTAGAAATGCCTTTTGCAGGTGTAACAGCCTTTCTGAAATACGCTTCCACATCTGCTTGCAAAACGTCTCCGTAGAAACCGCGCCCTGTCTTTTCCCACTGGCCATTAAATGTGACAGAGAGAAGTTAACGTGGCGATGTCAGAGGGTAATCTGCTGTACAGCTGCGTTAGATCAGCTTCCAGCCCGACTCCCTGCTTATGTGCCTGTAACCTGCAAAGATGTTCACGATCTCAGCACATGCTGTGCAGCCAAGAGATAAACAGATCTAAAACGTTCTGCCTAGTTCAGCTCCAGGCCGAGGGATTAACCCTACCTGCTGAACAGTAATGTATACAGCACGTGAAAAATGGTGCCTCCTGATGTGAGAGGAGGCATGGCACATCTGGCAGTTGCGCAACTTTTTTTGTGTTTAATTCTGAATCCGACTTTAGAAAAACACACGATTTGGATGCTGGGCTGAACAAATGGAAATCATTTGCATGTGAGGAATACTCCTGTCATGACAGTGGGGGAATTAAAGCAATTGAGCTCAGGCGTCGATGATGTTTTGGGTTTTGACCAGATGTAAACACGGTTGGATGCAAAGGTCAGAAATGAGCATGTCCTCACCGGTGGGTTTAAAAGTTCAGACACACAGAAATAAGATTGTTGATTTAACTAATGTATTTACTGCTTCAGTCTTCATTTCAGATCCTGGGTAGTGAAGTGATTTAGAGGCCTGGACGGCCTCGTGTTGAATAGAGCAGCACATTGTGGGAAAGCTCTTTCACTTCTGGTCACCGTCAGACCAAGCTGAAGAACTGCTGATTTCCTGGTAAATTTAAAAAAAAAATGTGAAGGAAATATTGATTCATATTACCGAAAACTAGCTCAAGTTTTGTAAGTATAACCGAAAAAAACGAAAGCTGCAGGGATGCAGTCAGTCCGACAACCCATCAGTCATGTGAAGTCATCCCTGTGCATGTTTTGTTTGTGTTATGTAAGGAAGCCATATGCTTTATTTCCACAAGAGACAGTGAAATAAAAAAAAAAAAAAAAAAAGGCAAGGAAAGATTGATTGGAGGATTTTACCAGAATCTCTCATATTTTAAAGCTGGGGAATAACACTCCCCCTGTTTAAAGGTACCTCCTGTGATGGTACAGCACAGAAAGCTCCTTCGGGGCCTCACTGATGACTCAACCCATCTTTTTGGCATAAAACTGCAGTTTTTGGGAACTATAACAAGACTTAAGAGGATTAAATAAGGCCTATTTTTTGGAAATGGATTATTTCTTTTTTATTTTTTGCACATTCTTTACTATCATGGCTGTGATGGAGGAATTCCAGAGTGTTGTTTTTTTCTTTGCTCCTCTTCTGTTTTCAATTTTAATTTCCTTAATTTTCCTGTGCTGTGGCAATTCAACACCTCCCAGCTGCAGCAGTCTGAATTCACTAGGTTGGAACGAAATCTAAAGCGATTGATTGAAACCAGACTCCCCTCTGGGCCTTGAGTTGCAGCTTTTAGGTGGAATAAATTCAAGTCTCGATGAATTAGCTGTGTGAAATTGAGATTATAAGTATAGAGTTTGGAGTATGCTACCCACCGCTGTTCACGAGAACAGTTCAAATCTTACACAACCAGCTTTAGGAAAAAACTTTGCAAGCAGCCAAAGAAGCAGTGGGGATTGTCTCCACCTCTTTCCTGTAACGGGGAGTGTTTGGGAAACATCTCACATGAATCCAGACTGTCAGTGCAGAAGAATTTAAGTCTGTGATATTTCTCCCAAATAATGATTTTGGAGTCGCTTAGATTAATTATGCTAATAACAACGTTTCTGAGGGTTGATTTTCAACTTGAGAAAAGATTTTTTAGGTTATTTTAAGTATCAAAGCTGCTCTGGCTTTGTTACTTCTGATGCATCTGTAATTCAAATTCAGATTTAAAGGTCTTGCATGACCTCTTGTCAGGACCTCACTTCAGAAACCTCTAGACTTTCTCTTTGCTTTCAAAAACCGGCCAGTAACCAAATAATCTCCACAACAAACGCAGACTTTTCACAAGCAGCAAAATATGGTTCGGATATTTGTGCACTTTATGTCTGTTGTTGCAATCTCTCGTTCAACTATAGCCATGGATCCAACCTGTGTCATTCATGGAGATTAGACATCAGACCCATAAAACACAATGCGTGCACAGACATATTGATGATCGTCCTCTTTGTGGCGGTTGTCTACGCTGCAGTGACGAAGAGGAGGAATCGCTGTTACTGGCACAAATGAGTTATGTGTTTTGACAGTTTTATAGGTGTTTGGACAAATGGGAAAAAAACTGTGGGGATGTTTTAATACTCTTGTAACTTTTAGAGTAGAGTTGTTTATTTCAACATTTTATTGCGGTTAGCACTCAGGTTTTTGTCAGACAGGAATAATGCTGGGAAATATTAGAATAAGGACTGTCAGTTTAGCTGTTGATGCACTGAGTCATTCAACAGCAGGCTGGTTGAAACGTTTTTGTTGTATGTCTGAGTCACAGCCAACCTGGAGTATGGCCACTGCCATAGCCAAAAGAGCCCAGCCCTGGGCTTCGCACTTGAAAAATAGTTGCCCAATTCAGCCGACGTTCTGAGAGGTAAACAACGGACGGCAGCAAATAGTTAACAGCCAGTTTCAGTTAGCGCTCACTGCAGTCTGAAGTGTTGTGGTTAGCGTTTGGCAGCGTGTGGCACAGTCAGTTAAACATTCTGGCATGTCCCTCAGAAAACAGGCGGGGGCAGATGGAGTGAGGAGGGATGTGGTCAGTCTCACGTGGAACCAAATGCACACAATCATTCAGGCTGCGACCAAAAATGGTAATAATGAGGATTACACGTGAAGATTCAGAGCATCATTCTACCCATGCGAAATGATTTGTAATTATGGGTCTCTGACGTAAGCGCTCTCTCTGTCTCTGTGAGTTTGTTGTTTTATCTCTCAAATATCCAGTGCAGTTTGGCTGTGATGTAAGAAATTCTCTTTTATGGCAAATTCCTCTGAGACTGACCGCTAGTTGTCTAGTAGCAGTGCCAGAATCTACAGCCATCTGTAAGTGTATAAAAAAGGAAAATTCAAGATTTTGAAAAACATATTCTGATTTTAAGGCAGAGCATCTCAGGCTGAAGATTCTATTATAGTATATTATTTATTTATTATGACATTTTCTTTGACCATTCATGCATGTTATGTCCAGTTTGGCACAGGAGCTCCTCTGAAAGCAGGTGCTGCACGTCCTCTCTGCAGACCTGGCGAAGCCATAAAAAGCAGAAGACCCTGGGGGGACAGACGTGAACGTGTAAGTCAGCCCTCAAGCACTTACAGCAAATTCTTAGTCAACCCCGTCTGACACGCTGTGCGGTGGAGGTCGAGAGCAAACATCAGCGTGCTGTGCCCACCGTGTTTGCTGCGGTGTCTGTACTCCTGTGAATGTGTATATTTGTGGAGTTGTCTGACTGGGAACGTGGTAAAGGGTCTTTGGTGGTCATCTTTACACAACTACAATTGTCACTTCACTCTGACAGGAGTTTCTTTTTTAATTGCTAATTAATTACTGAGCCATTCTAACAGAATCATCTGTAATTGTCAGCCTTCACCTGAGATGAAGCAGGAGGACCTCCCCATCCCCCTCCTCCTCCTCCTCCTCCTCATCCTCCTCCTCCTCCTTGGCCATCAGCCACAGGTAAGCTTGCATGTGCATGTAGTCTAGACAGGAATGGGTGAGTAACGGTGATGCTTACAGCACCGTGCTCACCTAATGACATTTCCCCTCACTGGTCTGGAAAATGTGTTTCCATCATCCAGACTAGGTCACAGGAAATATTTAGGGCCGATACTGTAGAAGGCTGAGCTGTGAAACAGAGTTTAACTGGTAATATGAAGTATTGGGCTAATCAGGTGACACTGAGAGGTGAAGAGATGTTTTAAAGGAGGGCATCCAAGCCCAAACTCTTGTTGCATGCACAGTGTGAGTAACAAGGCTGACCAAAGTCAGGGCGGGATGATTCTCCACCTCACCCCAGTGCCTTTGGTGGGGACTGTAAATCTTTTGGAATTTCGCCCCGTCAGCGCGAACATCCTCGCCATCACACTGGCACCTTTATTTGGGAGTTTATTCATGTCGTGATGAGTCGCTGTTTTATTAGACAACCAGCTTTAGTTGGTTTGACAGGAAAAGGAAAAGACTCCTTCACATGGGTCTGAAATTCTGTGCACAGCTGTGAATCTCACCGTCTAATACTTCTGATTTATGTGAGCAAACAAGATCCAGACTTCATTTCTCTGTTCGTTTTAGATTAAGAATGTCTCCCCCAGAACACAATTATTCTAAAGTAGTGCTAGAAACCTTGGGAAACTCATCCTGGGAAAAAAATATAACACCTCCATTTCAACAGATAGTGAACATGATGCACTGTAGAAAGAGAAATTTGTTTAGACAGTTGTTTAGACGCCGGAGTCACGGTGTGAAAGTCCAGATGAGCTACTCACGTCCCCGAGTGAAGAACTGCCCCGCACAAACTGGAAATGAGACACTGGAGGAGAAATGATATTGTGACTAAACTGAGGTCACACAGCTGTCAGCAGATGGGAAGGTCATAGGTCAACAAAGGTCACACTGTGCAACAAAGTGACCCTTCATACATCTACATGGATCACTTACCTGAAGGGAAACAGAGTAAACATTATACTGCAAAGTTTCTGGAGGGGTGAATTTTGGAAAGGTGCTTCATATTTGTTGTTCTAAGGCCAAATTTGCTGCTTTTGCACGATTGTTGCGGCTTTACGAGAAAGCCCACAACACCCTGTTCTTACTTGTTTTTTCTACTTGGTGGACAGAAAAACGTAAATGAGGCCGTGCTCTGTTAAAAAACTATTTGCACTGGAGGTCTTCTCTTCTTCGCGGCTCCTGACCCTCAGGTCGCCAGATCTCAAAGGGGTGTGAAGAGTCTTCTGTGACTCAGCCTGTGATTCCGTTCACCAGCCATCACCTCTCTTCACTCGTCCGGTCAAGCTTTTGCTGTCACTCTCAAAAATATCTGGTTTCCGTAGTAACCATATGTCCCTGTGTTAAGGGAAATGCTCCATCGGGGGTGGATGCTCAGCAGCAGGACAGCAGAAGGTCTTCACGTACTGGGCTGGAAATGACGGCTGATTCAGACCAAGTGGTGGCGAATGCTGCCGGGCCAGAATCCTGTTCCTGCCATCCTCTGCTCAGTTCTCCTGCTCACCTCTTAGCTGTGAGGACCTTTTGAAAAAATCCTAATCCTGAACTGTTGAGGTAACATAATCGGGGGATATTTGCATATGTGTCGTCACCTCTCCTGCCATGGAACCCTCGCTATCTGGTAGCAAACTGATTTTCCGTTGCAATGTGGGTATTCTGAGCACTAAGGTTCAACAAGAGGTAATAATACTTAGATGGATAAATTTAAAAAAAAAGCTGCCCATTGTTCCTTTTAATTTCATTTGTGTCATAAGAATGCAATGCTGACTCAGTGGAGTCCACAGTGAATTGTCCTGATTGTGAGAAGCCTGGAGGAGTTTTTGCACCCCTGATCCAGTCTACATGTTTACATGTCTCCCTTATTTGCTCTGCCAGGTGACCTGTAGATACCACACGGGCATAAGATAGCAACAAAGCACCATTAAATGCAGCACTGCAGCAATGCTACTTCCGTTATCTAATCGGAGGTTTTCATGTCTCTACACATTCAAATTGTTCACTGGGGTTAAACAAGAAATCAGTCAATGTGAAAACAACCAGAGCAGAGATAAATCTCTGTTGAAATATAGACGTCAGGTGTGGATAACAGAGAGAGATGAGGTCGTCCCCAGCTAGCCTTAACGCAGACAGCTCATAAATCCAATGTGCAACCCAAGCAGAAAAACAATGCTTAAATAAATACATTATCAGGCATGAATGCCTCTTTTTCTTACAAATATTTAGATTTTACTCCAAGAGTCCATTCATTTCAGGAGGAAAACCTGTAAATATTTCCTGCTTCTGGATGTATCTCTGCAGCTTGAAACCGTTTTGCATCTTAAATCTCCAGTGTGTTGAATGGAAAGTGTTTGGGCTGGTTTGTGACTTACGCTCGTTTTAAAAACAAAAGCCATGCTCTTGTTTTCCGAAAAAAACCATCTCATTCTTAAGATGCAGGCCTACCACTTGTTCCACGTGACAGGAATTATGACAGTAGCTGCTCTTCAGTCCATAACCAGCAGTAATATTAGGAGTTGAAGCTGACACAAGCAAAGCTGCACATGATGGTCAGGTTTTTATTCCACTTCCGAAATGTATTTTTGTGATTTCCTGGAAGAGTCAAAGAGTCATGCTTGGATATTTTATATCTTTTTTATGACTGTTAAAGTTGTTTAATACAATACTCTACCTGCATGCATGCCTTTTTTTTTTTTTTTTTTTTTTTACACAGCCAGTATCAAACATTTTAGAAGTGAAACTTTGTTTTTAATTCGGTTTTTTTTTTTTTTTTTTCATTCCTGTTGCCTTTCTGATATTCCCTGAAAGGGATAATTGCCCCCACTAGGGTGGGTCATCCAGTAAGAGCCCTCCCCTTTCGCCAGGCTGCGGTGGGGCTCCGGGTATAAATGCAGTGCGCGCACCTCTGCTCAGCCTGGTGCACCAGCTGCGCGGCGGCTGCGGGGATCAGACAGCAAGGGACCGGAATTAAATCTCTCTAAAGCAGCTAAATTAATTCTGCACTCGCTTACTCTGGCATTTTTCCTAAATCATTTTGATATCACAGCCTCTCCTCAAAATGACCAGTACCACCCTGAGAGGCTTACTGGTTGCGCTCTGCGTAAGCAGCGCAGTCCACGGCTTGTCAAAGAGCAAACGACAAACGGGCCAGTATCAGGTGTATCCGGACATCGAGCAAGCAGCGGACGCCGCTACAGGTTGGTAAAAAATCCGGATTACAACTTTTACGCCATTCTTAAAAATCTTTATTAAACCTGTGTTGTACTCTGACTTGTAGTCGGCTGCGAGGAAAACGGACGCACTTACAGAGCAAACGAGCAGTGGGAGAAAGCCTACCGTGGCAGCACGCTGCTGTGCACCTGCAATGGAGCAGGGGGCATCAAATGTAAAACTAAGCCCGAAGGTCAGTGTGAGACAATTCAGAAACGAGCCATGTCTTCTTTCTTTTCACATCTGAAATCTGCACAGATGGAGGAACGTTCTCATGATGATGAAAAAAAAAAAGAACCCAAATCCAAACCTTTCATTGTTTCTGTTTGCAGTGGAGGAATCCTGTTATGATAAGCACAATCTGCGGACATACCAGGTTGGTGAAACATATGAGAGACCAATAGATGGGATGATTTGGGACTGCACCTGTATCGGTTCTGGCCGGGGCAAAATTAGCTGCACTATTGCAAGTAAGATAAGTTCAACAGTTTACAAGCACTGCAAATTGACATTTAAATGCAGCTTTTAGAAGTGGCAGTCCAATAAAGTCACATTTACTGAGGTGTGAAAGTTTTGCATTCGTCATCTCCAGACCGTTGCCACGAAGATGGAAGGTCTTACAAAATTGGGGACACTTGGAAGAGACCTCACGACACAGCCGACTACATGCTGGAGTGTGTCTGTCTAGGCAACGGCAAAGGGGAGTGGACCTGCAAACCCGTGGGTGAGTACTTTAAGGGCTTTTCAAATGAACCCAAATGTTCTTATCACGCAACTCTGCACATTTGGACACCCACGTGATATAAACGCACAAATCTTTCCCCGCTAGCGTGACTGCGTTCGATACTGTAGCAAATATTTGGCCTCTGTCCAGCGTGTGAGTGAGCGAACACGGATTTTGATTTTTTTCCTGTTTTTCCCCTCTCTGGGAACACTAAGGGGGCTCGATTGCATAACGTCTTGACAAAAATCGAATAAAATGGATTGTGCGTCTCCCTGTGTTGCAGCTGAGCGTTGCTACGACAACAATGCAGCATCTTCGTACGTGGTGGGGGAGACCTGGGAGAAACCGTACCAAGGCTGGATGATGCTGGAGTGCACCTGCCTTGGGGAGGGAAGTGGACGTATCACATGCAGCTCCAGGAGTAAGAACATTAACACACCTTTTTATTGCGTTTTCAAGTGACGGCTATTAAAATGCATGTTTGTTTGTTTGTTTGTTTGTTTGTTTAAACCAAATAGACCGTTGCAATGACCAGGACACCAGGAGGGCCTACCGTATTGGAGACACCTGGACAAAGGTGGACTCCAGTGGGTACACCCTGCAGTGTCAGTGCTTAGGAAACGCCCGTGGAGAGTGGAAGTGTGAGCGGCACAATGCTGGCAGAAGTGAGACTCCACTCTTTGCTCCTCAAAACAAGCAAAGCTTTATTCTGACCTTGTCAGCATTCACAA
The DNA here is from genome assembly GCA_015343265.1 of Pao palembangensis. Lineage (NCBI taxonomy): Eukaryota > Metazoa > Chordata > Actinopteri > Tetraodontiformes > Tetraodontidae > Pao > Pao palembangensis. The sequence goes on from CM027081.1 coordinate 14,034,698, forward strand.
GCTTGGCTTTCATCCCTGGTTATAGACACGGGGGCTGTCGTGGTGACCCCCACGCAGTCCCGGCAGCGTCTCGAAGCCACTGCTCCAGGGACGTGCCGCACGGACGCTGGAGCGGTCTATAGTGACGGACAGCGCTGGTTCAGACACCAGGGCAGCCAGCAAATGATCTGTACCTGCCTGGGCAATGGGATCAGCTGCCAGGAGTATGGTGAGCACAGGAAGAAGTGAGGACGACAGCTTAGTTGTTTGCTTTAAAACTCATTATGTTCTCCATATTTTCTTGCTTTTTCCTCTCTGAGCAGAGGTCAGGAACCAGGCATACGGTGGTAACTCTAATGGACAGCCCTGTGCGCTCCCATTTGTCTTCATGGGAAAGACCTACTATTCCTGCACCTCAGATGGACGCACAGACGGACAGCTCTGGTGCTCAACAACGTCAGACTATGAGAAAGATCGCCAGTACTCTTTCTGTACTGAAAAGAACGGTGAGACTCACGGATACTTTGAAAAATAATTTCCTAATCTAGAATTTCCAAAATGTCATTTTTGTACATTTAAATTTCTGTTTTGGTGTGAAGTCAGTTACACAACATTTCTTAGTAGTTGTGCAACCCTTAATCTGTTAAAGACACGGGGAAAAAAGATAAGTAACCAGCTAATCTTTCCAATCCAGTTATCATCGCAACAAGAGGTGGAAACTCTAAAGGAGCCCTGTGCCACTTCCCCTTCCTCTACGGTGGGCGCAACTACACTGACTGCACCGCGGATGGGCGCCGTGATACCATGAGATGGTGCGGTACCACCTACGACTATGACTCAGACCAGCTCTACGGGTTCTGTCCCATGGCTGGTGAGAAAAGATAATAATAACAAACTAAATGCACGACTAACTTAAAGAAAATTAGATTCTAAATATGTCAGTTACAAAACATCTCACCTTTTTTTTTTTCTTCATAGCCCATGAGGAGCTGTGCACCACCAGTGATGGGGTAATGCACCGTGTTGGTGACAAGTGGGACAAACGCCATGACGTTATGGGTCACATGATGCAGTGCACGTGCTTGGGCAACGGCCGCGGGGAGTGGAGTTGCATTGCTTATTCACAGCTGCGAGGTCAGAGAGGCGCCAAGCACAAAGCCTATTAGATTATTTTCAAATGTTAAGCCGTTGTACCAGTTTGCGTCCTCCCAATAGACGAGGTGAGCTTCTGATCCTTTGTTACCCCTCTTCTGTGAGCAGACCAGTGCATCGTTGATGGTATTTACTATGAAGTAAACCAGGAATTTTCCAAGCGCCATGAAGAGGGCTACATGATGAACTGCACCTGCTACGGACAGGGACGCGGGCGCTGGAAGTGCGATGCTGTCGGTGCGTCGCTCGGTTCATTCGTTGGGCTGGAATCGGAGCATCTGCACGCACCTCAGACTTGCAGCGGTTTCCGTCCAATGATGTTGCTTGTTTTCTCCAACAGATCAGTGCCAGGAACCGCAAACCAGGGCTTACTACCAAATAGGGGAATCCTGGGACAAAGCCATCCATAACACACACTACCGCTGTTATTGCTATGGCAATGGCATTGGGGAGATGAGTTGCCAACCTCTGGGGTCTGCTCAGGGTAGGAAGAAGACATTATGTCTCTCAGCATCATCTTTTTTTTCTCCACAGTTTCCATCCAATATTTAAATGCGGGTGCGCATGTTTTCGGATGGATTTTGCTTTAAAAATACATGTTGAGCTTCCTCAAGATCTTCTTTGTTGGCTTATTGCAGACATCAACAGTAGACGTGCGTCACAAATCAGCCCTCCCCAGTCTGAACACACATTACTAAAACACATTTATAGATAGCACTAAGGATTCATATGAAATCAACTCTACAAATTAAAATGATATCATTGATGCTCTCAGAAATGTTACATAAATGTCAGCTCTGTTTGACATTTTATGTAATTATCCAAATTTTGGCTGTTTGCTTGTAGAATCAAAAGCGTAATCCTTTACGTGTATATTTAATTTAGGAAATATATTATTCTCTGTCAGTCTCTTCCGCTTCCTGTAACTTTTCCCTTGCAGACAGACATTTGGTGCTTTGCGTGCGCTCACCTACCTGTAACCTCTGATCACACTTGACTGGGATGAAAAGTTGCCACGGTGAGGTGGGGGTAGGAGCTTCCTTCTCAACTTTGAAGTTTGGCAAATGGAGAGGTGTCAACAAGCCCCCCCCCCGCTTGGCCCTTGTTCTTTTGTGTCTGCTCTTTGAGTTTGTCCTTCCCCCGCCTTGTTGCAATAACCCTCTGAAGGGAAATGGGTTAGATGGGGGCGTGGTTTGGGGTGGAGGCCGGGGGGTCGGTTGGTTTGCTCTGATAGTGCTGTGTCCGCAGGTTGGGTCAGAATTGCTTCATGGAGAACTTTGTTCTCCAGCAGGTTGGGAGTCCTGAAGCGGCCGAGCTCAAACGTTCCAGAGAATTCAACCAATCGTCTGTGTGTTAGAAGAACTGAAGAGGTTATAGGAACACTGCTGAATATAATACCTCTATGTCATGTTAGTCTGTTGGATGTCGGTTTGTGTTTGAACTGGTTTTGCCCTGTCTGCTGGTTTGGTTTTATCCCAAAATGATAATTCTCAGCAACCCAAGAAAGATCCACACAGTTGACACTGTGGTTCTATACACCTCTGACGGTTAGAGAGCTCTTCATGTTGAAAAAAGTCTTCATTACCCCCTCTGCTGTGGTCTTCCTCTCATTGTTCCCCAATCAGATGGCCACAGGCCTGTCCAGGTTATCATCACAGAGGCAGGAAAGCAGCCAGACTCCCATCCTATCCAGTGGAACACACCTTCATCTGTTCACATTACTCAGTACATCCTCAAGTGGAGAATTGTGAGTAGCTCTTTTGGTTTTTAAATTGCTTGTTCTCATCCAGACTTTTTCTTTTTTTTTTTTTTTTTTTTTTTTTTTTTTTTTTTTTTACAATGTGCCGACTGCTGAGCAAACAATCTGAATGAGGTCAGAGGCTTTTGGTAATGTTATTAGAATGTGAGCAGTAAAACACAATTTATAGGTCGATTCTAAGGAAAATAATATCCAAGCCAGTATTTATTTTTTTGTAACCACACCATCTTTTTTCCTTGAAGAAGAGAGAAACTTTTGTACATTTCCGTGAAAGTGAAACAGATTTCTCTGAGGTTTGTATATTTTGGGAAATATTTTGGGAAAACCTTGTCTGGCCGTCCTGTTCAGAAGGTTAGTAGTTTTCCAACAGAGTAAAAAAAACAGTTGTAACGCTCTTAAATCAGGAAACAAACACATATGAACGTATAAATCAGGCAAACCTCAATTAATGTCTGCAGCGAGACCTTTTAGAAACCTTTAAGATACTATTTTCTTTAGATTTGTGCATTTAATTTAAAATAAAAACATTAATTCAGCTTAAAAAAGAAATTTACCAACATCATTACATAATGTGTGTTCCTTTATATCAGGTTAATAATTAAGGTCTATTATTGATTTTTTCAAAATTGTCCACATTGTGACACACTTACCGTTGACATTTTAGTCAGTAAAGTCCTCCTACTTGTTTGGTTTTGATGGATATATACGAAAGCCTATTCCTACAAAAAAAAAAATGTATTTATAAGGTGTTATAGTTATTAAATGTTCTCAAAGTAATGCCAAAACATTTCAGTGATATCAATACAAAGTCAAATTGATATAGTGAGAGAATATTTATAGTATTTATTTATAGTATTTATATAAGTATTTTGTACGCACTTTATACACTTTTATACGCTATTTGCTATTTTTGTAGAAAAATTCTCCGAAAGCATGGAGGGAGGTTACCATCCCTGGCCACGTCAACTCCTACACCATCAGTGGGCTGCAGCCAGGTGTCACTTATGAGGGTCAGCTGATCAGCATCTTGCGCTACGGACGCCGCGAGATCACACGCTTTGAATTCACCACCACCGACGGCTCTCGTAAGTGAACCAAAGCAGCCACTTTCACTCCATACGTGAAGAGATTTTACTAGAAACTGCTTACATTCTGTTTTCTTTCTAGTGGAAAAATCAGAGGGAGAGACGACCCAGCCACCTCCACTGGTGGACACTTCGGAATCGGTGACGGAAATCACGTCAAACAGCTTCGTTGTGTCGTGGACGTCGGCCTCTTCCATGATCTCAGGCTTCAGGGTGGAGTATGAGCTCAGTGAAGAAGGGACTGGCTCAAAAACACTGAGTAAGGCATTCACGTTCATCCTAAATTACACCAATAGAAATCTAGAATCTATATCTTGGACCATGTAGTGACTTTTCGTGTGCTTCTCCAGAGCTTCCACACACAGCCTCATCGGTCACCATTAGCGATCTCCTGCCAGGACGCAGATATGACATCAGAGTCTATGAGCTTCCAACTCAGGGAGAGCCACACCTGATACTGACAACCTCCCCGACCACCGGTGAAGAAATAATCCTGCTGTTTCATGCCAAGCTTCATCAGTCCAGAAAGGAATTTCTTTTGCAAACTACAACATTGATCTCCTCTCCTCTCCTCTCCTCTCCTCAGCTCCTGACAGCCCAGCTCAACATTCAGTGGAAGAGGTCCGGGAGTCTTCGATCCTCATCAGCTGGACCAGGCCTCAGGCACCCATCACTGGTAAAGAACTCAATCCTGCCACTTGGGTCTGTATATCTATACGTGGCATTTTAATGTGGCTGTGATTGTGCCTGCTAGGTTACCGTGTGGTGTACACGCCCTCGGTAGAGGGCGACAGCACAGAGCTGAACCTGCCAGAATCGGCGACGTCAGTGAACCTAGTTGATCTTAAACCGGGCCTTCTTTACAACATCAGCATCTATGCTGTGAAACTGAATCAGGAGAGCGAGCCTATTTTTGTTCAGGTCAACACTGATGGGTCTCCTCTGTCAGGTATGTACAGTTCTTTTTTTTTTAAAGAAAAAAACCGATGGGCCGTATTTCATACTTGAGTAATTTAGTAGTTCTAATAAACCAAAGCCAAGGTCAGAGTGATGTCCAGATTCCTTATAGGGTCAGGGCCTTTAATGAAGAACTTGTCAAAATGTACGCACACAGCTAAAGTTACAGTATATCTTTTTAAATTCCTAAAATCCTTAAATTCCTTAAATGGAAATGTTTAAATTAACCACTTCCTGTCTGCAGGAAAAGTCCCAGCACCAACAGACCTACAGTTCTACGAAGTTTCAGACGTAAAGATCACAATATTATGGAACGGTCCTCCCAAGGAGGTGACCGGGTATAGGGTGACCTACTCCCCAGTTGGGACCAACAATGCTGATTTAAGACCCCTGTCGCTGCCTATCTCACCCAACGCGTACGCTGACATCACTCACCTGCAGCCGGGCACGCTCTATCGCTTTTACATCTATGCCATCAATGGCGGAGTGGAGAGCAAGCCACTTGTGGGAGAAAAAACTACCAGTAAGCAGTCCCGTCAAAAAAACAAAACAAAAAAAAACCGGAAATCCCGAGTGAAGACTTCTGTCTTGACATGTATCATAATCCCCAACCTTTGCAGAGCCTGACTCGCCAACCAACGTGCGCTCCAGTGACGTCAGCCACAACAGTGCGCTGGTCATCTGGGATGCTCCTCGGGCCATTGTCACTGGCTACCGCCTCTACTTGAGCCTTGAGGGATCCAGCCCCATTGAGAAGAGGATTCCAGGCAGGGTGACTCAGTACCCACTGAGGAACCTACGTCCAGACACTGAGTACACCATCACCCTTCACTCTGAACTGGACAACGACCTCAGCGAGGGTGTCGCTTCATATTTTAGGACCAGTCAGTATTCAGAAAAGAGAACTTAAATAGAGGGAAAACCGTTGCATTTTATTCAATTTTTAACTGTGTTTCCATGTTAATTTCAACCTAGGTCCACAGTTGGGAAATGCTCCTCAGTTCAACACAGAAGTTACTGACACTTCCATCACCATCGTTTGGATCCCTGTCCACAGATTTAGCTACAAGGTATACCTCTGCATCCTCCGTGTGTGTCAAACAGTCGACCAAGCCTTTATGTGGTGTTTTCGTAATATAGGTCTTACTCTCTGATTGTTTTGTTGTGTGTTGTGTCGGAAGAGATCTTGGTGTCAGCGTTTATGATATGGTTTTATGCCTCCGTTGTGCTGTTTCCTAAACGTAGATGTTTGTGTCCTTCTGCCCAGCTGTCTGTGCGCCCCAGCCAGTCAGGAGAAAATCCCAAAGAGAAGACCTCTGAGACAGGAAGAATTTATATTCCTGGCCTGACACCTGGTACACAGTACACCTACAGCGTTCAGCCCATCTACAATGGACGCAACCGTGGAAATCCCATCGTCCGGGACGTCGTCACGTGTGCGTATCTGGTGCACGTAACAGCGCTGACCCACCTCATCAACACTGAGCGCTCTTTGACCACTTTGGCCACCATTTCAAGCAGAGCCGGTTTCCTGTGCTTGTGTAACAGCTTCCTGTCATCCCCTCACAGCTTTGTCCCCTCCCACTGACCTCAGAGTGAGTTCCAGGCCCGGCACAGACCTCACTGTCCACTGGGTAGCTTCCAGTACACCAGGTAAATATTGAGTGAGGGGGAGTAAGTCCAGACCTTGTCCTTATCATGGTATTTTCTTTTTTTCCAGGATAAACAACCTTTCTTTGTAGTTTCTTTTAAATATTAACTGTGACTTTAAAAGAAAATTGCAAAACTTTGTTTGACCGCTGTTCTGTGTCCTTCGTATTTGTTGTGTCTGTCAACTTTGGAAGGCATCACAGGCTACAGAGTAACGAGCACACCAACCAACGGTCAGCGAGGAAACTCCCTGGACGAGTCTGTCGGTGCCCATAAAACTTCCATCATGCTAGAGAGCCTCACACCCGGTGTGGAGTACAACATCAGCGTTTACACTACCAAGGGCCTTTTGGAAAGCGTGCCCGTGTCTACTGTTGTCACGCCAGGTACAAGGAATAAGGAATCCTTCACGTATTTCCAGTGACGCACACCTACAAACATCGCACCAACCAAGGTCAAACCTGTTAGCAACTGCTAATAGTTCTGCAAAAAATTGCTCTTATTGATAAAACCAGGACAATAATCTGCAAAAGCCCTTAATTGGCAATTTGGCCCCCCGATGTATTACTTTTTGTTTGCGCAGTCGCTTTGTAAACTAACCTCCCACGTGCATGGAGATCATGGTTTTCACTCGGGATGTGTGTTTTTGTCAGCGCATGTCTACGACAGTTGTATAATCTTTGCTAGAATTTGAAAACAAATGATAAATGTGTGTCTACTGATGTCATTTTTATTCATCTCCATGCAGCATGGCTGTGTTTGTCTCTGCTTTTTGAAGCTCCCAATGTTTTATTTTTCTCTGTCTGTCTCTAATTGTGCTTGCGCTTTGCAACTGACCTAACCCTTTCAGAAATCCCCACACCGAGTCACATTGACCTTGTCGACATTACTGACACCACCATTGGCCTGCGTTGGACCCTTCTGAACTGTACTGCCGTTACAACTTACCGAATAACGGTCGTAGCGTCAGGCCAGAGCTTGCCGTTTTTTCAAGATGTGATGGAAGCATCTGCTGGTTATTACACGATTCGTGGTTTGGAGCCAGGCGTGGACTATGAGATCAGTATCTTCGCTGTTACGGAAGACGGGGAAAGCAAGCCGACCACACACACAAAGCAAACACATGCTGGTGACTTATCTCTTTCACTTCATTAATCGGGAGGGGCGGGTTTTGGTTTGCAAGAGGTGGCAATAAGAATTTACGTGCATCTTTCCAGTCCAATTTCTTTTTAAAAGGTACTCTTAAGTTTCCAAAGGGCATCTGTTTTTAACCTTTTACCTGTATTTTTTCAGCCATTCCAGCACCCACCAAACTGCAGTTTGGAGGGGTCGGTCCTGACTACATCAGAGTGACGTGGACAGTGCCATACATCGCCACAGCAAGCGACATCTCTCGGTTCGTCATTCGTTACCACCCCGTAGCTACGGATGACGACATCAAGGAAGTGAATGTTGGTGGAGCCACAAACACCTTCTTGCTGCAGAGTAAGTTGAAGGATGATGTATTTCGTGCCCATGGGCTGTTTTTGTGTGTGAGCATTCACATTCTACTTTACATTTAGACCTGTTGCCCAACACCGAGTACCGCATCAATGTTGTGAGTGTATATGGCGAACAAGAAAGTCAACCAGCCACAGGAACCCAAAGAACGAGTAAGTTTGACTTTCTGACTGAAATTTGGAGGTAGTAGCACCAAAACCATGGAGTTAGTCCGTTAATATAAGTCAACTTTTGACTAAATGTATGTTGATTAAAATATAAACAAGATAATGTATCCAATGTCACCCTTTTGTTCAGCTCTGGACCCCCCCACTGGTTTGGACTTCTCTGACATTAATACCAATTCCTTTGCTGTCCACTGGGTGGCTCCAACCTCCACCATAACCGGATACCGCATACGCTTTCAAAAGACAAGCGGCGGCCGTGGAAAGGAGGAGAGGGTGCCGCCAACCAGGAATTACTTCACTTTAACTGGCCTGGAACCGGAGACAGAGTATCTGATTCACGTGTATGCTGTGAACAACAATCAGGAGAGCCAGCCCCTGACTGGCACACAGGCCACCAGTGTGTTTCTTTCACCATCAACCGCTCCTTCTTGTTTTGCCACGAGTGACCTGAATATTCAAATGCTTTGCAGTCTCTGATGCTCCCACTGATCTGGTTGTCACGTCTTCCACACCAACCACCATCACCATTCACTGGGACGCTCCCTCTGTCACAGTCAAGAACTACAGGATCACCTATGGAGCAAGTCTGTGCACGTTTTTCTTTTCTTTTTTTCTTCTCATGCAGATTCTAAATGTAACCTTTGCTCTTCCTCCATTTTTGCCTATACAGGGGGTGAATCTTCCCAAGAGTTCACAATCCCAGGCACCGAGACTACTGCAACCATCACGGGGCTGAAGCCTGATACCGACTACACCATCACAGTCTACGCTGTGGCAGGACGGGGGGACAGCCCTGCCTCCAACACCCCAGTCTTCATCACACATAGGACCGGTACTAACACGTGGAAACAGATGGGAATTCTAAGCGTGAAGTCAACAAGGCGTTAAATAAATGTCTTTTATTTCTTTACTTTAGATATTGAGCCTCCTGCAGACGTGAAACTGACAGATGTCATTGACAACGCCATCACAGTGCACTGGACACCAGCTCAGGGTCCAGTTAAAGGCTACAGAGTCACCAGTGTCCCTAGGAATGGCCTGGGGCCCTCCTACTCTGAAGATGTTGGCCCTAGTAAGTCATAAAAACACAATTCTCAATATACAATATATAGTATATACAGTATATATATATATAAAATGTAAAATCCCCTGTTACATTCTTCCTTTTGTATGCTCCTGTCACAGATCAGAGACAGATGACATTCACAGGCCTGATGCCCACTGTTGAATATGTCATCAGTGTTTACGCTTTGGGCCATAATGGACAGCCATCCTCCCCGGTGGTGGACAGCGCAGTCACTGGTTAGTTTGTCCGCAAACATTGAGACAGTTGTTGGTTTTATTTATTTAACGGCAACTTCAGCACAGCAAACCTTGGAGATAGAAGAGTAGTAAAACATAGAGGGTGTTTAAGTGGGCTAAACGTGTATATTTTGAGCAGTGTTACATACTTTCTCATCTTATAATATACTATGCTATATTAGATGATGTAGTTATATTTAAAAAATTGTAGCCTTATTACCCATATTTTATTCTTCTGCAGCTATGGACCACCCAAAAGACCTGACCTTCTCTGACATCAACTTCAACTCCATGCGCATCACTTGGGACAGTCCGGACGGCACCGTGACATCTTACCGCATTTTGTACTCCAGCCCAGAGGAAAGCGAGAGAGAGGTGCGTCCAGCACCCAGAGGTGACCGTGACAGTGTGCTGCTGAGAGGCCTTCGCCCCGGGACCGAATACACTGTTAAAGTCATCGCCTTCCATGACCAAACATCCAGCAAACCGCTGGTGGGAACCCAGGCCACAGGTAGAAACACAGAGCAGCAAAGTCCACAAGTCCCGTCTTACTCTTCCTTCCATCCTAATTGTGTTTTTGGTGTTCCAGTACTGCCTCCGCCAACCAGCCTTCTGATCTCAGACGTCGGGGCCTCCTCCTTCACTGTGTCATGGCGAGCTCCCAATGCTGCACGCCTGACGGGCTACCGCGTGGTCGTCAGTCCCAAGAACATCAACAGCCCTGCCAAAGAGATCAACGTTGCTCCAGATACCACACGTGTGGCTATACCTGGGCTCATGGTAAACACGACTGTAGTCTCATGACGCTGTTTATGTCTGTCCTAGACCAGCGCGCGGGTGTTTCACAAACAGACCACGCTCATGCAAGTACAATCATTTTCACTGGCATCTTCAAGTCATGAACTGTGCGCCTGTATGTGCACCACAGGTGGCAACCAACTACCTGATCCAAGTCTATGCTTTGAAAAACTCTGTCACCAGCAGACCGCTGGAGGGTGAGACGACTACGCTGGAAGGTAACGGGCTGTGCTGAAGGCAAACATGTCTCTTAAGCGCCACCATTGCTCCGTTTTAGAACCGTTTTCCTTTCCCCTCGATGCAGATGTAAGTCCTCCTCGCCGCGTGCGCATCTCTGAGGTGAAAGACACGTCTTTCACGCTGACCTGGCGCTCCAAGACCGAGTCCATCACTGGCCACCTGATCCAGGCCACGCCCATCGGTGGCTCGCACGCCGCCGTGAGCAGAATCATTCCAGGAGATGTGAGCACTTATACTCTCACAGGTAAGTGGACCATCTGTTTCTTTCTTTGGAACGTGATGTTTTTGCATTTCTACCGGTCTTCACTGTGGTTTTGTCCCCCCCCCCCACCCCAAGATTTGCAGCCAGGAACCACATACTCTGTCAGCCTGTACACGATGAATGGAAACACCAAGAGTGAACCATTCACTCTCATTCTTAAAACAGGTGAATTAAATGCTTCATAGCATCGCGTGTATAAGAAAGTTTCAAGGAAAAATGTCCAGGTCGATGGACACGTTTTTTTCCTCTGTGGCTATAAAATGAAATAACATGAATTTTATGCCTCTCATGGACATTTTTTTTATAGCTGAGCCAGTGGTCCAAGCCCCCACCAACATCCAGTTTACATTCCTCACCCCTACCTCCATCTCCTTCACCTGGCAGCCACCCGCTACGCAGATCACAGGGTACGACATCACCTACGAGGAGTCAGGGAGGGCACCGCAAGTCCTCACGCCACGACCCCACGCAGGCCAAAACTATGCCACCATAGCTGGTAAGAATGCCTCAGAATTCTTTTTTTTTTTTACTCTAGACAATATTATATTGTAAGTGTTTTTATTCATTTTGCTAAATGGCTGAAATATAAACATGAATCTCTTCAGGCCTGAAACCATCCACAGAGTATATCATTAAAATCACTGCCATCCAGAATCCATACAGAAGTACACCCCTGGTGGGCAAAATCAGGACCCGTGAGTATTTTGACATGTTGCAAATGCTGCATCAGAGGTGATGCTCGAATCCAAACCAGTGCAGCTAACACTGCATTCAGATGCAGGTTGCCATTGCAAGGTAACCTGGCTCTAAAGTCTCCCACTCCACAACCTGCTTACTTCCTTCACCCCTTTTCTCCTGTCTAGACCCACAATCTGTCCTTCCACTGCCTCAGCCCAGCGGTTCTGGTGGCGGCCTGGATGTGCCTGACACGGAGAACAAAATCGAGTCCGTGAGCAACAGTGGCCAGGGCGGCCAGGGCCAGCGCGTAGAGTACACAGAGTACAACAACATCGGGCAAAACAGACAGCCACAGTCTCCCAGCGGGCAAGTTCGTGAGCCCCTGGTCTTTCTACCCGCACCTGACGCAAACGGAAACAGACATCCCATCCTGATGCTAAACACACCCGAAGGCTCCCCATTTGGTAACGACACTGGCGTGCCACAGGAGGCCCAAACCCGCACCGCCATCTCCTGGAACCCGAACAGCCAGAGCAGCGCTTACGTACTGTCTTGCTATCCTGTCACAATGTTAAATGAGAAGATGTTCCAGGTACCAAACAAACGGCCTCATCTCACATGGCTGAATACAGGTGAAGGCTGGAACTCTTTCACTGTATCGCTCTGCTTGTTCAGATCCAGCTGCCTAGTACAGCCGCCACTGCCACCCTGGTAGGACTCACGCCCGGCGCAGACTACAACGTGATTGTGGAGGCTCTGTTGGGTGCTCTCAAACAGAAGATCTTGGAGCAGGTTGTCACTGTTGGAAATACAAGTAGGTAACAAATTAACCCAGCAAAAAAAGTCTCTCCACAGTTATTAATCATTGTATTTTTAAATTGCTTGTTTTGGTCTTTTTAGGATCTCTTTTATTCGTCTTACTGTCAAAGAAAAAAACTCTGAATGGGCAAAAGAATGCTAATACTCTTTCTAATAACAATTTGAGTCTTTAATGAGGAACTACAAAATAATCCACGTTCTTGTTTGCTGCATTTCAGTCCCACCGGAAGTGCTTGCCACACAGGATCTGTGTTACGATGCCTTTACTGCAACCTACCACGAGGTTGGAGGTGAATGGGAGCGGATGTCTGAGACAGGTTTCAAGCTGTGGTGCAAGTGCCTGGGTCTGGGCAGCGGCCACTTCAGATGCGATTCATCCAGTAAGCTTGTGGGATTTTCTTTTCAAGCATCATTTATAATGAACACATTACAAACACGCCCACATTTTCTTTCTTTTTTTTTTTTTTTTAAATGACCATGTTAGAATGGTGCCACGACGGCGGAATCAACTACAGGATCGGGGAAAAATGGGACCGCCAAGGGGAAAGTGGTCACTTGATGAGTTGCACTTGTTTGGGAAATGGCAAAGGAGAGTTCAAGTGTGAACCACGTAAGGCCTCATTTTTTTCCCCTCATCTTTTTTTCGAAACGGGCAGATGAATGAAAGCGTCTCTTGTGTGAAACACAGATGATTCAGTGTGCTATGACGATGGAAAAGCTTACCAGGTGGGAAACCAGTGGCAGAAGGAGTACCTGGGTGCCATCTGCACCTGCACCTGCTTTGGAGGACAGCAGGTATGGTCGGATCCTGGCTGTGACCTTTAGCGTGACATTTGTGCTACAAGCGTGTCTGTTTGCACCCTCATCAGGGCTGGAGATGTGAGAACTGCCGCAAACCAGGTCCCGATATGGATGCCAGCCCACTGCAGCCTGTTCGATACAGAGACGACAGACTACACAAACTGGTGAGCTGACCAATCATAAACTGTGTCCTGTGTTCAGTTGGTTTTATTTTTAACACCACTGGGATCTGTTTAAACCTACTACCTTTTTCTTTCAGAATATTCACTGCCCAATCGAGTGTCTCCGACCCGACCTGCTGGCTGACGTCCCTCTGAACCCTCGGGAGTAACGGGATCCAACAGCTGGCGCCTGCTTTGCTCCCTCCCGGCACTGTTTCACCCGAGAATTAATGCTGTCTGCAAACACAGTAGCTGACACATCACTGACACATATTTACAGTAGCCAAGCGTATAGGTGCCTACCGTAACTGCCTCAGACCATACTTCCCGCAAAACAATCTTGTGTGACCGTTATTTGAAGTCATTTAAGGTTTGCACCTGATTTTTTTTTTTTAATAAATATGCCAATCTGGGGGTTGATTTTCCCCATTTCTTTCTTTCCAGTTAAACCAAAGAGTAGAAACTGTCAGTACTGTGTTGAAGAATGTCAATATTTGTGAAAATGGGCTTTTGTCTGCAGGCTGGATTTTTTTTTTTTTTACAGGGGAGTTTGCACTGTGCGACACATTCTGAACTAATCTTTTCACTAATTTATCCCTCGGATCTCAATGTGTGAACTGGGATGTGAGAATTGACCTGGTTTATTTTTGTACTTTGTCTATAACCAAAGTTCTACCTTTGACTATGGAAGTCCCCGATTTGAATAAAACTGGAGAGATCCTAAAGTTTTTTTTTTTTTTTTTTTGACAAAACTGTCAAGAACAATCAGAGAGCCTCAAGACCTCAGTAACCTGCAGTTCAGAGGTCAGCTGTTAAATTCCAAATGAGTTGACGTGAGGTAAAACCTGGGTGAAATCATCTAACAGGACAAATCTAGGACGTATTTCAATAAATCTACAACAAAATGACTACAACAAAAAAAAAAAAAAAACAATAGCTCAGTCAGACCTCAGCCTGGCTGAAATGTGGTGGTTGTATCTGAAGAGCACAGAAAAACCCACATCAGCAAGATACGTCGATGCCCTTCAGTCGCTCCGTCGTTGGGGATAAAAACAACTACTCAAGGTCTTACTAGCATTTTATTTGACTGACGGGAACATTAACAATTACAGGATGACCAATGTCGGCGTCGCTACGTTTCAACATGATGACTGGCTTGGAATGTTTTCTGCTTTTACTATTCTGACTGGGATCATGCTAAACAGGGGAGTATTTAAGGAAGACCAGGACGTGCCGCTCAGTGATGGAAGAGGCGTAGATTAGTGTGTACCAGAGTGATACCCTGCTCATTACAGGCGTTGATGACAACCTCGTCAGCAGCTGAGCCAGCAGGAGCAGCGATGTACTGCACACCACTCTGCACAGACACAGGCAGAAGGAAACTTGGTAAATGTTCTAAAAACCTAAAACATCTTTATATTTATATTTATATATATATATATATATATATATATATATATATATATATATATAAATAAAAACAAAAGCTCATTCTTGTGCAATTTCCCAGCAGCCCGTTCAAGTTACCCGTTTGGCACGATCGATGTTGTCTCTGAAGGGAAAGAAGGCGTCAGAGCTGAGGACCACAGACTGCAGAGAGCTGATCCAGTTCTTCTTCTCAGCAGCAGACAGAGGTACGGGCACCTCATCAAACATGGACTTCCAAACTGCCAGATCTGGACCCTGCCAACAGAATAAATGGACTATTTTGTCATAAAGAAGGCGAGTTTGTGCACAGGTGGTTGCAAAAAATAAATACCAACACCCAGTCCGCCTTTTTTTTCCCAGACGCCCACTGATGTGTGCAGTGCTAGACTGGTAGCACACAGATCTGGAGCGCTCACCTCTCCAATGGTGTCGCTCACATACTGGTCAATTGCATTGGCCATCTCTGCTCTCTTCAAACCAGGACGGAACTTCATGCTCAGGACACGAGGGTGGTGTCTCAGCCACCAGTTATCAGCTTTGTCACCTGCCAGTCGGGTACAGTGGATGCGCGACTGCTGACCTGCACCGATACCAATAACCTGCAACGGCACACGTTAGCAGCAGTATTTAGCATAAGAGACCAACTAACTTCAGTAAAGACAAGCGAGTCCTACCTGTCCATCTTTAGCATAGCAGACAGAATTAGACTGAGTGTATTTGAGAGCGATGGTGGCCACTGTGAGATCACGGACAGCCTCTTCCGAGAGCTTGTCACAAACGACGGGGAAACAGATGATACGCGACTGTGCTGACATTATAGAATTATTTCACAGCACATTCCTGAGAAATACTCACAGAACCCTTGGAAACAACATTGTTGAAGAATTCCTTGTTGATGATTCCTCCATTTCGCTTTTGTTTGAGGTAGAGACCAAACAAGACTCTCACCTCAGTCTCATCAGGCTCATATTCTGGATCCATCTAAAGCAAATGCAAACATTTCTTATTTAGAAAATGTAAAAGAACTGAATGATGAAAAAAGCTGATGAAACGTCTCACCTGAAGAACGCAGTAGTTGCCGTTTTTTTTCTTGGAAAGGATTTTGAGTGCTTCCTCCTCATACCCAGGAGCTATGATTCCATCAGACACCTGAGAGGAAATCAGATTATTGCTACATGAAGTCAGATTACACATCTGATGCTCCTTGATTTACCTCTCTCGATATAATCTTGGCGGTGGGGACGTCACACACATCTGACACAGCAATGAAGTCTCCAAAAGAAGACATCCTGTCAGCACCTGCAAAAGTCCGTAGCGTTCACAGCAAATGTACACCACCGTCCAGATTATTTACTGCACCGTTTGACGTTAGCGACCTCGTGCCCTGGCGTAGGCCGTGGCCAGTGGGGTGAGATCCTTCATCATATCATGCACCATGCACACTCTGGCTTCCTCCTCGGTCAGAGGAACTCCCACTGCAGCACCTTAATGAAACAAAAAAATATACTAAATGGAGCGCTGTCACTCGAGCGACTGGAAAGAGTCATATCTGCGTGAGGCGTTTGTTCCGTACCTGCAGGGCTGACGTGCTTGAAGGAGGCGGCTGCAGCCATACCAAGGGCCTTGCTTAACTCTCGAACCAGCTGCCAGGCGTTCAGAGCATCACAGAGGTTGATGAAGCCGGGGGAACCATTGATCGCTGAAAGGAGTCAACACCAGCGATGCATCTTTACTTCCCTAAATCGTAATAATCCACATTTATGCTTCCTAAATGTTCATCTCCCCGGTTTAGCTGGGCAATGATCAGTTTTAGGTTTCATGGTGAATAGTCCATTGCTATAAACCCAGCGTGTGGCTATAAGGTGTACCTCTGAGAGGAAGAGCGGGCCGCAGGGTGTAAAGCTGGGCAGGTGCTTGGTGAGGGTTCATGCCATAACGCAGAGGCAGCTGGGAAACCCCACCACTGTACTGCCCACGAAAGTAGTCCGATATGGCCTCGTCGTACTGTGCTGTGTGCGTGAAGGCCTGGGGACAATTACAGAATTTACCTTTGTATGAGGGGATAAATATACACATTTCTATTAATAATTATATTAGATTTAGAATGTGGGGAAAAAAATAAAGGTTGATCTGAGTTCAGTAGGTTTAGCTCAAATGTCAGACACTGAACTTCAATATCTGTGTCAACACTTCAATGAGATAAATGACTACAAAGCTGGACTTTGAGCTGAAGGTCAGTACAAGACAAAAAACATCAGTACAGATAAAATCAACACAATTCAATGCAAATATTAGCTGCAAGAGTTCTTACATTTAGCTTTTTTTTCCCCATCTCAACTACCGTCACCGTACAGATGGCAGTGTTACACTGGATAATCTCTACTTCTTGTGCATTATTGTTGAGACTAATGGAGTATTTCCAGCAGTAAATTCTTTTTTGCACATTCACATTCAGACTGCCTTTGCAAGACAGCACAGAGGGGAAAAGTTTAGCTGAATTACTTTAAGAGCCAAAGTCCTGCGCGTTTCTACAGACGTATCCCTGTTTCCTGAACCCTCCATTTCTGTGGCAACCAGTGAATAGTCAGCAGGGTCACAGACGATGGTCACACGTGCATGATTTTTGGCTGCTGCTCTCAGCAGAGTTACGCCACCTGCGGGAGGGAAAAAACACAAGGCTTTTCTATTTTGGTGACATTAATAAACCTCCAAAAAAAATAAAATAAAAAATCAATAAATTAAATAAAAAAAAATCACAATTTAAATGGAAATATAATTTATAATAACTTCTTCCATACTCTCTTCAGCAGAACTTACCAATGTCGATCTGCTCCACAGCGTCCTCCACAGTAACACTCGGGTTGGAGACAGTCTTCACGAATGGATAAAGGTTGCACACCACCACTCTTTGAAAATCAGGCAAAAATGCAACAAATGAATCTTCAAAAAGATACGTAGGTGAGGTCAAAGGTTGTGTAGAACCACACTGCAAAAATATAAAGTTATTAAAATTACACTCAAACCATAAATGCTTAAAAGTGCTGGATAAAACATTTAATTGAATCCTCCAGATTTATTGACTTCTGATCAAAATCATCTCAAACTTTAATGCTTTTAACTTAAACGCATGGATAAGTTGGACTAAGTTAAATGTTTTTTTGAGTTAAAGAAACAAATATTCTGTCAGAAATTTTGCCAGTATCCAACCTTAGCAGGAGTTTAGCAACGTCTTCAAAAGACCACACTGTGAAATCGCAGATCTAATCACATTCACCTTATCCTTATACAAATGAGAGTCACAGGACAAGCGTACAGCCAGAGCAGCAGTTCTTCAATCAACAGCCTGCAAAATCAGCTGCACGGGATCCTAAAAGCAGACTATTGTGGCTTGTTCTCACACAGACACTGATTCTTTTCCTTTCTGAGTCCCTTATGAATCAATATAAATGTCACCTAATAGATGCACTTGACAGTTTTTTCCACTTCTTTCTCTTTTTGACGTTACTGACATTAGTGTTTGTTAATCAGCCTCACCTGACCAGACTGTAGCCCAGCTTCTCCATGTCTGCGGTGTCACTGGGGCTTTTTCTGGCCAGAATGCCTCCATGGACGGCAGGATGAAGAGTCTTCACTCTGCCCCCTAACATCTCCGGATGTCCAGTCAGCTCAGATACATCCCTGCCACACAGCACGCAGACCGATGCTGAGAGGAGCAACACGTTTGAAAGTGCACACTTCATTTTGAATTGAAGAATTTCCTCGGGTTCCTACCTGACGGCCAGCCCCGCGTCCCGCAGGGCTTTGGCAGTACCACCCGAAGCAACCAGTGACAGACCCACATCCACCAAACGTTTAGCGAACTGTAGCAGTCCGGTTTTGTCTGACACGCTCAAAAGTGCTGCGAGGAAAACAAGATGGATGGAACTTAATTTACTGACAAGACAGAAAAACAAAAGTGCGTTTTAGCTAGGGTTAGCTGACCACGTTGGCTAATATTAGCCATTAGCATCCTGCAATGAAGCAAACTTGAAAAAGTGACGTTGGATGGAATTAATCAAACTCGAATGAAAACTTTTACCGAGTTCCAAGGAGGACATGTTCACGGTGCAGAGGCTGGAGTTCTCCGGTTTGCGTGTTTCTTCCTTCTGCTCAACTTTCCAGACGCCGCAAGGCTGCAGCCGTGGAGTTACACGCATAAAATCAACATAATTCTCACGATTTCATCACGCGCTCCCAAAGCAGAAAGACCCGCCCAGTTGGCGACGCACCGAACCTCATACGCAAACGCACCCCCATGGCGTGCAAAATGCGTGTTTTTGTGTTCAGTCATGTAGGTCACGCAAAAAAGCATTAAATGTGACTTTGTAAACATTTCTTTTTCATAAATGTTATATTTTTCGATACTCATGCCGGTTGTAACAACTAAGAACCACGTAAACTGCACATACAGACATTCGCATGGTTGTAGTCGATCGCTTTTTCTCCTTAATAGGGTTAGGGTTCTAAATGTTCACTAATATTTGGATGAAATAAATAAATAAAATTAGAACCTTTAAATTGGGATTTGGTATTTTCTCTCCGGTTTTTATAAACTATTGTATTTTTATAAACAATACATGAACTATATCTCGTTTTTGTAAGAATGTCGAGCCTGTAGTAGTTAAAATATGAAATATTTTAAATATATTTTTTTAACTTTATGAAAGTAACCAGAATAAAAATGTAGTGTGTAAGTCATGCAGCGATGATCGTGTTTTTCGATATTTTGCCACTAGAGGGCATATTTGGACTGGTTGAGATGAAGACGCCAAATAACTTTCGTTACATATCGTCATCTACTGTTTAAACTTCGAACAGAGCATTGGAGTTATATATACACGAGCTTCAAATCACTGCTTAACATGTACTTTAAATGAAACTTAAGAAAATCTCCTGCTTTAGAAGAAAGATCATTACTCATCCCGTCTATTTTACGTTCAATAAAATATATTTAGTAGCGATTTTCTCATTCGCTGAAGCTTGATGCTGATCAGCTGATATTAAGGTTATAGTGACTCTAAAATATCAAACGTATTAATGTAATTAACACATATCCATCAACCACAAATGGCGGCCTGTGATATTCTGTATTCAGCCCCGAGTTTCCAATAAACTTTGCTGGCCAAAATCATTTTATGATTCAGAAGAGCGTTTTTAGGTCGGACAAATGTGAATTTATTGGTCTCCGTCACTCACTCCAACTCCTCCATTAGTTAAGTGACAGGACGGGACTGGAAAACCGCGCCAATACGCGTGATTACGTTAAAAGATCGCGCGATCTGTTTATATTTACGTAATGAGCCCGACGTGTCGCTGACTGATTAAACTGGAGGGGTGTAAATATTTTAAAAGGTGTCTGATTTATAGTCATGAGAGTTTTTTTTTTTTTTTAAAGAAGAGGCCGGTGTATTTGTGACGATTTCTGGTAACTGCTCTATATTGGAGTACACATCACCCCTGGTGAGTGATTAAATAGACAGCAAGACATTTTATAGAAGAAAACAGCCTCAATATGCCTTATTGGTTAAAATAAAACCACTCCGTCAGCACTTTTAAACCTGGAAAACTGACAGTACAACGTTTAGGCAGAGAATGTATTCGGATTAAAGCAGAAGATCCAGAATCGATGACCTCCGTATTTGCCCCATCAATTAGCCGTGATTTTTGTACTCTGTCAGGGGTCTGTGTAAAGCAGGCCCCTGACAGAGTGGCATTGGTCCAATGCTGACAAGTCTCAACAACCGAAACGGATTCAGGCCATTTTTAATCAGCCACTTTAAAAGCTGCAGTTTGATGGAGGGTCCGCCTGCAGCCTGTTTACTGCTAAAACTCACAAGTTCAATAAAAAAAAATAAATAAACGTTTTAATAATCACTAAAATACTTGTACTGGTGGACATATGCTCAATTAAACAGTCTGCTGTAACTTCAGATGAATCCAAATTAATTTAAATAAATAAATAAAATGTAAATAAAACACTGATGACATCATATTTAGTAACAATAATTATTAAAACATTTGAGAAGAGTCCTACACGCCTTCAAAAATTCCAATTCTTTTTTTCAATTTGTCTAAAATGTTGCATTAACAAAAATAGGACGGACAGATTCAAGGTCACAATATTTGACCTTATGCATTTTTACCCACTCTAAATGTTGCTGGTCTTTCGTGTTATTATTATTATTATTATTATCGGGGGGAAAAGCTCATATGACATCCACTGCCAGTCTTGTGCAGTTACATATGTTTGGTTTACGCACCTGTAGGTTGTTCCACAAGAGAGGGCTACTGACAGGAAGTTAAGAATGCATTTAATCACTTTAGAAGTGCATGACTGTGGCTTGAAAAAATTCTAAATGACACCGTACTCTATGTCCTTAAATCTGCTCTTTAATCACAACCCCAATAAAAATTAGGCCTGTGGAAATTAAAACGGTCCTGCGTGACATCAACATCAGGCTTTTGATTGCTTTTACTTCTCTTCATTAACTTAATTATTTGGCCATCAGTAAACCCTGTGGAGTAATTAATATCTAAGAGCCTTTTGTAATAAATTGGAGCTGTTAACTGTAGATTAGCTAAGCTCCGCTGGCTGGAGCAACTCAGTGGTTGTGTACGCTGTATAGAACTGTCTTTACACACTTATATTTAATTAAAAACATTGGTGATGATCTGAGCTTTTAGTTAGGGCCACCAACAAGGTGTGATCCAATTTCCCTTTATTAAACAGACATTTCTCACTGTTGTGTTATTTTATGACTATATTCCTGCACATTAAAGAGTCTGACTGTGTTTCATACTGAGCACATAATATAGAGGATATTTTTAATGTACCTATAACACCAGAAATATCAGAGCTTTAAGATCATTAGCACTGATAAAATATATGATTTCGTTTACTAATCAAAAAGACATGAAAATCCTTTTGAGCTTTTCTAAACTGTTTGTTTTTATTTCACAGTTACACCACATAGGAGTTTCGCAGGAATACACACATGATTCGTTGAAATCATTCAAATAAATTAAATTAATGTGCATGTAAGCGACGGGGACAAACTCGTGAACGCTGCCGGCAATAAAAATCACAGTGTTGAACAACAAAATCACAGAAATGAATGGACTGTGAGCTGTTTGCTTCAGTTTCAGCACCACGTGTTGCTGTCATCTGCACCTCCTCCGTCCACCCACGCCGCCAGAAGACACCCTTTGGCATCCTTCAGTCCTGTTGACTGTGCTCCAAACGTCAGCGCTAACCAGAGAGTCATTTTGCTGAATCAATGAGCACCTTTTAATGCATGCAAATGCAATGAAATGTAATTTGAGATGTTTGAGCCACAGCACACACACACACATGTATGTGTGTGTTTGCTGGCTGTGTGAATGAACCTAACAAATAACCTGAGCCGGACACACCAACATTCACAGATATTGTAGTCGCTCTTCTCATCTCAGTGCAACGTCCTTGTAAGGTCTTGATAAATGTCTTTTCACAGTCCCGCCCTGATCTTTCTGTCACCTCCTCCCACCTGAATCCCCTCCAGCTCCTCATCAGAGTAAGGGCTGTGGGGGTAGCCAGCATTTGCGCCGCAGCGCACGTAGTCCGTGGATCTGGGCATCCCCACTGGAAAACCGTGCTGAGCTTCCTCCTCTTCTTCTACGTCCTCCTCTTCATCCTCGTCCTCCTCATCCCTCTCCTCTCCCTCTTCCAAATCCAAATCCGGCCCTCTCTCCTCGGCGCTCGCAGCTCGTCTGCTCTCATCAGCTTTCTCGGTGGTCGTTTTCCCCTCGCCGCGCAGCCGCTGCGTGTCAGACTGGGCCGAGGCGCCGGCCTGCTCCCTCGCCTTCCTGCTGCGTTTCCACTTCATCCTGCGGTTTTGGAACCAGATCTTGACCTGGATGGAATATGTTTTTTTTTTTTTTAAATTTGAGGGCCCAAAAAAAGCAAAGCTCAGAGGCATGTACAAATCTGAAACAACAACCTGAAATACAGATCTTTGGAAGATAAACCCACAGTTCATACCGACACGAAGGCTTAATGACCAAAAGGTTATGGTGTGTTAAACTTTATTTCACGTCATGGACTGCAGCTTTTACACATTTGTCAGAGCTGGTTGAAGAAGTACCACATCCTGCAGCCCCAAATAAACAACTCCACATTGCAGGCATTCGTCAGTGATTTTTATCTCATATTATCTTAAGGGCAAACGATACAATAACTTTAGTTAATCGTTAGGAGAAAAAAAGGGAAAACAGAATAAATTCTTCGGTCTGTCGAGTTATCTGAGGAATGTGGCTGCTCCGAGTTAAATATGAGCCTCGTAAAACTCGGTTATCGACGGGTGCTGTGGTGAAATTTGACTTTCAGTGAATTGGTCGCCGATAAAGTTGCTCTCTCACCTGCGTTTCAGTCAGCATGAGCGAAGTGGCCACTTCAAAGCGTTTGGGTCTGGACAGGTACTTGTTGAGCTTGAACTGGTTCTCCAGCTCCAGCAGCTGCTGACTGGTAAAAGCGGTGCGGGGCCGCCGACACTTCCCCAAAAGACCGGACTGAGGGCCCGCTGAGGGAGAGGGAGCCACAGTTGATTGACTTAGTTAATTATTTATGTTCAATCAACAAAGCCAAACGGTTTTTATCGATGATATTTAGCATTAGTTTTCAAAATAATCCTGATTAATGATTAAATATTACATATTACCAAAGACAAAGGGTGTGTAGTAGTTTAATTAAATTTTTGGGTGGTTCATGGGCACACATTCTCCGGCCATCTTTAGTTACAACAGCTTTACTCCAGTTTATTGTTGAAGGGGAGGACAAGCAGAAGCAGAGACCATAAAAACACAGGCATGCCATTAACGTAATGAAAATTCAATGAAGGCTTTGGAGTTTTTATTGATGAACTACAGAAGGTTTTAGGTGTTGGCTTTATAGATTCTTCATCACACAAAGGCTGTTTTCATCAGGTTGACATTTATAGAGGAATAAAAGAGCCAAAATTAAAAAAATGACACTCAGATTAACAATAAAACCGTACTGAGCTGGAAATGTGACGATTTTGGCACAATTTCGAAAATTCTCTTAGTAAAATAATTAATATTTCAACAATTTATCCTCATAATGTAAGTGTTACATGAATGTATCATTTAAAATATTGTTTTAAAAGCATGGGTGCATAGGTTCTTAGATTATAACAACAACTGTCATAATTATTATTTGATGATAATAATATATATTTTATATTCAGCTAACATTTAAACTTAAACACATGTCATACTTACAGCTGTAATCGGGCAAGCGTGGGATCATGATCCCAGCGCGGATCCAGTGCTCCAGGGGCAGAGATCCCGCCAAGGCAGCCGCCTTCAGGTGCTCCGGGTAGGTCTGCGCTAGCTGCGTGAAGCCGGTGTAAGCAAACGCAGGGTGCTGGCCACCGAGCGCGGACAGTGGGTACATGGGTGCCGGGTACATGCCAGGAATTGAAGCCAGTCCTGGATGCGAGAGGTTCAAAATGCCGGGTTTCGGGATTATTCCTGTCTGAAGTTGCGCGGCCTGTGGGGACGGGGTGTTCGCACGGTGACAGGAGATCGGGCTGCCCGCTGGACTGTCGCTGCCGAGGTCTCGACCCCCCCGGTTGTTCTCATCTGCGAGCAGAGCATCAATTCTGAAATTTCTTGATTTCTCCATTGCGGCTAAACTCAGAGTTCTTTAAAAAAAAAAAAATAGACTTGCTGGAGTTTTGCGGGGCGCGCACCTGTGCCGTGCGTCAGAGGGAAAGTTGCTTTCACAAAATCATCAGTTTTTCATCTCTTATACAAAAGTTCAGGCGCGTCGACTCAACTTATATCCCTTTAAGTCCATCTAAAATGCTGCAGATCATACATGCCACGCCAGCGTGCGTCCTGGTGCTTAACAGGAACCGACAGAACAACAAAGGTGTTCAGCTGTTCGGCCCCCCAGCCGCCCATCTCCACCCCTCAGAGGCTGCTGTGAGCTGAGATTGGCTGCTGCCTCAGCCGCGCTGACGGGCCTCTAATCAGCTAATTACCTGCTCGTTTCTAACCGCAGCAAGCGCTCAGAGTGAGGTAATGTCCAACCCCTGTCCCGCCTGCAAACACCCTCAACTGCATCAAAGAGCGGAGGGACATTACAAGATTGGACAATTGTACGTTCAACATCGGCTCCCTACACGTCTCAAAAATAGAAGATTCACAAAGTATAATGCACATTATTTGTTATTAACTGCCTTCTTTATCAAAATATTATTAGAATAATATAATGTACATCGTGCGTATTTGTTTTAGCAAATCCAGCGCAAGTGGTCAGTGTTAAATAATATAAAAATTATGCGCGACATGATCCTGATGTAACAACAATTAGGATGCTGGTCTTAAACCTTTAGAACGACATAACATTTTTTTGTATTATTACTATTCAAAGTAGCTCAAAAGGAAAATGAAGGAAAACGATGTTCAACATATTTCAGGGGCTGCTTCTGCAGCAGCTGATGTGTGTGACGGTCTTCAAACTGGAGCTCATGAACCCACCCAAAACTACATGCACGCTGGGAAAGTGAAATCCAGGCGGGACATGAACAAAACAGAATAATTCGAGCACCATCCGATCTGTAATTGGCTGTTGCTCCGTCCTTCCGCGCCTGTCGTTGACCTCCAGAAAATTGGAGCGCTCTTGCAGCCCCGGGCCTCCCTCGCCCCCTTTCTGACTTGTCGTCTCTCCCCCTCAGCTCTCTCAGGAGGCAGATTACCCCCCGTCTCTTGTGCTGAAATAGAGGCAGATTAATTTGCATCGAGGCCGTATTGGTTTCTGTCCCTTCCCCACAGCCCCTTCTCCCTCGGAACGCCTCGTTTCCTTGCTTTTATGGTTTGAAAGTCATTTAAATAGTTTGAGCGACGGCTACAAATCGTCGCCCGGGCCTGTTGACGGAGGCGCACAGATTAAATTGAATCGGTGGTAGCGGGTGGCCTCTGTGCGCCCCTGCTGCTCTAGCATCCTTGATCAAATGGCTGTTCAGCATCAGGTGTTTTTAATTTTAATCTTAGAATGCACTTTGTAGCTCAGTTAACAAAACATGTTTTACCATATGGCATTCAACAAAACGGTAAATAGGAAAGTGCTGACTTAAAAGTAAATGAAAATATTTAGTAGCAGCCATAATCCAATTTAGATCATTTTCCAGAATTTTTAATGTTGTTCAAGCAGCTCCTCGTTTGAATAAAAAAAAGCCACCTTTTTATGTTGCTAATTCTAAATCAACATTGGATAAATTAAGCACATGTGTAAAGCTAAAACAAGGCGTGACTAAAGTTTTTAAATCCGTGTAGATTAGGCTTTACTCTGTTTATTATCATGTTTTATCACATAAAACATGAAATACCACAAAACTGATCCCAAATCATTTCAATAACTTCCTGAAAGTACTCCACAAGTAGATATTTGAAAGCTATTCTCATGTTCTGTGTCTGGTTAAATGTAAAAGTTCTGCTTAGTTTATTTCCCTGCATTATGATTGTGAGTCAGGCTTTGTAATTCCTCAGCTTCTTGATTAGGTTTAAAAATGTGTCAACAAAATATGTGTCATTAAACACTGATAAATCTGATCAATGAGAACTTTCTTTTCCTCTGTCCTGCCCTCTCATGCACGTGACCTGTTGAACCCTTTGCGGGACTCTTCAGATGCGGAGCACAGTCTTCACACCGTGGGAAGACAATTGGTTCAAAGAGGCCGATGGTCCTTGACTGCCCCACAAAGCCTGAGTTTATTGACAAGGTTCGAGTCGTTTAACTCAGCGACTAGCAGGAGTTTACTGAAAGATTAAAGAGCTTATCAGCAATTACAGGTGTATTTTTCAATCATTACCACAGCTCCGAGACAAATTGCCCTGTTCTGAAAGGAATCCAGGTGTTCTCTGCGAGTCAGCCTCGTCAGCACATTATGGACTCCTACCAGGCTGCAGGTTTATTTAACCTCCTGAAAAGTCTCTTTCAGACTGTTGATAGATGACAGCATTCGGGAGCTTAAATAAAGGAACTAGAGCTTCTACACATAACTCATGCACGTAAAAAAAAGCAGGGCAGTCAAAAGAATCCTTGATTTGTTCATAGATGACCTGTAGGATAACAGCAGGATTGACCTGCTCAGACGGGGCATGTTTGCCAGGGTCTGTTTGCATGCCCGGCTTCATCGGAACCCTGATGAGCAGCAGCCGTTTTCCCACCAGTGCTGGCCATTCGGACGGCAGCTGTGATAGATGATTCGGGAGCACAATGTGCTCTCTGTGGAGTGAAAATCATCTCCCCATGCCCGCTGTAATTAGACTAATTCCTGAAGCATAAATCAGCTGGCTTTCTGCTGGACCTTGAAACTAAAATTAATGCCGTCTCATTAAGGAGATAAAGGCAATTTATTACAGTTTTACTTCTACTTCTTGTCCCTGTACCAAGTCCTCATCATTTATTAACCAATATTGAGTTTAGCCAGATGACATCTAGCCCAATGGATGTGCATCTCTTTGCTCCTCTGGCCTTTTCCCTCACCTCTCCTCAGAGGGGAGACAAATTAGCCTTTTGCTGAGTCTGCAATTGCTTTTTATGTTTCCTCTTATTCATTCTGCAGCTACTTGAACGGCAGTAAAACTATGTTAATATCAGGAAAACCTGCACAGATCGTGTTGCACGTACTGCAATGTTTAGCAAATTCAGGCTCTGGATAAATCAACCGATGCATATTTTATCATAAACCTTTGAGTTCATGTCAGAATGGTTGAACTAAATCCAGGTTGTCATAAATGCAATGCCAAGATTGCATTTTCTGACCAATCCAACATCAGCCCATGGCACATTTTAGATTTTCCTGTGGGGATTTGGAAAGATTTATCTGGTATGCCTTTCTTACCATCTATACACACTAGATGTGTGATGACCCTGACTGGGAAAAAACAGAGATTAACAGAAGATGGATGGAAGTTCATTAAACCGGATTACAAATTCTGATAAATTAGCTAATACCGCCACAAACGGCTTACTTTACAACTCGAGGCAGCTCACATTTGATCATCCATTCAAACCAGTAAATGCACACTGCTGGTATTAAAGGTCTCTCTTTGATTTCCCTCCAATAACAGACAACCAGAAAGGGATTACTTCAGGCTTGCATCTCTCCGATATGATCTTAGCTAATCAATGCCAACTTGATAAAGCGCAATAGAGGCAAAACATATAAAACCGCAAGGGTTCAGAGTCTGCTTAACGTATAAATTGGGGAATTCCAACCTTCCATCTCTTCCTCAGGTTACCTGTTTGCCTTTTCCACACTGGAAACAAAAGTTTACTTTCAGTACAATCCAGTCCAGTATGTGTTTTATGGCTGTTTAATGGGTCCTTCCATAACAGCTCTGTGTTTTACTATCACGTCTACAAGGGCCCCATTGTGCATAGACATGAGAAGATAGGAGATAAATACACCTTATCAGTCACAACAACACATCATTACTTTCACCCCGGTATCTCGCTATGCCTCGCCATCACGCATTATCTGACCACTTATGAGGACATTCATACCCATCAAGTGCTTTGAACCTCTCCGCCAGCTGAATGTTTACTCTGTCCTTGCGTCTCCGTTTCTGCACACCGTGTTATAAATACAGTAACGCCCAGTCCGCCTGAGGGCACACACTGTCGCCTGAAATGACATTTCAATCTGCATCTGATTGCTTTTTTGGCAAAGAAGCTGCTGCCTTTTTCTGCTATCTACCATTAGCGCTCAGGTAATGTCTTCTTATTGCCCAATTTACTGTAACTGCTAAGTCAAAGCAAAGGTTGCAGGAGGTAGAAATGGGCAAAGAGTGACAGACTGGAAGGCAGATCTGATCTACTGTATCTATTAAAGCCTAGATAAAACAATCCTCTGACATGTTTTGTTACAATATTTTTTTTAGAAGCAAAAATTCTTGTAGACGATACAAACGTTGCAAGACACCTGCTGGATTTCAGTCCTTTAAGTTAATTAACCTCTGCAGTATTCCTCAAGCGCCACCTCCCATCAGATAATTATACTAAGAATGTGGTCAATATCCCTCCAAAAATTCCATGAATTGATCCGTCACTTGACCTTGTCAATAAAGTAACGGGGCACAATTTAGAAGTGTTGTGTGGTCAGAGTTGTGGCAAAGCCCAGTTTCTTTCTTAGCAGGGCACCCTTGAACCTCTTAATGGCAACAAAGATGATCTAAAACTATTTAAACAAGACAAAAATGAGTTGTTTTCTAACTTATAATAAAGTCTAGTTTTACTAGACCACTCATACAAGAGGTCTTGTACTGAGTCTGCACAGTGCACGTATGTTGTTTAGAAGAGGTTTTAAATGATGGTTGTTTTTGCACAGTTCACCATTTGTCTTCACCTGCATATTTGCTCTATTTATGACTACCAGGGTGCAGAGGTCAGCAAACTCATATCTCTCTGTCATCGTGCTAATTGGGTTGAATGAGCAGCCACTCCTCCTTATAAACTCCACGTGCTCAATCTTTAAAGTGGAGGAAAATCTTTTTTTATTCAGCCTGTCAGGACTGACCAGAGGACCAGCTCGCCCCAGTGCTTCGCTTCGGGTCCAGAAGAAAAAGCACTGACTCTGAAAAAGCATTTAGAATAAGTAAGGATGGACACATCACACAAATTTAGATGCGATTGAAGATATTGGGCAGCATTTTTATATGTGACGTTTTGTCGAATCACGCTACAGCATCTCCCCCCACCTCCCCTGACCTTTGACCCTAATCTAGAATTTTGATTAACAAACGGTAAGAAGGCACAAAGACTTGGCACCCCAATTTTTGAATGGCTAAACCTAAATAGCTAAACCTCAGCAATACTGACATTTGTCACTGTTCAACTATCGATCTGACATCAGCACCGTTTGACGGCCTTCTTGTTTCTTCTTGAAGCTCTGACGTGTTGACTTGAAGGAAATGTTGCAGGTGTGCCAAGGGACTGGTTCAAAGAGAGGTAACTCAGGGATTAGAGATACTATTATTGTCTGCTCTGTCAGAGGGCCTGACAGGCTCAGCAACGCGATGATGAAGTGGACGGCGGATGATTTGTCTCCTGCTCTGAGCCTGGCATGAATCTTCAGTGATTAATTACAACATTCAGCATCATTCCTCTGTTTACCATTCCTCTACAGACAAGGCTGTCATGCAAATAGAAGAACGGAGCAACGGAGAGACAGGCAGTTACCCCTGCTGGGTAACCCTGCAGGAAACCCCAAACAGCATTCACCATCAGCCGCCACTGATCTGGCCACAGGAATATATCGATTTTTTTCAAAAGACCTTCAGTGTCCTTCTGTTTTCTTGGACTGAAATATTTTCTTTTCTCATCTGATAATGCAGCATTATGGAAATAAATTGTTCCATTAGGTGATCTGAGCTCTGCTGTCAACCCAAGCGCGCTGCACCACTAATGGTCATGTCCACAGCTCTGATTATGACTGAAGATTTATGAAAAACACACCCTGGTACCATGTCAGCATGTGTGTTTTGTTGAAACACACACACACACACACACACACACACACAAACTGAGAGAAACTTGCATTCTTGAGGAATTGGTGTTTTTCTTTTCTGAGCCCTCACGTGTGGATCTCCTCTTAAATTTCATGCCCGGACTTTCAGCACCATTTTGGCAGCCACTTTTAAATAATACCTAAAAACATTGTGCATGTAATATGCTCACTATCAAATTGCTGTAAGAAAGATGTTATCTCAAGACTTGCATCTGTTTTATTGTTAAGCACAGGCCCGAGTCCTTCCTCCTTTACAACACAGGTGTTTTTGCGCATATGTGCACACACATGCTAGTGTGACTGATCCCATTCATCAGGCCAGTTAACCCCGTGACAGCAAGTAGTAATCCAGAACAGGCACTCCCTCTAATTAAACCCTCCAGAGGATGCCTCCCCTCCGCTGGCAGCAGAGACGCTGACCTTCCAACCCAGCTCTCGTTGCCTCTCGGGGTGTTTTCTACCACAACTGCAGAGTGACCCGTGAGATTTCTGCTGAAACAGCAGTTTATGCCAAAAAGACTGTGCATTACTGTAATTAAGTGGGCTGAATGATCCCCATATTGTCACAATTTTTGAATGGTGATAAATTAAAATATTGTGTATTTTCTTAAACATTTAATTCGGGGCAGTGATCAATGAGCTGTGGTCACGGTTAGGACCACTGTGAGCCTGTGCCTTACGGTACGTTTCTAGACACACAACACAAATGAGAATTTAAACGTCTTTTACAAAAGAGAATTGGAACCACGAACTGTGTGGTCAGCTGCGTACTACTTTCTTACTCTTTAATTTTTTCAAATTTAAAATATATTTGCTTTCCCGTTAAGCCAAAGATGACAAAGATGCATTTACTTTGTGCCATTTACCTTCAATGAGGTGTTTTGAGGAGATTTTTTTAATCCACTCTGTTTTCAGTGTGTGATATATGACAGCCAAACGGACATTTTCTTGCATCCGTGAGGTAATGAGTGTGTATGAAATGGCATTAATGTATTTGAATTGGCGCGGAGGCTCAGGGCCGACTTTTGACAAAGGTCACAAAAGGTTTAAGATCGGACGATCCGTCAGACTGACAACATTAAACAGGCAGGATCATTAATAACACAAAAAAAGAATCGTGTCTGTGAGAGAGAGTGTGTGTATGTTTCTTACAAAACTGCAATACAAAACAATACAAAACACACACACATGTATTTTTAATTAAGATAAAATTTGGCCATTGACCCAAATTTATTGTTTTATAATACATTCTGGGTTATGGTGGTATCGAAATGTTATTAATTGGTTGTCTCAAACTTTTTTGCTAAGCTTTTTAACTATTATTATATTATAAAAATTATTTTTATAATAGTTTAATCCATTAATTTATATAGGTGATATTGTATTGTTGTTATTTTTTAAAAGACATAAATGTTTACATGGACGGACACATTTGGAGATTGCCGTTAATATAATGGCTCTAGATTTATCGCTCCACGACCTGACTGACAAGTAATACATACCAGGGGTTACATATTCCCCCAGCAAACCATTTCTAATCTCATTTCTGCACCACCTTTCCCAAACAGACCCGCGTAAGCTAGAATCTCCTCCTCCTTCCTGCAGTCTTTCAGCTCATTTTACAGTGGCAGCAACCTCACGGTGTCACCGTGCTATTCCATTGGCATAATTGAGGTGGGTCAGATGATAAAGAGACCTATAACAATCAATGCAGGTGAAATAAAAAACAGCTCCCACTTATTACATTTGTCCTTTTCCAACATCAATCACGGCCCTGACCTTATATAATCACACTCCTGTTGGGAATGTTTAGGAACGCCATGTTTATTTAAGGAAAAAAGCTTGACATTTTAAAAGGAGAATAAAGACCTAAAGAGATGAAGAGAAGCACAGACGAGGAGGAGGAGGAGGTTTGGGAGCATCAGTGCTGGCCCACATGAGATGTGACAGAGTGCCACTCTTCTCAAACACCTCCTCATCAGCATGACACAGCTGTCACAGCCCTATTTCAGTAAAATTAAACGGCCTTACGGTAAACTGGCCTGCCCGCGGGGGAAGGGGAGGGGACTGGAGCGCACGTACGTGCCTGTAAATGAAGAAGCTTGTTGTATGCAGATGCTCTTGTGGTTCTCTCCTCCCCCCCGTTCTGTTCCCCTCTTTCAAGCACCCTCCTCTCCTTTTGACGTGATAATGGCTCCAAATTGATGAAGACACTTCAGTCATCCAGTGACAACTCAGCTGGCGAGCCACATAAACACTTCCTCCACACCTCCTCGCGCATCAATCATGGCCGGGACCCTCCCTCCTCGCGCGCTTAGCTCGGGCACAGGACAAAGTTGTTCAATCAGCTAATTTGCTCTTCTCTGCGCGCCGTTAATGACTCTGCCACCTCCGGATTATCTGGTCATCCCGTCCACTTAATCGGTGCTGATTAACTCATCAAACGATTAGCCTCCTTCTACCTTTTGCCTTGTTCTTCACAAAGGTTGTAGGCCTGTAATTAAAACAAACTGGCCAGGTCACCTTTTTCTCCTTATTTAGTGGAATAGCCATTTCAGGAGCGCTCCTGCAGTAGGCCAAGAGGTCTTAAATGCACGACTGAAAAACCGCAAAACACGTAATTAATGAAGTGATGGATATAGAATGTGTCACGCGATGCATCGATAATCACCTGCTGCTCAGCTTCAGTAAAACCAAGCATGTGAAGGAACGTTTCAGTTATGAAGCAAATATTAAGAAGCTCAAAAGTCTGAAATACGGATGCTTCTCACTGTGAAGACGGATGTTCATGTTCCCAGCGACCTTGACCTTTAACCTCTGCCCCACAGAGTGAACAGCAGCACCAAACCTAAAGAATTTCTGTCATGATGATTCCAAGAGACAATGATGACAAACGTGGGATGAATGGATAGATGAGTGCAAGTAACAGAAATAAGGAAATCATTTAAAAGAATATAAAGGTGGAAAACAGCAGCGAAATACAGGAACATGTATTTATTTGTTATTATACATCAGGAATAACAAATAAAAAGAGAGCTTTGATTTAAGAGGATTATATGTCTCCGAGTTCCCCACAACCCAAAAATTTCTGATGGTTTAATGGAAGAATGATCTTATTTATCAGGTTTCTTCAGTACTCTATGTATTTTTGATATCCTGGACCCTTTCAGTCGGTCACTTTTGCTGGTTTTAACCACTTTTTCGCTGCCGTTGCTGCACTTTTAGGTGAAAGAGTTTTGATGCCTTTAAAAAATTCATAACACCCAACCTCCACTGACCTTCTACGGCAAATAAAAACTATCGATCTTCCCTCCCCAACTCCCACTTTCAAAGAATTATTGTAGGGGTCCATTTCATCTAATCACTTGGCAAAAGAGTCCAGGATCTAAATAAATAAAGAATAAATAAAAGAAAGTCCCCTGGCCAACATGTTGCTCTCACCTTTGCAGATGAAATTACCCGAAAAGCTGTTACAAATCAATATAATCAATGCAATCAGCTAACTGACACAGGCAATCTCTTGCCAGTAAGTAAAATACCCCCGGTGGAGATCTTTCAATCTTTACTGCCATAATTGCCCCCGAGGGTGACGTTAAGGTGTAGCATTTTGTACACTTAATTAAATTAGCGAGCAGCGTGGACAGGGTCCGGCTGCTGATCTCAGGGAGGACAGATCATCTGGCCCTGATCCAGTAATTAAGCCACCACCTTTCCTGATTACGCCAATCCCCCTTAATGAACTCATTATGCATTTTAACCCAAACACTCCCATGAATGAATGAGCAGAGAGAAAAGCTCCGGGATGGAAAGGACGCCTCCGTCACAAACACAAAGTCATAACTCATCCACTCAACAGGGCAGACGTAATCTCCATATTTCTCCCTCTTTCTGCTGCAGCCAAGACTAATTTGGACTTGAGTGACAGTGGTTCTCGGCCTGTACACATAAAGCTTTAAAGAAATAGCGACATTGCATCTGGCAGTAGCAGAAACCTCCCAGGGGAAGCATCAAAAATTTCTCCTTTTAAAGAAACTTGTGCATGTTAATTCCATCCATTAAAGACGACATTCTTGGAGTCACATGGGTCTGAACATGTGAAATTTAAAATAATAATTAAAAAAAGCCTGCAGGAACAGTGCAGTGGGAACAGATGTGATGTGACCTATAATGCTTTGCTAATTAAATCATTTACTGATTCACTGCCAGAGCTATAAAGCTTGCGGATTGTTTATGGGGTGAAAACTAAAGAGTGTTTGTGTTGTGAATGCACGAAACACATCCATGCCATCCAAAATGTAAGCCTGTCCCACAGCTGATACCAATCACTCAAAATTGGTGCAAAAATGACCGACTGAATCACTGAAAAAAAACAAAACAAAACACTGAACCAACCTTGAGCTTGTCTTGTATGACATCATTTCAGGCAATCGCGAGCGTTCGATGGCGGGTATAACGGTGGGGGCAGAAACATAAACACACCCCCATCTCAAAGCCAGTCTTCGGGAAAGCGCAAATCAAAAGTGATGTCATAATTCAAGCATAGTCTATCCTTGGAATTTTTTTAATATAAAAAGTTGATTGTTTTAAACATACAGTGTTATGCTTTATGACTCGGAATTAGCTTTAGTACAGTGGGAACAGGAGAAGTTACAGTCCATTTTATTAAAAATGGAAAGTTATGCAAAAACCTCCTATTTAACAATATTGCTTTTCATACATTGACTTTCCTCAATTTAGCTTCTTGTAGAACATTTCCAGTGCCTGTGAACAGACGTCAGAAATGAGAAAAAGGACGCGTTATTGCTCAAGTGGTTAATCAAATGTGTACGGTATGTAGAGGTGAAGGAGGTGGCTCTTCCAATATGGGTCAGTCAAGCGTTTGAAAGCAAAAGTGATACCATCTTTATCATGACTGGCTGATAACAAGAGCATTTCATCTTTCACTCACAAACGTAATGTGTTCTGGGACCGTTTCCTTATATTAGAAATATCACAGAACCTGATATCATCACCACATAAATCAAAAGATCAATGCTATAAACATTTGGCTTATTTCTTTGTAGATACACCAGAAAAGAGACATGTGGATGCCCAGACACATCTAACACATTATACAGCCATATACTTTATTCAACAGGAGCTTATTATTTGGAAGTTTTTTTATTATATATTTTGAGTCTTAAAATAGTTTACAGAGTGCTATACACTTAACATTTAATGTGTTGAGTTGTGTAATGAAACAATGTACAATGATTTTATAGAATCAAGTGTCATATTATTCATGTCTCAGTCAAAATATGCATTAAATTTAAAGGTGACAAGCTCTAATTTGTTTCACATGACTAAAATAATTGACATACCGTATGTCCACCACCAATCGACTGTTTATCAGTCTTAACACAATTATACAGCTCTTTGAGATGTGGATGAACCCTGAGAGAAAACTTTAAATCAAGCGTCAGTGAAATGGGAAGTGTTTTAAAAGAGTGCAGTACAGTACCAAGTGCGGTAAAAAAGGAAAACCTGTAATTGTAAACACAGTTAAATTTCGTGTGCAGCAACACCACCGTATCAAAAGCATTTCTTTCACTTCTACAAACAAAAGCATGAGTTACATTAGCAGGGAATTGTGCTGACATAGCGCCTCTCCGTGTTTAAACGCGTCATTGCAGGTCACGCACGACCGTACACGCATGATAGGAAAG
This sequence comes from Pao palembangensis, assembly GCA_015343265.1. NCBI lineage: Eukaryota > Metazoa > Chordata > Actinopteri > Tetraodontiformes > Tetraodontidae > Pao > Pao palembangensis. Next base: position 14,070,755 of record CM027081.1, read on the forward strand.
AAGAGAAAATGTGGCAAAGAAGAAGAAAAAAATAGAATTTATGATGAGCAGAGCATAGGGCATATCATTTTCTTATGTGCTAATTTTTGCGAGTGTTCAGATCTGAAGATTAAGCAAACGTGTGTTTTTATTAAAACAGTGAGACAAAATGGAACGTGCTAGAAAATGTTTACAGCGTTGGCTGAGGCCATACATTGCAGTCATAAAGACTAATCTTTAGCCTGGCTCTGGCAAATGTTAATATAACCACCAGCACCTCTCAAGCTAACATCACTTATATGGAATTATTAGTAAGTTTCAAACATATTATGCAAACAGGATACTTCATGATTTGAAAGAATATGTAACTTTCAGGCCTAAATTACAATTCAAGCCTTAAATTATAAGGCCTCGCCGATAATTTGACATTGAGCGCCATCTAGTAACTCATTCAACTAATAACTACCTTTGCTCTGCATGCTAAATAGAAGTGCATTTAATCTTAAAGTTTATAAATAGATACCATCAATAACAACATAAAAGTAGTTTTCCAAGGAATGCTCACATTCAGAAAACCGACACAACATCACATCATGGGAGTTTGGGCTTTCAGGACTTGTACCTGGTCAAGAATCCAGTTAATATCTGGTCTCTCCTGGGGGTTTGAGACCATAATAGAGCTAAGCAGCGTCTGCAGACTCTGGGAGTACCTGGACAGAACGGGAAGATGGGAACAGTGTTAGGAATACAACTGAATACACCTGGGACTGGTAATTAATAAAAATAGAAAAATATTATATATTTTAGATGAAATGGAATTAAATTAATAGCTTCTTTAAACCTTCAGATATACCAGAAGATACACTCTAAGTTACTGACCGACAAGGCTGTGGGATGGAAACTGGATTCTGGACTGCCAGGGCAACACTGTCCCCTTTCTGAAAGATCATGTCGTACGGCCCCTCCAACATCATCATACAGTAAAGCACACATCCAAGTGACTGCACAAGTGTTGAAGAAACACAGATTTAAAAAGGCTGCCAAAAACAGATCAAACACTCTTACATACATTCTATCCTTTACAAACAATGTCCGCAATGCTCACCCAAATATCAGTACGCTCATCGATGATGCAGTGGCTCTCTACATTGAAGAGTTCAGGGGCCCTGTAGGAAATGGTGCATCTCTGGGCTGCCCAATCCTGTACTGTCATGGCCGCTTTACTTCCTCTAACCTAAAAAATAGTCAGAGATTAGTAGAGAGGCTTTGTGAACATTTAAATAGATCTCAGTTATAGTTTGATTTCTGTGTTTGAGCAACAATATAATTGCTTATAAAGAGACCTCAATCCTAGCACGGCTCATAGAACCCAGGTCCATCAAAACTGGTCTGTCCCGCTCATCTAGAAGCACATTTGTGGGCTTCAGGTCTCTATCAAAAACAGCAGGTAAACCATGTGAGGTCAGGCAGTTACAACTTGTTAAGAAAACATTTCAATAATGCCATCCATCCATCCATCCATCCATCCATCCATCCTCTTCCGCTTATCCGGGGTCGGGTCAGGGCAGCAGCCTAAGCAGGGGAGCCCAGACTTCCCTCTCCCCAGCCACTTCGTCCAGCTTCCGGAGGAACCAAGGTATTCCCAGGCCAGCTGAGAGACATAGTCTCTCCAGTGTGTCCTTGGTCTTCCTGGGGGCCTTTTACTGGGGGGACGTGCCCTGAACACCTCACCAGGGAGGCGTCTGGGAGACATCCTGACTAGGTGCCCGAGCCATCTCATCTGGCTCCTGTCAACGCGGAGGAGCAGCGGCTCTACTCCGAGCTCCTCCCGAATGGCAGAGCTTCTCACCCTATCTCTAAGGGAGAGCCCAGCCACCCTACGGAGGACACTCATTTCGGCCACTTGCACCTGCAGTCTCGTTCTTTTGGTCACTACCCAAAGCTCATGACCATAGGTGAGGGTAGGAACGAAGATCGACCGGTAAATCGAGAACTTTGCCTTCTGGCTCAGCTCTCTCTTCACCACAACGGATCGGTGCAGAGTCCGCATTACTGCAGACACCACACCGATCCGCCTGTCGATAATGCAACAAATTAATTTCGCAACTTTCCAATTGTATGTTCTATTAATTAAGTGACAGAGAGTGAAACAATTTCAGTTCTGAAGTATATTTCATCTTAGCAATAAAGTTGTTTCAAATGTTCTATGGCAATTAGGAAATGACTAATGGACTAATTGGATTTTGTTATATGGATGCATATTGTATTATGCTCATATAAAGAAAGAATATACCTGTGTGCATAACCTTTATCATGCATGGCCTTGAGTCCAGAGCAGATACCATCAAGTATTTCTAGAATCTCATATTCATGCAAGAATCTTGCTTTGTCTCTTAGCTTCTCCAGAAGAGTCCAAAGGGTTCCTTTCTGTTTATAAAAACACATCAAAATATCAGAATTACATTGTTTCTGCTACATCAGTCTAGACAGACAGCTGATGAACTTACTCTGAAATAAGGCAGTAGTAACCAAGCTTCAGTCTTGCCTCCACAATCAATAAAAGTGTGAGCAACCAGGGTTAAGATGTTTGGATGATTAAAGAGCTGATGCATCTCTACTTCTGTCTGTGCCTCCTGGCGTCCTTCACGGTCATGGCACAGGATCTTTTTCACAGCATAGTAGCACCCATCCTTTGCTCCTTCAACTTTATCAACATAACTGAATCCACTGAAACACAGACAGAAGTAAGGGTCTAAATTGGATTCATTAACTTATAAATTTGATCTCACCTTAAAAATATATATATTCCATATATTATTATATAAGATAGATAAAAACATAAATGTGTTTACATAAATGTCAGCGTTACCTTACCCTTCAGCTAGCTTTTGTATAAAGTAATACTTTTTGTTTTCAATGGTGATGGAGACAGGGGAGCATATGCACAGTGCCTGCCCCATCTTGTCTGGAACATTGTTTAGGAACAAACGTCTACTGGGCTAGAAGAAACACAAAAATATTTATTAAAATTATAGACCCAGACAGTTAAATAAAGTCAACATTGTGTTGTTATTTTTTTAATCCATCTATGTTTCTAACTAAACCGATAAAAAAAGCAACGAGACAAGCTTTGTTACAAACATATGTTATATTTGCATAGAGCGAGAAAACAACGGCTAAATGTTAGCTAACAGGTAAAATAATCACCAAAATCCAACGTAATTACATCAGATGTGATGTTGGTGTTAGCTGTTTATAAGCCACAACGGGCATTGTAATATACACCTACTGTTTGGTCTGTGGAGTAATGCAATATCTACTTTTTAGTAGCTAATGACTTTCTTTTACACGTTCAGCATAATTAGTAAAATGCTTTTGTACTGCTTCAGTGCTACCAACCGTCAACTATGCCACATTACAATGCAAAAGCTAATTTCATGTTGTCAGCAGTAACATACCCGGCATGTATTTATTATTCTTTGATTTCTTGTTATTTCCTTTACTCGTCAGTGCCTGATCTGCACCCGGAACTCGAGCTGCTTTATGACTTTTCTGCGCATGCACAGAAAATTTTGCGACATGACAAACGACACTATCGTCAAGGACCGCTAGGGCCACCTACCACGTTGGAGCGTGGACCAGAATGGGAATCATATTACTTAACAAATAAATAAATAAAATCAAAAAATCACAAACAAACAAAAAACACCTCTGGGCTACATTCTATTGATTAACCTAGTACGTTTTGGTAATGTAATTAAACGTTTTGCTTCAGTGGATAAAATATTTTTAAATACTTCTGTTCCCAATTTCCTTATTTTCTTTGTCTTTCCATGTTATAGTGATGGGAAGGACATGTTATACTGTTTCGTCTTGCTGGCAGGGATTACAGGGACCTGTTGGATGTTTGAGTGTGCCTATTAAGTGTAGTGTTTTACTTACTTGAGTGTGACCTATTCTGAGCCTTGTAAAAAAAAAAAAAAAGAAAACTTCAGTTAAGTGCTGGTCACTCCCAAGTTGGGAAGTGTCTGAGATGTAGAATGCCGTATAGTAAATTGTATAGTAATTGTAATGCATCATTAACTGACACCTCTCTCACTTCAAGCTGATGAGTGCCACTTATCCAAAGTTAGATCTCTCTGTGTCAACTGGACTGTGAGGTTTCCTTGAAGACGTTTCGCCCTCTCTCCAGAGAGCTTCTTCAGTTCTAAGTTTGCTGGGGCAGAGCTTGAAAATATAGCCCTGTGGACCATCGGCATGTTACTGACCTTGGTGGTCACCTGAGGGTCCTTGGCAGGGTGGTTGGCAGGGTCGTTCACCTAGTTTCGGTTGGGGTGCTTCCCCTTTGTCTGTTGGGTCACATGTTAATGAGTCACCAGGTCTCGTCAAACGGTGTGAATGTTTAAAATGCTGACGAAAAGAGTGGAGGACTGCATTGTACGTGGGTGACAGAAAGTGCCTCAGTCCACCACCTCTGTTTAAAGATGGTTTTTCCAACTTTACGTGGATGGCTTCCTTGACACCCCTCTCAAACCAGCGATCTTCTCTGGCCAGCACACGTACTTGACTGTCCTCAAAGGAGTGTCCGCTTTCTTTTAGGTGTAGGTGTACTGCTGAGTCCTGTCCTGAAGAAGTGGCACGTCTGTGTTGGGCCATTCGTTTATGGAGGGGCTGTTTGGTTTCCCCAATGTACAGTTCCTTGCATCCTCCTGGCACTGTACAGCATAGACAACATTGCTTTGTTTGTGTCTTGGTGTCTTGTCCTTTGGGTGGACCCGTTTCTGTCTGTGTGTTGGAGGGTTTGAACTGTACTGGAATGTCATGTTTTTGGAAGATTCTCCTGAATTTTTCTGAAACTCCAGACAGGTAGGGGATAGAAATGCTGTGACGTTTATTTCTTTCCTCTTCTTTGCTGGGGTCTCGTTTTTTGGAGGTCTTTGTGAAGGCCCAGTCTGGGTAACCACATGTTTTGAGTGCTGTTTTTAGATGTTCCTGTTCTTTCTTCTTCCCTTGGGTTGTGGTGGGTACTTCTTTGGCCCTATGTTGTAGGGTTTTGATAACACCAAGTTTATGTTCCAGTTGGTGGTGTGAGTCAAAAAGAAGGTACTGATCTGTGTGGGTAGGTTTTCTGTAGATCTCAATATTAAGGTTTCTGTCCTCCTTGATCTTGACTGCACAGTCCAAGAAGGCCAGACTGTCTTTTTTTTACGTCCTCTCTGGTGAATTTGACGTAATCATCTGTGTTATTCAGGTGGGTTGAGAATGCTTCCAATTCTTTTGTTTGAATCTTGACCCAGGTGTCATCAACATATCTGAACCAGTGGCTTGGGACGGTTCCTGTGAAAGACGACAGGGCTCTGTTTTCAACCTCCTCCATGTAGAGATTGGCAACTATGGGAGACACTGGTGAACCCATGGCACAACCATGTTTCTGCCTGTAGAAGCCCTCTCTGTATTGAAAGTAGGTGGTGTTCAAACCACTTGTGGCACTTATATTTTCCTCTTCCTCTTGTTCTTCTTTTATTTTTATGTTTGTTGGCAAACCAACTATTAAGTGCGGTCCAGCCTGTAAAGTGCGATTGGTAAAATTCCTATTTTATTTTTTCACTCAAATTTAAATGTTATATAATTAATAAATGAATAGAATGTCACAATGTTCTTAGCCCTCCACCCCAATACGTATAGGGAGACAGATACATTTTAGTTCAATTTCGTTGAGCGTAAAGAATACGTTTCGATATCCTCTCGTCTTTGTTGCTTCCATATACTGTGTATGTTTGCTTTCTTACGATCCAGATGAGACTATTCAAGCGCCGTCTGTCTAGGTGGCGCTATCACTCCGCGATTTAACGTTGTAGCGCATCGCGTTGGTTTCATTAACCAAAGAAGAAGAAGCGCGTACCAAAGGCAAAAATCATGGCGGATTATGCACGTAAAAGAAGCGGCTCCGCTGATAACGGAGGTGATAATTGTGCTATTATAACGTATAAATGTGGTTGGGAAACAAAGGGTATAATTATTACGTTCGATCCAACTGGTCACATCCATACATTTAACGATATATATACAATACACGTTCTGAAATTGTCGCTAATTCGATGCTAGCTGCGTAGGTTCCTTTTGGGTTGCTATTGCTACTGTGTTTATTTTTCCTTTCTCTTAATATCTCATATTAATAGATTTACATTTTAATTTGCAAAACTCCTTTTAGCCTAGTTAGTATAGTAGCGTCATTCGGTTCAGCTGTTTGCAACACGTATTTTATTTCCACACCTGCTATCCAGTAATCCAAAAACAATGAAATCCTTCAGGGCCTGCACACGCACTTTTCATACACTTACAAAACAAACGGTCCATCTTATGGGATTGATCTTAGTTTTAAAAATATATTCCTTTCCTTGATGTTTTTTTTTTTTTTGAGAGGCCAAGAGTTTGTAAAGCTGTCATCAAAGCAAAGGGTGACTACTTTAGGAATATAAAATACAGAACATATTAAGTTATTTTACAATTTTTTTCTTTGCTACATAATTCCATATTGAATGAGAAGGTGTGTCCAAACTTCTGATTGGTAGTGTACAGTATATATATTTAGAAGTAGAAATGATAACAATGTATTTATTTATTAGGAGCCAGATAATCATGAATGAACAGTAACCTAATGTTAGGCACACAGGTAAAGGTGTCAGAGACTATTTTTTTATTCTCACTGGCTTCACTGGAAACTGTTGTTCACCTCGGTGAGTTGTCTTGCCTCAAGCAGGGCCGCAGGAGGAGGAAGGCAGAGTGAAAACTAAGCCTATCTCTTGTAGCACTGTGGGAGGAGAAGGGACTGCATTCAAACGCACATCCCAGCACCTCACACCGGAGGATGATGACGAGGATGAGGCTTCCGAAAACCCACCGGCACCTTGCAAAATCTCCAAGATAGGCTTAGGCATGAGCAGTCAGATGGGGAAGAAGTCAAATCCCATATCCATCAAACTTGGAGCCACTGTGAGTATTTGGAAGCTGATGTCAACCACTGACAGTCACAGATGTTGCTTTTAAATAATATCAGATAGTTAATATTATCTAATAGTTAAGTTCATTAGTCACTTAATATTAGAATTCTGCATAAGAAAGAAACAAAATATATTTATTTTATGTTCTAGAAACCTAAAGAACCTGTGCCATCAGTCCCTCCAAAAAAGCCAGGACTGGCATCTGTTTTCAATGAAGATGATGATGTAAGTACACACTGTAATAGAGTCAAAGTTTTGCAGTCAGTTATAAAAATATGCCAGAGGTTCACCTTTACTTTTTACTGTTGCACAGAGTGAACCTGAGGAGATGCCTCCAGAAGCAAAGATGAGGATGAAAAATATTGGCAGGTATAGAAAACTCATGCACATACAAGAAGCACTGAATAATTGGACTGTGAAATAATATATTGTTATATAGAAAAAACATTTGTTTTCTGTTTGAAGTTATTATTTATACTTAATGTTTTTAGGGAGACACCGACATCTGCAGGACCCAATTCTTTCAACAAGGGCAAGCATGGCTTCTCAGATAATCAAAGGCTTTGGGAGAGGAAGATAAAGTCCCAAACAGAAAAGTCCTAAAAATCGACCATGTATTAAGCCATTAAGCATTAATGTTACAAATGTCAGATGTGTTTATGAAGCCTTGAATTATTCTCTAATGTAATGTGTTGGACAGAATATGTCAAGCCTTCTTTTAATACGTCATGGCTTAGTCATATCATTGTTTCTATATGGACCGATGCTGTTGGGAGCATATTAGAGCACCAGTCCTCTCTGATCAGAGGTGGAGTTTAAAAAAAAAAAAAAAAAAAAAAAAACTTAATCTGCGTACATTTTGCTACACTTGATTTCCAGTTAGAACATGGTTGTCTTTCTTTAATACTGGTTGTGGTCTTCAGCTCACTTTGCTAATACTCATGTAAAAAATGTACATAGAAGTGTGATCATGCTTCACTTTAAATCTGTAAATTGCACCGTCTTCTATCAGTACGCATGCTTAGATGTGTGTATTTGGGGCATAGTCTGGGCGACACATTTTCTTAAATTTAGTTTTTCGGTGTTGATGTAAGACATAAGGATTTGTGTGTGTTCGTGAAGGCCAGAGTTACACAGTTCTGTATGTTCATTTCTGGAGAGTTTAGCTTAGCTGCAAGTAAGCAGTTATTGGACATAATTTCTCTATCAGTTTAACTTACAATATTCTGCACTTCATTAATAAAACCACAATCCTTTTCAACTGAATAAATAGTGGTGCATAACCATTTGTTTGTTTATTTTTGTCTTTCAGAAGAAGAAATAAAACACTAGTGTTCTGGCGTGCTCATTTGTTTGAAGGGACTTCCCCTGTTTATTGAGTAGTAAAACTATTTGACAAGAAAAGCTTTACATTTAATTTTATTTTTTTATGGCGTAATTCTGAATTGTTTATACAAATTTCACTGACAGACATTGCTCAGTTTATACCTTAATAAACTACTTTGCATGTTCTATTCAGTGTATTGTTTAGCTCAGTCATTGTAAGTTAATGGGGGTTTTATAAGGATGTGTTTGAAGCACACTAACTCTTTCTGTGGAAAAAGTTCTATTTATATCTCTCACTTATGGAAAGTTCCAGGTGTCGTTTACCCATTATTCTCACATGCCTGTTGACAGTTTCAGGGGACAGTCTCATACGGAGAGAGAAAACCCTTAGATTCTCCTATGACAATAATCGCTCACTCTATCACTGGGCAACGACTTTTTCAAAGATCTCCAGAAGTTGCCAGTTCTCTCAGGCTTTTCTGAGGTCCAGTCCAGACTGGGCAACACCTTCAAGGCTCTTTGTACCAGGATAGGCAGAGGGGGGTCAGGCTTGATTCGGGCTGTTGAAGCTTTATTTGTCCATATCAGGAGGAGTTTTGGGGTGGATTTGTGCAACAAAGCCTTAAGAAAAAAAAAGCAAATATGAAACCTTTAAAAGCATAAGCCTTCTTAAATGCTGGCAACCACTAAACAGACTGGTACCAGCTTTGGTTTCACTTGGTTTCCCATGTCAGTTTATTCTGGTTTCATTTTCTGTCAGTAGACAAATGAAACCAGCATTAGCATTAGCTCCTATGCTAATACAAGTCATTAAAATCACCTGTTCGTGAAAAGATTAAATTATCTGTTGTACCAAAAGACATACAACATACAGCAAATTAATGTTTGTTAAACCTCAATCAAATATCCATCCACAACTTTCTAACTTCTGACCGAATCTTCCATAAGCTCATCTGAATTTACTGGCTTTTTTCGCCTACCTGGAGTCCTGATTCCAGGATGAAAACAGCATCGGTGTTGGAGAGGTACTCAGCCGACAAGACACAGATCAGCATTTGGCTCCTCTCGACAGCGAGGACCACATCATTTGTATAGGCTGAAAGAAAATGGGAACAATCGGTGTCGAATTGCATACATGCACAAAGACGCACACGGACGATCGATCATCTGACCTCCCCCGGGAAGCACGTCCCTCTCCAGGAGGCAGAGGCGATGCCCCCACTCCTCCTCTAACACCTGGGGCAACAGCACCTCCAGTGGTCTGTGGGTGACCGCAGACCACTCAAAGTCGAGCGGGTTCGAACCAGAGCAACCTGCTGTTGTAAAACTGTTAATATTCATGCGACACTACGTGAAGGTGAAATGCAGGTGCTGTGTTTACCTTCCTGTTCGGCGCCAGGTGCCGACGGAGATGATGTAAGAGGCCACACAAATGACAGAAACACATCAAACTCTTTCTCAGCTGACCAGCAGCAGTGGGTCAGAGAGAGAGAGAAAGAGAGAGAGAGAGAGAGAGAGAGAGAGAGAGAGAGAGAGAGAGAGAGAGAGCTGTTGATGAGTCTGATTGGTGTTGTTTTGTATTTGACTATTCGTTTGGAATAATGAATTCAAAATCAAAAACAAGGTACATTTTGAGACATTTTTTATCTAGAACTGACGCCACATCCTGCCTAGCAGTGGTTGTGGTCAGGAAGTGTGTGTGTCTGTGTGTGTGTGCGCGCGCGTGGTTAAATTTGCTTTACTCGGGTGTGTCTGTGTATGTCCCCGGGTTTTTGGTCCTGACCTTTGTTGTGATTTCCAAACTGGAAGTGGGATCTTAAGATCAGCTGCAGTTCCACCCGTTTCACCCACAAAACGATGGCCAGCCCGGCCACCAGCAGCAAGGGCCCAATGGGATATTTGACCAGAGACGGCCAATTTACTGTCAACCAGTCCAAATTCTGCACATTACATTTTGCGGCTTATCACTTGAAATCAAAGAACTAATTATAACTCTCAAAAATGACTCAAAATTATACACTGTACTATCTAACGAATCACTCATGTTCCTTTAGAAGTTCAATTAGTTTAAACAGACATCACATTTTGGGCTGCATGGACATGACCCAGGTTGGTAAATGACAGGAGGAACAATACTACCTGTGTGTCTTTGCTTGAGTCTGATAGAGACAGTGCTGCTCCCGATGGTATTGGTGGCAATGCATGTGTACGTGTTGTCCAAATGTTGTGGGGTCACCTCATTTATGACTGCCGTTTGAGTGACCTCGACCACTGGAAATTTTTCGTTTGCCAGTCTGGACAGAAAGAAGATGAGCTTTCCTGTGCCCTAACAAACACTGGCACGTCACATATATATTCTGTTTGTGTGACGATGAGGTCAAATGAAAACTGACTCACTGTTGGCTCTTCATCCGCACTGGGGTGGTTTCCTCCATGTTGTAGTTCATGTACCACTGCACCTCATGTGGAGGCATTCCCATAATCTTGATGGGAAAATGGATTCTGCATTCCAGAGGGTGAGGCTGTCCTGAAATGAGCACAAAGCACTGACTGATGCCTGTGCAGCAACTAGTCATCTAAACCTTTTCCAGAACAGAATTACACCAAACTTACCAAGCTCCACTTCCTCTGTGCTGTTTCCATCAGGATACAAAATCCTGGGAGGGGTTGGTGTAAATGAGGCTGTTAAGGTACATGGAATATAGTTACACTTCCATAATAGAAATTCTCTGATGAGGAAAGACACTGGTACTTGTCAGTATCCCCATGTAGGACATGAATATTAACAACAACAACAAAAAAAAAAAAAAAATAACATAATAATAATAATAATAATAATAATAATAATAATAATAATAATGCAGCAAATAGCTGTTAATAGATAAAGAATATCAGCCTTATTGATGATAATAGCATAATTTGTTTTAATATACATTTAGCATAATCATTTATTGGCTATTCCTGCACCCAAATTGCACTTACGTACAACAGTGACATTAACAGCTCTCCTGAAGATCCAGTTGTCTGTGGTTCGTCTGTCACAGAAATACACACCAGTGTCCAACTTGCTGACCCAGCAGATGTGCAGCCAGCCGCTGCGCTCGCAGGAGTCCCTGCGCTGCTCAGACACAGCTTGGACGCTCTGGAGGAGAGACACGTCGCTTCAGTTTGAACTGGTTGGTGTTCCTTCGCAAGCGGACCAGCTCGCTCTCACACCACCTTGTGCTTCATCTTGTACCAAATGACGTCTGTGTTGTCGCTGCAGTTTAGCCCTGGACAGGGAACTTTCCCTCCTGCATCCACAAGCAGATATTTCACGCTGTCTTCAGGTTGGAAACATCCCAGACTTTTTCTCTCCAGCACCTGCAGGTGGAAAGTCTGGTTCCTGCTGCTGCACAGCAAAAAAGAGGTGAAGCTCAGTCCACATAACATGGAACTGATTATTTTTCTATTTATTTTTTACTGACTTACAGTTCAATAGCAGTTTGCATTATATCCAGCAAATTGAATTAAAATAATGGTGAAAAAAAATATAGTATTTACCGTGTGTACTGTCCAGAATGTTGTGTTTCAGCAATAAACGACATTCCACACTCAAAGGATATATGTTTCTCCTCTTCTCCTGTCCTGGACCACACGACCTCCACGGGTGGGTTTTCTTCTCCAAGGCAGGGCATCATAAATATTTCTCCCTCCACAGCTCTGTAGCGCTCATGTGCCATATCCTGCCGAGGACCTAGACAGAGTTAAAAAGTTTGTGTTATAACCAAAATCACACAGTTAAATATTTTTAAAATACAACAAGACTGGGACATCCTTTCAAGTGTAAAATTGTCTCTTGAAAGGTTCCAGCTCTTATAATAAATGATGATGTTAATGTAAAATACCTGCGCTTGTCCTTTTGTGATTTTCCACGCAGCATGCTTGCAGCAAAGTGGGCAAGAGAAAGTAAAAGCAACAGATAATATATCCCATGTGTTTCTCCTGTCTCTGCATCTGTGTATACTGGCACTAGGCACGATGCTCAAATCTTTATGTGCATCCCCCCACCACCCCCACGCATCTATAACCACATCTGGATTTCTTGGTATTTAATTTTTGCATTCTCGCTTTGTGATTTTTGCAGGACATATAGCTGCCGTGGTAGGTGGGATCTTATGGTTTCCTGTTTGCTTTGTTTGAACAAGCTGAACTCTGCATTGCACTGACTGCATTCTTGCTGTTGTATTCCTCATACGTTGACTTCAGTATGCTTGACTGTTTCGCTGACTTTCTTGGCGCCAAGAAAACAATAAGAAATGTAACAGCGGCTGTGGGAGACACATCATTTAAAAAAAAAAAAAAAGTTTGATGACTACAGACCAGGATGATGTATTTACTTTCTTAGTTTAACCATTTATCTTTTTATGAGTTTGTTCTTATACATTTTCACCATCATTGTTGATGTGGCATTTGGTTAATGTGCACTGGTATGAAAACAAATACAAATTGAAAAGAAGTTGTTCCAGATAAGATTGTAAAAGCAATTTTATTCAGATTCAGAGTTGTCACATTTGTGGTCAGATCACAGTAGAACCTTCTCCACAGCTCATCAATATCATTTTTTTATTACTCATATAACATCCTGCTTTGTCTGAGGTAAAAGTCGTATGTTTTTCACATCCTGCAGGGCCGGTAGGTAATATCGTAACTGTTTCCAGAAGGAAGAGGAGAGCGACATAGAGCTTGAGCCCTTCCACGTCACCCGATCTCCAGCCTCTGCGAGGAGCTGCAAGGCCTCCGGCACAGACCCCAAACACGGACCCTGGTCTGCATTCGTTTGGATGAAAACTAAACGACTCCGACGCTCCACGCGTGCTGCGTGGATGGCGCTCAAGAGGCCAGACTCCAGGCAGGAATGTGATGAGGTGGGAACCAAAACCACGGTCCGGCTCTGCTCGATGCAGTCCAACACTGCGTTCGCTGCAGCTGCAAACAGAGAACGGACCAGCGTTTCCTGGGACTCCCTTTGCATTTTCTTCAATGCACATCTAAACATTGCACATACCTTTCCCTGGCAAGACATCTCGGTCATAAAGACAGAGACTGTAGCCAAATCTTTCTTCCAAAACACTCTTCAGAAAAGCTTCGTCCAGTTTATTCAGTCCCGCATCTGTGTTGCTCTTGTAGCACATCAAAAATGCATCGTAGGTCTTTCCATCTAAGCAAAGAGCAGCAGCTTTTAGTACGAAACAGGCAGAAATCGTGTACAGATACAACACGGGTTGTTCAGCAGGTACCTGAGGAGCTGCGGTGACAGCCGAGAGTGTCCCTCAGGAACAAAACGATGTCAATTTTGAACTTCACGTAGACGATTACGACGGAAATCATGAACACCACAATGAAGATGATACTGAGAGCCAGGGAAAGGTAACAGGGAGGAAGAGGAGCAGCTGTGAGGAAAGTCAAGAACAAGATGTTTCTGAGACTCACTGGCAGACCGTGTGACTAAACACTGGATAACAAACGTACGTTTTTTTTCCAAGCCGATGGTGACGAATCTTCCCGGCTGGATGTCAGTTTCCAGTTTGCACGTATAGTTCTTAAGCAGATCAGCCTCAGACACGTTTCTGAAGACCAGCGAGGCCGTCATTTTAATCTCTCCAGAGATAGATTCACTGCCAAGGCAACAATGCGGCCAGACTAAAACCAGTTGTTGAAATCACTGTTGCAAAAGTGCTGAAATGTCTGTTAGTTCACCGTGTAGTGTTCTGGAAAACTGGCAAACTCTCGTTATTGTCAACAAATGCGTCCTCGAGCAGCCAGAACAGGTCATCCCAATCTGAGTACGTGACAGCCCTGCAGTCGACCACAACTGTCGAGCCTGGAAAAAAGCAGAGTTAGGGCAGCTGAGTAGCAGAGCATCCAACTTCAAACAATAGACACTCACCTAAATCTACAAAGAACGTCTCGCCCATTCGCGGTGAAATGATCGCTGCAGATTTTGTCGATTTGTCTGCGTATAAAAAAAAGTCGAAAGCGTATTTAAATTATATTACTGCGAGAGAATGTGGACTTCTGTGAAACTACGAGCACACCATTTGGTCGGACATCGAGCAGCACGGTGAAGGTCATGTGACATAACTGATGAAGACAGTGATAATATCTGGTGCACGTGTAGACACCCTGGTTGTTCTTCTCCACGCTCCTGAAGTAACCGCTCATTGGTGACCGCTCCCCCACCTAAAAGAAGAAAGCAGGTTTTAACCAAGCAGATCAAAGGCAGTCGATGGCTCGCTCAGCTCTGGCCTCTGCGGCATCTACAGACCTTGTGCCATGTGATGTTGCCGCTGGTTATACCCGAGATGCTTTCAGCGGGCGTCAGGTTATCAGGGCAGTTCAAAGTACAGGAGTTTTGCACATAACAGATCTGGTTATACTGCTGCCTTTTGGTCCGCGTCGTGTCGACTGTCAGTCTGAACCAGGACTGTCCACTCACATTCCTGTCAAACCATCCGTGGAAAGGTTTCAAAGAACCAGCCCAAATTCTAATTTTAGTACTCATACAGGACATAATTAGTGATGACTGGACTTTACCTCACAGAACAGGAGTAATTTCCCTGGTGGCTCACAGAAGCGTTGAGGATCACCAGACTGCCGCCGTGCACCAGCACAGCCATCTGCCTCTGCTCTGCCGCTGACAACCTGGACAGGACCACCGCCTGGTTGACGTGATGGATCCAGATCAGTTTGGTGCCGCTGTGATCACCCTTGTAGGCAGGACATTGCAGGGCCACCATCTCACTTGTCTTAACATGTACGTTTGTGGGTCTCCGAGAACACACACCTGCAAATGAAAAGTGATCTGGTTTTACATTAGTGACTTGAATACAAAAAGAAATAACTTATAATTTTGGACACTTATATTGCCGGATTCAAGGTCCGTAATCTTCTACAATACGTGTAAACTTATTGAGATATATGTTATTTCCAGGTTTTCACGTGGCAAAATAATATTGTCTAATAGTCTTGGTTTCTAAAGAAACATGTGGCGCAAAAAAGGAATCGAAAGAGTTAAAATAATGGAAAAAGCCCACAACTTCCCTGCTGCAGATATCATAAAAATGAAGGATTTTCACCACATTTTACCATGTTTCATTCTGTCATGTGAAAAATAAGGGGCAACTACACCCTCAAATAAATACATTTATATAAATAAATAGTTATATAGCTCGTTTATGATGTGTTAATGACAGCTGTCAAGTTTTGTCAGGGAAATTCAAGGTTTTGTGGAGAAGTTCATGTCTTGTTTCCCTTTATACTGCACTTTAGGAGTTCATAGCGCCTTAACTAAAAACGGAAAATAGACGAGGGTTCATCTTTTTTTTTTTCTTTCTTACTTCTTCCGCAGCATGAATTGTGTGAAACGTTATTTCACACAATTCATGCCCACACTTTTGAGTAAAAGACTCAGTATTTTCTAAAAGATATTTTTGGTTATATTCCCACCATTGCCCAAGAAAACTGACACCTGTTCACCTGTGATCATCGAACATTTCAATCATTTTCCATCGTGCTGCGTAAAACTACAACTTAACTTTTTCCACGTATATTCAGACTCCTAATGTTTACATGGCTCTTACCTTTTAGTGGTGTAAAGAGTAAAGTCAGACAGAGCAGGAGACCTTTCATCCTCATGCAAGCATCAATATGCACAGAACGTCGTCCAAAGCGCGCAACAACATTCTCTAGATTCAGCAGCTCTGCAAAACCAACTGAAATTTCCCCAAACTTGGGAAACCACAAAGGCTGTTGATGAAAAATGAAACTTAAGAAGGAGAGGTAGCGCTCACATTGTGAACGCGCTCATAATACTATGGCACCCGATACAGAAACAAATATACCTGATAAAGAATTGGGCATAAACATAGCTTTAATTTTTTTTTTTTAATGAATAAATAAAAAAAATGGCACCTTTACTGTCTCAAAATTAAGATGCGCATTGAAATAAGCGGTTTGTGAACACTTTTGACAAACTTCATCTACGAGTTTAGCAGTTATCAAACAGAAAAGAAGACAAGTATTTCGTTATGGTTGTGGTTGTGTTTTCTGCCACCGTGTGGTTAAATTTGGTATTACGTGTTTTATTTTCAATGCAGTGGCAAGACAAGACAAGACAGGACAAGGCGGGACAAGGCTCTAAATAATGAAAGATAAGCAGGAAAACAGCAACGTGAGTCATCCAAATTTGCAGGAACCGTGCCATAGCCTGCCAGTGAAATGTGAGTCAGAGTACACAGAGATAAATAAGTTGTAAACAAACGTCATATGAGCTGTTGGTTTGAGTCACATTTATTTTTTGTTCCTCTTCTTGTGAGTGCTCTTGTTCAATGGCACCACTATGCATAAGTAATAAGCATGCATATGCATAAGAAATGTAATGAATAAATAGTAGGTTAATGTATCAATGTGAAATGCCACATATGAAAAGAAGTGAAGCATAAAGTAAAATAACTAAAAAAACAACAGTATGAAGTACTGAAGTACAGTTAATTAGGCTTTGAATCTGCAAAAGTACCTAACTGAAAGTGTTTACAAATAGTGATGTGTGTCTATTTTCTCACAATTATCATGTTGATTTGCTGTCTTAAGTGAAGGTTTCCTTTTGGTTTGCTGCGGGTCAGGTAGGTAATACTGAAGCTCCTTCCAGAAGGAGGAGGAGGGTGATGTGGAGCTAGTCCCTTTCCACGTCACACAATGTCCAGCTTTGGCAGGAAGTTGTAACTCCTCCAACATTGGAAATGGTGTTGATTCAGTTCTGATGAGAACCAAACGACTCTTCTGCTTCATGAGGGCTACGTGGTTGGCGCCCAGCAGGCCAGGTTCCAGACAACCTTCTGAGGAGGTGGGAACCAGAATCACAGTCCGGCTCTGCTCAATGCACTCTGACAGAACGTCTGCTGCTTCTGCTCTTGCTGCAAACAAGAGCTCAGGTTATTGATTACGTTGTTTTATGTCGGTCTTTATCAGGCTACATCAGACATGCGTACTTTTCCCTCTCAAGACGTCGCAGTCGTAAACAGCATAGCCAAATCTCTCCTCCAAAATACTCTTCATCCATTTTCTGTCAAGTTCCATCATTCCTGCTTCAGCGTGGCTCTTGTAGGACACCAACAAGGCATCGTTGCTCTTCCCATCTACGCAAAACAAGAAGCAGCGACGGAAAATGTCACCATCGTCCCAACTCACAGCCGTTTCACAAAAGCTAGGCTGAACAGACAAAGAGTCTACGGTCTTACCTGAAGTGCTGCCACAGCAAACACAAGTGTCTCGCTCAGAGAGAATTATGCTCTTTTTCAGCTTTATAAAAATAACTGCTACTAGCACAGTGACGACAATGATAATCCCAATGAGAAGGGCTTCCAACGAGACCAAAGGCGCTACAGGGGTTCAATAACAAGCAATTAAGAAACCCATGTTAGTTAGAGACATTTAACAGAACACAAGTGCTCCCAGGATCACCCACTCATTTTATGCAAACCCTATTAATGTGTAAATCAAAGTGTGCGTTGCCTGAAATGGCTGCAGCAACCAGCAACAAGGCTAAACTCGGTACCTGTTTGTGCCAAGCTGATGGTGACAAAGGTTGAGGGCTGGCTGTCTGTTTCCAGCTTACAGGTGTAATGCTTTGACAGATCCGCCGCTGACACTTCCCTGAAGACCAGCGATGCTGTCATTTTTACCTCTGTACCATCAGAGTCACTGGAGAAACCGACAGAAAGGAGGCGTGAAAATATGCTCTGTGGGATATCAGCCACAAGCCCTGGAGCATGTGTCTGAAATGTTTACCTGGTGTAGTTGTAGTAAACTGGTAAGCTCTTGTTAGTGTCGACAAAGGAATCCCCGATTAACCAGAACACCTCATCAAACTCTGAGTAAATAACAGCCTGACAGTCGATCACCAAGGCCGAGCCTAGAAAAATGGATTTCGCGGTCTTATAACCCAGTTTGCCGTGATCTACTGCGAAGGAATCGCACAGGAATTACCCAAATCCACGTGAAAGACGTCGTTTGGGTGTGGTGAAAGTATCACCGGCTGCCCTGTTTTTCCTGCACAGCAACAGAAGAGGCACGTCAGACTCCGAATGGCTTCAACAAGCATGTGCACCAGTCAAACCAGTGTGCTTTTACTGCCTGGTTGAACATCCAGCACCACCGCGAAGGTCATGTTATACATATGGCCATGGTAGAGGTAGGATCTGGTACAGGTGTAGACGCCTCCATCGTTCTCCTCCACACTGGAAATGTAATGTGGTGTTGCTGACTCACCCACCTACAAGACAGAAGATCGGTTCTTGAGCTCCGGTTGAATCAAAGGCACGCAGGTGTTCATGTATGTTCGCGTTTGTGTTCAGCCAGCCAAATTGAACACCTTGTGCCACACGATGCCATTTGCGGTCATGTTTGGTGTATTTGGAGCCGGTGTGTTCACATCTGGACACGTCAACGTGCAGGCCTCTTGAGTGAAGCACGTCTGCGAGTACGTCGTCCTCGGGTCCAACTCTGGGCTCTGCGCTGGTAGCACGGTCAGCCTGAAGCAGAACTGTTGCATTCTGTTCCTGTTAAGGTAATCAGTCGTGTAATTCATGAAGCATCGGACCTCTACAGCGCTGCTATTTACAGCTCTAACAAAAAGAAGGAAAAGCATGTGTATGTGTGTATATGTGCCTTGCTGTGCAAGTCATTCGCATGGATTTGGTCTTAGCTGTAACTGTGTTGTCTTCTCTTGGGGAATGTTGAGCGGGTACGTTTGTACTTTACCCCAGAGAACAGGAATAATTCCCCTGGTGGCTGACAGAAGCATTGAGAACCACGAGGCTCTTCCCATGAAGCAGCAGGCCCGCCCGCCTGAACACGTCCTCGGTCAGATCCAGACCCCCCTCTGGGAGGATGTGACTGGTCCAGATCAGCTTCCGCTGGTGCTGTGTGTGAGGACAGAGCAGCGACACCATCTCCCCAGCCTTCACATACACCTCTCTGGGTCTCCGGGGACACACGCCTGAAAAACATGCCAACAAAACTTTTAGAACATGATTATGAAACATCTTTCTGATTCTATTTAAAGAAGTAATTCCAGTTAAATGTAATGACAAAACCATTCAATTTTCTTATTTGCTTTTTCATTTATTTTCCCATATATGAGAATGTATTTCCCCGTAAATGATCCTTTGACATGACTGCGTTATGTCAGTCAGAATGATTAATTTGAGTGACTCATGACCACGTACAGCTGTTTCACAACCTCGTGTAACATAGTGAAAAGATGTACGTGAAATAGTGTCAGAATGCAGTTAAACACATTTTTCAAACCGTTCCCAACAAGTTCTGATGGTATATCAAGTGTGTGTGTGTGTGTGTGTGTGTGTGTGCATCATGTTTTGTAATTTACATCAATGACAATTCTAAATAAATGAATTCAAATCATTTCTCTCTTACCTGCTGATAAAACAGGGAGCAGGAGCAGAAGAGCCACAGATACTTCTGGTGCCATCCTAGCGCGCTCTTACATCAAGCACCCAGATGAATCCTGACGGCTGGTGTGAAAGCAACTGCCTTATATATTCCAGGTGTCAATGAACTGCAAAGCTTGAATTTGACCGCCTCCTGAAAAACTGGAAGTGAAAGCAGGCTTGAATGACATTTAACAGAAAGCTCTCTGACGCAATCAAAGGTCAGCACGGCTTCCATTAGTCAAGTCATTCTTGAAGCCAGGCCTGTGGTAGTTTAGGAGGATCTAAGTCTTACTGGCCTTTGTCAGCTGCAGGGAATGTCACATTTTTCATTTGACCATGACACGCACCTATGTTTACTCAACATTTCATGTGATTAAAAGATAAAAGATTCAACTTCCTGTACACAGAATAAGCTATCCTTTCAATTTAAGATAAAATGATTCAGTTTTACTTTTAAGTTTTAAGATCTCTTTTAGTCTTAAGATTTTTAGGATCAAATATAATCCTGACGGCACAAGTAGGACAAAGAATTTGTTTACTCATTTACTGTATATATGAGCAGCGAGTGTTTCCACACAGCATTCAGGATTTACGGTCAGTGAAATCAGCAAAGTCCTCCTAGTGCTGCCAGTGACCTTTGCCCCTGATTGACAACAGAGATGTTAACCTGTCTTCTCATGTCCGCAGCGTTTTTGTCTCCAGACCCAGCAAGACGGCTAACCTGTGTACTTTTATGTCATGACTCTTATTTTTGTGAATGGAGGATAGTGGACGCTAACCTCCAGCAGTGGAAGTATGACATGACTGCGCCTCCTCAGTCTCTGCTGAACTGTCACAGCCTCCAAACCTGGACATGCTGCCAGCTAACTGTCTGTTCTCCTCAGTCACACAACAAAGGTCCCCGGCGCTCGAGACTCCAGCCCCAGACCAGAGGAATGCAGGGGCGGAGGAGGGGTAGCAGGCGTAGCTGTACCAAATAAATGAAAATGTATTGGTATGTATTGGTGAAGCCAGATGTTAGCTGATTCAGTTATATGTTACGATTCAGTTCACACAACACACAAGATTTCTGTGATCGTTGGTTTGTGTTTGGTGGGAATATGTGTTGGTTTCAACAAATAAATAACTGTAATATTTAACCGGGACTGTAAAGCACTGACATGATCTTCAGGGACTGATATCTGAAATATTTGATAATATAATATGATAATATTCAACTTCAAGGAAATTATTTCATGACTGTGTGAACTCTTGAACTATTTACAGACTGCACCAATAAAAATATCAACAACAACAATAATAATAATGCATTTCATCTATCAGTAGTTATTCACTGTTCTACTAGGTCAATTTCAGTGCTGCCACTTAGAGAAAGAAATGAGTATTGCGCTGTTGCTAATTATAGCTGGAAAAAAGGGAGAAATTTTAACAAACGGAGGACGTTAAGACAAAAAAAGCATTTAAGGATGAGGCAGTGTACTTTTATTTAAGGCTGTCCTGAGTCCAATAAACAGAATTACAAAACGGTGTCCAGGCCTACTGCATATCCATCAGACAGGATGTCAAAATATTATGGATTATTCAAATATTGCTTATTGATTTATTTTGCTTCAGTTCAACATTTATAACTACTGTCAAGTTCAAATGTAGCGCTTTATGAAGCATTATTGGGTGATTAAAGTGGAGTCTATTTGGAATCTCTACTGAAAATAATGTTCACCTTTTTGGACTCTGTGAGGAGATCAGAGTAGATGGAAACCCCAACACTTCTGCTATGGTATGATGCTGGGCCACCATACCCCGGTTTAACATTTAAAATGACAACACAGCATAATGCATGGAGGCCAGTGTTACAGCACACAAGAGAGCGAACACGTACATTGTTTAACAAAGGTGGAAATATGTTGCTCCCCACAATTCTATGGAACACAGCTGAAGTATGGAATCACTTTATTTTAATCATTACAAATCTTTGTAGACTCTCATAAATTTAAAGATGTTGAAATGCAGAGGAAACCAAAACAAGATGGTGAGTATGTGGAATTGACATGGGAGGTTCATGCTATGGGGAGATTTAACGATGATAACTGACGCTGGACTGGAAGAACGGTCATCTGGCTGCAGATGCGCATTCTCCCATTAAAAGGTGAGTTTAGGCCTACAAAGCATTATTAGAAATGTAATAAAAATTCTTTATATTACTGATGCTGTGTCAGACTTTCCTCTCCGGGTGTTTCTTAGAGTCTGGATCAAGACAGGAGCCTTTGGGACTCTCTGAAGTGCATTGTGGAGATGTAAGGGGTGGAGAGCACCACCTCAGAGGACAGTTACAGAATGCCCCCCTCTGAGAAGCACACAGTACGAACAACATACCAGCAAGCTGACTGCGTGACCTACACCCACTCCAGCCAGCAAGTGACTAGAGGTTTGGGTATTTCAGTGCTGACTAACAAAATAATCAGGAAAGAAATGCAATAGATGTGATGACAATGAGAGTGAGAGAAGAAAAACTGCATTTGTCTCCAGTCTGTCATTGATTAGAGTCATTTTCGGCACCTCTGAGGAACAAAACGCTGTTTCCTGTGATGAAACCAGAGCAGACCTGAGCCAGAAAGCAGCACACCCATTCCCTCAGCCCCTTAACAGTCTGCTTTGCGTACTGGTCTCACAACTGCACGCACAGATAGAGTATGCACATGTAAACACACACACACAAAAGAGCATCATGTGTCAAACACACTACGTGTCAAAAGAATGTCATTTCCTACTTGTTATGTACTCTTGAGGCCTCCTCCCTTCCTGTTCCTACACACGTACATCCACACGCATGATTTTTCCCTTTCCACACTTAACTTCTCCTACCTTTGTCGAGACGGCCCTCCCTCCCGTGGCTCTGAATTGTTTCCAGTCTCTAGCGTAGTAGCTGCCCCAGATGACAAAAATACCTGTCTTCAATCATAAAGGCAGCTGGCACAGATGAACGGATTTGACAAAGTGATGTTATCAGTATGGTTTGGATAAAAATGTAATGACATCACAAATCCAAAACAGACAACTGAAAGTGTTTCATCTGCTCATTGTACTATATTAACATGACAGTTCTTAGCTTGAGCATATAGTAAAACGCATTTATTGTCCTATTAGCAAACAGTCCTGGATTTGGCGGTGCCTTTGTGAACACGTCGACGGCACGTTTGTGTCTTTCTCACAATGCAGTCCTCTCTGTTGCCTGTTTATGGTCAAACTATGTCAGCAGCTCCTCTCAGAAAAGAGCAGGAAATGTAAATTGCCTGTGCAGAGAGAGACGTGCATTTTAGGCAAGACTTTTTGCCATAAATACTTTACAGGATTAGCTGCCGAAGCCACAAATGCACTGACGTTAGAAGTGCTCTTATGCTTTAAAATCCTTGTTAATAAGGCTTTTTATAAACTGCAGCCGTCCGAGGACAGCTGTGGAAACATCAAAATAAACTTTCAGTGAGTCTGAAATTTGAGATTGTCCCCATCCTCCATTGCTCAAAACAATATCTTGCTTCTGCACAGACAGACTCAAACCTGCAAAACCACTTCAAAGAAGGTGCACTTTTCTTGCTTCTTCAAAGGGCCTGTGTGCTAATTCAATAGCTGAGCATCTGCAAAGTTCCTGGAATTACAGGAAACCCCAAACATGTTGAAGTAGTGAGCTGTTCTCTCTGCTTATCACATAGTGAAGATATTGCCAAACACACACTCTGCATAGCATAGCTGTCAACACAGTCAACTCCAGCTGGGCTGCACCCTGAAAGATGTCTCTCTCGTACAAAACATTGTGTTCTAGCAAGCTGCAGTTCAGGTGGACACAGGGAGGAGATATAGAGCGTTATTACTTATCTACCAGCTTGGCAGACGACCGTGTGTGAAAGAGCTTTATTACAGTTGCCTGCGCAGCTCATGAATGAAGTCACATGGGAACAACTGAGGATGTGAGAAAACAGGATGACGGAGAGCTGCCAAAGACAATCACATCAGATCACTTTTATTTATATGCCGCCTTTTACAATAAAAAAATTGTCTCTAGGTGCTTTACAGAGGCAGAAACCCAGAGCCTGAACCCCCAGGTAAGCACAGTGGCAAGGAAAAACTCCCTTTTAACAGGAAGGAACCTTGAGCAGGACCCAGCTTACAAGGAGGAACCATCCTTGCAAGGAAGAGGGAGAAGAAGGAGAAGAAGAGGGAGACAGAACAGAGAGAATAAAACATATATATATATATATATATATATATATATATATATGTTTATATATATATATATACACATAATCTGATCACGTTTGATTCATTTTATTCATTAAAGCAACACTTTCACTAGAATAAGTCTGATGGTGTAGATATGAAGGAATAGGGTTTTTTTTTGCTCGTGATCAGATCCCAAGTTTATGTAATTTTAGAGTAAAGTAGGTTTTGGCTCAAAGAATCAGTGCTTAAAGAAGCACCATGGAATTAAGCTGCAGGCTGACCGCGACCGATCAAAACCATCTTCCACCTCTATCATGCAGTGTCACTTTGCGGAAGCACAGTAGGAAATATTAAGTTGACTTACGCTCTTTGTTCTATAAGGGCAAACATCTGACCAGCCAATCACGTGGTAGAAGCTCAACGTCATGTTTAATCAAATTCTCAGCGGTTTTATGGCTACATTGTGGATATTATCACTTGCAGACATTCTGTCTGAATGAGGCACCGTGGCTTGTTTGTTCCCGACTGTGTTACTACAGTCGTCTGCCGCACTGGCTGTTACGGTCTGATGCGTTTTGGTCCGGGGAGCCCGGAAGCATGAATGGCCAGCTGGCTGGCTGCAGGACCGGCAGACATGTGCTCAGCATAGACTCCCTGGAGGCTCTCCACTCCAAAAGCCTTCCATTTCCCACAGACTCCATAAACGTGAACTCTATCCAACTCAAAAAATATATCAGCAGTGTTTTTTGGAATTTAATTTGGAATAATCTACTTGAGATCATCAGTTTATGGCAAAGTAAGAATGGGAAAGATTGGAGGTTTTCTTTTTTTCAAATCTGGCATTATTTTGCTACATAATGCTTAATTTCGGGCAAATGAGAGTTAATGTTATGCTCCTGTCCGTCTTGGTCAATGGTCCTTTTTTTCAGGCAAATGTTCTCAGTAGGGACGTTTCATGAGCTCACTAAACTCTCCACTCAACACCCAACACGTGTCGATACCTGGCATTAGGCCTTGAAAACATTTTCACTATGAATTTCCATTCCATTTACAGAAAACAAATTGCCCAGCAGAGGAAAAGATTAATCCGTATCAGGACAAACCCTGGTGCGTGGAAATATTTTAAAGCCATTACAGACAATAAACCATGGAGAACTTTACATCGCCCAGACAGGAAAAGAGAAAAATGCCCGGTGGAAAGCTACTGTACCACCAGAATAACACTGAAACAATATTTCCAGTGTAAGAACAACATGGAAAACCCCCCAGAATGACGCAGAGGTCTCCCTCCTGCTGTTAACATGCAACTTCCCACAAGGAAACTCTCATTAACCCGAAAGGCTCCGTGCATCCTGCTGATCAGCAATTGTGCTCTGGTTAAGGCGTTACCACGGCAACGGCTGTTTTATGGGAACAGGATTGTCCGGGCAAAGAAAGAGCTTCAGAGAAATATTCATCTATGGTGGATGCAGATGGAAAAACTCCTCTGTAGTTTATCTTACCTGACATCACGCAGTAGTAAAAGACTTTTCACTTATACAGAGAAGTTTCTGGAAAATAAGGAATCCAGCTATGGCGGGAAAAGGAATTGTGTGATTTATCTGATCATTTGCCAGTATTTTCCATAATTTCTGAACAAACATCAATATTATGTGGTATCTTTCAGTTTAAGAGTTCCTCGCTCTTATGTATCCCGAGGTTGGGGGACTTGACTGTCCTGGACCTATTGCTGTTTGATGGGTGAAAAAGTCACACAATATGGTCCTGACAGAAATCAGTGTTCTCTTTCAACTATTAACCTCTTTTTACTGACACAAGAGTGACTGAAAAAAGTAGATCGGTGCCATCTTAAAGTGGGACTGGACCAATATTAGCAACAGACAGACAAATTGCGCCGATCTGACAATAAGAATGCAGATAATCAGCCTTCAGTAATCGGCCTCTAGACCTCTCTAGACTTTAAGGCAGCTTCCCCTCTTCCTAACCCGAGCTCCTCTGACAGCGCTGATCATCCTGTTCTGATCCATGAGGAAAACATCGACTCTTGACTGGTTCCAATCCATTGTGTGAGCTGGTGGTGTTTCGGCTTGTGCCTTACACCCCCACCTAGAATCCAAAAAGATTGGAACTGCCTTATGAGCAGACCACTTCCGCCTGACTGGAAAAATGTAACCTCCGAGCTGTGATATCATCGGGAATATGCAAGGCGGGGATCTCTATAACATCACCATATTCATTACAGTGAATAGCGCTCATTGTCTTTGGTGACGTTTTGGTCGCTGTGAGTCAGAGGGGCATGTGGCAGTTCCGTGGGAAGCCATGTGCAGCTTCTTGGACGGCACATCTCTCGCCTGACATTTAACACTTACTGAATCACTTGGGTCTCCCAAAAACGTGCAAACGCCCATTAAACCACGAATGCAGAATTTCTCGGCGGGGGAGAGATATTATCTCTACATGTGGCCTGACTGGGAAGAATCCAGCACCTAAGTCCCATTAATGTGCTGCAGACCTAAGAAGACAGCTGTGAAAAAGAAGAGTGATGTTTTCCAGAGTTTAAAGTGGAATCAGATTCCCATGAGTCTCAGGATGTCTGTCACTTTCTCTCCTGCAACACTCGGGCACGGGCGAATGCTGGAAATCATTTGAAACAGGGTGGGGGGGAGTCGTGATGTGGGTTACGGTTAGGGAAACAGCTGACAATAATTGTGTCTTACTTTTTTTAAAAGAAAAGAAAACGTGGGGAAATCACATCTAAGAGAAACAAAATTGCAGGGGAGATGCGGGCTTTTATAGATGCTCACTTATCCTCTGGAATGTTTGTTGGAGAGAGGAGAGGAACATCTTGATCACCACAATGCTGATAATTACGGACATTTAACAATACACACGTCTTGCAGACAGCATGTGGAGGGAGGCACTGATGCATGCGGAGATGGGTGTGATACCTGCTGCATCACTCTGCTGTTAAAAATGTGCAATGTTCTCATCTTCTTATTTAAGCTGTGTCATCAGAGTGTTTTTCAGAGGCCCAGGACTCAGTGTTTTGGTTAACTGGGTTGTTCATCTGATTGTACCAGAGAAAATTGTATCCTACATGAAACCAAATGTAATCTGTAAGAACCTCACATTGCAACAAATTAGGACCGGAACAACCGAAATCCAGGACGCCTCATGCCACATCTTCCAGAGGGATGTGAGTCATTTCAACTAAACTCACGCAAAGTTCAGGGATTTACCCGGGATCACAGTGGACGACTCCTCTCCCGCAGGCAAAAACTGTCGAGAATATCTTAGTCACGAAAAGCACTTGTGTTTGGGTGGACACCGAGGGAGGAAAAGAAGGAAAACATCTGGAGGGATCTGATCTCTGTCAAACATTATAATTTTGTTTTCTGATTGCTGCCTCTTTGAGATGCCAGAGCTAAAGCAGCCAGCTAACGACGCGAGGATGCCAACGGTAAATAAAATCCTGCCTGAGCACGTGCAATATTTGCAACTGCGAGTCAAATCCCGCTGGCCACACCCTCGAACACATCACTGCAAATATGCTGCCGTAACAAGAGTCCACACTGAGCAAGTGTCTGCATGGGTGGATCGCTGAAAAATCCCTGCGCTTCACTCCAAAACAGAGCAGCAGGAGACGTCAGTGAGTCATCGCAAAGGTTTACGATCACCTGCTTTATACATCTGCGGAGGTTTGTTCTGTACTGACCTGTAACAGCAACAGGAACAGGAACACGATCCAGCCTCAGCAGCATGGCGCCAAATGATCTGCAGCACAGTGAGGAGGGCTTCTGAGGCTATGGCTGCCACCACAGCTGTGTTTCTGTTATTTTAGAATATTCATGCAACCTTGACATAGTTACTGACATTAAGAGGTTACTTCTACATTAAGCATTTCTTGTATAAATAAGTCCTCTGGTTAATATTCCGTCTGAAAATATCTCAGCTCATCTGTTGACATGAGGAGCTTTCCTCCCACATGGCAGACAATCTGCCTGTTTATAGTTCTATCAGAGTGCTATTTTGGGTGTTTCAGAGGTGTTTAGTATCGTGGGACAGAGAAATGTTAGAAATGTTGTAAAAAAAAGGAGTTTTGGTTCAAATAGAAATTAATATTTATGACATCTGCAGTGTTTGGGCATCCCTTTCATCAAGATGAAAAAAACAGCAGGACAGCTCAGTACAAAGGTGTTTCCATGGTTTATGTTCTCTGTCAACAAAGCAGATCACAGTGTGAGTGTGTGTGTGTGTGTGAGAGAGAGAGAGAGAGAGAGAGAGGGGGAGAGAGCGACAGACTCTGTTCAGTGTTCCAAGGGTGTTTGTTCCTGCAGATGTGACTGGTTACCTTTGGCTGGCCTTCATCATGGATGAAGTCTTCAAAGCTGCACACACACAGAGCTACTCCTCACCTCCATGTTCTGGTCCATCTTCTCCACGATGCCCCTATTTCCAAGACTGGTTCCAATCCATTGTGTGAGCTGGTGGTGTTTCGGCTTGTGCCTTACACCCCACCTAGAATCCAAAAAGATCAGTATATTTGATTTATGGAATGGAAATTGCATTATTTAATTTACAATATTAAGACATGTCACAAAACTACTGTCAACACTGAGCAACGCGATGGAAAAGATGACAGAATGACAGTAAGTTACAGCAAACAAATGTTTACTGAGTAAATTCACAATAACATTTACAGCAATTATAATGTGTAATTCAGGAGGCTGCAGTGACAAAAGGGCCATTTTTAATCAATAAACGACACAGACTGATGGTGCTTTGACACTCACTAGCAGCATATTTTGAGAGCGTTACTGCGTGACCACCCATGTTGGTGCTACCGGACACCATTTCCACAGTGAATATCTGATAAAACAGCCACTTAGCATGATTGTTTGAAGCCTAAACTCAGACTGACATAAGTTTAATTAAAGACATGATTAAACTGAAACTGGTGTATTCCGTACCAGAGTTTCCGTTCAGGGATTTGAACCTATACCTTACGTATGGACCTCTAACACGGTGACTCCTGGCGTACACTCACGTGGCCCCTGCAGCCTTTGCGGAATGCAGCCAGGGAAGTGAATCAGTGGGAAACCAGAAGACCAGGAAGAGAGCGGCTGGGTGACTGGAGATGTTGCCAGGAAGACCAGTGGCAGAGCGATCGTTATCTAGAGACAGGAACAAATGAGGAGTGGGACGTGGAAGCATCCGTTGTCTGTGAGGGATGGGAATATTCACATGCACACGGTGGCAGATCGGTCCTGATAAACAGGTGTAAAATCTGTAAATTCCATTCTAGTAGGACTTCCAAAGGCTGTTGTGGTTAATAAAGCTAACATGACGTGCAACAAAAAAGCAGCTGTGAAAGTTTGAAGTAAGTGTAAATGTAAAAATCAAAGGTTCATGCCAGCAGTTTTATTACGTTCATTCCATGAGCATTAAAGTTTGGCTGAGGTTCTGCACAAGATTTTACAGCAAATAGCTTCTCAAAAGAGCTCTGTGTTTATTTCATTTGGCCAAACAGCTGTTTCACAGCCTCTCAGGAGGAACTCGAGGACAGGGCCAGGATGGGAGAGATGATTCTAATACCGAGAGAGGCACTGACCCGGGAAAACAGGAACTGGACGGAGAGAGAGAGAGAGAGAGAGAGAGACAGATATCAGAAGTGAGACTGTCCCCACTTGTGGCTGTGGCCAGAAGTGAGAGGAGGAAGAGAGTGGGAGGAATAAAACAATTAACATGGACAGCACTCTGGGGAATGTCAGTTTCCTTGACAACAGTGAGCTTGCCAAACAAACAGGCCCTTTCATGACAATGCAAAACAGAGACAAACGTCTCCATTATCAGCTGACCCCACGTCGGTTCCAAGGTGCAAAAAACTGATTTTCTTAGATAAGAAATAAAAGAAAAACCTAAAGGAACACCCTCCTGCTCCAGATCGCAGCGAGAGAGCGGGATGTGTGCAGGTCTTAATTGTGTGTGTTCAGGGATGGGTGGGTTATTTAGAGCAGTGTTTAGTGAGCCAGCAGGTCCACCCTTTGTTCTGGCAGAGTTGCTCCACTATAATGGGTTGCAGGAGCGCCACTTGGATAGCTTTGAAGCAATACTCGAATTCTTTTACCTTCAGCTGTTTAACACCGACCAAATACAAACAAAAAAGTGATGTTTTTAGCAATTTATAACACATATTGATTATAATTTAATACTTTTATTGTATCTTTATATGGTAATAGTGAGGCAACATTTTAATCAAATTATCTAAAGAATATTGTATAGCTGGGAGATACTTTGGTGGGGAATAAACAGAAGAATCATGAGGATGATATCACATTAGGGAATGATTTTGTTTGGACAAGACAGTGATGGCGTCTAATTACGGTAATGGCATTTGTTTGGTCACACGTTGGCACAGAGAGCAGACAGAGTGATGACAGAAGGGAGAGTGTGTGGCCTCACCTGCTCTAAGGTGAAAGTGGATCAATAAGGACAATTAACATGTGCAACAGATCAATGATTCTCTACACGCTTCTCCAGTTCCTCTTTTCATCATCCTCTGCACAGTGGGCACTTCCTGTCTCTGTGATTTCAGCATGAAACAGGTCA
The DNA here is from genome assembly GCA_015343265.1 of Pao palembangensis. NCBI lineage: Eukaryota > Metazoa > Chordata > Actinopteri > Tetraodontiformes > Tetraodontidae > Pao > Pao palembangensis. The sequence continues at coordinate 14,101,377 of CM027081.1, forward strand.
CACATGTCTCCATCCAGCTGTTTGGTCACAACAAGCAGAGTCTCAAACAGCTCTGTGGTGCAGCAAAGGACTAGTAGCAATACATACAAATATCAACAGAGCATGCTGCTAAAGGCTGATTAAGCACCTGCAAAATGAACTTTATGTGCCCCCTTAAAAAGAACAAAAAGAGGAAAATCAGAAAAACCCTAAGGCTGATGGATTTTTGTAGATATTTGTATCGAATTGCATTAATTTATTTGTATGTATTTATTAATAAGGTGATTAACTAAGAATGGCTGAACAAGAAGAACTGTGCTATATGGATTTCAGTTGTATTCAGTATTTTTTATTTATTTATGTTTTAATTCCTAATCTGGGACGTTTAAAGACAATCGGAACACACCCTCTCGGTCTCTGGAAGATCTGTATGTGTTGGATTAAATCATGAGGGCTGGGTGAAGTTAGTTAATAACCAGCAGCAGCAGGGATGAGTCACATGACCTGCAGTGGTCTGATATACTCACTCTGGACGGCAGACGCGGCACTGCGCGCTCAGACAGACGGCGAAGGCAAGCAGCGCACGATGGTCCAGCTCCTGCGCGCATTTCGGCCGACTCCAAACCGCTGCGGGTTAGATAAAATCATCAAATCCTGAGTAGAAAGGCGAGAAAAGTTCTGTTCTGCTTTCAGGAATTCATACGTTCAATGTTCAGCCGCCCGCTCACCTGCAGAGGCAGAACCATGCGCTCCAGGGCTGCGCTCCCGCGGTAAGTGATCAGATTTTGAAAAGGCTGTGATTCGAGACGCCTTGAATGCAATGCATCAGTCAAAAATAATCATCAAATTGGAATATTTCAGCTGGGGAAAGTTAACAGTATTTTCAGGGAGCCTTGTAAAATCCTAAACATTTTCTTCTTTCTTCTGTTTCATTAAAAATTACTTTCTCAAAATTCATTTAACAGTTGCAATTATGGCTCTTCCAGTGTAGTAGAAATCCTAATAAGTCAGTTTTAAGATTTTTACAACCTGGGTGGGTTTCAATTCAATAGCTACTCATTTACAAACGATGGAGGAACTGAAGTGTTTAGGGTTTTCATCTTGAACCATCATTAGTACGGTGAAATAGCTCAGTGCAACAAAATGCTGTTTAGTCATTTTTTTTTCCACAAGGGAACGTGGGGAATTTTCCATGAGAACCCTTGATCCTTGCCCGGTCTGTCATATTTGGAGCATTAAATACACGGTGCATTGTACCACAGCCAAATTCCAGCTCTTTTTTTTTTTTTTTTTTTTTTTTTTTTAAAGGCCTCGAATATTTTTCCATGTCGTAAACAGGAGCCAGATATGCAAACATGTTCGCCACAACCACGAGGTCTGCACAAATGTTAGGTCTGCCAGTGAGTCAAGCCCTTTTTCATGTGAATGACTCAAACATCAAATTGTGCTGACGAGCCAAACGATTGATATTTCACAAACATTTGGTTATTTTCCTGCACAGCGTGTTCTTTCCACCTTCATGATTTTTTCCCCTGACCTTTCTACCCATATTCACAGGCTTGCTTCCGTCTTATTACTTCTCTTCCTTCCCCCTGTCCTGACATCCTCCCATCCCCGGTGGGTTCTCCAGCGTGTCCCTGTGGTCCTCCCGCAGCAGACAAAGGTAAAACCAGCTCCTCACTTCCTGTCTCGAGCCCGTCTGGATGTCAGCTCCTCCTGTGACCCTGAATGCCACAAGAAGGCCCCCCGCCCGAGCTACCAGGACCTGCGCGAGTTTCTGGCCTACGAGACCCTCCACTCCAACGGCCAACTTACTGAGACGGCTATCGGAATCTACGGCTTTAAGCCCGCTTCAACCACCAGCCCCGCCCACTCGTCAGGGTCATCTGGCAAGCATGCACAGCCACGTGTGAGGAGAAAGCGACAGATCTTTGGACATGATGGGCGCTTTAGCATTGCAGGACAGGACTTTCTGCTCAAATACCCATTTTCAGTGTCCGTCAAACTGTCCACTGGTTGCTCTGGTACACTGGTGGGGGACCGCCATGTCCTCACAGCTGCTCATTGTGTTCATGATGGTAAAAACTATGTAAAAGGAGCCAAGAAGCTTCGGGTTGGTTTTCTGAAACCTAAACACAGGGACACACAGCCATCCCCCTTTTACCCTCCATCCAACTTCACCAACCATGTGGAGGGTGGCCCCGCCCCCTACATCCCTCCAACCAACAACAAAATGAAGTTCCAGTGGATCAGAGCCAAACGCACGCACATCCCCAAAGGGTGGATTAAAGGAAATGCAAACGAGATTGGCATGGATTACGACTACGCATTGCTCGAACTCAAGAAACCCCACAAGCGCAAGCACATGAAGCTGGGCATCAGCCCCCCAGCGCAAAGGCTGCCCGGACGACGAGTCCACTTCTCGGGGTTTGACAATGACCGCCCAGGCCAGCTGGTCTACCGCTTCTGTCGGGCCGGCGAGGAGACGCCAGACCTGCTGTACCAGCACTGCGACGCGCAGCCTGGTGCGAGCGGCTCAGGGGTTTACGCCAGGATGTGGGACGGGCGGCGCCAGCGCTGGGAAAGAAAGGTGATCGGTGTGTTTTCCGGGCATCAGTGGGTGGAGCGTCATGGTGCATCTCAGGAATTTAATGTGGCTGTGAGAGTCACACCTCTCAAATATGCTCAGATCTGCTACTGGATTAAAGGAAACTTTGTGGACTGCAGAGAGGGGTGAAGAAGAGTGGATGACCAAGGACGCAGGAGCCATAGGCCCGCCACGTCATCGCACATTACACGGCAGTATGGGCTCAGCTTTGGAAGCCTTGGGAACATCACGTATTTAAAACGATAACACTGATGACCAAAATTGACTGCACTGAGCCCCCCAAAACACTCACACATATAAAACAACATCCATGTATCAGTCTTAAAACTGTAGGCTACTTTGATACATCTTCACCATGCCTTTGACTCCTTGCTTTAATAGAGAAGGTGTAAAAGTATACCTTATCATAAATGTGTGAATATGTGAGCATATCGGGGGTGTAAAAAAGAAAACAATCAAAAACATCCCAAATTGCCTGCCAAGAATTGTTTTGCCAAGTTGCCAAGATCAGCTAACGGTAAATATAAGTCCCCCCCCCCCCTTTTTTTTTTTCCTGCACATTCTAGGAACTGAGAAAGAAATATTAGTTACATTTGATGGTCACCAGGGAAACCAGAACAGGTTTTGAAACACAGAAGTCATCTTATATGCTTCTTGGAAAGGGGAAAAAAAAACATCAGCAGATGCTAAAATTATCTGGAAGAAGATCTGATCCAGAGCATGGAGCGAATAAGAAACTATGTATTGGTGGTGCTCAGATATCAAGGGGCAGGGCTGTGGGAAACACTTAAGAACGCGTCAGTCTTTTTACTGTGCTAATACAAAAGATTGTATTGCGAAAACTCGCTTTTCTACTGATGATTACACTTTCTTTCTGGTGAGTGAATGTAAAGTCAGCTACCAAAGGTCTCACAAGTGGCTCTGCAGAGCAACCGCGTATCTCCTGACAGCGGGGGGACACGTTGATGTACTAACATTCTGAAGCGTACTCAGCTGTGCCAGTGCCAGCCGAAGTTTGTACTCCGGACGCAGGTAATTCCTTTCAAGGCTTAACGCCTTTGTTGAATATCGTACTATGGTGCCTAACTCCCTCTGGTGGCTCATCTACAACATTGCAGGCATGCGCAACAGACAATGGGCACCTTGATAACAGCCTCAACAAGCACTTTTTACTTTCTTGTGTTAACATTTGTGACAATGCATCGTTACCTGTTTTGTTTAAGAGTGTTTCTGTCATTTAAAAAAAAAAAAAAAAAAATCAAATATATGCTTTTTCCCCCATGCGTTTTCCATGCGCGTGTATACAAATATGATGTAATTAGGACATATTAAAACACTGTTTAAACACCACTTGTTTTATTTCAGATGTCAAAACATTTCTGAAATTCTGTTGGGAAAACTGAACACCGTAAAAAGACAAAATATGACAACCAGCTCCAATGATTTGTCCAGCACTGATGCATCTATTAACCAATTTAACCAGCAGTTTGGAATATGGAATAGTACATGCACACACAAAAACATGACAGATTTCTTTTTTTTTTTTAATCAAGCAGAGATTAGCATCATCAGCATCAAATTCACTTTGTGGTCTGGGGGTGATGTAATCTGAGAGTGTTTTGGTTCAAATCCAGAAAAAGCTATTCAGTTACTTATTTAATTATAGAAGCATCGGATGAACCTTTTGTACCTTAAGACAAACTTTAAAACCGATTTGGTGCAATTATACAGACATTCCAAGTCAAATCAGCAGCAGCAGCATTAAGCCAGAAGGTGAAAACAATCCTTTAAAGTGGAGGTTTTGCATTATGTGGTTGATTAAAGGTCTGTCTCACAGGGAGAGTAAAAAAAAACAAAACAAAAAAAAAAAACAAAACATGGGCACAATGTGGCATTCCTGTAGCATTAAAGAGTCCTCTGAGGCACAGAGAGAAACAGTGGTGAGCATGTGCTTGCTGGTTCATCTGGAGAACAATGTTCTGTCACCACACAGGAGCAGTTTAATTTAGAATATCAGCAAAGGAAAAAACTGAATCTGTTGTGTTGGCTTTGTCATAAAATAAAAATAGAGCCCAGGCTGCCGGAACCTATTCACTGACTGCAGACTGGAACCTGTGAAGGCTCATAACGATTCTTCTTGGTGTTCAACAAAGACCAAAGTGAAAGGCAGACTGCTTTTAACGCCATTCTGGAAGCAGGACATACACACAATTACGGTGTGATTGTGTGTATGTCCTGCGGTGACACACTGTCTTCACACTCAATCATCCTGCGAGGCCATAGCTGAAGGCTGGAAAACTGTTATGTCCACAATTGTATCATCAGATAATTTGGTTACAAGTCACATTTGTCATCTTATCTACTTCATTCAAGCACCCACTGACTGGAATAAAGAATGACGGCGAAGGACTGTGACTGTCTGGGAAGGGCCAACTGTGCAACAGAATTACAGTTGTTTGTACGCAAATGTTCATATCTGTAATGACTGGTGCAGATAATGATCGCACGATGACAAGATAAAAAGAGGAAATAAACAAATCAGGCTCTGGAGAAAAGTACCTGCAATAGCTGATCGTCTGGTGACGCCTGAGAGGGGGGCAGTGGTTGGGAACTGGGCTTGCTGGTTTAACATCTGGAATACTCTGTAATGTGACCAACCTGCTCATTCTTCTCAAATCAAAGGTGATGACGCGTGGAAGGGCGAGCGTCTGCATCCATTCCAGTACAGGACCCCTCGTCTCACTCACGCATCTGGTTAGACTAACAGAAGTCGCATCGGCTCTGACTGGCCACTTGCACTCTTTGGTGAAAGTCACTTCTCGGCATTCCCTAACCTCGCCTAGCAACAACATAACGCGCGATGTCAATGTCACCAATGGGAAATACCAGATGCAACTTGAAACAGTATACAAAATAAAAAATATTCTTTTAAATAGTTTTATATAAACATTGCATTAAAAATAGAACCGTATCAAAACACGAATGTTTTCACAGTCTCTCCGCTGACACCAAGAGCCCCGCATCCGATGGACTGCAGCAGACCTCCACCCGTCTTCCCTCAAGGTCCAGAGTTTGAGATCTGACCGAAGATCCTTTACTCTGGCTTGAGCCCCAAGCTGCTGGAGGACAGAGGGTAGGAGTAGGCTTTGCCCAGCACGATGCGGTCCCGCAGAAGTTTAAAAAGGACATAGTAGTTGCAGCAGAGTATAAGGCCCAGGGACAAGGTGTGGTTCCATCGTTCAGAGCGCAGGAGAGAGTATAGCTGGTACAAAACCACGCTGGACTCAATCCAGATGAGCAGGTTCAGAATCCGCAAAGGCTTGTGGAAAAGGAACTAAAGTGCAGATCAGAAAAGGAATGAACATAAAAAAAATGATCCAACACTAATATTTAGAATGTAGCAGCTGATCTTTATGGATAAACACTAGAACTATGGAGGGGAAAAAAAAAAAAAAGTTTAGACTAGATTATTAGAGTGCCTGAAAATGAAATCTCAGGGTCTGGGACAACTTGCTCCTTAGCCGTGGAGACCAAAACCGTTTTGATTTTTTTTGTTTTTTTTGTCTTAATAGTGCTACAAAAAAAACAAACAAAAAAAAAAACTGTTTCAGCAAAACAAGGCGGAGACTTTGGAACTGCCAAGTCCGGATATAAATGTATCTCTTTTGTAAACATCTTTGCAGTATTTTAAACAGGACTCTGCTGCAGAGATGGGCAGCTTCTTCTTAGCTTAGAGCTGCTGCTTTAACGATATCAGAAATACTCACATAAAACCTCGCATGGGAGACATCTGAGGGCAGAGCCACATTATAAGGCCCGACGGCCTTGTACAAAGATCGACTGTGTCGTACCAACACTCCTTGGGGCCAAATGGTGCTTTCTGACCATCTAAAAACACACATCCAGGCCACAGTTACACACACATGTATTTGTGCAAAAGGATGTTTTACGAGCGTAAACACAAAGGGACGCTCACAAATGCTGAGGTGCATTGCTGTAGGAGCCGTGCTCCAGTTTCTGCCAGCGGCCCAGGTGAGCGGCTGAGCGGTGGAGCAGGTCGCAGTAGCTCGGGGGCAGCAGCTGACTCATCAACATCACAAACGCATTGATCCACACCATAATCAGATGCTCGCAAGACCAGCGCATGTCATAGTACTGAGTGCTCTGTGGACATACCACACACACACACACACACACACACACACACACACACACACACACGGACTCAGCCACTAGAATGAGGATTTAACAGCATGAGAGAGAGAGTTGTATCACAAACGTCTGACAAGAGAAGCACAGAATTGTTGTAAAGACAAAAACTGCACCAACCTTGACAAAGCAGAGAGGCAGGAAGGCAACATAGTAAGCGCTGAAGAGGGAGTTGAACAGTACTTCTTTGATTCGCCGATTAAAGTCGCTCTTCAGCTCCTCCACCTCTGCCCGAATTAACTCTGGTGTGTGAGAATGTGTGTGCGGCGGGCAAGTGTGAATGGGCATGTGTGGGGGGGTTGAGAACTGCTGCCTTAGGTTCTCTCTTATTAAAAAGAGGAAGTCTCTTGGTCTGAAGAAAGGCGTCTCTGCGACTTCAGTCTGCTGGGGCTCAGCCTGATAGTCGCAGTCTGCTGGTGGCGTTTGGCTTTTACTGCCCTCCTGATGAAAGCAACAAAGTGGGACGTACACGCCAAACCTGCAACACAAAGAGAAATATTTTCCTTCCACTGCTGATCAGAGGCCGGTTGGGACCAGCCACTCAGGAGTGAGGGTGACGGGTATGGAGAAACTCACGGGTATCCCAGGAAGAGCAGGTTGAGCACAGAGTGGTTTCTGCAGAGGTTGACCAACGTCCAGCAGAGCACCCAGCCGCACATGGTCAGCAGGCTGAGCCGAGCTGTGAGCAGGAACACGTAGCGAAGCAGCGATCCACTGCTGCTCTGAGACACCTTTAGGAGACAGACGACAGAAAGAGCACCGGGGCTGTTAGAGAGACTGCGACGGCAGCACCGAGCTGCTACACAAATTCTAATTGCACAACTACTCGCCTCTGAAACTATAGTCCAAACAAGCCTCCTGGCTAACATGACTGTGATGAAGATGGCCAGGTGGTAATCCATAAGATGGAAGTTCTGAAGACGTAAGAGGAAAAGATACTTTTTAAAAACATTCTCCATTCTTCACCAACTTCTACACGGAAAAGGCTTTGAATAATAACAGGCATGATTTTGTAGCATGTAGCTGTTGTAGCATGATTTTTCTTCTTAGAGAAAAATCATGCTACAAAGCTAGCATTGCGTGTTTTCTTACAAGCGAGGTAGAGGCAGCTGGATGGCTGTACGGGTACCACCAGACTGTCCTGTAGATGTTAATGTACTGGACAAACAGCGCAACCAGCAAATACAGAAAGAGCAGGAACTCGAAAAGCAGGCTGCTGTCCAGTGGTAGTTCGGGGATCCTCGAGTGGCGCACCGGCTCCGGAGTGATGAGGGCCGAGAGCGGAGGCGCAGAGAGACCCATGGAATTACTGATTCTGAAGGGGGGCGAGGGGAGAATGTGAGTTTAGGACAGTGAGCTTGTCGCACACACAGGCATCAAATTGAGTAAATTTAAAAGGTAATTGTGGCAGCGATGTTAAGGACAATTTATAACATTATGTTGCTGCTATAATAAACACTTTTGAAATAGCTTCATCAACCCTGTCAAAAGCTTAAAGACAGATACTGCTTTATAAATCTCTCTTATCAACCAGCAACATTTAAATGTGTTACCGGTTGCGGAGGCCCGTGCCATTGCCAATGTTGCCTCCAACTAGAGTCTGCAGGGACGGCAGAGCAGCGCGACTTAGCTGCTGTCTGCTCGGACCCCTGCGGCCTCCTGGCATGCTTGCCAGCTACCGCGGCAACCACAGATGCTGCCCACCAACCAACAGCTGCTGGGACCCCACTCGTTCTCAATGAGCCACCGTGTACAGCCAGGGCACTGGTGAGAAGGGAAAACGAGCAAAGATTTAAACGTGTTCAGCACAATTATCTGAAAAGTTCAATTAGAAATGCAGAATTATACAGCAATGCAGAATTTCGGCTGAGAATCCATTAAATGTTATTGATCATAACTGTGATCATTTAAAGATCAACCAAACAGATCTTTGTCCTGTTCAATGATTTGGATTAAACACAGATAACAGCCGTGTGTCCTCAGGAAACCCCAATCACTTCTGAAAATGTGTTGCCCTTTAAACCAGTTCTACATAACGGCTGTAAAAAGGACAAACAATAAGGCTGGCCCTGACAGCCTGGCCTGACGGGTCAGCCGCCGGCCCTCCCTCGCCGTCACGGGTCCTCATCAAACCTGGATGGAAGACGCAACTTGTTATCGTGACATTGATCACGCCAGAGGGACGTTTCAACACGCGGCAACCTTACTTTGCAGGGGTAGGTTGTCATGAACGCTCAATGATCCTGATGCATTGCTCGTTTATTATTTCTAAGGAATAAATACACTGCAGAAGTAGAGATCAGCTAGTCCTTCATCAGACAGTAAAAACAATTTTGTTTCAAAATCTATTCATCTGAAGTCTAGGACAACTTTTCCATTGTTATAATTTTATAATCCTGTTGACGTCCAACAGAAAATGAGGCTACAGTCGCATTACGAAACCCAGATCGATTTGCATGTTGTCTTCTGAAACCAAAAACATCTGCTTCCATCTAGGCTAATTTATTTATCAGTCAAACAGAGAAAATCAGTCTGTTTTAGAAAAGATATGCTTGGCCTTTGACCCTCTGGCTGGCTGCAGGCGAAGGAAGATCGTCAGATCCTCGCGTTATGTTTTAGCAACTATGGCTAGCTGCTGGCCAGGTTTTCGTTCACATCGAGCTAAAAATAATCCACTGCGAGTCACCTGAGGATGAACATACGCACACATCTATCAATAAAATGTTGTGGAGGTCAACCACAAACTCCCAACTTAGTTACAGCAAAGATAACTAAATAATTTAACCACCTCTAATCACAAAAGTGATGCACTAGACAACGCTAGTTTAATTAATTGAGGCATTTTAACAGAGGACCAAGCAGAAATGTACCCAAAGCTGAAAAACAGGACCAAAATCCACCACAAAGCTTGGCTGATGGCAACAGTTCCGCACGCCACTAAAGTTTAGCATCAGACCGGCTCATAGGTGGCCTGTCTGCTTACAGCTGCAATGAGAAACAATCTCCTGGAGATGTTTAATGGGACCTATTATAAGTGTTTCTGGATGAAAGGAATTCCTCATTCAGGAGTTAGGGTATTTAAGCATTGAGCGAATGAAATGTTCACTGAAATCCGTAACTGGCCTCACCAATTGAGACATTATCTGATGTGGATAGCAGCTCTTTCTTCACAGCCCTTGTTTTGACTTGTCATAACTGGATATAGAAATATTAACAATGGCTTTTCAGGTATGCCAGCAAACCACTGCAAACAATACTGAGGACAATGCAGCCCTTACTTAAAGTTATACTGTAACTTTGAGGTTTTTACCATGTTTCTAACAATTATTTCAACTTTCAACAACTGATAAATCTCTACTCAGTCCAACTGTGAACTATTATTTTTTTCTCTGTACACTTTTAGCCAGATTTGTGTCAATGAATCAAAAATGGACTCTGACAGCTAAACAATACCTACCTTTGGTATTCATCATCAAACATGGGCATTTTAGATTGGATTTTGTATCAAAGAGATTTGTGACACGCTGAATATCCTTGTGCGGTCTTCCAATTTCAAAGCCAACTGAAGCTGAATCGTTTCAGAGGGAACACAAACTGGTAATGATAATTTCTGTTGGTCAGTAAAAACAGGAACTGTAAGACTGTGACCATAACTACGGAGAGATTGCAGGATATTTTTACGCAATGTGGAAGTGCAGTGCGTTTTCAGGCTTTGAAACAAACTCTTAAAAGTGGATAAAAAGAAGGAAAACCGTTGAGCTAGAAGCTAAAAATTGCTCGTATATCTCTGTTCGAAAGGTTTTTGGCTCACTAAGACGACTAAGGATGATGTATAACTAAATAATGAGGATTGTTGACATACGCCGCACAACCTGGGGGCATCGCTAGGTTAGAACCAGAAGTAGGCAAGCTGGTTGCTAGCAGGTGGATGTCAAAACTAACGAATTCTGCTTTTACAACTCTCCGTAAATCCACTACTACTCACAGCACATCGACAACATACGGGAGGGTGAAGTGAACGAGGATGCATCAGTCAGTTGTGAGGCTTCCAGCTCGACAAGTCCTCAGTGAACAGCCTTTCAGTTTCAAAATTCCGAACTGCACCGACGTGGCGACGCGCTACAGGGACGATGGTGATGCTCAAGGGTCGCTTGGTCTTTGGTGGAGGACATATAAGGGCTTTTAAAGTTTGCCACGGGCTTTAGGAGCAACAGTGTTAAATGCGCTGCACAGACACCGACGTGGCAAATCCGCACCTCCTCTCGCTGCGACGTCATCATTGCGCGGCGAAGCTGCTCTGCACAGTCGCAGTTTGACCAAACTTTTTTTTTAATACCATGAACTTTTTTTTTTTAGCAGTGTGAATGCAGATTACACATTTGACCATGAATTATTAAACAAGCAGCAAACTATATGCATACACCCTTATAATGGTTAATCTTATATTTCCAATATCTAAAAAGATACTTACGTTTTGCGCCTGGTTAATCTTGATACTTCTGAACCTTCACATATTTGTCTGTAAAATAGGGTGACCAGATTTTCAAAATTAAAAACAGCGACACAGTTTTATATATTTATGTGTGTGTATATATATATATATATATATATATATATATATAGAGAGAGAGAGAGAGAGAGAGAGAGAGAGAGAGAGAGAGCAAATTCTCACCAAATATAAGAGATTTTATTTTACTCAACTGAGGTGATACAACTTGGAAACAACTTGCTCTCTCTTTGTTTAAAAATAATAAGACATTGCTGTAGTGTATGTAAAACACCATTGCTTGGCCAAAGAAAACGTGGCCACTAAAACAGACCAGAATGTATAACATTTTACCCTTTTACCCCATTCTACCATTTGACCCTTAGTGTGGACCTTTTTTAGGAAGATATGGTTTGCAATGACCCTTTTAAGAACTCAGACCAACTATCGTGAAAGTTACCCTAACACTAACGAGCAGTGCTTTTAAGGTGTCCAGTCCCATGCGGTTTCTTGGACCAATGAGCATCAAGCTACAGACACGCGGAGAACGGCGGATCTTTTTAATTGGTTCAGATTACAGATCGCTATGACAACTGTGTGATTGACATGCACATGGACCAAAGACAACGAGTTTCAACCGGAATGCATAGCCTTAATGACTTGCTACCTTGCGTAGCGTGTTATTGATAAGAGCAAAAAAGAGAAAAAAACGGGACGCCATGGACGGACCTTGCGTAAAACTGGGACAAAACAATGGGGCTGTTGAAATCCACAGGGACACGGGACACAAGGCTCAAAACCGGGACGTCTGGTCACCCTACTGTAAATTAGAGGTTGTTCCGGTGGTGGTGGGGGGTCACCTACATACGTCACAGGAGAGGATGAAATCACCTGTTTCGGGGTGTGGTCACAGATCAGCCAGGTCTCCATATAGATAGACAGATGAGTTTCAGCGTTGTGCACGGGAGGAGACAGTAAGCGTTTGTTTTAGATGTATTAGGAGGACTATTACCTGTAGTTCATCATTTTTGGTTCTGACCTGCTCATTTTGGCTCCGCTGGTTTTGTGAGAAACGCTGAAGTTGTCACCATGCGGAGATTATTTGCTGCACTCCTCCTCCTGTCGATTTTGAATGGTAATGCCAGTTTTACAAATCTAATCTCACTGTAACGTTTGGTTTGTGTTGAGTTTTAATGAATTAAATTAATTCGGTGATCCCAAATTTGTACCGAAACTACTCAAGATGCCGATATCGGTCACATGACAGTCGTGTTTATGTGTCACAAAAATGGAATCTTGTTTGCGGCAAGTCCAGTCTTCTTATACAGTTTAATTTGGATATTTAAAATGATGACAACAAAGATATGTTGAAAGGATTCTCTTGTTAATATTTAAAAGTAAAGCCAGTCAGTTTCATTCCAGCTTTTGAATGTTTGGTTGGTAGTTTCACAGTAAGCTGTTTCCTGTGGCTTTGTCTGTGACACCAGTTTTTCTGGTTCTTCCACCTTTGAAATCAACTCCTCAGTTGTGAGAGACCGATGCGCACATTCAGTTTTCGCTTAATAAAACTCCCAGTCTGAACTGCCATCACTGGCACATGTTTTTGACGCACAAAACACAATTATTCCATCTTAAAGACTCGTTGTGGTGTGTGTGTAACCCTTTTTCCATTCCCTTGCAGTGTCGGTGTGTATTCAAGTCATTGTTCCTCAGCAGCAACGCAGCACGACTCTGTTTGCTTCAGTGACTCTTCAGTGTGATTACTCCACTTCTGCAAGCCTCCAAGATGTTCTGGTCACGTGGAAGTACAAGTCTTTCTGCATGGACCCTGTCCTGCAGTACTACTCCACAGGTAGGAATGCACACGGTATGAGTGATGTGGAAATTCAAGGTTTATTGGCATCAGAGGAGCTAATACTACGCGGTAAAGAATTGAGTCACTCATCTCATTCTCGTGTTTTTCACAATGTCATGCTTTTCAGTCTGTAGTCCTTTGGAAAAAGGATTGTTTTGACACAGAAAAAAATATTTGAACTTTAACTCAAGTGTTGCTTCTACTTGGCAGCATATCAGGCTGCTCTGCAGCTGGGACAGGACCCGTCCAATGACTGTCCAGACCGTCAGCGCACAGTGCGCACAGTGGTCCAGAAGAGAGGAAACAATGAGGCCATTCTTGGAGTAGAGTACCGCGAGCGCAAAATCTCTATTCAGAACAGTAAGTTTAAAGGCTGTATGGCCTCATCCAATGTAGGTTGATGCTTCAGCGTCCAGTTTGAAGCTTGATCTGTGAAAGGAACAAAATGCTAGTTGTGTCCTTTTGCGTGTTTGCCTGTGTTCAGAAGCAGATCTGGTGATCAGTGAGGTGATGTGGTGGGACAACGGGGTGTATTATTGCGCTGTGGATGCTCCTGGAGACACATCTGGAATTTCAGACAAGGAAGTCAAGCTCATTGTTTACCGTAAGTAACAGAAGCAGACATTTGCCCAATCAAACAATGGCTGATTTTTACCGCAGCTTTAAAAAGCGCCCATCATTTCCTTCACTATATATCTTCCTGTCTTCTCCCAGACTGGCTAACCGTGTTGTTCATAATCATCGGAATCCTGCTCCTCATCCTCCTCTTTTGCATCTGCTGCTGCCAGTGTTGTCCTCAGAAATGCTGTTGTTATGTCCGCTGTCCCTGCTGCCCCCAACAGTGCTGCTGTCCAGAAAAAGGTAAAGAAATGACCCTATTAATGAAACTTCATTAGCAACAAAGAGGCTCTTACATCTTAAGCAAAGGGGTGGAAAGAGTATGCACACGTAAAAGCAAGTCCTTTACATCCTTGAACATACTTAATAACTTTCTCCTTATCACCTGCTATCTTGCCATCAAAGCCAAGTTATCATTGTCAAGTCTCTTTTCATCTTTCAGCCGTGATGCAGCATCGTATGATGAAGGAAGCTCAGAGGGCCATGTTTCCATGGATGGGGGGACAGCCGGTTTATGGCCCAATGAGCCACGCCTCCTCGCAGATGAACCCACTGCTCTACTCGGGTACACAGACATTTATTGATGTTTTAATGACCTCTCCGTTTCTTGAACATCATATTTAATTTCCTCGCTCTGTCTCTCTTCATTTTTATCAATGTTTTTCCACCATCCAGGATCTGTTTCAGGAAAAAACATTCCTTTACAGCCTATGCCACTCCCACCTCCCCAGTCCTTGGCCTACAGTATGCCCCCTCCCAGCGCCAACGGTAACCTCACTCCTGCCAACACCAATCATATGCTTGATTACCTGGAGAGCCAGGTGAGGGGGATGGACATGACGAGTCCTCTTCTACAGGTATGTCCTGCCGGTGTTTTCTAGTATTTTAGGTTTATCTTGGCTTCACGTTATCTTTATTTTTCTACAACAGAGTAGTGCTTATTGTCTGTATTTACCCTTGGACTAAATTTTTCTCCATCAGGCTCCCCCACCTCCACCAAACCACATGCAACAGGTCCCACATCCTCACCAGCACATGCCTACTGCTCTCCCGTTTTCCCCCGGTCCTCCCAGCATGATCTCTGCCCTTGATGATGGCCCCACAGAGCGTCGCATCATCACTCTTCCGCCAATAAGAGAGCAGAGGCCGAACAGGAACCCACCGCCCGCTCCCAAGACCCGCCCGCCCAGCTCCAGCGAGAGCAGCCGCAGCGGGTTTGGCCGCCACGATGAGCGGGGTGCGGCGAGCAGGCGATACCCATCGCCCACTAGGTCTAGAGGCATTCCCAGGAGCTACAGCGAAGAATCGCTGGATGGGCGAAGCCACAGCAGGGCACGAGCAGGGATGGACCGCCCCCGCTCCCGTTCCAGGGATGATCTCTTTGATGGCAGATCCAGAGGAAAATACTCCCCTCCAGCAGGGCAGCGCTCCAGAGGGGGCTCATGGAGCTCTGATGATGAGGATAGCAGTCGGAGAGGAGGGGCTCGGGGAGGACGAGGAGGTGGAGGAGGATGGGGGGACAAACCACCCATCTACACTGAATATGAACCTGGACAGAAAGCAGGAGCGCGCTACAGCGTAAGAAACACACTCCTTTAGGTGATGCATACATTCTGAAGACCACGAAAACACACTTGCATCAGGAGAATCGTTCGCATAGAGAAATACAGAAAGAGCCATGCTGATGTCCGGTGAATCTAAAGTTGGTGTATCTCTCCCAGGACAAGAGTTCTCGCAGTGGCACCAGCATCGTCATCTGAACCCTCCAGCTGTGAAGTGCTCTATGACCTCAGATTTACAGTGTGCAAACCCTCCTAAAACTGGAAGCCTTTTTATCCGGCGACTGGTAAATGATGCGTGAAATTCGTGATTCCTAAAATGTGATTTTGTGGGATTCACAAGTTTAGACTTGCCCATTTCATGGTTTGCAGGTGTGTAAACATACCAGTTAAAAGTAAGAGACATCCTGGATTCAGAAAACTGAGAAAGCTTTTTTACTATTACTGTTGAATAGTGTGATTATAGCCCTGTCTGCTCATTCAAAAATGTAAATATTTTGAAGCGATTGGGACTGAAGGCCTTGTTACATTGTTTTGTTTTTTTTTAATATATTAAATATTATTAGCTTTGAAATATCTTTACTCAGGTCTGTTTGTTTATGTATTCTCATTTCTGAGAAAAAGCCACCAAATACAACATATTACCAATGTCAGGGCCATGACAGGACATATCTGCCAAGAACATAAATCATTTAATATATATAGAAATGTAACTTAAATCTAATGTTTTGTAACGTTTTTCCACATCCTCTTGATATTGCACATTTGCTTTACAAATGTTTTTACGGAAAGTGACTGTCTTTGTACATATGGAGATTGTGCACTTAGTGCTTCTAAATACTCGTAATCCTGCAAGTTAATATGCGTGGAGCTGATGTGGGAGATGAACTGATGTCAACTTATTAACTTCAGTACCATATGATTGTTCAGCTCTGGATGCTTTACTGGGCTTCTTTTTTGCATTTTTTTGGAGCTGAACTTAAATTTCTTGACATGTGGCACATTCATTTCCTACCTGTGTTGCTTGTTCTGCTTTGTTCTACACTGTAGAGGCTGTTTATTAATTAGTATTACCAATAAAAATGTTGCCTTAATGGCAAACTGTATTTCTACATCTTTTTTTTTTTTTTTTTTACCTCGAGCAGTAAAGCTTTAAGTTTTTCATCCAGAAGGGGAAGAAAAGGCCACGATTTGAGCTATTACTTTTACAAAAGATTTTATGATTAAAGACCTATAAATCAAGCAAAATTCTGTAATAATAAAACTATATTACAAGACAACTCCATTAATCCTACATTTCCCATGAGCCATGCCATGACATCTATGTGCCACAAAAGTTATGGGTGATATTTAAAAAAAGTCCATTCACTAGAATGGCATTATAAAAGTGGGAATACAGCCTGACCAATCAGAGTTTGAGACTTCCCGATACGATGCGGCTGAAGAGCTGAGCTGTCATCGGCGTGTAACTCTTCTCCCGATCATCAAGGATGTAAAGAGGGTCCTGAACGACCGCTGGGTTAAAACCCTCCTCCACCAGCTTCAGCTTCATCTGCTTGAAGGTTCCCGTCACCTCCAAGACATTCTGCATGGAGAAATAATACTCTGGTTTTAGAAACATCTGTGATCACACACTCATCATTCAGAACACTGCGGTGTGTGTGAAATGGAATCACCCGTATCCTTATAAAGCGAGGCCGAGCGTATGAGGGGAGATAGCTGACCATATGGTTATATATTCTCTTCCCATCAAACTGCTCCCCTTCTCTTACAGTGACAGCTGCCATTCCAATCCGTCCCTCGTGGCCTGCATTGCCCAGCAGACAAGGAGAGAGTTGGCTTTGCTGATTGCAAAACAAGTTTATTTCTTTCACCCTATTGAGGGAAGAACCTGGCACTTGGACTCCGTAAACGTTGGCCTCTTTGAGACAACCACTCATCGTCAGGATGTCCGACACTTCAGTCGTCGCTACATTCTCACCTTTCCACCTGTCAAGACCAGCGGGTTACAGCAATTAGAGCGGAGAGCTGCAAATGTGCGAGCAACAAGCAGTGTGTTCCATAAGAGCGTGTAGTAAAATATGGAGATTAATGTTTCAGAATTTCTTAAATTAAACTGACACAATTCAGCTGTTTTAACTTTATTTTTGCATCTGTTTTATATAAAAATCCACATCAGTAATATACCTGAACGTGTCACCTATGCGATCCTGGAAGTAAATAAAGTTGTCGCTGTCGATCCTCATCAGGTCTCCGCTGTTGAAGTACAGATCTCCTTTCTTCAGAACATTGCGGAGTCTTTTCCTCTCAGTTTGTTCCTCGTTCTGGACATAACCAACAAAAGGGGCAATACCTGTGACCTTTGACACCAGCAGTCCCATCTCACCTTAAAAACAAGAGAATTAGTATTTCACATGGACAGTAGATAGTTCATGTGTGAAAACGGCAACACAGAACACAAAAATAAGACTTAAGTACAAACATGTCTTTACCTTTGGGTGACTCAACACACAGGCCACTAACATCACGAACTGGTTCATCCCGCTCTAAATCATACTGGATCAGAGTGTAGGGAAACAGCTTCTACAAGAGGAAGTCAGGAAAACAAGACTGTTTTGTTGCCATTACATCATTACACTGATAGCAGCAGAAATTGTTAAAAGGATTTTCAAATATTTTCAGTAACCCCCTCCATAAAGCTGATGCCACACGTGATCAGTGTTTCAGAATGTGATTTACTGCAGCTCTTAACATTTAAAAATGTGATTATATTATATATCTAAGTGAGTAGCGGTTACTTTTGTGGGCTGCATTACCTGATAAGGACCACTAGATGACGCGGTTTCTAACATTTTGAAACGTAACGGAATACAGTTGATTTCAATGACAGATACATTAAAATTGATCAAATGCCTAGAACGAAAATAGACATTTAGTTCGAGTTATTTGAACATGCACAGGAAACCAAAAAACTTACCCGATGAAAAAAGTTGACTCTTCCGATTGCTCCAATTTTCCCAGCATAGTTGACAAATCCCACATTTCCCTCGGTCGAAGCGTAAAACTCTCGAACCGTGATGTTCCCGAAGCGGTCAAGAAACTCTCGCCAAACCTCTGCTCTCACTCCATTACCAATGGCCAGTCTGACTTTGTGGTTTTTGTCGTTTTTGCTCTGTATTTCCACATAAAAAGATAACACCAGTTAATGTTACAATAGCAAAACATCAGCAATAACAGAAAACAGTGGGTTTCCAGGCCAACCATTATTCTTTTAATTGTTTGTTTTTTTTTAATAAAAGCTGTATATGGAGGAGAGCAACAGGCTCATAGTAACCAAAAATACTTCAGGGCAACATAAATAAATCGAGAGACATACCACTCACACTGGCCCAAAGTAGGAGTGGAGTGAGATTTGTCTGCAAAGTTATTTGATAGGGTCTTCTTCAGGAAAGGCCAGAATCTATTCTTAGAGGTAAGTGTATACAGTAACTTGCTGGGGCAGGAGGAGGTGGTCAGAGTGACACAGTAAACCGACACTTCACTTCATGTGATGTAAATTGATACTCTGAATGGTCATGAATATTTACTCTGAAATACCACATATATGGGTATAAATCCATCCATGTTTGCTAAACTTGACAGCGTTCTGTTTCTGTAGACACCTCCAGCACAGGAGCTTAACAGGGCTAGGCGGTAGATAGGAGGCATGATGATATCAAGATATTACCCCAATAAATACCTGTGGGCCTGGTCCCCTGGCAGCCAGACAGGAGTTGACCTTCTTCCACCATATCTGCCACATGATGTGGTATCTGATCTAGACTGTAAACTGTTCTCTTCCTCCTCCAGATAGTTCTCTTCCACTGGTTTGATACAAGCTTATCTCAGACAATCACAACCTTGGTGTCAACCTTCTTGCTCAAACATTTCTAAATTCTCTCTGTCTTTCTGATAGATTATTTTGGCCTGATGATGGCCTTTCTGTTGTATTGATTGGAATTTCTCTTGTATTGATCCCAGCTACAACTGTGTAAATGTTCCATCATTTCATGAATTAAAGACTGTTATGGAAATAATATGGTGTAGAGCTGGAAACAATCATCACATTACCTTCGGTGTACAGCAGAGGTAACGCAGCACCTCTCCTATATACTGAACGACAGTCACGTTGTGTTTCCTGCAGTCATCCCAAAACTGAGAGGCAGAAAACTTCCTCTTCAGGAAAATAGTCGACCCTTCAAAATAAAACAAGACTCAAGTCCTTGAGAGTGACCCTGCTTAGTTTAATTAATTGAATCAAATTGTGTATACTGTGAAATAGCATTTTTCATTGTACTGTGAACTTTAACCTACTTGTCTTTTAAGTGAGATGAAAGAATTTAGAGGTAATCTGGTTCACGTTAATCTGGCTCCATCAAGATTACTGTACAAAGACTCTTTTATTGGGTTTATTTTTTGTTCTTCTTCCATTCATAAACCTGCTGAGCTAGTTATTGCAGGTTTAATGCAGTGAAGAGATGGGTGAGGGTTAGGTTGGGACTCAGTGCATAAATTATCATCTACAACTCTTAGAACTTCTTTTTTTTTCTAGTCTTAATGGTGGAATTTGAAATTAAATGTGTGAAAAATGTAGGAGAAAAACACCAAAAAAACACTCAAACATCTCTGTTCGACCATCTGCAGTTTAGCATCATCTCACCTGTCTCAATGGAGCCAATAAACCCGATAAAAAATCCAGCGGTGTGGTACAGAGGCAAGTTGAGGTAGATGACATCATCAGCCGTGACGCCGTTTGACGACGAAACAGCCAGAACTGTGAGGAGGCGGTTCTGATTGACGACGGCTGCCTTGGGGAGGCCTGGGATGAAACAAGTCACAGGCAGCACAAATCAGGGTATCAAAACAGCTGTCTGTGCAGCTGCTGATTTACCTGTGGTTCCAGAGGTGTAAATATAAACAGCAGGGCTTTTAAGCGTGATGTGTGATCTGAGGGACTCAGGTAGAGGACAGTCTGGTGCTCCTTCCACTTTATCAGAGAAGCTTTCTATCCCAGGAGCGTCACAATGCTTAGCGACCAGGAGGACGGTGATGCCTTGCTCCATCAGAGAGGGCAACACATCCTCCACTGCTTCCTTCAGCTCTAAAATGAGGCATACAAAGTCAAAATACCATTTAAAATGATATGATGATTCCTACTGAGGATCATAGTAATTGTCATGGCTCACAGTTCTGATTTTTATAAATGACATTTGTAAAGTTGTAAAGTCATTTAAAAAAAAAAAAAAAAAAAAAAAAACCGAAAATGTATGTGTGTGGTGTGATGGCCATGCAAAGAGCTTTCTGCAGCATTCTGAAAGGTTTCCTGCAGACTGAACTGAATTCTGTCACAGAAAGCTTCTGTGACAGAATTCACCAGGCAGTTTCCCAGACCTGAGGCAGCTATCAACACTCTGGCCTTGCAGCAGTTGAAGCAGTGCAGCAGAGACTTGCTGCGGATGTTCTGGTTGAGGAAAGACACCGGAGAGCCCAGCTTGGTCAGAGCCAGCCAGGTAAACATGAAGGCGGGCTCATTCCCCATGAAAAGAGCCACGGTGTCCCCAGCTTTGTACCCAGGCAGCGCCTGCAGGGCGTTGGCTGTTTTGTTGCTGATTTTGTCGGCGTCGGTGTATGTGTATCTTTCATTTTCAAAAACAACGAAGGTTTTGTCCGGATTGGCAGCAGTTTGCTCCAAGAAACGATCCAAAACGAAGAAGAATGGTCTCCTCCTTCGCCTCGACACGTACGTCAGTAAAATCAAGAACAGATCCCTGCAATAAAGAAGGTCCATCCAGAGAAAAGGACAAAAAGTTTTCAGTGCCAGTGGCGTGATGAGCACAGATGCGACAATAAATGAAAAGAAATAAATCTCCATCCTGCAGAAAGAAAGCGTCAATAGCATGCAGAATGGGGGGAAAAGCGTATTTTTATTTGGTGGGCGGTGCTTCCACCCAGTTGGCAGAAAGAGTTAAATTCTTAAAGAAAGTTCTTAAAAAAAAAAGAAGTAAAAAAGTAAAAGTTACACAAACAGCAAATGTGTGTACATCTGGAGAGGAGAGTTAAAAGTCTGACAGGGATTAGAAGAATGAATACAGTCAGTATATTAACATAAAAACGAGGATGACATAACAGACTGACAATAGGAGAAGGGGTTCGCCCTATTTTGGAATCTCAAATTCTCCTGTAGCTGACGAACAGACATCCTGATGTGGTCAACACAAGTTCATTCTAGTGAGATGAGTCTGAAGCAACTGTTGAGTTGTATTAAAATAGTTTTAAATATTGCTTTGTGACAGCATTTAAGAGTAATACGAATAGCCAACATGAGATGTCACTCTGTTGCACATCTGTATCGACGGCCGGTAAATCAACTTGTGTCACGTCAAAGCCTGAAATATTCCCGAGTACCCTGATGCAGACAAGATGGCCGACATAGAACCGCCATACATCTAGTCCAAACCGGAAGTCCATGCCGGAGGTTTTTTTAAACAAAACTTTATGACGAATTGTGCAAAACAATACAACACAAACAATAAAAAAAACTATCGCCAGGGGGCTACATACTGTACATAAATGTATTTTTTTTTAGTTTGCACTCCAAAAAAAAATCATTGTAGAGAGCACATAGATTAAGGCTCTTGATAGCTTTTATGTTATTAGATTTTTCAATAGTTTTAATTTGACTTCATTGTTAGATGTAAGGAAAAAAAAGTATTTTGATTACTGGGGAGGAATGAAAATTGTTGTAGATTCCTAGTGTATTAATCTGCCTCTGCAACAAATTTCATTCAAACACTGCAGAGACACAGCTCCCCACACATTGTTATTTTTTTTAAAGGCACAGAAGAGCATCTTAGCAAAACGATTTCAATCCTGCTGGATGTATTTTCATACAACAGGGATCTTCAGGGATGGGCAGCACAATGGCCCCAGACACAACTGCAACAGAATAGGCATTTACTGGGTCTTTAGATGCTTGACATTAGATTCCCCTTTGACTGTTGGGTCACATGGTAATGAGTCACCAGGTCTCGTCAAACGGTGTGAATGGCCCACCACAGCCGTGCCACCTCTTCAGGAGAGAACTCAGCAGTACACCTAACACACAGATCAGTACCTCCTTTTTGACTCACATCACCCACTGGAACACAAGCTGGGTGTTAACAAAACCCTACAACATAGGGCCAAAGAAGTACCCACCACAACATGTCTGTGTAGATTCTCACTCATCCAGGTCATAGTTATCCAAAATAGATCTCTCTGTATCAACTGGACTGAAAGGTTTCTTTGAAAACGTTTCGCCCTCTCTCCAGAGAGCTTGGAGAGAGGGACCACTGCTCCAAAACCCACCATGGCTGATGACCTGTATGATCAGGTGAGGCTTCAACGGGCAAGATTCATCAGTGTTCTGGATTAGAAATAATAATGCTGCGGTTTGATCCAGACCTACATGGATTGTAAAAACGAGGACAAAAAGGCGATGGTATCTAAAGGGCAGTTTGTGACCACAGAGTACGAAGTCTGCTTCGACGCTGCTGATTTTATCCGAGCTGGAAAGGACATTTTTGCACAGAGGAGTCACGTAGGGAACACATATTCAAACCAATAACTTGCAAATTAGTTGAAGGTAAGATCAATTTAAAGCGTTTTTGCAGGTTACTAATCTCTTGGGAATTGAATGGATGCGCCGTCATCTGGCCCCGCACTACAATGTCCACACAGTCTCATTCAAGGACCCTAACCCCATGCACATCGATGCCACCTTCAACATCATTGGCCCTGGGCTGGTGCTGTCAAACCCTGACCGCCCCTGTCAGCAGGTACTGTCAGATATGAAAGCAGACCTGTACCACCTCCTGCTCTGACACGCAGCAAATAAAATTAAACTTTTTTTTTTAAATCTATTTCTTTAGATTGAGATGTTCAAGAAGGCTGGCTGGAATATTGTGAAACCACCAACACCACTAATCCCTGATGGTCTGTACCTATTCTGTGGGTTATACCTAATAAAGCCAGTACTTTTTTAAATATTTCTTTTTGCATAGACCACCCAATGTGGTTTTCATCCAGCTGGCTGTCCATGAACGTCCTGATGCTGGATGAGAAACGCGTCATGGTCGAGGCCAACGAAAGCACCACTCAGAAAATGTTTGAGGGTCTCGGTATGTTTGCATATCTCAGTTCCTCCACTCTGGAACATAGACAGGACAAATGAAATTCACTCTCTTTTTAACAGGTATTGAGACTATAAAGGTGCACATTCGTCATGCCTGTTCACTGGGTGGCGGCTTCCACTGCTGGACAACTGATGTCCGCCGCCGTGGTACTTTGCAGTCCTATTTTAATTAGCCTGCACAGAAACAGCAAGTTTCACTGAGCTGAATCCAGAATTCCCAACCATAATGGCAAAATCTGCCTGTGTAAGGAGTGGTGCATTTCAATAGTCTAATCTAAAGTAAGAACATCATGCTGGTAATTTTTACTAATGATGTGTGGCATTCACTGTGCTAGTTCTCTTGGATGCTATCCACTCAGGTCAACATGGAAAAACCTGATTCCTATATAACTGGTAATTTTCAGAGCTGTTTATGTGCAATCTCTCTGTAGGCGTCGTGTATTTCCTGGTTTGGGTGGAATAAATCATACTTGTTTGTCTCCATCGTGACGTCATTGAAATAATGAGTGTTAAATAGTTTTTTTTTTTTTCTTTTTTTTTTAATCTACAGTGTTTTTACTGCCAGACATAAATGTGTGTTGGCGTGTTTTATAATTTTCTGTTGTCATCTGATGACTGAAACGGCAAAACCAGTTCAGCCTTAATGAGTTGCTTGAGCAGTGCTGGTTCAAGGAGAGATTCAATCATCTGACATTCATACAACTCACACTGTTGGTACTTATTTTAGAAGGTTGTTAGGTCTCAGCATATGTTTGGGCTTATTTTATTAGCAGGGTATATTTAACGTGCTCGTTATTTTGCCGGTGCAGAGTACCGATGTGTTTATTAATGATGCCGACGTCCATAGAATTGTCTCAAAAAAGCTTGTCGCTCCTCGAGCAACTGACTGGATGAGCCCAGAAGGCCTTTCAGAGCACTTCATAAACCAGAGCACTTCCAGCAGAGCAGCTTTTACACATTATCAAAACAACGCGGCATCCCTCATTCGGCAGTAACCTTCATAACATTACAGAAGTTATGCATACACTCAGGCACAACATTTCTTAAAGTAAATATAACAGATAAGTAATCATGCCACCTTTAACAAGATTACCTAAAATCCCGATTGTTGCAATAGCTGCACTAGAGAGAATATGCCTCCAAGCTGGCATGACTTTCTCGTGACCTTTCGCCACATCACATATTCAACTAATGGTGCATCACCATATTGCTCTGCGAGCAACAGGTGACGACGTGCTTGTTGTCCAGCATGGTGCTGGAAGCTATCTCACCCTCTGCTCTTCTCCGTCAGCTACCTCCACTCTCGATTTTACCTTTTGTGACTCTGTTGCTGAAGCTGCCCCACAGACTTTCTCACGGCTATAAATCCAATTTTGAAATGACAACGTTTAAACTCGGCTAAATATCTGAAGACGCTATATCCTAACTTGTGTTTTTAACATTCAAATCATGATTATATTAAATGACCTAACACACACATACAGTATACCAATCAAAAGACTTGTGTAAAAGTGGTGCAGGTTCATGTAATAAAGGATGGAAATAAGTCAGATATATAGTTTATTCTTCTCTTATTTGTCTCACAACAACAAAGTTCTTGGAGTGTTGAAGGGATTGTTTTGATTTGTGCAGCACAGTTTTATTCAAGTATTTGAGGTTCATACTGCTTTTATGCTCTATTTTTTTTCTCTAATGTTTAAATGTTTTTAGAAGAAAACACATTTTATATCAAATATATCTTTTTTTTTAACTGGACTGTATACAATATACACTCCTGATCAAAAATTTAACACCAGTTGAAAAATTGCAAGAATTTACATTTTGCACTGTCAGATCTTAAGAAGGTCCTAAGTAGTGCTTCAAAATGCAAAAAGAAGACATGCGAGAGAGACAAGACAAAATTTTGAGTAAGCAATTTCTTGCAAAGAACCATTAAACTGAAGTAGGCTGTTCATCAGCTGATCAAAAGTTTAAGACCACAGCCTTTAAAAGTCCAAATTTTTGCAAAAATGTGGATTCAGTGTGATTTTCTGTCAGGTATCCACACTGTCACGAGCTCCTGATGGCAAAGCAGAAAAGCTCCTGATGGCAAAGCAAGGCCTCTCGCAGCGTGCCATTGCTGCTGAGGTTGGACGTCTTAAAATCCTGAGGATTATGGGGAAAGACAAGTGGTAGACCCAAAAAAAATTTCACCGGCCCTGAGCCGGAGGATCCGAATGGCTGTCCGTCAAGACACGGGACGATCCTCGGCGTTGCCCTGTGGAAAAACCCAGTCATTACCGCACAGACGATGGCCTTCAGTCATGGTGGATGTCCCCTGCAACATCAACACACAGCCAGCTGCCGTTTGATGCCTCTGCACAGCCCGAAGCTCCACTGTTCCACTGAAGCAAAGCAGGCTCTGCATCATAAACCAAAAGGTTTCTGTCCAAGCGGAAAGCTCCTGATCTTGATGATTGATGTCTGTTACTGATTACAGGAACAGAAGACATTATTGGTCCCTTGCTGAGGACTTATTACTGAACACACCGGCCGATAATAAGCCTGCCACAATATACGGTTCCCCTTGTGTCCACTAGATGTCGCGATATGACCTGAGCATGTCAAATAAAAGGTTTTAGGGATTCAAACCTCTTGATCCTCCTATACATCTTATATATATTTTATGACTACATGAACACTAAAAATCATGACATTCTAATACCACTTTACAAATGGATATAAAAGTACTTTCATCTTGTAATTCTGCGCTGCATTTGACGGTAACCCTGCTGAACCGATCGCACCCGAGCAGCGGTCATGGCCAGCACAACCCGGACAAACATGTGCGCGCACTACGCCTAACTCTGATCATATTTCCTATCTTTTCACCCTTCCACGTCTACCTATGTGTCATAAATTTGCGTCTGTATAATTGTGCGATATAGACTACTGATGTCACCCCCAGGCTGTAAAAAGTGTTTTAAATATGGCATTTAAGTAAGAAGGAAAGCATTAAAATCTAAAAGTAATACACCAAGGGAGACATATTTAGTGGCTTTATTGCCATTTTAGAAATAGATTAAAGAGAGGGTATCTGAGAGTTGGCAATTTAAGCAAAACTTTCAATGGGGACAATTTGATTTTGAGCAAAATGTCTTTATTGGCGTTTCCCTTTTGTGCAGAAATGACAATACACATATTTTGAAAATCACATTTTTCCCTTCTCGCATTTTTAAAAGAAGAATTCCTCCCTTGCTTTACTTGGAACCCTTTTTATGCTACTACCCTATTGATAAGAATTTGCTGGCGTAGAGGGATTGTGTTTCAGAGGTTTTCCTCAAGTCACGTTGCTGGCCAGCATGAAGCAGCCAATGGTGTCGGAGTCACGTAGACCCACGGCTATAAAGCTGATCAGGCGTCTTCGATTATCAGCAAACGAGAGGAGGATTCTGCGCTGCCGTTTGGCGTCACTGACACTCATTATTACTTTGGAAAATGCTGCGAGTCAGGTGTCTGAGAGGAGGTAGCAGAGGGGCCGAGGCTGCCCATCTGATCGGAGCCATGGTTGGTATTATGGTGGTTTCATTTCTTTCTGAATGTCTTAGAAAGTAGGCTACATTGGGGCGAAAGCACATGTCCACAAAGAATAAAGAATGCTTTCTGCTGAGCGCCTTCTTTCACTTGAGATTAATTATTTTATTTGAAAAGAAATCACAGATTCTGCACCAGAATTCTCAATTAAATCATAGTCTGATTATACGCTTGATGTATTTTTTTGTTCCCTTGCATTTGGGTGTCTGAGTGACACTGGACAGCTGTCTAGCGCAGATGCGCTCCTCTTGGAGGTGTTGAGCCAACAGAGGCAGCGCTATCTCTGCAGATAACGTTTCTTAAAGATACGTGTACTTTGGTGACTGAAGCTTTCCAGGTCACACTTTGATTTGTTTTTTTTTTTAACAAATCAAAAACTTTAGCTTGTGTAACAAATTGCCATCTGTATCTTCTAATTTCTCGCACAAAAAAAAAAAATCTCTGTCTCTCCTTTTTTTTTTTTAAATGAAGCTACATTTGTCTGAAAATTGTCCGAAGGAATTGTCTGAAAGAAGCCTGTCGCTCCACAGGTCGGCCGGGCGGTGACTGGGTGGCTCCAGACGGCCCTTCAGAGCACTTCGAGCGCAGCAGCTGCACATTCGCAGCGTGCGATCGAAGAGGAAGATGTTACTGAGCCCGTGCAACAAGAATGTCCCGTGTGTAGCTATAATGAATGGGACCCACTCGAGGAGGTGATCGTGGGTCGTGCTGAAAACGCTCATGTGCCTCCTTTCACTGTGGAAGTCAAAGTAAGTGGAAAAGACGCAGCTCACTGGAAACAGCGCAGTGCGGGAGGGCAGATACAATAAAACACAAATACAAATCAAAGCCTCTAATAGAGTCACATTTTGAATCTTTTAACAGGCTAACACATATGAGAAGTATTGGCCTTTCTACCAAAAGTATGGAGGCCAGTCTTTCCCAGCAGAACACTTGAAAAAAGCCGTTGCGGAGATTGAAGAGATGTGCAATATTCTGCGCCATGAGGGCGTCACTGTGAGGAGGCCTGAACCCATGGACTGGTCTGTGAAATACAAAACCCCCGACTTCACCTCAACTGGTATGCTCTCAGGTTTATATACTTCATGTTGCTAATTCGTTAAGAGAAATTTGTGGACAAAGGGGAGGAAATATCCTTTTTTTATTTTTTATTTTTTTGAGTCCATTTTTGGTTTTAGACAGGAACTAAAATATTGTCTGGAGTCACAGAGTGAGATGCTGCTACATTTTGGGGACTGGGCTTTTACTGCTCCACAGGCATGTATGCAGCCATGCCCAGAGACATCCTCCTGGTTGTGGGTAATGAGATAATAGAGGCTCCTATGGCGTGGAGGTCCCGCTTCTTTGAGTACCGAGCCTACAGACCTTTGATCAAGGAGTACTTCCGAAAAGGTGCTAAATGGACCACTGCTCCAAAACCCACCATGGCTGATGACCTGTATGATCAGGTGAGGCTTCAGATTCATTTCAGACATTTAATTGTGCACAACCGCTTCTGTCTCGTGTTGTTTTTTTCTCTTTCTTGGTAGGAGTTTTATAGGGGAGTTACTAACGTGAGTTTTTATGACAGCCATTAGCTTTATTGTTGTTTGTAATAGTCTGGATTTCTTTAGGAGTATCCAATCCGCACAGTGGAGGACAGACACCAGCTGGCAGCTCAGGGCAAGTTCGTGACCACAGAGCACGAGCCCTGCTTCGACGCTGCTGATTTCATCCGAGCCGGGAGAGACCTGTTTGTTCAGAGGAGCCAGGTACGCGCTTGGAAACGCATCCCGTTTGTTTTCAGTGGACTTCCCTCGTGTCCCAGAGTAACACGCAGTTAATACAATAAAGACAGGTGTGCTTCACCTCAAAACAAAGCTGCTTTGAACGTGTCGCAGGTTACAAACTTCATGGGAATTGAATGGATGCGCCGTCACTTGGCGCCGGACTACACCATCCACATAATCTCATTCAAAGACCCTAACCCCATGCACATCGATGCCACCTTCAACATCATCGGCCCTGGGCTGGTGCTGTCAAACCCCGACCGCCCCTGTCAGCAGGTCTGATATTAAAGCGGACCGGCGGACTTGTCCCGCCCTGAGGAGCAGAAGAAGCTTTAGCTCAACATTTTTTTCTTTATTCTCGTTAGATTGAGATGTTCAAGAAGGCTGGCTGGACTGTTGTGAAACCTCCCACACCCTTGATCCCCGATGGTCAGTGTTTAGGCTGGTTTACCGCTAACGCAGGTCAGTAGGTTTTTATTTCAACGCGACCTGTCCTTGTCTGCGTAGACCACCCACTGTGGATGTCCTCCAAATGGCTGTCCATGAACGTCCTGATGTTGGATGACAAGCGCGTCATGGTGGACGCCAACGAAAGCACCATTCAGAAGATGTTTGAGAGTCTCGGTACGATCGCACATTCCAGTCATCCAATCCTACCGCGCCGTCAAAGACGTTCCGTTAACTCAGCTTGCTGTCTTTACGCAGGCATCAAGACCGTCAAGGTGAACATTCGTCATGCCAATTCACTGGGTGGCGGCTTCCACTGCTGGACAACCGATGTCCGCCGCCGTGGTACTTTGCAGTCCTACTTTCACTAGCCTTGCCAGAAATAGGCAGTTTTTATTGAGCTGAATATTTAAGCCTCAGTCCAGAATTTACATTTGTCAAATCATTATTAGTTATTTAGGTGAGGGGAGGTGCTGTTTCAGTTTATTCCCTCCGGTTTTCTTTTGAAGCGTATGCATAGAAGTGGTGACTGACTCTTATATTGGCATTTAAGCACCAAAGTTCTTGGACTGAGCCTTTAAGCCCTAATGTAATGAATTCTTTGCTGTGTGTCAGAGTGCCTTTCGCAGACAGCTTTACTTCCAGATATCTTTGATTTTTTTTTTTTTTTTTTTGCAACAGGTGAATTTGCTCATTAGTAATCTCAATATCAACTGCATTTCTGGCCTGGCTACGGTGAGGTTTACTTTATGACATATACATCTGGAAGTCATAAATCTGGGAACAAGGTACAATTTGATATGTATGATTATCTTAGACAAGGGCACAGGAGGAAAAGCAACTTTCTCATGAAGTTATTTTCCAGACTGTTTTTTTTTTTTAATCTAAAAGTGTTTAAACTATGTTACTTAAATCACTATACATTTCCTATATTACTTATTTCTTATTATTTGTAAACTATTGAAATATTAGTATTTTTTCCATACTCTTGATTGGAGTTCCCATCAATTAATTGTTTTTATATATTTACTTAAAACGTGTGCAGTCCATATAATATATTGCATACCTTTTGCCTCTGTTCCTTTCTTCTACTGCAAATCTGGGCCAGTTATGTGCTGTTCTCCACTGTTCTCAGAGACTGTACTGTCTCTCAGTATCTGACTGTGCATGTGCCAGTCAGATATGCCTGAGCAAAGGAAGGTAAAATTGTGTGTTTGATAGTTGGAAAAAGGCTGTTTCTGATACAATTATGGCTTAAAAGAGAAAGATTTGTTTTGTTTGCAACAATATTAAATGCAATAAATGAAATGTGTGTCATTTCTTCTATTGTTCCAGCAGAATTAAGCAGGTTTGCATCTGTTTAGTCATTAATAAATGACTTTAAGTTATAAAGTTAAAGGTAAAGCCATGATTAGATTGACCATTGCATAAGAGGAAGAATTATCAGTCCTTGCAGCTTTAGTCATTAACAGAAACCACATACTGCAAACTGACTTTGTAGTCTAGGTGAAACTATCTGATCTAATTTATGACAAAAGATATACGAATAAATGTAATGTAGTAGTGAAGAACAGATACTATATAGCTAGAAACTGTCAACTTCAATTGAATAGTCCCATATTTATATGAATAAAACTGGGTGGGAGGGTGATACAAATGGCACCACGCTTAACAGGTTTGGTGCAACACCTTCATGTGTGCAAACATTAACCAGGATCAGGTCAGTGGGTGCACCGTTGGTCACATGGGCCTTATTTATTACATAAACCAGGAAACTGGAAATACAGTTGGATGATGGGTGCAATATTTTTGATGTGTTTCCTAAATTCCAACAAAAAAAAAAAACATAGCAATAATAAAATAATACCGTGCATCGACTGCTACATAGAGGCCACATAAAGAAAACTTGGTGTGCTAACTGATGTCTGTGAAACAGACTCCCTTTAGGCTTACATAATGCAGCCTCAGCTGATGCCTTAAAAGGAAAACGTATTTATTCAGTCTGGCGTTTGTCTCACCAGCTATTATCTGCTGCATTTTTAATCTCTTCTTTTGCTGCTTTTTTTCAATGAAATTTTACAACTGCTTAAACAGACTGTTAAGCACATTGAGATGTGTGTTACACACATAAGCCTTTTTTTTTTTAATTTCAGGTACAGTATTCTCAGTTTTTGGTATAACAGGTGAGGGCTGGAACGATCAGGCGGCCCAGTTATAGGAGGTGTGCTGCCATCTAGTGGTGAGAAATGCGTAAAGCGTTGTGCATTCGTGCGCTGAAGGTGCCACGCGTCAAAACCATTAATCTTAAACTGAAATAAGTCAGTTAAATAGCATCTAACACATCACATAACTCTATGAATTCTATGCAAAGATGTAAATCCCATGAAAGAGAATAGCCAAGAGTATGACAGGAGCTACACCTCCAGCCACAAATCTGTCAAATGCCTCATTCACAGAAGAGAAATTCCCTCCAGTTTGAAAGGTGTGGTAAAGTAAATGCCATTATAATCTTGCTCCAGACTAAAAACATCTACTCTAAATTCAATAGACATACACTGTTTGAAGGATGCTGCAAATGTATCTGCTATAGGCCTCTAATGTCTGGCCTTGGATGGGCCTTGGATGGGCCGTACCTGGGCGAACGCTACCTGTGAACTGAGTGGATCACACGCTTGATTGAAATGATCTCAGGTCAGGTTCACTTTGACGTCACATTGCTTCTGTTCAAGGCTGTTTAAACTCACCTTTTTCTTTTTTTCCCCCCAGCACTCATAGGCCTTGCTCACAGATGCATAGCTTGTTTGTACAGCTGCCTAATTGTGCAATACTGCAGCTGCCTCATCAACTGTCCTCAAACAGGAAAATTGATTATGCTCTAGAAATGATCAGGCTTTAATTTCTACATGAGAACATATTCTTTGATTCCCTTCACTAAAGGTCAATTTACTCTCTGAATTAAGTCCACAACACCTGGCCAGAGGCGGCCTACATGTCAAAATCTTTGATTGATTATATTTTAAAGGGCCTCAATAATGCACCGTAAATTTAAAAAGTGCTGTCACTGCATTTGTGGTAGCGTGAACAAGATGATAAGAGCTCTAAGGTCGTGCAAAGGTGAACAGTTGAGTAATGTCACGGATTTATGACCCCGAGCAGCTGTAATTATTGTCTGCAATCAAGATAGCCATTAGTCCCCCCGTCTGTCATGGGAAACTATGAAGAGGCAGTAAAATACCAAACAATAAATGCTTATCTGTTAAAAGTGGTTACTTTTAGGATATAATTGTTGAGCAGCACGAGCATTGATGATTTTGTCCTGTTGTCCGTGGCACACTAGACTTTAAACAAGGTCCAAACACTTCCAGTCATACCGTTGGAGGGCTGCAAAATCCTCCGGCTGGATACTCTCTCAGAGTTAATGGAATAACCATTAAAAGCTCAAGATAACCCTTGAAAGGTGTCCCTCCAGGATCGTCAGTGCACAGTTTACTCCCCTCACTGTAATTACACAGACAGGCATGTTATTTGGTGATGGTGGAATGAGTGGGAAACTTTGTTAATTGAAGGTCACAGTTCCATAAAAATGCTTCTTTGTTAAAACTTTGTTTTATCATTACAGTCCCTCTGTTTTGCAATCTGAATAACAATGTGTTTCCTGCTCCTTTGATTATTAACTTATGTCTCTCAGGAGACTGTACTTGATGTCACATGTGCTGGTGTTAATTAAAAACAGCTATTAAAAACTGGACTGGATTCTTTATACAGAGTAGGAAAGACTCCACAGTAAATCCACATTTGTGGGGATCTGAGCTGTAATTGAATGTGTTTAACAAAGCCTCGTTCACTTCCTACACCCTTCTATCCTAAATGAATGTTTTTCTGTTGGATGATAACCAAGAAGAGGAGCCTCCTGGCACACTGTGTGCAGACAAAGCATACAGAAATATGACAACATGGCTGCAGGGTAGGAAGGTAAGAATTAACAATTTAGTGTGCCTGGAGTCATTAAAGACTAAATCTGTAAAAATCTGCTGCTAATTTTAGGCAGTCCTGTAGCATGGAAAACACGTTAATTTACGGTAAAAAATGATTAAAACACATCATTTATTTTTGTTGTCATTGAGAGCAGCTATTGCATTAGCTTTTTAAGATATAAAAGAAAATAAAAAGATGAAGAATTTTAATTCAAACTACTGATTGAAATGTTCTAAGCCATTTTAAAGGAGAGAACATGAAAATTAACAGCTCTACTGCCACCAAGTGGAAATATTAGAGAACAACACTACAACTGCGTGGACCTGGAAAACTATCAGACCCACCGTGGGAAGGGTGTGTTTTTGGCTGTCAACAGCAAATGACGGTACGGTTCTATTGTTGTTGTTTTTTTTTTTTTTTTGTCTTTTCTTTTTGATAGTTTTCTGTGTAAAAAAGGTTCATGTAGTCTAATTCATCCACACATTTCTCATGTTAAAGTGATCATTTAATTAGTATTATTCCTTTTTCCTTATTCATTTAGTTTGATTTTGCAGCACATTAGACATTAGCATAATTGTTATGATTTAATTAAAAAACAAACGCAGTGGGAAACCACAAAGTGACTCCTGCCCTTTATAATAGTCACTGAGTCACTAATCATTGAGTAGATATAAATATCAAACCCTCACATGATTGTATTACTTAAATCATAACATTTCCCCCCCATGGGCACAGATTCCAATTGCACAACACAAACCTTATTCTCTTTTTGAGAAATGAATAAATTAAAACTATAAAAACGTAGTAAACCACCCACAGTAGTACAATGCAGCCTATTCTCTTAAAAAAAAAAAAAAAAATAGAATCTTCCTCACATACCAGCTCAGTTAGATAGTAATACCAGTGGCTGTTGTTCATTGTTTTAACATTAAGATTTTACAAATCCACTCATACTATAAGGGTTGTTTTTATGATTGGATGAATATAAACATCCTTGTAAGTGATTAAGTTTTGGGGGGAAAAAACTGAGGATGGGAAAAATTACAATTCAAAGTGCTTTTATGTCAGATGTGAAGAGAGAAATGTGGACAGTGAGCAGAGACTGCTGTGGCTCACCATCTGTGTCACAACTGACTTCACATTTTCCATTTTTAGTTTAGTCTAGCTGGTTTATAATACAATTTAAAAACAATTCACTAATAAAAAAAAGTGCAATGACTGCTTAGATCAGTCATCTCAGTTAAAAAGCTTCTGGGTTTTGATTCCAGTTGTGTTGAGTTTGGATGTTCTCTAGCCGGGTAGACTGGTTTCCTCCCACAGACCAAAAACTGACCATGACCTCTGACCCCGATGGATGGAGGAGAGATGGCCCACATGTGCTGGGACTGTCCTCATATGTAACTGATCCATCCCCAATTAAGAGAGTGGCAAAATGTTATACAGAAGTGGGTTAAAGGGAACAAACCAACAGTAAAGTCACATGACTCATCTGAATAACTTCTACATTATTGGGAACAAATTATAAAAACCATTTATTGTAATGCAAAAAGTAATCACGCATCTTGTGTGACAGCGCTTAAGTCATATAACACACACACTCACAGACTTTGCTTGAATATTAACTTTCCAGAATAGAGCCCAATGAATTCAGTGCACAGTCACATGTGCAATCTTACTCGTATGTGTGTGTAACCATAAACATTTGAATCGAGAAATGATTGAAAAATAATGATGGATAATATATTAGCACCATTGCGTTAAAAGGTGTCTACAACATTAGAAACAAATCCTTCAGGAAAAAAGGGGGAAAACATTCAGTTTTCCCACAGCAGGGTCAAAGGAGTCTTTTCTCTCTTGGAGCCTCACTAAGAACAGATTTAAAACATTCCCCCTCTCTTTATTTTTCTTTGTTTCAAGCTCCAGCACCAGCAATAGAATAAATGTCCCACCACTAGGGAACACATGCTCCAAATAGTAACCTGTAATTTGAAATATACAGTAGTTCCTCAAAAATAGTGCGGTACTGCAGCCTTTCACTAGAGGGCGACCAACAAGCTGCGTTTATGTGAGCTCTCATATCTTCAGATTTTATCTGTAGTCCATCAATTCATCTTATCTACTACTAGCTTCTTTAGGCTTTATCTAACGTGTTTCTATAAAATATAACATATTTATATATATAATCTATACTATATCATTTATTCGGAATAACTAAGAAAAAGACACCCAGATCAGAGAATGAGGTTTCGAAACTCACCCAGAAGCTGTTTTCGCTGGGCTTTTATGAGTAATGCTCGAAAACACGGAGGTAGCTGACCTGCAACCAGGCAGGGAGAGCGCTTTTCCGGCTTTTAAAGTTCCCACGGAAAGCGAAGGACCACCCAGCGGCGCAGAGCACGACGCCGATTAGCTGCGCGGCGCTCATTTGCATTAACGTCAGTAAAGGCTGTAGGTCAATCCTTGCGGGTGCTTTTATTGGATGTGCCGCTGTCAAGCAGCACTGAAGAATTAGAAGGGCAAACGGCAGAAAAGGCAGAGAAAAGACAAACACAATATCAGCGTTATGTAGCCCGTTTCTGCCTTAACTCCGCTCTCGTCAGCCGGGGAGAACCGCGCCGTCCTCGATTCCAGATCCGAAACTTGTTACGCACGGAGCGGTCTCTCTCCCTTTCTCTCCTTTTTAAAGGCTTTTTTTTCCCCTGCACTGCGTGTCTCTCTCAAGCGATTGCATTCTCCAGAGGTTGGAGGCTTCATCCACATACAAAGCTGACAGCTTCTTCATCCTTTCCTTCCCTCCCAGGTAGAATGAGGGACATTCGTCGAGCCTGGTAGCCAAATGCACCCGGGTTTGGACCTCTCAGGCGGATGCGTGAATGGAGATTGCAAACTATCCATCAAGATCTTTCTGAACTGATGAATCTTGGCTGATAAATGGAGTGTTCCGTCGGACTACATGACATGTTTTACCCAGGGCTTTTGACATCGGCGCAAGCGGCCAGAGGACCAGCCTGCAGTGTGAATATTTCAGCCTGTTGATGATGAGCCGCTCAGGACTGGAGCAAAGTGTCGTGAGAACCGGTTTGTGGCCCGTGTCTTGAGCTCAAGTGGGCCGACAGACTGTAAAAGAGAAAAAAAAGGCAGAAATTTCCTCTTTTTTTTTTTTTTTTTTTTTGATGGCTCCGGGGTCGGAGAGGACGACTACACATGAGACCTTGGACGCTAAACTGGATAAAACTATTGCATGAAGCTGGCGGGGGACTGCGTGGTGTCCTTTTAGGCCTACTTGATAGATAACAGTGAAGTTGAGGGGGAAATGGTGATGTGGTACGAAGAAGGCTTGATGAGGAGCCAGAGTGAGGGATAAAACCGTCCAATACAAAACGGGGATCCAAGACAGCTGTTTTGATTAAAGACCCCCCCCCCAATTAAGTTCATGTAAAAAAAAGTGAGGAAACCAGCTTCCTGGATGGGGGTTGCAAGATATTATCCATGCCTTGTGTCAGACCAATTGGAGTACCAGCACTGGTGCGGCCTAGATGATACATATTTATATATATATTTAAATATATATATATATATACATTAAAATGAACCCTTAAGAGGAAAAGTGGAACTTTAAAAAAAAAAAAAAGAATAGCCTCAAAGTAAAGCACTTGCGCAAAAAAAAAAAAAAAAAAAAAGGCTGAAGTGGGTTGAAGCATGGGCTGTGCTTCAAGTATTCATATCTCTGATAGGGTGGTCTACCACAGTGGAAAAGAGTCTGAGGATTCCCACTCACCCCAGCGGACTAACGCCACTCAGCACCAAGGAAACCCTGTCTCTGGGCTACCCCTGAAACCCCCCAACTGCAAGGTGAGGCAACCCACACTCAATACCACAACACAGAGGATGAAAAGTTTGTTTTTCTAGGGCCCATGTGTCTTACATAAAATTCTCCCACAAGGGCCATCTAGTAAAAAAAAAAAAAAAAAAAAGAAAAAAACAACGCTGCGTGATTTTTAGCACACCATATCAATAGAATCCATCTGTTTATCTCTGTAGTTTCATTTACGACACATTCAGGGTGTCTTTCCATGGATAAAATTACAAATCAAATGGCTTTGCACTTACTTTATTTGAGAGGACCTATGACATAAAATACACTCAATGAAAGGTCAC
This sequence comes from Pao palembangensis, assembly GCA_015343265.1. Lineage (NCBI taxonomy): Eukaryota > Metazoa > Chordata > Actinopteri > Tetraodontiformes > Tetraodontidae > Pao > Pao palembangensis. The sequence continues at coordinate 14,138,825 of CM027081.1, forward strand.
GGGGTCACGGGTCTCTAGACCAGGCTGAAGTATTTGTGAATGACGATGGAATTTGCATTTGTAGCCTTTTTCAGGCTCGTGTGTATAATTTGTCATAGAACCGACATGTTGCCAAGGCTGACTCTGACACAAATTTGGCCTGTGATCGACTGCGTCTGCCTTCTGATAGGATATCCCCACTTACTTGGTCATAACAAGGCATAAAATTTGTGATTCATGCACTTGATGGCGCAGTCCTTTTCACAAAGACGCGTGCAAGCTCATATGGAGAAAAGCCTGAAAAGGACACAAGGAAGTGAACGAGAATAAGCACCACATTTGCCACAAAAAAAAGTTTGATGCCAGTGCTGAAAATATCTAAATAAATAAATAAACAGGCCTATTTGTGCACTGGCCCACAAATAATTAAACAAACAGGATGACAGACTGTGAGTGACAGTGAGATTTATGTGCAGAAACCCGGTGAAGACTTTGGTTTTCTGTGAAAAGGCCCCATTCCACAATCCAGCAATAGTGAGTTCAGAACAGTTATTATATTTCTAAATTAGGACGTAGCCTCAAGCGTTGGCAGACTGGTAATAAAATGCTGTAACGTTTGCGTGTACATCCGCAGGCCTCTCCAAACACAAAACGTCTGTTTGTATAAAGTGCAATCCTGTGAATTTAGCAGAGAGTAGGTCTCTGTGCTGCATGTTTTCCTCAGTACTGTATGTGCGCGTTCGCCTCGACAGTCCGCAGGGTATCTGAGGGTCTCTGTCAAGCTGAATTTTGTGGCCAAATGTCAGCGTAGGATGCGGCAAGAAGTCGGCGTGACAGATGCCCCCAACGTCACGACGCCCCCTCTGCCTTTGATTGAATTAGTGCTGTGATTGAGTTAGACTAATGGCATACAAATCTCCTTCAGCTGGAAATGGTTCATCTCTCCTCTGTAAGGTGTCATGTTTAATGTCCTCTGTAGGTGCTGAAGGTGTCCTCTGTAGGTGCTGCTATTGTTTACTCGAACGTATAGAAAAAGAGATGTATCCCGGTTACAGTAGCACGCCGTGATGCATTCAGGGACATGTTACAATGCATACAGTGAAAGCTCAATAAGGACTAATGATTTCTGGAAAATTACAGGTGCCAATTTAGCTATTTGCAGAATATTTTTAATAAAAGATGCAAATATGGTGGTGGTGGATTGAATGTGAGATATGAGGATGTAACTGTCTGATCTGTCTATAGTGATCTAATTTAAATATTCTTCTGTTTTTTATATTTGTGAGTTTTAGCTTTTGTCTACATGTTTGTATAATTAGCTGATGAAAACATCAACTAAAACCCTCTAATTACACAGAAGGTTGTTTTTGACTCACGTAAATGCAGAGATAGAAGCTCATGTGATGCCTGTTTCTGCTGATGGCATTTTTTCCCCCGCTCTTTATTTTTTTTTGGCTTTAATCAGTGATTCGTCTTCAACTCTTGATAACTGTGCCCATGTCCAATGCTAACTAGCTGTCCAGTTGAAGACAATTTCTCTAGGCCTCTTTCCATCTTCCCCTTCCACCTCAGTGCTGCTTTTCATGTTTTTTTTTCTGGTTTCCAGTCTTTTCTTCTGTTTTTTTTTTTTTTTTTTAAGTCACAGTCTACATTGGCCACATTGCCATGTTCTGAAAAAGTTACTTCAATTTCAGTTAATTTCCACCTATTTAGCATTTCTTTTTTCCTCCCTCAGTTTTTTTTTTTTTTTTTTTGCAAAATGTTGAGATTCACTTCAAATTTACACGTACATTTGGATATTGTGCTGCATTATGTGGACAACACACATCCATCCATCATGCAAGGGATGATAATGTCGGCGCACTGTTGGCAGGTAGCACGAAGCACGGCGTTATCACAGAAATGAATTTACTGTACACAAATGTTAAAACTGTGCTCTATCTTTGCTTACATTTTCTGAGAGAGAGAGCGGTTGGTACGGAACATGTGCAGGCGCCTGCAGTGTGAGAAAGATTCAATAGAATTTTGGGGGTGTGATGTGAGTCTTTGTCAAGGGTATGTTGCCATCTGGCCTGCTTTGGCAATGATAAGACTCAAGTACAAGGTCCTGTGATAGTGTGTGTGTGTGTGTGTGTGTGTGTGTGTGTGTGTGTGTGTGTGTGAGCTAAACAGACAGAGAGAACTCAGCCAAACACAACACAATTTATCTGGCCTTGACTTTTCCCGTCGTGGTTGCCCCCACTCAAAAAAAACCAACTTGCTCTTGCCCCGGACGGCGGGCTTTGACTGGGTTTTACTGTTACCTCTGACTATAAATGGAAAAGGGAACTAAAAGGTGCCAGGCTTATAAGTAAGTATATAAGTTATAAGTCTGGAGGGTAATACCTCCTTCTTTGCTGGCTAATTCCTACCCAGCTTGCATTAACATCAGTGGTGGAATTGCAGAGCTGTACTTCTCACCCCCCACCTCCTCCCCATTAAAGCCCTCCCATGTGCAGAAATGACAAGCGTACACACACAAGGTTGCACTTCTAAAGTTTCTGCTGGGAAGCCCAACACTCTCATTTGCCAACATCAAATAAGTTAGTCTCAGAATCAAGCAACGTATGCGGTAAATCGTAACTTTATTAAGTGCTCGTATAAGACATGACACATTGCAGACCTGTGCAGCCTCTTTCAATTTGTTAGTTTTCTCTCCCACTGTTTTTGTGTGAGCTCTCTGCTCGTGTGTGTGTTTAGTCTAAGTTGAGAGTCATTGGGTAATTTATTCCAGAGGAGGGCAAAGGCTCAGCGCTGATGAATTAATCCACTGTGATTTTTGTTTTTTTTTTTTTGTTGTTGCTGAATGAGAAAAGAGAGAGTGATATCGGCACATTCCCCACAATCATAAAACATAAAAGATCAGAAAAATCACCAGTAACATACACACACAGTATTTCATAGCTCCGAGCATGGCACCAACCACTGGCACAGCACAGCAGTTTGCAGATGTGAAGTTTTTGGTGCTGTACCCAACACAAATGAGGCATGTTTGCCAGCTTAAATTTTGTTTATCCTTATGACATATTGATTTAGATGTGTGGGTTGATGCTATCTTGCAAGCTTGTACAGTAAATCTGCTTCTGGTACCAGCAGACAATTCACTTAGGATGATAATTGGAAGCAGAGATGTGGATCTGTCCAAAAGCAGCTTCCAAAACACAGCCTTGTTTCTGTAATATATGCTGGAATTTCAGTTATGACTGTCAATTTTGTACAAATTTCTAGTAGTGGGATATTTACAGGAATGATCTCTCTAACTGAATTATTGGTGTCGATGAGCAAATTCCCCCACCCCCCCACTCCCAAAACAAGCTCCTGGCTTAAATCTTAACCTGTTGTTGATGCGCTACACCATAACCACAACAGCCCTAAAATAAGATGGCTCTGTGTGCTTCTGTAGAAAAAAGAAAGCAGGTTTGCTTATCGATCTCATTTGATGAAAAACATGATCCTTTCATCCTTTTGTGGGGGAAGAACTGCACTACCCACAATGCCAGTGTCGTGTCAGGTATGATAGCTGGGACCAGCTGTTACCATGGGAATATTTTATTTACAGACCCCTCAAATGCTGGCATTCAGCTGCTCCTGCGACACGTGACGCTCTGTTAGAAAACGCTTCACGGATACAGAAATCAAAATATATTACAATACGCTTCGAGAGATCCAGATATTACAGACAGAAGGAACTCGTGTGGAAATCAGTTAGTTTTGTAATCTACAAACTATTTTTTTTTTTCATTCTTTCACTCAGCATTAACTGTTGGCACATTTGCCTACTTGGGTAGAATTAATAGGTGATTTAAATGTGTTTGATTGTCTGGAGGGAGCTTTGAGCAATTTAACCAACAATCTGCCCTTAAATTATCAGTTAACTCCAATGTGGAAATAAACTCGGGATCATTTAGCAAATCCTCCATTCAGACAGCGGGTCTCTTCATCTCTGAGGGTCTCCTCACTTACGTCACTTACGAGGTGTCAGTTCTGTTTATGCACGTCCGAAACAGAACCTCTCACTGTTTTTGACTTGACAGCCGAGGCTGCATTCATCTCTCCTCCAGGTTAAGAATTTAATATCATAGGGTTAGCATGTGATAGTTTCATGAGCTAATGGAAATGGTGTTCTTCCAAAGCAAGGCACTACAAGTGTTTACTTCATAGCAGTGCTCTCTGTTCTCTTTCAGAGACTCACTGGAATGTAGATGAGAGTGGGCCTGGGTCCATCACGGGTCTTTAAAACGTCTCACTGATGGAGCGTCTTCCAAAACGTATATACGGTTGGGTGATATTAAAATGGCAATAAAGGCTGATGGCAGTAATTTGCATGCATCTTCTTGTTCTGATAACTGACAGATTTGCAGCCACGAGTACCCACAGCTCACAGTATCATTCAGCCTGACGTAACCAACAGGCTAAAGTCTGTGTGCTTAATGCTATTCTGAACTCTTCATATAGTTGTTCTCTACTGAAGCACATTAGAAGCTAACAAACAGAAACTCTTCCCTGCAAGGGTCATGCACTGAAGAAATGCGGCCGTCTGATTCACGGATGGACTGCACGTTTATTCTAAGAGCACAGCGAGTCTTTGGGGAGTCATTAGGTTGAAGTCTGTGAAACAACAAGTTGTTGTTGTACTTTTTCGTAAGATTTGCGAGTGCTTTTAGGCAAATACTTTCTTTTCTCGCCCATTTTTTAACCTTTGTACAGAGTTTTGTTCCCTCTGTTTCCAGCAGTGGTGATTCTAGAGTATCAGGGAGGTCAGATCTCCTACTGTCACTGCAAACTTTGCACATTATCGCTGCTCTGGTTTTGAGTTTGCAGGCCCGCAGATGCCCCCTGCAGGCCCGGGGCCCGACAGCCGCCTGTCTTGTCTGTAGATAAGCAGTGCCTTTTGTGTCCGGTCCTATTATATATGTCTGCCATCCTCATATTATAGGAAAATACACTTGATGTGTGATGGATTCCAAAAATCTAATGTATAATTTAATCTGAGTCTTGTTCTACTTAATGTAGTGAGCCATATTTTGTCATTGATGCACCGTTCACATGTGTATTTACCCTCGATAGAAAGATTTTAAGGTTCTACTCTCTGCTATAAAGTATCTATGTGGAGCATCTGGATACTTTGTCCATTTGTATTCAGCAAAAAGTCAAAATGTTGGGTTTTTTTTATTTTATTTTATTTTTTTTTACAAAGTAAACTACTGATACAGTCTTAAATTGAAAACCTGCACATTGCGGAAGGAAATTTGGCAGCTGATCTGATCCGAACGACTTCAGAGTCAAAATATCCTGACGTGTGTTGTGTTTCTCCACTATAGAAGTGGTGAGTAGAGAAGAGCCTTCCAGGATTTAAATAAGCAGTCCTGTAGCTTATTGGCTGTAGTAAACACGCAACGTACTCATTCACCTGCATGAACGGCACATTCAGCGGTCAAGGCTGCTCTCCTTTCTCCTTTTATTGGACACAGCTATGATGCAAAAACGCTTGGGGTGTGTGATGCCTTTTGCTTGAAAGACTTTACTGTACGCCCAGCGGATGAATCCCTTATAGTCTTGTGAACACAGATGGTGCACATTTTCTTCTCATTGTTACTGGTGCCGCCCATTTAAAGGGGGGTGCATGGTTGTATTGGGTGCAATACTTTACAGGAGTATTAGACCTAGCAGTAGTCATCTGTATATTGTAATGGTAAATACATTTTAGATTGATCCAAAATTCTCACCACACACACATGCACATTCACTCAATACAGAGCGGACTGACGATCGTCTCTTTGTGTCAAATGTACACTTGCATTTAATATTATTTCTACTCTATTATTTCTCCTCTCTGTTAAGTCGGCGATGCACAGAGAAGAAAAGTGAACAACCACAGTGCTGCCGGACATGCGTCAGTGGAAAGACTGGGAGGGAGCAGACACGTAGTTGACATGGACACTGGACAAACGCATGGTTGTTATAAAGCAGTGAATCAAAAGTCAATAATAGAGTGTGAAATGTTCGTTTTGTGTTTTTGTAGCCTACCTGCTGCACCTGCCTGATTACATTCCTCACAGTTCTGTTTTGTCAGTGTGCCACGTAACCAGAATGACTGCTTGTAGCTCTGTGAACTGTTCCAAAAGAAAAACAAGAGTCTTCCATATTGTATTTGCAGACTGAAACCAATGTCTTGAGGAAGCACATGAGTTGGACTGATTTTTAAAATGTCACTTCTTGATCACTTCTTTCAAGATTTGCTCAGACAGGGAGTTGCTGTTTTTAAATCTGTATTAAATTTTCAGTTGGAGGTACAAATGCTGGTGTTGTGATGAATTAAAAGTCATCGGAACCCACAACTTGGCCGCAGTGAAGAATAACAACGGCTAAAAGCAAGCTAGTTTTAGCCAGTCTGAGCTTTAAGGTATGTTTACAAATGTGCGTTGGGATGCAGTCATCAAAGTCTGTTCTCCGTTCCTTTATTTGTGTGTGCGTGTAGGGCAAAAGTACAGTTAGTATGCCAGCCGGTGCTTCAGCTCATGCTGTTTACTGATCCCTCATGCAACGGTGACATCACTGCTCCTCTTTTAGCAGGTGAAATGGGAGGGGTAGTCTGGTGATTACCAAATGCCCTTACAGCCATCTGAAAGGTCCCAGTGAAGTTTCTGATATTTTCAAATGCGTCCGAGCTCGTAGAGGAGAAGGTGGAGCCATACGGAATTGTAAATAAAGCAGGAGTGGCAGGTTCTGGGTGGATTGCTGGTTCTAATCCTCTCTTCAGGCCCCTGGACTGAATTTTACTGCTGCTTTGGTTCTGGCAGTAAAATGTCTGTAGACTAAGGACAGTTTATCCGAGCCAGTTGTCTTGTGTAACACGGCCCTTAAATTGATGTCTTCTCATGCAGTGGGCTGGGTTGCAGGAGGGGTGGTTGGCTGCCATGGAAAGGCTCCTGGTAAGGTTAGGGTTGCATGTATTGTTATGGGACCAAGCATTATCCAACTTTGTCCACATAAGCTCCTTCAGCTTGCCATTTTGCATTATTGGCCCTTGACTTTACCTGGAATGAGCTAAGATCAGAAGGATCAGAACAGAAAGGAGAATGTGTGCGCCTGATCAACAGCTAGTCGTGTTTCTAACTGCAAATTAAACGGCTGTGACACATGACCACACATCAGATTTTTTCATGTTCACGCAGCAACCGCAACTTCTCTAAGGGTGACAGTAGAAAACAGGAATATATGATTACATATTTGCAAAGTACATAACAGGTAAATTAGACGGTGTGTAAAACGTGATCCAGCGATCGTAAGACACCGATGGAGACTGCTGTGGTCAGAGCAAGAGATGCAGGTTTTAGTAAGGGCTTGCCTCAGAGCCCTGCATGGCTTAGGAGTGTTCAGGTCTTACAGGGATTTCAGCGTAATCTGGATACAAGGACAGAAATACCTTCAAGGTGAACAGTAGAGAAAGTGCCCAGCTTTTTATGCGTCTGCTTTTAATTAATTTACACAGAAGGATGCATATATATATATATATATATATATATATATATATATATATATATATTTATATATTTATATTTATGAACATATTACGGTGTTTTTCAAAGTAAGATTACCTTTTGTTCACACAATGACCACAAATATGAAAAGAAATGGAAGCAAGTTTAGATTCACATCAGAAGTGTAAAGTGTTTGTTGTCAGGGCGACCTTGTGCATTCCTCCTCTGCTCTGGTTCTTCACAGATCCCTGTAGGTTGGTGTGTGAGGGCTCTGAGCACACTCTCTTGCCCTCGGCACTCGGCGCGTTGGCAGGAGCCGCTCTGCTCCCAGGCCTCGCTTACTCTCTTTGGCACTGTGACGCATGAATCGCGTACTTACACTCTGACCACTGCAGACCTGGTTATGGGCATGGACCCAGGCTGCGTCACGAGCCGAAGCACCTGCTCTGACGTCACATACGTCTCACTGAATTTATTAGTTGAATGTGCTGGTTTTCAGCCTTTCTCCCTTTATAATTTACATCAACATCTGCCTGGTTTTGTTCGATAGCTGGAGCGATTTCTGCAAGGTGTGCACCACCGGTGAGAAATGGGGACAGGTCGCTGAGGAAGAATTGTCCTAATCCTTTTCTGCATTCTCTGTATTTTTAAACTGCTGACATCATTCGGGGGCATTTGGGGAATTAATTCCAGGACAGGTTCTTGGTGTCTTCCCTCTGTGCATGTGCATTCCCGTATTCTTGAATTTCCGCACTATCTGGTAGGAGAGATGTCACTGCAGACAGAATAAAGGTCAGGGCGTACCCTGGAGCTCTGCTCAAAAAAAACAATGAATGTGAGTGCGTGACTGATTAGAAAGGGTTGGGTTTGGGGATGCATGTGGAAGAGATATGTAACGTTATCTTGGGCTTATTTGACCAAGCAGCTTTCCCTTCTCGATGCCGTGGCTACAAGAATAAGACTTGTTACCTGTGGGTGCGTGTGTATGGGATGTAGTGTTACTGTTTGCAGAATCTAAACAAATGAAAATTGTTGCAGCTTTTGTACTTAAAACTGAGCAGAAAATTACATAATGCGGTTAGATAATTTATAGTAAAAGAGGGTGTTATATAATGCACATTAAAAGATGATATAATACAGATGAGCTCGTTTAAAATGCATGCTCAGCTATGATGATTAATTCTCAGCAAAGTTGGTTAAAAAGATGAAAAACATCACATGATATGAATATCGAAACGCGAATATCTGCCTCGATGGAGTTGTACGCACGGATGTCTGTGTGAGAGCATACTCTTTACAGGATGTTTTTACTCCGGCAGGTTGGCCTTCCCTGTGAGCATTCCACATGACAGAAAGAGAGAGATGGAATGAAAGAGGAAAAAAATGAAAGGGGGGCAGAGAGAGGGAGAGACAAAAATACAGAGGAAGAGAGGACACACTGGGACAAACTGATCACCAGTGGCCTAGTTTCCCTCAGCTATGCCAGTGACTCAACTGAAGTCTTCTGCCTGGCTGACTCTGTGTTTGGATGAGATGTGTTCGGAGCCAGAATACACACCGATTAAGTTATTTTTTTTAAATGGATGAGCTACAATCACATTAACACGCTGGTCGGTCTGTGGTTGTTTGTTTCTTCCCTCTGCTTACTCCATATTGCCGACAGTATGGAAGCACAGAATGACCATCAAAAGTGACTGAAATTCTGTGGTTTGTGCTTTTTAAAATTATTATCTGTAGTTTATATGTACCTTTTCTGCAAAGGGCAAAAAGATATCTCCTTGCTTGCTATTTGACTTATGATCCACACCGTCTTGCCTTGCCCATTTTGTGTCATTGAAATGACTGGCGAGTATTATTGTACCCATACAGTGAACTAAAAATATCCCCCTGACCAGTGTGGTGAACAGCTGATGGAAATCAGAGCTGTGCTGCTTTAGGAAGAGTCACGTGAAGCTTATCCATAATGAATAATTGATTGACTTCTCCATGCAAACATGTAGAGCGTCATTAGTAGTGAAATAGTTGGGTTGGTTCAAGCGGTGTGAGTTTTTGTTCATGTCTGCCACAGAAAGGTGTTCCGAAAGCCCCGGTGACTGTTGCATGTGCTCAACAAATGCAACCGGCATCGGTAAAGATTGGTCTCGTCACGCAGTTGGCACTGTTTGAAGAATGTATGGCGAAAGTGTCTCGGTTGAGGTGTTCATCTGTGACCCGTTTACAGATTTGGCAGCCCCATTGTCATCGATTCCTTCAGCCAGATCAAATTTAAGTGGCACCACATGAAGGTGAATTATTCCCTTTGAGGTGGTGCACACACACACACACACACACACACACACACACACACACACACACACAGGGTGGACAACCAGCTTGGCTATCAGGGAGGATCCACGTGGGGTGGGGCCGATGTGTCGCGAGGTGCCATTTAACACATCACGGTAGCTCAGCGTGTGTGAGACTCGGACTGTCTGTCTGGTACATGGTGTGCGTCTACACCTGTGGCTGCTCCCCTTAATTGGTGCTAATGAAGAACATTGATTCATCTCCATTTATTTCACACTTTTAGATGGGGAGATAAACCCAAACAAGACTAGCTACCAGTGGCAAGACAACACTTTTCACTCCCTCTGCAAAAAAAAATCCACATCCCTTCTAATGTTCTCATCGAGTTCTTTGCTTCGCATCAAATACTCTTTTTAACCACATGCAGAGATGTTTGTCAAGAGCTGTGCTACAGGTAAGGGATCTAGTGACCTGTTACCATGGTTGTCCTTATAAGCACTATTAGGAAAACCATCCCAAGATTCCCTGCATCCTGGTCCCGGCTCTAGGGTGGAGGAAGCTGTTTACTCTTTCTATCTCTCACTGCTGACGTCGGCGCGCTGAACAATGTCATCCAATTTCCTGTTTTTCACTTAGTGGAAAGCCACTCTCCCAGTGTGTGTGGTGCCGTGTGTGTGCGTGTGTGTCTATGAGTATGAGACAGAAACCCTGGTGGGCTGAAGGAGTGGAGGAGATCTATAGGGCCGGATACACTGGGAGCAGGATATAGGGTCACAGGCTACTGTGTAAATACATTGCATGTATTGAATGAGAGTATTCGGAAATGGCAGATTGTCCTGAATGCAGTTCAAGATGGCTGGGGACACCCAGTCCTCGGCTGCTCACAGGTTAACTCGAACTCCCAGGAAAAAGGTGTGACATTATGACATCAGACCATTTTTTAGAGTGAGAGAATGGCTTTTGTTTAGCGATCTGCAGATAAACCAGGAGCAGCAAGACCCCAAAGAAAATGAACATTCATCAGTGAAAAGAGAAATTACATCATGCAAACACACTGTAAGTCACACACTGAAGGAGGAACTGGAGTTGAACAGGGTTGCAGAAAGCCTTGCAGAGGAAGCGGTTAGAGAGCTGGCTAAGGCAGCTAAAACAACATCAGCGTTGAAGTTTTCCGATGGTTGCATTCAGTGAAACGAGCTGAGCTGTCAGCTGATGTGCTGTGGGTCATCGCTGATTAGCCGAGCCTGAATCTGCAGCCTGACAGGACTAATACCGACTTCAACGGGTGTGCTACTAGAAAGTGTTTACCTTACTCTTTCCCTGCACACGTAATGGCTGCTTGGAAGTGTGGGTGTGGCCTCTGGCACCTTTTGCCACTGAGCAGGAACTGACATTTTGGAATTGTAGCTGAACATTTTAGCATTTTTATCATAAGATGTTTAATGTTTGATACTAATGTAATACAAGGTGCAACTTTATTGCTATTTAATAAAATAAGACTATAGATTCATTGTTTTTTTTTATGTTTATTTGCTAAATTCATGTCCCACTAAGGATTGGCTTCTTGGTTTTTATTGAGTCACAACACAAAGCTTGATAAAGCCTCTGTTGACAGCATTTTATCAGCACTTGTTTAGCACTTTCTGAGCCTTGATGATATGCACCACTGCAAGCTGTTGGAGGCAGCTGGTTTCATCTCCTGGCCTCCCTTTTTGCTTGGCCTGTCTGCCTATTGCAGAACTTTGATCTCCATTTTTGTGGTCAGTGATGAGAATAAACACCAATCACAGCATTTCCCCACCTTGCTCCTCATACATATCTACATAGCAGTCTTAAATTTTTCCTTCACATGATACGTCATATGTTTTTTTTCCTGCTTTCCTGCTGCCCCAATTTGCACGGATATAGATGATGAGAGAGATCCCAGACCCAAGCGCTTTGAAGGCGAAGGGGAATTTCACCCCGCACAGCTGAATTTTTAGAAACTGCGGGGTTTGGTGGCGCGGTCTACCAGGCAAAACGGAGCAGGGTTTGTCAGTTGTGGTTTAGCCATGGCCCCACCTCCTCGGTCCCAGCAGAAACAGAAGTGCGTGCCCCTCTAACCATGGCTTCTGGAGCCCGGCCCAGTCCCCCACCTGCAGCCCTGACACCCAGCACACTGTTATTGGCTGGGTGGGACACACCCACTTCCCAAAGGTTGATGCATTATAATCTCAGAAAGAATAAGGAAGTGCAGAGTCTCAGAGAGAAAGAAGGAACAAAAGAGAGACTTGTTTTTGCAGATACAGGCACATCTGGGGGTACACGCTACACGAGCAATCAACTTTACTGACTGAATTATTACTAAATGTAATTGAAAAGGTATAAAATTAACTATGATAAGTACTGGATTATGTTGCATTAACCTAATTCTTTTAATAATGTGTGACTGTAGCGGTCCAGTGGTAGAGGGAAAGATCCCTGTGCGACCGTCAGTGTGCAGCAGCAGCAGAGTGACACGAGGGTGGGACGTGGATTACGTAGCAATACTCACTACCTCTGTGTTCCTTGCCTACATGGCCTACATGCTCGCTCACTTCCTGTGCCTTGTTTGCCTCTGGTTCAGTGCCAACATGATGTTTGCTGGATGCAATTGCTTAGCTGAGTGATTCATTTGTGTGTGTGTGTGTGTGTGTAAGGGGGAGAGCGAGAGAAACGTATGTTGCTTGAAGATGCGGGCTCGTTCCTGGCTTTACGTGTATGCATGCGTATGTGACATTCTGGCCAGTGGTGTCACACAAACCCAGTTGCAGTTGCGCTGTGCTGCTGTTGGTTCGGGAGAAAAGCCTCTCCAGACGGAGATGGATGGTCACATATCTCTGTGGTCACACTGCAGACGTCACGAGACCCCGATCTCGAGTAATTACAGACTGTGATGTATTTCTGTGTCAGTTCCACGCTGGTATCGACTGAGGAAGACTTTTTTGTTTGTTTGTTTTACGTCTGACAACAGGAAAAATGGGTCTTGTTTAGTCAAAAGCCCTTTGGAAGCGTGTAAGCCTGTGGCATATGCATAATGTGTGTTCTTGTTTGACAATTTAATTGCTCAACTCTTGGATCTTGTATCTGCAGTGCACACGAGCCCATCATGTGATCAGTTTGTTGTGTCTGTGAAAGATTAGATGATTGGCACATCAGCTCGCATTCATCCTGGTCATGCTCCCTGTTTGCGGACAGCTACAACAAACGGCCTAGTGTCATGATGACGTCGCTTTGGCTACAACCGAAGGCTAATCAGCTTCACCCCCTCGGTTTGTTTCATGGAGCTTTCAAAAGGCTTACCATTTAGCAGCAAGCGATTTACTGCTGCCTGGCATGCTCAAAAATTCCTCTCTGTATTCCTCCTCACAAGTGTAGATTGTTTACGGAGAGAAGGAATTCTAGAGGGATGGCGGTCCGCAAGGGGGCCTGGTTGCTATAGTTACTAACCCCTAAGCTGGGTTCCATTTAGCAGGAAGGAAGCTAAATTATTTGCAGGCAGAAAAGACTAAGTTTATTATGGGGAAATTATTACTTTTTATCTACAAATCAGGACGTGAAAATGTGCGTTGTTTTTGGTTGGGTTAGAATATTAATGATGAAAAGAGCATTTCAGGTTTTATATTTTTGATTCCAGTGAAACCCAGAAATTCTGAACTAATTGTGAGGTGGGGTGCACTCAGGAGGTTCTTTTTGAAACATGAATGGAGGAGACTTGCATGTGTCATTTGCCAGCCAGCTGATCAGCCTGACCCGCACGGTTGTGTTGTCTAGAATGTCAGCGCGCCTTATTTTGGTGAAGTGAATGGCAGGACATAACCACGTTTTTTCACGTGGCCACGTGTCAAAGTGGATCATTACACATCATTAAGTCATTACTGCGGCTTATAAAAGGGGCAGGTACAATGGCACTCATGTCAAACATGTAACACACGAGTGTTTGGATGTCCCATAAGTTTACCATTTTCTTTTTTTTTTTTTTTTTTGTTTTAATTGCTTTGTCTTTTCAGTGTTTTGGGGGCTTTTGATAATATTCTATAAGTTGATAAATATTAAATGATATTTGACATTCAGAGTCCTTAGTTAATAGAACTCATGTGATTTGGGGACACTGCTTGTAGCAGCTTTTATGCAGTTAGTGCTCACTAAACTAATGATATAATGCCAAGTATCAGTCGTGTCAATCAAAGGCCACAAATAATGGTTGCTTTAAGTAATAAATAAATCCGAGTGAAATGATTTTTCTTTAAATCCTTGTGTTCCTTTTTGCAGACCGCATCCACAGAGGTGCAATTTGGACCAATGAAGCTAATCAAAGACCCACTTCAGGTACAGTGAAACTGATGTTTCTTGGATGAATGCACTAGATTTTGTATTCCCAGCATAAAGACCAGAAGAGGATGGAACACTGAAATGGGCACATTGTGAAGGAGGAATGGGTTGTCACGGCAACAAAGCCAAACATTTATAGCCAAGAACATACCAAAATGAATAGTGGAGTACAGAGAATCCATGGGCCTTTTGTCACTACAAATAGGACATTCCGTGATATTGAATGGTTCTTTTATACCTGATGCACTGCTAAAGGCAACAGGTTGTTGTATTTTAGGCATTCAAGATAAATTCTGATGAATGTTGTGATTAAAAAATGAGAAATTTGACTTTACACAAGGCTCTGCTGAGCTTTTGTTTGTTCCACAGATTTCACTGACTTCTTAATGAAAAGAATTAATAATTATCGCTTTGCCTGAAAAGTGCTGCTGACATCCGTGAGATTTAACTTGTTGCTGCATCAAATCCATTTAAACGATATCGTTCAGCAACTTATCACATGTAGTGAATAATATGCAATTTAATCAGTTCATTGCACAGTAGCTATTGGCTGTTATTTAAAAGTGGAAAAAAAAATTAAGAGATGCCTGCGAAGTCAAGCAAACTATATAGTTTGTGGAAGCTGCTACAAAATTCACACATGTTGAGTCTCACACAGAGAAATACTACAAGTGACTCATTACAAATGAGTAGCCCATGAAATAGATCTGTGAATAAATTTCATTTTTTTATTGAATATACCATAGAGAGACAAGCACACGAGAATTCCAGAGTCAAAGCTTCTGCTTTATTCAGCATCCCTAAAGTTTTTGCCACATTAATGTCCTTTTGCCACTAAACACCAGATTCAGCTAAAAGCTGCACTCTGCACGTGGTCCTGTAGAGAAGCTTGTGTGCTCAGCCTGTATTGTTTGATGCTCTCAAACGTGACCGCAGTAGGAAAACGATGTAGAGAGATATCCCCTTCCTGTTTTTGTCACTCACAGCTGATCCTGTCATGCCCTCCTCCTCTGCACTCCTCCTTTTTCTCGTAGCTCACAGGATCTGGCCGGCCGCTCTTCGTTTGCAACAATGATGTTTTCTAGACAGAACCATGAGATCCTGCCAAAATGTCCCCTCCCCCGTAGCCCCGTTCTCGTGTGCTAGCACTGAGTGAAGCCTATCAGTGTAGTCTGGGAACAGGCATGCAAAAAGACCTTATCTTGGGCCACATTTACCCCCTCCACCACCTCTACCCCACCTCTGCTGGAATGTTGACTTTTCTACCAACATCCCAATGTGGAATTCTGATCTAATTCCCTGTGCGTACCAAACATAGCTTCAGGATGCGGTGGTGATGTATTTATGACCGAGACACTTATTGCTGCCTGTAGGAAGAGCACTCGTATGAACAGTATGGTTTGCATTAGCTCAGGAGTGGGCAATTATTTTGCCTGAAGGGCAAAACTGGGTTGTAGATCTTGATGAAGGGGCCGGCCAGGTGGTGCGGGGAACTAACCCCCCAAATGAGGATCACAGGTTAACTAAAAATCCTGCTTGATGGACCACTGACAGAGAAAATATTTTGAAGAGCCTGTAAATTGGTCCAACTAGAGATGGATGATGAAGCTCCAAATGATGTCTGGCCCCACCTTCTTGAGAGGACATGGTTAGCATGCTAGGTGAAGGGGGCGGGGGTGGTCTGAACCTTTTTCTAACCAATCAACGCGCTTCATTTGGCTTTTGGAGAAATTATTGTGAAAGCTCTGCGGGCCGGATTAAGTAGTTCATCTTTCATTAGTTCATTAGTTTGCCCACCTCTGCATTAGCTGTACCCTTTTCCCTGGTCGAAGCTGTGTTTAGCTAGTCTTTACAGTGAGTCAAAGGGCAACTCTCAACGTAGCCAAGCTACTCTGCCCTCGTTGCGAACATGAAAGTCATGCCTTTTTGTCCTAATTTAATCTCACGTATGAGTTGCAAACCAAAGGCTGCTGAACAAACGTTTCCTTCTTTACATTTGTTCCAACCCACACCGACAGTTGGTGTGTCGTGTGGTGTGTGTTTAAAAGTGGACTCATGATTCTGCTCTTGGATGCAGACCTGACACTCCAGGTCCATTATTTACCCGAATACGAGCCTATAATGAAAGAATTTTGAGAGAGGGAGAGAGACGGAGAATACGCTCTCAGCGTCTGGTTTGACGTTAGTGGCAGCACTTTGTGCCCCAGCCTTGGAAGAGTGGCGGGAGGGAGGGAGGGGCTGCAGCCAGTCAAGGCCACCTCAGCTAATTGCGTCATAGATCATAGCAGCGGACAATAAAATCTCTGACGCACTCAAGTACAGTACAAGGGGAGCCTGATCAATCAGGGGCTGAGGGCCCGAGTTCATTGTCCACTCTGCCGCTCAGGCTGATTAAAAAGACGGGTGCAAACGAGAATGAAGACATCAGCGATGTGTGGACTGCGCGGCGCTCTTTATGTACCGATACGGCAACAAACGCCCTAATCTGCAGCCCTCTGTGCATTTGAAGTGCTTTAATTTCCCTATTAATTTAGCTTTATTTATGTTCTTACATTTTATTACCAAACGATTTATCATTACTTGTTAGACGTGTGTTAAAATAGGTCTTTGTAAAGCTTCTTTATGAATTAGGCTTGAAAATGTCCTCGGTTGTTCTCTTTCTACAGGTACTTTTAGTTTTTGCCAAAGAGGACAGTCAGAGTAATGGCTTCTGCTGGGCGTGTGAGAAGGCCAACTTTAGGTGCACCCTGGCACGAACACCTGAGTCAGCCCTTGAGTGCTTCTTGGAGAAGCATCATGACCTTGTCATCATAGACCACAGACATTCCAGACACTTTGACGCTGAAGCACTATGCCGGTAAGGCGGCTCTTTTGTAATCGGTGTTTTACAGTGATGATGAATGCACTTATTACATTTTCCAATCCTTCTTGTCACATAGCTGAACCGAATCCTAACTTGTAGTTCTTTTTAAAGATTGTGCATGAAACATTTGGACCTGCAGTTTGTGCAACCACTGGAGATCCACTACACACTGCTGTTATTATCAGAGCTCAAAATCACCATTTGGTGATTTACATCATCTGATATGCAGACTCTCAGTGACATATTGCACATTTTCATGACACCGATTATGATTAATCTTCTGTATTTCTTCTTGTTTATGCTCGGCCGTCTACAGCTCTCCTTCTGTCCCACACCTACACTCTGAATGTGCTAATGGGGACATTTCTGACTACTGTCTGCTGTAGACATAAGTACTTCCGCCCCACTCAAAAAGGAGCTTTTAAGCTGTATTCCTGCCATTCATTTAGTGCATAACACCAGTGGCTTGAATCACTTCAGACATGGTTCATCAGGCTTATCTGAAAAACTAATCCATATTCAGCTCATTAAGCAGAGTAAGTTTTTGTGGTTTTAAAAGTAATGACCAACCACTATTGTTGTGTCATCACATGCATGATTTTTAGCATTGCAACCACACGTCTGTTAGTATGTCTGCAGGATGCAAAAATATTCAGTTAAACATTTATTACATTTATTTAATACATTTATTGTATTATGCACAAACACTATGTGGGTAGTTTGTGTGACAGTTTTGTAAATTTTTACCTGTTTGTACCAGAATTCGAATTCTTAATTGTTCTTCTGTCATAAAAGGTCCACTTTAGATGATTCTAAGAATCTCTGCTTGCTTCTTAGAGCTGTGTTAAAGTCATAGCTGAATTAAAATGCGTTTTATTTCAAAATAGAAACTGTGAATTCACTGTGACCATCAGTGTATTGTTAGATATAAATGTGTGGTCTGGGGTCAATGACCTAATTCTGAATAAACTTGTCAGTGGCATGTCTTCGAGTGCATTTAACAAAAACGTATGACTCCATAGGGGAGAACAGCCAGCTCACATTGGCCTAGCTTCCCCTGAACGCTACAGAGCAAAGACGTGCATGAAAAATGAGTGGTGTCTGGCCATACCGCTTGCTATCTTTAGCGCCTGTTCAAACAAAAAACACATTTATAAATATTCATTTGCCCTGCCCGGCGTGTACGATAACTCCATTCATTTTGGCCAATCTATATGTTCGGTGTACACGCTCAGGCTCCAATGAGGAACTAAAGGGCCTTTATGGCTACTGGCAGGGGAAAACCACAGGCGGATGAGTGGCCCTATACACTGCATTCTTTAGGAGGCCTAGTCCCTCTCACAGAGCTCCACCGCTGGGCTCTGCCTGAACTGGGAGAATCGGAGCGTGAAAAGTGAAAAATACATTGATTTGATGCCACATGCTTTTCCAAAGGGCTCCCTCTGTTTACATTCAGGTCAATGAGAGCGGTCAACTTCTCAGAAAACACTGTGATCGTCGCTGTTGTGAAAAGGTAGATAAAGCTCATTTCCTCCTTTCTTGTCCTTATTAAACAGCTCAATAATTACAACCATTGGCAGAATTACACAAAAACATTGTATTTAACAGGGGAAAAAAAAACATTTTTTTTGTGCTGATGTGTTCTGTTTTTAAGGCCAGACAGAGAAGAGGCCTCTGTGATGCCCTTGATCAATGCCGGCTTTAATCGGGTGAGAAACAGACTGTATGATGTTGTCTTCTGCCGCCTGTATGTATTTATAATATTCTGTTGGTATTTATACTTACATATAGGTTCAAACCTTTCTGTTTGGGTTTTTCATGTGTAATGTAAGTTGTGTGGTGGTGGTGTTGTCTGACCTTCAGAGATATGTGGAGAATGCCAACATGATGGCCTGCTATAATGAACTGCTACAGCTGGAGCACGGAGAGGTGCAGTCGCAGTTCAAACTCAGGTGAGTTTTTCCCTTCGCGCTGTTTTCCGTACAGAATCAGTTAGGTATTGCCTATGCATAAAACTAAAGATTCAATTATACATAATTACACTAATGTTGACAATGGTTCTGTTGCTGCTGTCTCGCGTCAAGGGCTGGAAACGCTATTTTCACAGCTCTAGAACAAAGCCAAGAGGGTATAGAGATCACTTCTGAAGATCAAGTAATTCAGGTAAGCAATCAACTTGAAAACATGACCCTTCTCCTTTTTCTGTCATTCTCAGCTGTTGGGGAGTTACGTTTGTGGGACGATGTCAGCGACGGGCGAGAGCAGGAGGCACATATTCACAATTTCTGTGGAACTCTCGAGTTCTCAGCTGTTTTTATCATCTGCTCAAAGTCTTATGATCCGTGATCTTGACCGCGGTGGATTCAGTCCCCTCCCTTCTGAATACTGTAGATCTTTTTGTTCAGACCGGAGCACTGTGTCTTGTTTCCTTGCTTTATGTTTTTCACGCGACAAATATGTTTTTCTTTATTATATATATTCTTTTTTGGAAAACCTGCTAATGATACATTTTACTTTACAGTATGTGAACCCAGCCTACGAGTCCGTCATGGGCTACCAACAAGGAGAGCTAATAGGGAAGGAAATAATAGAAGTGCCTAAAAGTGAGAAGAATAAGCCTGATCTCCTTGAAACAATAAACTCCTGTATACGGAAAGGAAAGGTAATATGATTTCATGACATAACCTCATCGTTTACGCCTTTCAGGCAGACTACAACCTCTTCTATGGAGGGCTCATCTTGAAGATATGCTTTAAATGCTGGCCCTATTTCTCTTGATTTGGCTGCGTTAGTACCTAGAGTACTGCTCCAGCCTTCCTGTCTGTGCATCCACGTGTGCTGTGAGTCTGCAGCGTGGAGCCGTTCTGTTTCATGTGTATAAGGACAGCGGTAGATGGCTGTGCTGTAATCTTACTACACAGAGAGCGAAGGTCAGTCACAGACAGACTAACAGCAGGAAGGGCCTTTTTAAACTGCCACGGCAGTCTATCAGTGGGGGCACATGGAACAAAGCATGCCCCTCTCCAGGAGTGCTCCCCCCCCGAGACCCTCAGAAGTAAACCACCACAACCTTCGCCACAAACGCCACCATCCTGCAGCCGTTCTATCATACGCTTTCCAGCCGTTTTTTTTTTTTTTTTTTTTTTTTTTTTTTTTGATGATTAAAGGCTTCTAAATGTACTTTGCGTGTCTCAGTTCCTCTTTGGATGCTTAAATTGCAGGAGTGGCAGGGGATTTATTATGCCAAAAAGAAGAATGGAGATAGCGTTCAGCAAAATGTGAAGATCACGCCTGTAATTGGACAGGGAGGGTGAGTGACGAGGGAGGCCTTGAGCCTCAGAGACGAACTCAGAAAGTGTCGAAAGTGTCGAAAACATGATTGTCTTGCAGAAACACTTCTAATGTCGCCTTTTTTTTTCCACACAGAAAAATCAGACACTATGTGTCTCTCAAATGGCCTTTAAATGATAATAATAAGGTGTGTTTTCAGTTTTCCTCATTCTTTATGACAGAATAGAGGTTATTATTTGCATCATAACGTGTTTCTCCCGTCTGTCCCTGCAGAGTGATAAAAGCAGTGAGCGCGTGCAAGCGGAGTCTCAAACAGGTAAGAGCTATTCTCACATTATCTTTTCAAAAACATTCCAGGGGATTTTTCAAAATGGTTGTCAAGTCTTGTGGATTTGAGCTGGGGGTCGTATTCTGCGCCGTTGTCAGCATTCGTGAGGAAAGCTCTTATCGTTTTACTTGTGATCTGTCACAAGGTTAACATTTAGGTCCACTGAGGAATGAATGATACTCAGTGCATACTGATTATTTGCAAAAGCCAAATATTTGTAAGATGGTAATAACAATAAGTTCTAGATAGTCACAGGAATCTGAACAGTGGAAACTCGTGACCTTTGGAAACCATTGCACCATACCAGTAAATCATTGCGTTCTTTAATCATGACCCAAATTTTTCCAGTCCTGCTTTATCTAGCTTTAATGTCCCTCCAACGAAACAAATTCTGTCCTTTGTTAGCCTTGAAAGATTTGTCCGTGCCTTTTATTTTGTCTACAGTAGACCATTGTTCTCTGCTTTATGTTGGTATCAATTGTAAAGTCAAATCACAGCTGCAAGTAATTTTAAAACCAGCTGAGTTCCTGAGAGCCAAGAAGAAAAACAGGCATCACTTCTCACCTGCACTCATGTCCTCTCAACAAATGAAATGAAGTGACTTTGAAATTTTGACTTTTTGTTCTTAAAGCTTTGCATGAATGTCCAATGTGGTATATTTCTCAGTAAATCTTACAAATGCCCCTGCACCCTCTGATGCATAGGGGCTCATAAGATTAACTATGCCTGTAATGTTTCAACCCATCCAACAGCGGTGAGTCAGCACAGGCCTTTTTTTTTCCATCCCTGGCCAGAATTTTAAAAAATCAGTTTTGTTTTATATCTTATCTGGATGTCGGTTTTAGTATATTCAAACCTAAAGGCATATTTAAGAGCAAGAGTCTGTCTATAAAGACAAGCGATTAAACGTTTGAAGTCTCTGTCACTTGACCCCCAAATTCACCTTAATGGTGTAAAATGGTTTTTAACAAATCACACACGTTGGTCATACTTGGAAATGGTGCTCCTAAATGGTGTTTTTAACGTAATGTATCCTTTTTCCTCTTCGGTAACTGTACTTGTAAGACATGATAAATTTCCTTGAACTTCAATTATGTTACACAAGGTGCTTTCTGGTCCCCAGACATCCACTCGAGTAAGCACAAAGACCGGAGGAAAGGCTCTCTTGACGTCAGATCCACGTCTCGGGGGAGCGATGGTGAGAGCCAAGGGAGATAGATGGTGGAAACTCTGGGCGTTTCCTGTTAGTTTATAAAACGTCAACTTCGCTGTTCTCTGTCTGCACCCAGCGTTGGTTGGACGTTGATTAGAGATTATTTTAAAAACAGCAGATACTATTTTGCTTCATTTCAAATTTTAGTTTAGTTCATTATTCTTTTTAATTTTCTTTACTTCTGTCCTTCCAGGAAGCTCCCAGCGAAGGCACTCATCGATGGCCCGAATCCACTCGATGACCATAGAGGCTCCCATTACCAAGGTGGGTCCACCAGCTTCACCATCATGTTTCTAAGCGTCCGTCATGCCACAGCACCTTTGTAATAAATCCTCGTATGTCAAGAACGGACTTTTGATTTATGATTCTGCCAAAACTGCCACCAGGACTTGTTATATGTAAGAGAGGCTTGTGTATACACATGACATGTTGACATTAGCTGATGAAAAACATTTCATACACAAGAGAAGACACTGGCAGCCTGGTTAGCTGGAAACAGACAAGGTCCCCAGAGAGAGGTCATATGACACACTTGTGGTTCCACTGTTGTATCATTTGACTGTGGTGTCATCCCCTGAAGGCACCGTCCTCTTTAGAATAAAGCTCTGATAGGGCTGTTGTCTGTTTCTTCATGCATGTCAGACAGACCTTTTGCTCTTAAATTGCTAAGCGCATATTTTGAAGTATGTTTAATGATGGTCATATGATTTTTGCTTATTGGGCCTCGTTTTTCCAACTCTAAACACAGCGTCCAATGTTATATTCGCCGGTTATTTATGCTTCTGTTATTTATTCTAGTTCCGTTCAGCGGCCTGTTCATTTAGAATGAGCGGCTGGAGGGCTTGCTATGAAGTTCAAAAACGCTGTCATGAGTGTCTCTTGACTGTGAGCTGAAGGCAACAGTAGGTTACCGTAGCAAGAGAGTGGAAACAGGAGGGGCTGGGGTCTGTCTCAAATTAAAATCATTCCACATACGTCAAAGTGAGGTTAAGCTCAGTGCTATCATGGCTCAGCTTAGCTCACTACCTCCCTACACTTTCATCCTTCACCAGACACATACACACACACAAGAAACCCTTCGGGAGTAAATGAATAAAGCGGAACCTGTAAAAAGTTTTTTTTTTTTTTTTTTTTTTTTTTTTTTTTAAAACATCTTACTGATTTATTCAAGGTGTTTCAGCTCGACTCAAACAACTTTATTGATCCCTAGGAGGGATTGTTTGCAGCGTAACCCATCTGCAGTTACACAACCATGAACCAATAGCTTTTACCCTGAGAGTCGCACATCAACAAAAAAGGTTAATGAAGGACAGAAAAAGTCAAAATATGGTGATAGTCATCTTCAAAGGTATATGGTAATGAGATGTTCTTGTAAATCTTCATTTTGCTTGAACTTTATTGGATTTTTTTTTTTTAAGGTTTAGTTCGTAGCTCGACTAATGTTAAACAATCCACACATCTTTCCTGGTCCAGGTCATCAACATCATTAATGCAGCACAGGAGAGCAGTCCTATGCCTGTTGCGGAGGCTTTGGATCGGGTACTGGAGATCCTGAGGACCACTGAGCTCTACTCCCCGCAGTTAGGCACCAAGGATGAAGACCCCCACACGAATGACCTCGTCGGGGGGCTGATGACGGTAAGCAGCCAAAGCAGCTTTCAGAGCTTTGGAAAAACGTTTTTAGTGTGAAAATCCTGAAAACCTAAAAACATATAAGAAAGGGAGACCTGGGAGGGTCAGTTTGGGGACTTTTGAGGATTTCAGCTATTTTGGAAAGGGAGATCTCCTAAGTGAAATGGGTGCCAAGTTGGCAGTCTTGGCAATGACCCAGAGGAAGCGTTGGATTGTCCTTTGTGCTTCTGTAGGCTGCAGAGGAAAGTCTAGCCCTCTCCCGCCCCCACCAGCTGCCCCCTCCTCTTTCTCCACACTAGTCACACTCGCATGAACCTCTTCCTCTCAACCGCACGGGCCTGGAAACATCCTGTTCTCTGGATCAGATGAAATAAGCGTGGTTCGGCCTGTACGAGAACATTGCAAAAAAAACACGTTTTACTGAAGAAACGATGGAAGCCGTTTTAACCCCCCCCCCCACACACACACACACCTAGTCGAGCATAATTTCAGAGGGTTTTTTTATAAAGCGGCTGGTCACACGCTGCTGTGTTGAGGTCTGAACTCGTAGGACCTGGTTAGGAAGAAGAGCTGTCATCATTGTTGGGGAGAAAGTCTTAAAATATCCAGTGTGTACAGAGGCAGCACCACCATGAGACAATGCTGGGGTCAAAGATGAGCCAGTCCGCTCTTCCTCTTTCACTTGTGAAGTAAACATTTCACTCTGTGACACACACACACCCTAATTACAGTCTACTGTATGCCTGACAGCACAGTATCTGACAGACACAGGCCTATTTCAGATACTTAAAGATGAACAAAATAAGCTTTGGCACACCTTTTAGACATCTAAAGGCGTTTAAAGAGAGAAATTATTACTTACATGGCTTTGCCATCTTAGAGGAGTTTTTTCAGCAGGGTGTTGAAGACATTGTATTAAATGAATTAACTGCAGATTGTCTGTCTGTAATATTAGTTCATAAATATAGCAATCTGAGCTGAAAGGCGAAGCTTTCAATTTACCGGTCGGTATTCGCTCCTACCCTCACCTATGGTCATGGGATTTGGGTAGTGACCGAAAGCACAAGATCGCGGGTACAAGCGGCCGAAATGAGTTTCCTCTGTAGGGTGTCTGCCTGGGCTCTCCCTTAGAGATGGGCTGAGAAGCTCTGCCATCCGGGAGGAGCTCGGAGTAGAGCCGCTGCTCCTCCGCGTTGACAGGAGCCAGATGAGGTGGCTCGGGCACCTAGTCAGGATGTCTCCCGGACGCCTCCCTGGTGAGGTGTTCAGGGCATGTTCCCCCGGTAAAAGGCCCCCGGAAAGACCCAGGACACACTGGAGGGACTATGTCTCTCGGCTGGCCTGGGAACGCCTCGGGATCCCCCCGGAAGAGCTGGACGAAGTGGCTGGGGAGAGGGAAGTCTGGGCTGCTGACCCGACCCCGGATAAGCGGTAGAAGATGGATGGATGGATGGAAATAGAGCAGTCATTTTCTGAATTGCATATTGGTTTTCTTAATAAGATCACTTTGGCTGCCGAAACCCTCCACTTTAGTGGGGACATGATATAAGGTGTCAACAGAGTATATCTATAATAATGTCCTAAATTTTGCCATACCACAGATGATTATGAACATTCATAAACGTGCTCATATGGAAAATATATGATAATACTCTTGAGAGACGTGAGCTTTTGAAGTTTTTCTTTTTTTGTTATAATTAGCTTCCGTATTCCTTCTCACTTTTTAAATTTTTCTGGCCACAGGATGGGTTACGCAGATTATCGGGAAATGAATACATCTTCTCTACAAAACGTAAGTTTATTTTCGGCAGAAAGAAATGGTGAGATGTTGTTGATGTATTACCTTTATTTCAGAATTTAACGTAAAGATGATTTGCTGGTTAAGTTCTCTTTAGACGGTGTTGTTTTACAAGAGGTGGTGACATTTGTAACATCCTGCGTGGTTTCTCGTTTTTCTACCAGAGCCCCACCACATCCCCAGCCACCTGATCACTCCACTTTCATTAAATGACATTCCTCCTCGAATTGCGCAAACGATGGAGAATGAAGACTCCTGGGACTTTGACATCTTCAACTTGGAGGCTGCGACCATGAAACGGTGAGACAACTACACAATTATGAGGCTTTTTTTGTTTTCCAAATGAGTTTTCTAATGCTACATCATCATATTGAATTCTCCCACAGAACTTTGACCTACTTGGGCCTGAAGATCTTCTCCAGGTTTGGGGTGTGTGAGTTCCTGAACTGCCCTGAGGCCACTTTGCGCTCCTGGCTGCAAGTGATTGAGGCCAACTACCACTCCAGTAACTCTTACCACAACTCCTGTCATGCAGCCGATGTTCTGCATGCAACAGCGTATTTCCTCTGCAAGGAGAGGGTCAAGGTAATAGTTAAAAACATGTCAAAAAAAAAAAAATAAGACAGCGAATGGGTGGTTTTGAATATCAGTCAGCTTTTGCACATATATACACATATTGCAGGATTATTATTTTCAATCACAATTTTGATTTACACATTTTAATAGTCGTGCAATAATGGTCAAATTAAGTTCCTTAAATCCTTGAATTAAGTGAACAACTGGATGATGATGATTAAAGATGTGGCGACTCTGATCGGGGCCTGTATTTTCCTCAAGAGTCGTGGTGCTGCCAACGGTGTCAGTGGCCCAACACCTGTTTAAGGGCCTGACCTGGCTAAGTTGATTAGTGAACTGTCTATTTTTTAACTAATGAAGTAGTCTTTCACTGGCTTAACCTGTAAACTGTAAATTTGCATCACCCAAGAAGATCTAAGAAGGTCTACTATGTTTAATAAAGTTACTTTTTTTGTTTGTAATTTGGACAATGATGGAAAGTTGCAATATACAAATAGACTGTTTATAATTAGCCTTTGTTAGATAGATTTTAAAACAGACTTGATAGAGTGGTTTATATATATGTTATATATTCATGTGAAAACGTTTGAATATTTTGATTGTAAATTTCTTAATTTGCATAGACATCATCTCTGAAAATGTGTTATTCATTTTTGCACCGTTTTAATTTTGTTTGCTCCAACAGCAAAGTTTAGACCCCATTGATGAGGTGGCTGCCCTGATCGCTGCTACTGTGCACGACGTGGACCACCCAGGCCGCACCAACAGCTTCCTCTGCAATGCAGGAAGTGAGCTGGCCATCCTCTACAATGACACAGCTGTGCTAGAGAGCCACCATGCAGCACTGGCCTTCCAGATAACTACAAGGGATGATAAGTGCAACATCTTCAAAAACATTGAGAGGTACGGAGCAATCGGCCATGGGTGTTATGTGCACATGACGTGCACACGTGATTAAAATGCTATTTTGGCCTAACGTTTCTTCTAATTTTTCCATATTTTATGGCAGTTATTAATAGACATTACATAATCACTTCTACCTGAAATAATGGCAGGTGCAAGTTTAATTCCCTTCAACAGGTGTTTCTTTGAAGACGCACACAAGTGCTACAAGGCACCCACCAAAACTATAATCCTTTTTAGAAAATCTTTTTTTTTTTTTTTTTTTTTTTTAGAACGTTTGACAAATGTGCTGTTATTATGTGTCACCACTAGGGTGTTCCTAACCACCACTGTAATGGTGAGCCATGTAGAGTCTGTTGTTTTAGGCAACAAAAGACTTGTTCCATTGCGTCTCTTTTGTTCTCTGATGGGCAAGAGTTAGCAGAAGATGTCAAATTTACATTGAGTTAGTGTGCAAGGACTTATTTCTCTTGGAAGAAATGTTCCTATCAGCATCTGCAGACAGCATAAAACATTTTTAATACAGATGACGTGTTTAAGTCATAGTCTTTTTGTCTTTATTGTTTTATTGCTTTTTTACTCTTTGGGTGAGACAGCTTAGTTGGTTCCCCCCCCCCCCACATCACAAAAACAGGCCTAAAATGAAAGGAATACATTAAAAATTATTTACTATTTAGGTTTTTCTGTTAAAATTATGAGGGAATTATAGATATGCAAGTGTGCAGTCAATACTTGTGTGTGTTCCCAACATTTGAGGAATAAAGTGATTTGTCAAATGTGCTGGTCCCCTCAGATGGGCACAGTAAACAAAGCATCCATTCATCACCGCTGTCACTGCAGTCAGAATGGAGAAACTGTTCACACGCCTCTCCATGCTGTTTACCACACTGTCATCTCATTCCATTTTCCCCTCTTGCGCCCGTCTGATTCTGCCCATGCTGACTCTCCGCTTCTGTCTCTCTCTCCAGGAATGAATATCGAACGCTTCGACAGGCTATCATTGACATGGTTCTCGCAACTGAGATGACCAAACACTTTGAACATGTCAACAAATTTGTCAACAGCATCAATAAACCACTGGCGGCTCTGGAGGAGAACGAGGTGAGCTTAAAAACGAGCCTGTTCTCTTACATGGGTTAAGAGCGTCGGAAGCAGATAGCATGAAAGTGGCAGTAGTAAGAGCTTTTGAATTAATGATACTGTGTAGTGGAACTGTGGCCTCGAGAGATTTACCATTTGGCAGTGATGTCCTCGTGTATGCATGGAATGCTGTACATTTAAAAGTTGGCAGTATTTTCCTCCTGTTTATGTTGCCGTATAAGGCTAATTTCCTAACTATCTTCAGCATTTGGGCCACGTGTTTTGTTTTAATATTTAGTCCGTCTTGGCATTTGTCGGTCTAAATAAAGCATCTTGACTTGTAAAACAAACTTTCAGCAGAATCTGACTGACAGGTTGGATTATGAAACATACAGTATGCACGCAATGTGACTGTGTGCCGTGTATAAGTGTGGCACACAAACACACGCACAGCAGGCAGGTTTGATTTTTCCAGTTTGAATTGTGTAGTTATTTTTTTTTAAGCTGTTCAGCTACAACTTGCTGTATTATTGACACTAACTGTATTTCCACTCAGTGAAACAGTTTAATTCCAGTATATTGCACATAAATTACCAAACGTTGCTGCTTTTTTTTTTTTTTTTTTTTTTTTTTAAATGAACATTACTCTCTCTGTTATGGTGGCCTGAAAAGAAATCTTAACTAGGGATTTTGTGTTATTGGTATTTTTTCTGTTTTAGGGAAGCAACGATGAGGAATCGGTCAAAAGCATTCTGACGTCACCCGAGAACCGCATTCTGGTCAAGCGGATGCTGATTAAGTGTGCAGACATATCCAATCCATGCAGGCCTCTGGAGCTCTGCATAGAGTGGGCAGGGCGAATCTCAGAGGAGTATTTTGCACAGGTGAATAGACGTGATAATGGTGCAGATGGTTTGGAAGCTTTAACACAAATAACCTTGTTGTCTTCTGTGGTGCAGACTGATGAGGAGAAGAGACAAGGTCTACCAGTGGTCATGCCTGTGTTTGACAGAAACACGTGTAGCATCCCCAAGTCCCAGATATCCTTCATAGACTACTTCATTACAGACATGTTCGATGCATGGGATGGTAAGAATGCACAATATAATGCCACCTGTAGAAGAGTAAACATTGTTGTATATGTCTTTGTATTATCCGAAGCCATTTATACTGGTAGTAGTACATAGATTATTGTAAACATTGTTGGGAGTAAAGAGTAAAAAAACCTATTTATTTATAAAAAACTATGTATCGCCAAAAATTACTGGATCAAGTATAACATTGAAATACACATCCTACAATTAGGGTGTCTTTATTGAGCTGCGAAGTTTAGAGAGATTTTGATGTTGCTATAAACCTAGCAATAAAAATGCCAACTTTGCTGTTTTTTATCATTTCTCCAGCTTTTGCAGACCTTCCCAATCTTATGCAGCACTTGGATAACAACTTTAAATACTGGAAAAGCCTGGATGAGCGGAAGTTGCACAGCCTGAGACCCCCTCCTGAATAGGAGCTGCATTGTCCGGCTCTGGGGCTCTGTGATCCGGGGCAGCCGTTTCCTCTCGTGCTGGGGAGGAGGGGGGCTCTCACTCGCTCATTCTCTGCAAAGGGTCTCCTCGCCTTCACTCTCCTGCTTCTGTAGCACGTTGAGCATCAACGAGTCCGTCCATCAAGAAATCACAGTGGGACTTTATGACAGGCCGCTGCAGCAGTGACTTTGCTGGCTCTACAGCCCTGTCAGATGACAACTGTGACAAACTGACAAAAGACACACAGCATTCTTGTGACTCCTCATGCCTCTCAGGCTTTAACTGTGTCGCTGGTTTGAGCAGCACAACCGGAGGAGGGTCCTTAACAGCCTTTCGGGCAAGTATCCGTCGCCTGATTTTCACGTTGGCTCTCCCTCTCTGCCTGTGAAGTTGCTATTTTAGTTTAAAAAAAAAACTGCTTGTTTACTGGAGAAGTAAGCAACACTGGAGGTGTGGATTTGTGGTCTGGATAGGAAGATGTCCAATCACTGACAGGCCTGGTGCTTGCTGCAAAGGAGGAAGGCTCTCCCTGCCCTCAGAGGCCCCACTGTTAAAGAACACTCCACTGCTTTTTTTTTTTTTTTTTTTTTTTTTTTTGCTATTGTTGTTTTGTTTAGCAATATAGTCACTTGTCCCTCAGAAACACAACCATTGACGAGTATCTGCCACGACAGGTGGGAGTGGATGCTTTCTCTCCTGGTAAGAGAGAGATCACGCTGCCGCCGGCACACCTCATCTTCATGATCATAGGTGGCTAATTACAGATGATTCAGTTCTGTTCATTTCTCTTTGATGTTTCACACTTTTTCTAAAAACATCCACAAATGAATTAGTTAAGAACGAACAAACAAACAAATCTCAATCTCGAAAAGATGGAAATGCCAAAGCTTATGAAGACAAATGATACTCTGAAGTGACAATGATCACAATTATTCTACATATGATGCATTACCATATTCAACTTTTTATTAATTTTCTTATTAAAAGTTCAGTACCAGTTTGAATGAACACTTTTGTATTGCACTGTAAACATTATTATAAATGTCTATGTCTCAGTGATTTGTCCAGGAATGGGATGTTGCATTGTAGAATAAGCTGTTATCATTGATGATCAGGAGTGTGTGTACGTGTGTGTGTGTGTGCATGAGTGTATCCAGGATTCCGGTGTGGGTGTACCGTCGCAACAGTCCCTGACTCCTTGGTTTGATGCTGTAAACCGCTCAACATTTGACAACAGCAGAAATATGTGAACACGTTTTGGACTTGAAAATTTTTTCTCCCAGAAATTTTTGTATCTGGTTTATCCTACTGAAAAGACTGCCTTATTTTATACAATATTTATACAGTACATCCCACTGTGCAACCGCAAAGGACATCTGGAGTTTTTCTTATAACATAGTCAGAAGGTTATGTTCAAGTAAATCTCAATATTTTTATAGACTAATGATTTTTACACTGGATTTGCAGCAAATGAGATCAACCATTATAGCTATCTGAATACCTGCGATGGGGACGGTCACGCAGAAGATGTATACAGAGAGCTAAATGGTTAAAAGGGACGTTGATCACAGAGTTGTCTATCACTGTCTTTAAGCATTCTCCTAGAGGCCACTTGCATTGAATTTCAGTCAAACATCATTTCGTTTTGGCCACTTATCCCACATTGTTATGCACAGGCAAAAGCTTTGTGTTTGAGGCTGGTTTCGGATTAGGATACTAATATATGTTAATATTATTGCATATTTAAAGAAAATGATTCCTCTTTAAACAGTATATAAATGCCATAACAGCTAAACATATGAAGGTTAATAAGGTGTGTTGACCACAGTCTTCTTTATTTTTTCTCGAATGACAGAATTGTACACGCAATCAGGGGATTTGTTTGTTCCTTCTGATTCTGACATCTTGGTCTGGAGGCACGGGAAAAAAATAGAAACTATTCAATGAGAAATAAAATAATGTTAATTATACATTTGTGGTCTCAATTGCTGAAGTAATTTAATGCCTGTCTGTCACAAAGGTCTTAAATTTCCATCTTGATTTTTAAATACATCAACAGATGCAAAAAAGAATCACAGTTAACCAGACACCTTTATAGTACTTTATAGTACTTTGAGATAAAAGGATAAAATGCTTTAGTTTGTGGAAAACATCTTCCCAAGTTTCATATAAAATACAATATTTGATTTAAAAAAGCATGTCATACCAAACATCAGGTAGGATACTCTGAATGTAGGATACAATGAATTTTTACTCATCCTGCAACATTCTTTAGATTTCTTTATTTTTTAACAACTTTAAAGAGCATTCTCCAAAGTGCACTTTATCTAGGTTGCACATGACTGGAAAGAAGGTGGAGGGGAAAGTTTAGTAAGTAAGTTAGCATCTGCTAAATTCTGTGATTAAAAAAAAGCACTGCTATCAGAAGCTTCTATGGTTTATTCAGTCCTTCATGAACTATGCTGGATGGGGACAAGTTACCTTCCTGTACTGCTAGTTAAGGCAGGTTTGAGCTTCCACCGCTGCATTACCATTGCCCAATATCAGCTGAGGTTTTGCAAAAACTCTGGTTAAAATATGTAGCAGAACAACTTGTGTTATACAAGTTTCCAGCAAAACAAAAACTGAGGTCAGGGAAAGCATGATTTATTTTTCTGAAAGGGTTTCTTTGTTGTTCAACCTCAATGGACTGTGCAAATGTGTTTTGCACGGGATGAATAACAAATACTTTTTTTATAAATAGATGTGTCCAAAAATTCTAAAGATGGACTTTTGTCAGATGTTAAATTTTGCTGCAATTTAAAAGGTGCTTGGGCGAGAAAACGGGGGATAAAGATTGAGAAATACAAGATATTGAAAAAAAAAAAATCTGGGACCAAATGGGCAAATGGAACCAAACCTGTTTACATTCATAGATGCCTTGAGTTAGCCTCAGCTGTAATTAATTGCAAAAAAAAAAGGCCATTGAAACTGCAGATTTTTTAAATGAGTCGTCTGCCATTTGAAATTGATTAACTGAATATTGGGTTTCTCTTTTTTTTTTTTTTTTTTTTTTCTTTGATGTTACAGGTGACTCTTGATGTGTTGACAGTGCTGCACAACAGGAAAACAACTCAACTTCCGTCCAATCACATTTTACGACAATGCGTCAGAAAGAGCGTCGTCGCGAGCAGGCGAGGCGGATGGCTACCGTTGTTTAGCCTCGCCTAATATACAAGTATCGGTTTACTTTTTTCTGCGAATTGTGTGAAGTTGTGCTATGTCTTCGGGGATGACTGGACACACGTCGTAAGTTTCGGTTCACTTTGTTTTCAGTGAATAAACTGACTTTAAGTCGGATAACTTCATTGCAGATTCGTACCGAACACTGAGCTAACGCGCTATGCTAAGCTAGGGTTTCCTACTTTACGTGTCAGGGTTAGCTAGCATATGGTCGTGGCCTAGAACATGTTGGCTCACATTAGTAATCATTTATGTCCACATGAGTTGACGGAGTACTAGATTGCATATGTTGTTAGATTTTAAATGTGCTACTTAATGTAGGAACGTCCAAAGGCGCCTGCTAAATGTTACAGTGTGGAGTTACTTTAGCTTTAGTCAGTATACCTTCAGCTGGCTAAGTTTGGCTGTTTGTTGGACTGAAAACGCCGATACACCAGATTGCAATTTGGAATTCAGCTGTCTAACTTTCTATCTCTAAGAAGATAGTTCTGAAGTTTTGTTATCAAACATTTTATGCATATACCAATGCTGGTTGGTTTTACTCGTCACAGTGCATTTTTTCCGTTTTCCACACTATCTAAATTTTTTCCCTTTAATTCTCAGGTGCCTGACCAGCCGATGGGATAAGCCAGCACAAACTAAACAGAGTGTTGCTGTAAAGCAGCAGGGGAGTAATGAAAATACAGCCCACACTGTCTCTTTATCCAGAGTTGTTGGCACTGCAGGTGGAAGCAGCAGTATGTCAGAACCAACAGGAACGGGGGTAAAGCCTGCACCTCAGGGAGGGGTTGAAATGGCTGCAGCCATGGCTGCTAAAATAAATGCCATGCTCATGGCAAAAGGAAAACTAATGACACCGCCACCATTACTTGCAAAGGTGCCAGTAATTAAAATAAATGTCTACTTTGGTTTATGTAGTCATGGGGGTGCACTTATTTTTTTTGCATTCTTCCTTTTGCCAATGTTTAGACACCCCCAAGTGTGCCTGTACCGGTCATTACAGAGGAGCTGGTGGTCACAGAGGTCGATATAAATGATGTTCCATTTAATTGTAGGGATCTACTTACTAAAGGCAAGACACAGGAAGAAGTAAGTTGAAAGATGCCTTTCCCTGCATTGTAATGTGAGGAGGACATTTTTCCATAATTTTTCCACCAAGTTTTCTTTGCTTTTCCAGATCCGGCAGTTTAGTGGAGCAGTTGTCACAACAAAAGGTCATTTTATGACTGAAACTGAAAAAGAGGATGGAGGGTATATACGAAAATGGGAGTTACGCCCATTGATTATCACATAAGCACTCTAAATCATTTTGTTTGGCTTGCCTTTAGACAAAGACCTTTGTATTTGCACGTGCAGGGAAAGAATCAAGAGCAAGTCAATAGTAAGTTGGACAGTTTTTCTTGCTTCATTCATTCAAACACATGCTGGAAACCTATTGGTGTGTGAAAGTATTGGATATGGGTCATGTCATGTCCAAACCCTTATTTATCTGCATCATCAGAGGCTGTGATGAGGATTAAAGAAATCATCTCTGAGGACCTGTTGAGGGCTTCAGCAGCGTCAGGAGGCCAACAAGTCCCCATCATGCCTCCGCTCACACTCTACCCTCAGCCTCCTCGCCCGGTCATTCCTGCGGCTGTGCCAAGGATGCCCAATGCCCCATCGGTGCCAGGACAGGGACACCGGCCTGCAGCTCCACATATCGGGGTAAGTAGATGGCTCTAGATAGGACCGAAGGAAAATGTGCTCGGTACAAATGTGTACTCGGCACTCACAACAAGAAAATCAGTGCAGCATTTCACAAAAGAAAATAAAGG
Source organism: Pao palembangensis (assembly GCA_015343265.1). Taxonomy (NCBI): domain Eukaryota; kingdom Metazoa; phylum Chordata; class Actinopteri; order Tetraodontiformes; family Tetraodontidae; genus Pao; species Pao palembangensis. The sequence goes on from CM027081.1 coordinate 14,173,212, forward strand.
AAGTAAGCACAATGAAAGACCAAGCATATTCACCCGATGCTGGCCTCTTAAATTAAGTAGGGTCAAAATTCAAGGCCTACAGGGTAAGCCTTGAGTGACTGCATAGGCTTACAAAAACTGAACTACAAGTATTATACTTCAGCAACTTATATTTATATGTCCGACATATCAATTCATTGTTCCTTAGAGCTTTGTCCACACAAAGATTTTTGTGGGACTGGACCAGGCACTGCAATCGTTCAACGTGAAAGAAAAGGTTGAAGGTCCAGGGGGGTCATACCTGAGTCACATCCAGACAGAGACGGGTGCTCGGGTCTTTCTCAGGGGAAAAAACTCTGGCTACATTGAGCAAGCATCAAAACGAGAGTCCTTTGAGCCACTGCATGTCTATATAAGGTATGTATATATCTTTATAAACATTTGCTGTTCACACCACGTGAATGCTAATGAATGCTCACTAGTGACAGTAAGTTTAAGTAAGCTAACGTCTGGATAGCCATTCATTGTTGAACACTTGGGTCTATAACTGATAGACGTTGGTTGTAAGAACCTACATTTGCCTACTTCAACCCAAACCTCATGCTTTTAAAATGTATAGACAGGTTTAGTGTTTGTATAATGGCAAGATGTCTTTGTTTTTGTTATTAGTTGGCTGTTAAATCACATTAAATAAGATGTTTGTGTGTCCCAGCCACCCAAATGCAGTTGGATTGGAGGCAGCAAAGAAGCTCACGGAGAGCCTGCTAGAAACTGTAAGTTAATGTCAAACAGTTAAACAGTGGTGATGTTTAATGGATATAGTTTAGGCGCTGTCTGGAGGTTTAAGAAGGTGAGACTACTAAAGAATATAGTCTTCACTGATACCCACCTCCAAAAGTGAAAGCGGTAGTGTGAACCACCTGATCTCCAGAGATAGGTCCTGAGTGCTCTGCACCTACCTACAATCGAACTGTTGTTGAAAATGAACAAATACCGTATTAACAAATAGGTTCCAGGGTCCTTGAACAGAATTTGCTTTCATTCACTCTACAGGTCAGAGCTGAACATGCCCGCATCGTGTCGGTGTACACAGCCACAGGCTCCACACAGCGTGAGTGTTTGTCAATGCTTTTATTGTACTGTAAACACCCCCTTTGGGATCTGCCAATACTGCGATTGTGATCATCAATAACCATCCATGTGACTTCATATTTTATCCAATAGGTGACTCTTTTGCAGACTCAGTATTCTTCTTCCAAAAAATATATAATCATCTCTTAAGTTTCTTCCTCATACATACTTTTGCAACACAGTGCCCTAATAACTTGACAAGCACTGCAGTTTTTCATCAGGCAAACACAAAGTCAAACATTCTTCAGGGACTTGACTAATTTGAACAGGGCGATCAAGATTCAGGTATTAACATTCAGAACACCCCGCGGCTCAGTGATTGTTATCTTTTGGAGAATTTAAAACTAACTAAATGAGAAGCGCCACTGCTTTTCTTCAATTTTACATATGAATTTTATGTTAGTCTGGTTTAATATCACTGTGTATCTATCTTCATGTGTTATTTTATGTTTTAGTGTAATAACTTATAATGGTGTGCTGTCTTGGCTGGGTCTCTTAAAAAATACATTTAATCTCAAGGGGCTTTAAAGTTTCATTTTGGAAACATTACCCTTCCTTGACCTCTTCATGTCAAAAGATGCGGTCGTGACTCTAGGCTACAGTTGTCACAAACACAGTTATTGATTAATCTGATAAATAATGTTAACGCAGCGTTCTATACTTTCATTTCAGCATACCCAGCAGATGGATTTCCACCTAATAACAATTACTCTAACCAGGGGTCCTGGTATAACTACCCATCAAATGGGTTCGCTGGCGGCTATGCAGCTTACCCAGGAGCCGCTGGTTATTGGAGTAATGCAAATGGTCCCCCAAGTCATTCTAACATGTCGACAAACCCTCAATCTTCTCAGGCAATGGTTCAGTATCCGGTGTGCTCGAGAAAACAGCACTCATATCTCGTCCAGGTAAACGTTTCATAGATTACACCTGTTTATTTTCAGCTGGTGCTTTTAGCTGTACCATTGTATTCATTCTCCATAGATTAAGGGTTTGAATGTTTTTTTTATAAATATTATTTAAAGGTTTTCAGTGTTTTTTTTAGTTATTTAAAACGTACTGTGGGATCAGGTTGTATGTGATGTTTTGCTTGATTTAAGAAACTCGGCAGCAGTGAGATGGCAGAACCTGAGGGATCTTTAAACATCCCCACTAATTCAGGAAGTCTCCAGCGCGGTTTCCAGGAAGGAGCAAAGCAAGAAGAACAGGTTAGCAGACACCAGCACACATCCCAAAATAATTTAAACTTGAATATACTTTTTATTTTCAGTTCACAGATCAGATTTTGAAAGCTAGATTAATCCCACCTTTCTTTCTTCTCAGCCTCCCAGCGACGCTCTGGAGGGACAGGCTCATCCAGAGTGTGAACCTGCTACATCCAGAGTGGAAGTGGGCAAAGTAGATGAAAAGTGTGTAATGACATCCAGTTTCCTTTGTTTTTCTCTAGAACAGTTTAGTGAGTACTATTCTTTTGACAGGGTCCTGATGCCTCCACCACCTCCTGTCTTTGTGGCTCCGGGCCCAGTTGCACGCAAAAGGCCGAGAGAACCAACGGCAGAAGACGGGCCCAGTCTGCCAACCAGCAGAGCATCAATGGGTATGCGTTTTTCTGTTCATGAAACCTTGTGAGAATTCTAGTCGTCGTGTTTTCCAGTGTTGTCTGTTGCATAGAATGGCATCTCCCCCCATGCAGGAGTGGGGTAGGAGTGGAGACCTGTGTTACTCTCTCATTGGTTGATCCAACTGACCTGCTTTTCTTGTATATGTTTTCTGTCTTTCCCTTGTTTTCTCTCTCAACATGCACCTCCTGGACCTGCCTGTTATGGATGTGTGCTGTGGTGCCGTTTCATTTGATCTCTCCCCCTGGCTGTGGATCATACCAATTCAAAACTACTGCTAACATGAGGCTCCTCAATGGGTTTCCTTTTTTGTTCTTTTTTTCCCTTTACCCCCTGCCCTTGTCTGTCTGTTTTTATTACGCCCTTACAGGTGTTCAAGAGCAATGCGAGAAGAAGCCTAAGGTGGCTGAAGATGCATCAGGGTTGGTACCCTATGGAGGGGATTCCTCTGATGAAGAGGATGAAAGGACACACAGCAGTAAGACAGATTACTCATAACTCCCGTACCCACTGCCCACAATATCCCCAGACTCAAAGTGTCTATTAGCCAGTACAGTTCTCAAATCTCAAAAGGAAAAATCCACTCTTCCATCTTTAGTGTTACAGAATTTGACACATTGATCATTTCTCCCCACCAGAAAAGTAAATTTCTGTGATGATTTTTTGTCCTGAAATTGATTATTTGCAGACGAGGTAAACATTTTTTAAGTTCAGTGCAGGCTATTAAGTGAACCAGACCATGATATGGATTTTAAACATCAGAATTTTGCTACATTTGGGGCTTTAAGAGAGGCTTTTTTAGTTCTTGCCTTTGTGATATGCTCTTAAGAATGTGTTCCTGGTTTCCCTCAAACACTGGCATAAAATTGCTTTCAGCCAGTGGTTGTATCCACATAAACTGCTTTTTGTATGGACATCAATTTAAACAGAAATAATGCAGAATTTTGATACAGCCCAACTTGGAGGAAACTACCATTAATATCAATAACATGGAATCACTTCTGAGAGTGGATTTTTCCTACAAAGTGTGAATACAGTTGTATAATAATTACAAGTGTATTTTATTTCATATTACACTATTTTTTTCAAACCAACTTTTGTTAAACAAGCCCTTTTTAATTTAAACCTATGGCCTAGCTGCTGGTGGTATAAATACAATTATATGTAAAATTCAGCAGAACTTTTCTTATCTTGGAAAATGGTGTGAAAATGGTGGTTCCCATGGAATACTTGAATAAAAAACTGAAAACACCTCACAGAATTTCGATATTACATATTGACTTTTTTTTTTTTTTTAAATAAAGGCCCAACTTTCTTTAAGCCAGGGATTTGATAGGCCAGATATTTTTTTTCAATCATCAGTCTGTAGATGGGGGCGGGGGGGGTCAGATGAATGCGTAGTCAGGGGCTTCTGTGGCATTGTGCACAGTAAGAGCCCCTGGACTGTCTAAACCAAAACAGGGGTGGACATAATTCTGGAAGTGACAGTGAAAGGTGTGCAGGTGCTGTTTCAGATCCACGTTGAAAAAGGACAGAGTGCCCTTCTGGTAATCCAGTGCCACTCCTATCCGCACTGGGTTCACTGTGATTCTCAGGTCTGGACTCCAACCATTATGGAGGAACTCATATTTATGCCTTAAGAAGTAGGAGAGAAAAACATTAACGTTAGCAGTGTGGTTTAAATTTAAACTGCTGAAAGAGCAACAAATAGGAGTAGACATGGCTGCAGATTAAGGAAACAAATGTGACTTTAGTGCAGGGTTCTCAACAATAGAAATCTTTAGACATAATACTGCTTTGATTTGCCAAGCTTGACAAGTCTGCTGCACTGTTTCAAGGCAAGTTGCCATAGCAACCGTGATTCTTCTTACAGAGTGGGTGAACTCTTTTTTGCTAAGGAAAGAAATTCCTGCCATCTAAAAATACAACCCTGGCCTATTTTTCCAACTGCTGTGGAGTCAGCATGCAAATCTCATCAGGCTAATAAAGATATAGTTAGTTCTAAGCAAAGCTGTGTACAAATTCAGACTAATCCCAGTTGGGATTAGCAAATATAATCATCGTAAATACAGCACCTGACAGAATAATTGGGTTCACCTGGATGGAGTAACAATGTGTCTCATACACCAGGAGGTACTGTTGGCTCCAAGGTACGAGTTTCTCTCAGTGTCCTCATAAGCAACTCCAATCCTAAATTCTGTGTCGTCATCCACCTCGACTTCCCAGTAATGTCTTCCTCGAACTGGTATCAGGTCACCTAAAATGGCTACACATCTGTACAAAAACACATCTTTACATGGTGAAAACCAACCTTCATAAAAGTGTATGGTGCTTACTGGACCTGGTGAAGGTGTTGTCGTCCAAGGCCATGGCACTGATCGGGAGCTCCTCGTCGCCATAAAATATGGTGAATCCATCTTCGGAGATGGAAAGGCATGGATGGGCAGTGTCTTCCAGGAGATGAAAGAATGTGCCTGCACAGGAGGTAAGCAGTCAGATCTACAGTTTTATTAATCTGCTAATTTCAAGTGCACAGTTCACTATATTTGGACAGTTGTCACAAAGTCCACTGTAGTAATATAAACAGGCTTCTTACCTGTGGTGGACACAGTCAGAATTTCACTCCTGTTGCTTGACCCGCCAATGTTCACGGCTCTCACAGAGATGAGGTAACAGCTTCCTCTCCGCAGCTGGACTACACACTGACAGGTGGGTACACCTACTATAGATCTGAGGGATTAACCAATGGGATAAAGCTGACATCACTTCCTGTTAAGCATTATGAAAAAGTACTATACTGCACAATCTCAGTGGCTCAGCAGGTAATAACATCTTTGGAAGACCTATGCAAAAGTTTTAGATTAATTGTTTGACTGCACTCTTAACCTGTGTGCAGCATAGCTGAGGATGCAGCAGGAGCCTAGGCTAAGAACAGATTAATTGGGACAGCTTGTCTGGATTCAGCAGCTCAAACGCCATGAGACTGAAAGTCACTGGAAAGGAGCCAGACTTGCAGAAGGTCTTACTCTGTCACATCGCTGTATGTGCTGGCGGCGCTCATCTCACTCAGCTCCACTGTGTAAGAGTCAACGGGGTTGGTGTTTCCTGAATCCCAGCTGATGAAAGCAGCCTCCGGACAGCTCGTACACTCCCTTCCTTTGATCACTGGAGGTGATGGCACTTCACACAGAGCAATCCACAATTAAGATAAATAACAGCATCCATGAAAAGCTTTAAATGATTCCAGGCAACACCCTGAGACAGTCGAACTAGACTTGCCGAGGGGTCTTTTACCTGTCATATACAAGGCCTTCTCACTGGCCGGACTGATGCCTGTGGTGTTGGTCGCAGTCACCCACAGTTCATACTGAGCATTAGGCAACAGATCTGTCACAGTGCAGTGGGTCTCCTTCACGTTCACCTTGTTCACTGAATAAAAAACCGTGGAAGTGACTTCAGCACTACTCAAAGCAGAAATCACATCAGTGCAGAAGTTCAACCACAGTTATGCAATAAGAGGACGCAGACTGTTTTGCACCTTGTGGCACCTGGTTGCCGTTGGCTGGCACGTCCTCCAGCACCGGTCTGTAGTAAAGCTCATAGTACTCCACTGTGTCATCTGAGAACAGGCTCCAGCACACGCGCAGGGACGTCTGGGTGGCAGAGTTGGGTATCTGAGGGTTAATTACTGGGGCAGATGGTGCTGGAGGAACAATATAAAACAGTTAATAAGGTTCAGAGCAGTTGGTGCTTTATTACACTTCACTGAAAACATGAGGAAAATTAGACCAGCTCGATTTTAAAGGAGCGTTTGAGGCATTTTAAAGTATGTAAATCACACCTGGAATAACGTTGATTGAATCCATCATTGCTTTAACATCGGTCAGGTCAGCCAGAGGAGTGTCAAACTCGGGACGTGTCGCCAGGGTGAGATCCACTTTCTCTTTAGCAAACTCTTCAATTCTGGTGTGATACAGACACTGACATTTTAGAGAGGTGTATAATAATTCTTGAATAATGTCTTCCATAATGTTTGTCTCTGACAGGCAAAAACATCTGAATCAAATATATTACCACTGGTTAGTGGTCTTGACAGCGAATTGTAACCATTTACAATTTCATTCCATGTGACAAAGCACACAATTACCTTTTAATGGTGGGCATGCCAGTCTGCCAGTAAAGGAACAAATAGAAATATATCAATATCCATTTTTCCATATTCACTGAATGTTTAAAAACCATGTGAGCACACCTTCAGGAAAAGCCTCTTGTCTTGACAGCGGTAGATCTCCTGGGCCATCTCAATGAGCTCCTTGGAGGCATCCATCGCCTGACCGCAGGCCAGCAACTGAGTGTACAGGGCCTCCAGTTTACCCTTCTTTTCCGCCTCCAGTCTGGTTGACCTCTCGTTATATCGCTGGGATAGCGTCTGCAGCACATCGTTGTAGTGCTGCTCCAGGTGCTGTTCCCGACGACCAAAGTTCTCCTGAAAGCACGCAAAAATCATTACAGATTATTAAGATCTTACTAATGATTCTTACAGTCAGACTAGAGTGCAACAGATGGATTTCAATCAACACAAAAGTCCTTTAGATGCTTGCACAGACATAAAATGAATGAATTCTGAAATCCACAAATACATTTGCCTCCCAATGAGACATTTACCTCCACGGTAAGAAAGATTTCCTCCAGGTGGCCTACAAAGCTCTCCATCCCTGCAACCTTCTCTTGCAATTGGTTTCTGACTTTGACGGTCTCAGACTGAAAAAAATTTAAAGTTAAACATTATGCTTATATATAGACAGTTCTGATTTCTATATAAAAATTATATATATCTGATATCATTTCAGGGCAGGTTTACTGAATTGTTTTTATAAAAATCAGTGAAGCAATTATTTATTAGACCAATAACAGTTTTACATGTTTACGTCAGAAATGTCATCTTGGCATGATTTAACGTTGATGCAGTGAGCAGTATCCTCACCTCAATCCCTTCTTCCTCATCGTATCCATCATCTGCCCCTGTGGGGGAAAGAGAGCTATGCTCACACTGTTCAAATGCAAGGGATTTCTGGAGGGTGGCTTGTCCTCTTCTGTTTGAATCCTTGTCTTTGTGGGGATGCATGCTGGATAAATCTGCTTCTAACTCCTGGTGCTCAGCTTCCTCTGCAATCACACCCAGTCTTCCTCCCTTGATCTCGTACAGGTCCATGAGGAGAGTGACTGTCAGAGACACAGACTGACAGGGCATTAATAATTCAGAAGCTGACGCCAGACAAACATTGACAGAATACGAGTGTAAAATCCAGGTTCTGAGGGGGCAGAATGAACTAAAAACCAAGAAACTTAAGTGCAGTATAATATTCCAGTTCAATTTAATGGCCAATTTACCTGGTAAATTCAGGAAATGTCTGTCCAGTTTTAAGCCACCATTTCAGGCCAGCAGTAGTGCCTGACAAGTCAGCTTTGTGAGCAGCCCCACTACCCACCCAGAAACAGTGACAAAAATAGATTAAGGCTCAGATTGCTCACAGGCCTGGAAAACATGCATGCAGGAAGCTGGATGTGTACTGACTACAACAAACTTAATATAAAACTAGGAGCTGTTTTTATTAACATGCAGAGAAAAATCAATTAGCTCCAAGTTAAAAGTTTGCATCTTTCCTTTGTCTATATCAGAAGTTGGAAATTCCCGAACATGTGACGTAAAAGTCAAAGTTCAACGTAATGACGCGCCATCATGGTGCTTTCAATGTACCTCGTAAACTATGAAGGCATATGTTTTAAAACACTCATTTTTGCAAGCACTATACAGCTCACGTTAAAGCCAAAAGATTTACCATACATACAACAATACATATCTTTAGAAATCACAAATTTTTAAAAACAAAGATTAATATTGGCGAAACAATTAAAATTCTACATTTTAAAAAGTCGCGAAGTTTTAACGTCCCATGAATGCAACTGACGTCACGCAAATGGCGGACGTTGTAAACATAGGCAGGAGCTTCTCTCAGGCCGAAGTGAAACTACTGTTTTAGGATGAATAATATTGAATGCGAACGTGTTGACAGTCTAGAGGGCTGGGTGGCCGTTAAATGTGACATATTTGATGAACCTGAGACTTTTAAGCTGGGCTTTATCGTAGAGTGGAATGTTATCGAGAGTAAGTTCGCTGTCACCTGCCACAACCGCACGCTGCAGCGGCAGAAACGCAAATCTGAGCCAACCGTCGTGGGCGACTCTCAGGCGAGCTGGGCCGGACTGTTCTCCGTAAGCGATCTAAAATATATCCACCAACAGCTCTCAAGCGTATCGGACATCTTGAGAGGCTACTTTCCGGATTTGTCCGAGTTCGAGGAGGGCAACATTTGGGACTTACTTTTCTTGACCCGGAGGTCCGCTCCCCCGGACGACGAGGAGAGGGATTTTGATACACCCTGTCGCAAACTGGAAAAATATTTCAGCACAGCCATCGATGTGTGTGGGCGAACGATTGTCCTCGACACGTTGTTCTCCCAAGATGAACGAGACATTGAGGAGTACTTCGAAAATTTACAGGAGTTCAAAAAGAAGACCATGCAGGAGGAGATGTCACGAGCCAAGGCTCACCTGCGCCAGGTGAGGGTTGTAGTGTTAATTATATTACCAGCTGACGGGTTAATAGGAGTATTTGTTAGTACAATCCAAAGTGTGTATGAAACAAGGATATACGCGCCTGGAAATTGCATATTCATTTGTAGCTTTGAAGCTTGCATATTCATTGATGATTGGCAATAAAAACAGTAACATTTCCAGCCCTAGCCTGTCTGAGCTGAGAATGTACCCTGGTCAAGGTGTTCATGTCCACCATATTCACAGCTGCTGCAGAGTCATGGCAGCACGGACCGAATGGTGGCACTGCTCAGAATCTACGAGGAGGAGGATGAAGCCTACCTGGACCTGATCACTCTGGCTACCACCTTCTTCCAGTACCTGCTCCAGCCTTTCAGGGACATGAGAGAACTAGCTGGCCTCTATAAGATGGAGATACTGGTAAATATTGCAGATATTTGGTGACTTTTCAGCTACCAGAACTACTGTACTACATAATTGTAATCCTATTTCATATTTACTGGTTGGTAATTAGAAACTGAGAAGCATTTTTAAATTAAAAAGAAGGGTAAAAAAAGGTTTTGAAGCCTTTTATGTTATACCGATATCTTACTCACCACAGAAATCTTTGGAGTTCGAAGACCTGGGCCCCAAGAGAATTGCAGCTCTGGAAAAGGAGGCAGAAGAGTGGAGAATAAAAGGAGAGGAGGCAGTCGCCTCAATCCAGGACATCACTGTCACTTACTTTGCACAGACTTCAAAAGCTCTGGCTGGTAGTGTTTATGTTTCTGATTCCATTTGTTTTATTTTGAATTACTTGTCAGCCCAGAGGAAATGAAGCGTTCCACGTCATCTTCACATCAAGAGGATATTTACATCCTGATGGAGGGAGGGTGTCCACACATGACATACATACATTTAGAGGGATAATTGTTCTTGAAATGAAATCAAACTGAACCATGCAGGTGAAGCATTTACTGGGGCCCAGTGGCAGGTGGAAACCTGAGACCATCTTACCAGGTTGGAAGCAGGAAAAGAAAAGGGGTGAGTGCAGGGGTAGAGAGCCCTTAAATACCCTGCACACATACACCCACAGGTGAGGCCCACACCTTCCAACCAGGAAGTGGGTCAGCCCGTCAGCAGACCCAGGGGCAGAACGTCACAAGCTTGTATTCGTACCTGTAATACCTGCAAAATTATCAAGATAATATCATTGCGTAATAATATTCCAGACCCTGCTGTTGAAAAAAACAACAGAATGATTTTATATTGAAACTCTTTGAGAATCACTGTTCTAACAGTATGTGTTTAGGATGTATATGTAAGACTGTAGTTCACAACACAGATTAGTTCATGATTGACTTTTTTACGGCTCAAAATGTGGACATTCTTGCTACAGACATGCAGCATGATTTCATACCCCTTCATGCAGACTGTTCCGCACATCTACAGGTATGGTAAAGCAGATGGAGGAGGACAAGCTGCGTTTTGGAGCCGCCGCCTGGGCATCTGCAGCTCCCAGACTGGAGAAACTTCGCTTCGTGCTGGCCAAAGAAACTCTGCAGCACATGAGAACCACAGAGATGTGCCTCAACCGCAAGCAGGACAATATCAGAGAGAAGGTGCCTGTGATTTTTTTGATCTTTCATTTGAGCTCATACCACAGTCTGTCTCATGTTTATGTCATTACTCAGCACCTTTTCTATACTGGCAGTTCAGACGTTGGTGTGAGTGTAGAGTTGTCATTAAAACCTTTATTTTTAACATGGTGACCAGCGTTGCTTTTGCACCAGTTGTCTGTCGGAATGTGTCACGGCGTCTCCATGCTGTTTCATCCCAGTCTGATAGCAATCTGTCCCTGCCGCCGCGCTCCTTTGATCTATTTATAAAGCCTCTGTGAAAACACAGAGAATCCCCTCGACAGCTACCAAAACCCCCGCATGAATGAATGAGCAGGCATTTCTTTGCACAGAGTATGTACATCCTCAAAATGTGTCGGATGCATGCGTATCAGTGGATGTGCAGGTGGGTGGGGGGGCTCAGACAGGATCACAGAACTTTGGGGAAGCGGCAGACGGTGGCGTTGTGCCGAGCTGCACGTTTGAGAACACCTGCGTTGCTCATCCCATTAAGCTCTTTAAAAATCAGGCATCAGGACGACAGCTGGGTTCACCACTGTGAAATGCAGTCAGAGCTGTGGGTGGCTGTTTCTAATGTCATCACCAAGCTACGCCTACACAGAATCTCCCACCGGTGCCAACACTACGCGTTTATCCTTTGAGCATGCGTGTTTGATTTTAGATTTCACAACTTCACACATTTATTGTGAGTGTTCATGTGAGTTTGGAAGCAACTGTGTACGTCCTAAAACTAGTTCACGCTGTGCCACAGTGAGAGTGTGTGTCTTTATATCTGATATAATAACCCTGACCCTGACCCTGCTCATTGCTGCACTACGATTAATATGCATGAAAGTTAATTTGATACTAAAGAGAGAGATTGTAGAGGATGATAGCAGTACATTGAATGGAATTTCTAGATTATTTTCTTCATAGCCATGAGATGATTTGTTTTTTTTTCATCGTCACGGCCCAGTTGGAGAGCTTGACTGGCAGAGTCATCAGTCACCTGAGTGATTCAGCATTTGCATCCGAGGGCGGACAGCAGCGGGACACAGTGGACCAGCTGGAAATGCAGTTCTACGGAGTCCAGCTAGAACTGTACGATGCCAAGTTTGAGATCCTGAAGCACGAAGAACAGCTCCTGGTGGCTCAGATCGACAGCCTGCGGCGGCAGGTGAAAGGTGGGTTAGACGCAGTTTTATGCAGGGAGAGCAGGTTTTAAAGATACTGCACGTCATCGGATCAGTGTGGTGAATGGTGATGGTGTGATCTACGCAGTTCTCCGGGAGAATATTGAAGTCAGTAAAGAAAAATAACAGCTGCGTTTGTGTTTTAGAACTGAAGGAGGAGGTGGTGTACTATGACGTGTGTGAGGATGCTGAGGAGCTGCAGAGCATCATCGACCCCGGTCAACAAGCAGACTCTCCAGCTGTCCGTCAGCTCAAACGACGCCTACAGAACTTGGAGATGAAGAGAGGCAACATATGTGCCCGGCGGGCTTATCTCCGCAACAAGAAGGTTAGAGGGTGTGCACCTTCATCTTTCTTTACATATTAAATGATTTGGTGTCTGTTAGGATCACTGTTTGGAGGCCCAGGAGCAGAAGCGGCTGCAGGCCAAGCAGAGTGCCGTTCTCTTCAGCCAGCACCATCAGGTCCATCTGGTATGTGTCGCGGTGGCGAGAAACCCACACTGGGTGGAGCTGCGAACGAAAACCTAACGGGATTTGGACCTGCGTGTCTCATACCTTCCACTGTCTGCCCCTGCAGAAACGAGAGAAAAGAAAAGAAGAGGAGCAGCGGAGGAAGGAGTGGGTGGACAAAGAGCGGGAGAAAACCCTGGGCAGATTAAGATCCTTCAGAGAGGTCAGGCTCTCTTATTGTCTCACCACCTGCCAGCCGAGCTCCAGAGACGTGATTTATTCATTACTTCACCTCATAATTAAAACTTGAGGTATTAACTGCTCAGGCTGCATGTGATGAGATGAGTTTGTGCTGTGAGCTCAGTGTCAGCGAAACTCCGTAACACACAGAGCACACTAATGCTGTGTTATGTTGTTGATCCATTCATTCTGCTCTATCGTTTTTCTATTTCACCTCCTCGTCACCTTTTGTTTTTCTCGTCCTGTCCTTACACGTTAACCCCCCCTCCACATGTCGTCTGTTCCAAGAAACGACAGGGTCAGTACCTCCTGAAGACTCCTCAGGCCAGGGTTGCTCCTTCACTCCTGTGTCCCTCACAGCCGCTCTCCCTCATCAGCCTCGACCCGTCCGTCCCGCCTCAAGGCCTCACCTCCGTCCAGCCCGCACCCAGACGCAATAAGACACAAAAGAAACACCAGCCTAAAGACATCCCCATCCAGATCTTCTCTGCACCGCCTCCTGCATCAGCAACCTGCCCTCCTGTTCCACCTCCACCTCCTCCTCCTCCACCCCCACCACTGCCCCCTACAGTACCTCCTCCACCTGTCCCCTCTGAGGACGCGCCAATGCCTCTCAGTGAAGAAAAGGGCCCTCCTTTCCCAGCCAGGAACACACTCAAACAAAATATTGGTGAGATTATTGATGAAGTTGAATTTTGAGCTTTATATTTCTGTAGGTACGAAATATTTGCTGAAGGTTTGGTCAGATCTGGTGCAAACATGTCTGCATCGACGTGTCTGTTCCAGATCAATGTGTACGTGAGAGTGAGTTTGTGTCTGTACACGATGTTCCAAATCCTCCTCCCGTGAGTCCAGAGGAGGCATTTTTCCTCTTTTCTGGTCCTGCAGATGCACACGCTCCGCTCCGGGGAGACGGCAACGGGCAACACAGAATTTTATTTTATTTTTTTTTAAGCTTTTATGAAATGGAGATCATTTAATGAGAGAGAATTTGATAGTATTGAATCTGTAACTGCTGACAACCTCTGTGGGGCAGAGCTCAGTTGTGGATGCTTATTTAGCTGTAAAAATAGACCCCACAGGTCTAGCAGGGAGGACTATTTCCTGTTTCTTTCTCCATCATTGCAGTTGTTCTGTATTGCTACAGGAACAATGGATGAAGTGTTGGCCTCATTGCAGCGTGGGCAAATTCAGCTTCGCAAGGTCTCCCACCCCAGAATGGCGCCCCCTGCTGCAGACCAGAGGAGCGACCTGATGTCTGCGATCCGACGGGGAGTCACCCTGAAGAAGGTGAGATCCTCAAGCAAACCAAACACATCTGCAGACATCAGTTTCAGTCAACATAGAAAGAGACAGAGATCATTTGAAACGGAGTCTTTTTATATAAAAATATTTGAGCATTGAGATATAACGAAAAAAAAAAATTTTTTTTTCTTATGACAAAAAAATCAAACAAGAATCAGTTTATTCTTGGAGCACTTTGATGGTGTCCACATATCAATAATACATTCATGAGGCAGACTGCTGCACAGGCGAACATATCCATGAATGTGGACGCTGCACTTGCTCTCATGCTGCTGCTGTAATTAATGTATGTTCACGCACATCTGAAGAGACATCTTGTTTAAAAAATGTCTCATTTCCTTTATGAATATTGGGGTGACATATATTAAGGTTCTAAAAATATCATGGTATGTATTTGTGACCTGGATTTAAACAGACTTTAAGGGCTTAGAGCCACATTTAAGCTGAGAAATCAAAGTCTTTAGATTTATTTCTTAAACTTGCTTTAAAAGTATTTTAGCGCAGGTTTGAAAGCCAAACTATGTTTCTCTTCACAGAGGGGGCTGCTGTGTGGTATTATAGATACATTTGCAGTTTTCTTAATTTGTAAATGTGCTCATCCCCTTAAATACCTCTGCAAACAGATCAGTGTGCTGTTGATAGGGACGTCTCGCTCACGTGTCATCGCATGAAGGCATTGAATGAACACCTGAATGGTGTTACTGTTGCTATGGTCACCAAAATGTCTGTCAAACCTGTCTCAAAAGCATCAGGAAAAGAGCAGCTAAATGATTGTATTACACGTAAATGCTTGCTTATGTGACTAAGTAGGCTGAAGGTCTTCTCGGTAATTTGAGCGCCAAATGTTTAAAATCTATATTCAGCCACCAAAGAGCGATGATGCCTCATATCCTTATCAGTTTTTTTTTTTATTAAAAGTTAGTGCTTTACTATTGAAAGCTCTCCTGTCGTGCTGTAGATGGTTCCTGCTCGTCCAGAAGTCCAGAACTCTGGAGATAACGAGTTGGAGCGCAGCATCAAAGCTGCCATGATGAGGATGAAGAAGGTGTCAGCAGACTCTGACGAAGAAGACCGAGGAGACGAGGAGACGCCGAGTTTGGACTGGGAGAACTGAGAACAATCACGTGGATGTGTAGACCGATGAAGCTGTTGGAGTTCTGATTTCTTCACAGTTCTGGCCTTACAGCTTACGTTAGCTGCTAGATTTACCCCAGAAATCCTCAACTTTGCCACTACCGAGCTCAACGCCTCGCTTCAAGCTTCAGTGTGATGTTGTTATGGCACATATTCAGCTTTTCAAACACAGAGCGGATCTTGGCACAATAGTCCAAATGAATCTTTTGACAGGTGTCAGTTTATTTGCAGAAATTCACACTTTGCAAATATGATGCTGAGTTCAAGGCACATTTGAAGAACAGCAGTAGTTTATCAACCGCGGATGAAGCTTGTGCTGCTGATGCTCCTCTTTTAAATGCCTTTAACGTTCCTTCTTTTCCTGTGTAGGTTGGGCCTTTTAAGAGATGATTCTGATTAGTTTCTGTGAGATAATCTATTTAATTTCATGGCTGTGAATACTAAGTTGCACTTTACCTGTAAGGTTTTATTTCTGCTCTGATGCCATAACGACATAAAACAATTAGGAATTGTTTTTACTTTTACAACAATGAAATGAATCATTAATATGCACAACTGTTGTTTTTGATGTTTAGAGGCAAACACACACGTGACTCAAATGTCATTTTAAAGAAAGACGCGCTTTAATGTAATCCTTCAGAAAGCCTTGAGCGCCCGTATCCCGGTGTGGAGGAGGGCAGCTCGGACAGAAATAAACTCCTAGATTATCCTTTTGCTTTACGTCTTTTATTCTAATCTTATTTGAGGATGCTGTTAGCGGACGCTGTTCCCTGAGCTCAGGATGCGGCAGCGCCCAGCTGCGTTTGCGGCTGCAGCGGACCGTCGCCTCCTGCTCGGCTGCTGTCACTCTGCGTCTGCCCGCGTACTATGCCGGCATCACCCGTGTGATTCAAGCGGAAGATGGGTCATGCACCTCCGGGGAAGGCGCAAGCGGCGCTGCTTTAGACGAAACCACCAATCCAGCATCAACGTGAAATTCCACGGTCTGTTGCTATGACGACAAGGAGAGCGACTGTAGTGGCCCGCATTGTTAACCCCCCTCCCCGACGCGCACAAAGCAGCACCGTGTCGTAATGATGCTTCCCTTACTCGCCCACTCATCAGTCACGCAATGAGCAGAGATTCTGCTTCATCTTATCAGAAGCAGCAAATTAACGTTTCATTTTTTTCCACTTTTTTTTTTTTTTGTCGTTTTATAAAACTGACAAGACTGGAAATGAAGATTCTGCTTGGCCAGATTAATAAATACTGGTGCTGCTGGTAAATAAAGTTCAGCCTTTTTTCCCTTCCTTATGTGTGTTGACTCCTGGCAAATGTTCCCGTTAAGTACTCTTAACTGGAACACATCTCTTGTTAATTTTTAAAATGAAAAATATCTTGTGTGCAAGAAAAAAAAAAAAAAAAAAGCCAAAATGACACAAATAGAATCAAAGACCTTTCCTAAGTAGCCATTCTATTTTTTAAATGATACTAATTAAGGCTCGGTGCAGTTCTTCCTCTCTGGTGTCGGATAAAACAGAACCTTTTCAAATGTTACTAATTATTGGATTTTGTCCCATTAATCCTTTACGTAAATGTGACTATTGCCAACACTTGTGATTAGTGCCTGTGGGATCCACATAGATGCACAAGCTCCGGAGACTTTTGTTATTAAAGACTTTTTGACATGTAAACAGTCGCATCAGGACATGAGTGATGCTCATTTTGGGCACCGGCTGATCTTCCCCCAGATGTTCCAACAAATTACTGACAATAATCAGATTATCTGAGCTCAGCGAGCAGGAACGGCAGACTCATGCCGTTGAAAAGGTTACTCTGGATCTAGCCATCGTCGTCAGTCACGGCTTGCGTTGCCAGGGCAACGTGCCCTCTGATCTGTAGGCATTTCTTGACCGTAAGGACAAACTTCCTCCCTCCTGACAAGCGCTTTGCTTGTTCTGGTCGTAGAGATATTGATACTTTCCGCAGAGTGTGATTAAACCCTACTTGTTTTGTGTTCCGTTCGGATTACAGCTAAATTTAGTGCTATGTAAATCAACACCAAGGGAAAAGCTGTGCGGTGGCGGAGCTTCTGTAGACGCGCCTGGATAGGATGCAGCTTTGGCACCGTCGGTTTGTTTCACCTCTTTTGCACTTTTAATCCAAGAAATATGCCCGAGGACCTCCGCACTGTCAGCATTTGTTTGTTTTAACAAAAGTTTTTACACCCAACCCACACTACTGACTTTAGCAGAGATTAGGGGGAACCCCCCCACACACACACACACCTCATCTATGTGGAGATTTTGCCAAAAAATGTGCGCATAAAAGACGACACCAAGTCAGCATTATAATTAAACTAAATTTTAACAATTTTCAGTTGTATTGTACAATATTGAACATTAGTCACAAAAGTGCACAAGAGGCATTGGTTCTTTGAAAAGGAAGGATCATACATTTGTTTTCCTGGTGATGAACAGTATGGCTAAACAGAGAGAAGCTAAAGTCCCTTTATAAATACAAGATCTCAAGCTCAGAACAACAGAACAATGGTGAAAAAATAGACTTTTACTGCTGAGAACTAGTTAATAAATATGCCACTACAACACGTGCCTTGGATTTCAAATGGTTCAAGGTGGACGACCCAAAGCACCATCGTGCAACACCAATTCTGATTTGGTATCTATTTTTATTAAAGTACATATATGGAGAAAGCGGGTTTAGGGTGATTGAATACTGTAAAGAGGCACAAGAAAATAACTGTCAAACAAATGCACCCCCTGCAAAAAAACAAAACAACAGGGGTCGTAGTGGAAAAAGGCCCATGCTGTTTAAATGTTGTCATTAAAGCACACTTTCACATTTATTCCTCCCACTGCAGCAGCACCTTCACCCCCACAAAAACCTGCCACCGTAACTTGAATTAGCGTGTAGGATGCACATCAACAGCCTTGGAGACGAACATACATCTTTGCTCTACGAATGGACCGCGGTACTACTGCACACGACACTACACTCATGGCCGATACGGGATTCCCTTTGTTATTGGCTGTTTGAACAGGAAAGCCCCTGAGACATGAGGATCCCTCCTTTCTGAACTATAATAATCAACAAACCCACTGTCCCCTCATTCTCCTCTTCAGGACAAGTCTGCTTTCTTCCTCACCAGCAGAGTTTCTCACAGAATCCAGCGATTGTTCCGGTGATGGTCACTTGGCCAGAACTCCTCGCCAGGCAGATTTTGACTCACCTGGAGGCACTTTGTGTCATGGCCATTTGTCACATATGTGCATATACTCTAATGTGTACAAACTGTCAAACGCACCTGAGATAAACCAGAGGCAACGGCAAGAAGAATCTGGGGGGGGGGGGGGGAGCTCATCTGTTATTCTCTGAAGGGCCACAAAGGTTAATGCCAATTATTACTGAGTGATGCTGACCAGCGTGGTCTTTGTGTAGAATCCATTTTAGCCCTTTAGGGTCCCCTCTGCAGCAAAAGAAACACGGAGAATGAGAGAACCCACCACCAGCTTTCACAAACCACCCCCCACCCCACCTGACAGAAACAAGAAATCTGAATTACTGACTCTTTATCTCCAGAATACCATCGCTGGTTTTTCTCCTACCAGTCTCTCTCTCTCTCCCTCCCTCCCTCTCAACAAAAATCCATTACATTGTTTTTTTTTTTTTGTTTTTTTAAAGCCATCACCTTTGGGGACTAGATGCCACATAGCGTTCTGCCCTGAAGACATCCTGCAGTGAATCCTTCACATCTGACCTCTGACCCTTTCAACTCAGAGGCGCTTCTCTCAGTTATCGGCGCCGAGCCTGGACAGGCCCTGCCTAAACTCGTGCAGCTCGTCTATCTTGCCATCCAGAATATCCATGAAGTGCTTGAGCTCGCCCTTCATCCTGCCCTGCTTTTGTTGACTGTCGTCTACATCCATCTGGAGGCTTCCTATTCTCCTTTCTAGCTCAGTGTTCTTCAGCTCTGCAGCCTGTGGACACAAAATATTGACGTTAGAAAAACCGACCACACGAAAGCTACTAATGTCCTTTAAACTTACAATCAGGAAGGAGGACACAAAACTGAGACTTAGGAAAAGGAACCTGGGGGTAAAACACTCCTGCAGATGAGCAGGCGACAGTCGGGTCACACTCAGGTCACAGTCTTCCAGAAATACCGCTAAAGGGTGGGGTTTAAAATAGGGCTGCTAAATGGGCGCTGCACCTGCATGACTAGTCCAGCCGACTGCTGACAGCTGACCCCCGCAGAGGGTGCCCTCTTTAAATAGACGGGAGGATTACAAAAAAAACAGGGAAATAAGAACATTTGCTCATCGAGTCCTTCTTTGGCTGTTTTATTGACCTATTATTTCGCGGCTGAACGAACTGGGACCAGGTTCAGAGTCTGGGCTCCGCGGATCACAGCTGGTATTCCAGAAATCCTTTTGTCCGGGCTCCTTCTTGAACTTTGGATGGCCGCTTAGATAAACTCCTGCTTTGCCCGGTTCTGGTGTCAATGCATTTATCCAGCCTGCTGCTGCTGCAGAACCAACCCAGGAATTTCAGCTTTGTGAAGCGGAGGGCTTCAGGCATGCTACTGTTGGTTTAATTCCCTGCCCAGCTCGAAAAGCAGCACATCCCACTCAGTCTGCCCTGCGCAACCATCACTGCGAAGGCATCAGCGCTGCTTTCAGTAATATTCTGTGTCGTTTCTGACACGTTAGGATTCATTAAAACTGAGGAGTTCCTGAAGCCTTCAGCTGTGTCAGGAGTGTGCAGAGTGCTGACCGGAAAGTTAGGAAGGATAATTTAAGGAAACTTGTCAAATGATTCACGCTGCAGACAGGCCTGTATGAATAGATGCATTAATGACAATGTGTGCAGGAACCACGTGATGTCATGTCACCTGCCCTCAGGCATTAAGCTGAATGGGAATTCATTCTGTACATTCATCTAAAAAGCCTCCATAAGCCCTGCGCTCCGCCTGACTATCAGAGATGGTGTTCTAAAAGAACTAAAGGTCAGCATGGGCTCGGACACGCTTTTATTTCTGCTGGAAATCACACCAGAATGGACCAAATGTGGGGTGGTAGGGTCCAGTAAATGTACCTGCAGTTTTGCTGTGATGTTTTCGCACTCTGCCATAAGATGTGGGATTATCTCTGCCTGCTTTCTCAGGTTCTCCACCTCCTGAAAAGAAGGGAAAAGAAAAAAAACAAAAACAAATCACAAAGCAGGATCAAGCCAAGAACTACCATTAAAATCTAGTCAACAGTAAATACCAAATCACTCAATGCAAATCTGTCTGCAAGCTGCAACAAAAACCTCCGCTGTTGCCTCTAGGTGCTTTACAGAGGCAGAGAGAGAGGGAGAGAAAGGTAATATTGATCGACACCACTAAGATCTTCTTCTCATTTAAGCATCCGTGACAGCGTTTTTTTCCTTTATCAGTTTTCTCCTCCATCTTATTCAAACTAAATGTCCTTTTACAGTATTTATTATTTCCACACACTTAACAACACTGGGGCTTCGTAATCACCTCAGCAGCTTTGTAGAGTTAGCTCCTGACCGGGCATCGCCGGGTCAACAGCACGGTGGATGCTTAATAATTCATAGGCGCTGTTTTAATTGGATGAGTCAATCCATCCATCCATCCATCCATCCATCTTCTTCCGCTTATCCGGGGTCGGGTCGCGGGGGCAGCAGCCTAAGCAGGGAAACCCAGATTTCCCTCTCCCCAGCTACTTCGTCCAGCTCTTCCGGGGGGATCCCGAGGCGCTCCCAGGCCAGCCGAGAGACATAGTCCCTCCAGCGTGTCCTGGGTCTTCCCGGGGGTCTCCTACCGGAGGGACGTGCCCTGAACACCTCACCAGGGAGGCGTCCGGGAGGCATCCTCACTAGGTGCCCGAGCCACCTCATCTGACTCCTCTCAATGCGGAGGAGCAGCGGCTCTACTCCGAGCTCCTCCCGGATGGCAGAACTTCTCACCCTATCTCTAAGGGAGAGTCCAGCCACCTTGCGGAGGAAACTCATTTCGGCCGCTTGTACCCGCGATCTCGTTCTTTCGGTCACTACCCAAAGCTCATGACCATAGGTGAGGGTAGGAACGAAGATCGACTGGTAAATCGAGAGCTTCGCCTTTCGGCTCAGCTCTCTCTTCACCACAACGGACCGGTGCAGAGTCCGCATTACTGCAGACGCCGCACCGATCCGCCTGTCGATCTCCCGCTCCATTCTTCCCCCACTCGCGAACAAGACCCCAAGGTACTTGAACTCCTCCACTTGGGGGAGGATCTCCTCCCCGACCCGGAGAAGGCACTCCACCTTTTTCCGGCTGAGAACCATGGCCTCAGACTTGGAGGAGCTGATCTTCATCCCGGACGCTTCGCACTCGGTTGCGAACCGATCCAGCGAGAGCTGGAGGTCACGGACTGATGAAGCCAACAGGACCACATCATCTGCAAAAAGCAGAGACCCGATCCTGAGGCCACCAAACCGGACCCCCTCAACACCACGGCTGCGCCTAGAAATTCTGTCCATAAAAGTTATAAACAGAATCGGTGACAAAGGGCAGCCCTGGCGGAGTCCAACCCTCACCGGAAACGAGTTCGACTTACTACCGGCGATGCGGACCAAACTCTGACACCGGTCATACAGGGAGCGGACGGCCCGTATCAGGGGGCCCGACACCCCATACTCCCGGAGAACCCCCCACAGGATTCCCCGAGGCACGCGGTCGAATGCCTTCTCCAGATCCACAAAACACATGTAGACTGGTTGGGCAAACTCCCACGCACCCTCTAGGACCCTGCCGAGGGTGTAGAGCTGGTCCACAGTTCCACGTCCAGGACGAAAACCGCACTGCTCCTCCTGAATCCGAGGTTCAACTATCCGGCGGACCCTCCTCTCCAGTACCCCTGAATAGACCTTCCCAGGGAGGCTGAGGAGTGTGATCCCCCTATAGTTGGAACACACCCTCCGGTCCCCCTTCTTAAAAAGAGGGACCACCACCCCGGTCTGCCAATCCAGTGGTACCTCCCCCGATGTCCACGCGACGTTGCAGAGTCGTGTCAGCCATGACAGCCCTACAACGTCCAGAGCCCGAAGGAACTCCGGACGGATCTCATCCACCCCCGGGGCCCTGCCACCGAGGAGTTTCTCAACAACCTCGGCTACTTCGACCCCGGAGATAAGAGAACCCGCCTCCGATTCCCCAGGCCCTGCTTCCTCACTGGAAGGCGTGTTGGTGGGATTGAGAAGGTCTTCGAAGTATTCCTTCCACCGATCCACAACATCCCGAGTTGAGGTCAGCAGCACACCATCCCCACCATATACAGTGTTGATAATGCACTGCTTCCCCCTCCTCAGGCGCCGGATGGTGGTCCAGAACCTTTTCGAAGCCGTCCGGAAGTCGTTTTCCATGGCCTCCCCGAACTCCTCCCACGCCCGGATCTTTGCCTCGGCGACCGCCGCAGCTGCACCCCGCTTGGCTCGCCGGTACCCGTCTGCTGCCTCGGGAGTCCCACAGGCCAAAAAGGCCCGGTACGACTCCTTCTTCAGCTTGACGGCATCCCTCACCACCGGTGTCCACCAGCGGGTTCGGGTATTGCCGCCACGACAGGCACCGACCACCTTGCGGCCACAGCACCGGACAGCCGCCTCAACAATGGAGGCACGGAACATGGTCCACTCGGACTCAATGTCCCCCACCTCCTCCGGGACATGGGTGAAGCTCTCCCGGAGGTGGGAGTTGAAGCTCCGCCTGACAGGAGATTCTGCCAGGCGTTCCCAGCAGACCCTCACAATACGTTTGGGCCTGCCGGTCCTGTCCGGCATCCTCCCCCACCAACGAAGCCAACTCACCACCAGGTGGTGATCAGTTGACAGCTCCGCCCCTCTCTTCACCCGAGTGTCCAGAACATACGGCCGCAAGTCCGAGGACACGACTACAAAGTCGATCATCGAACTGCGGCCCAGGGTGTCCTGGTGCCAAGTGCACATGTGGACACCCTTATGTCTGAACATGGTGTTCATTATGGACAATCTGTGCCGAGCACAGAAGTCCAACAACAAAACACCACTCGGGTTCAGATCAGGGGGGCCATTCCTCCCAATCACGCCCCTCCAGGTCTCACTGTCACTGCCGACGTGAGCATTGAAGTCACCCAGGAGGACGAGGGAGCCCCCAGAAGGAGCACTCTCCAGTACTCCCTCTAGGGAGTCCAAGAAGGGTGGATACGCTGAACTGCTGTTGGGGCCATAGGCACAAACAACAGTCAGGATCCGTCCCCCCACCCGAAGGCGGAGGGAAGCTACCCTCTCGCCCACCGGGGTAAACTCCAATATACAGGCACTAAGCCGGGGGGCGACAAGAATTGCCACCCCTGCCCGCCGCCTCTCCCCGTCGGCAACTCCAGAGTAGAAGAGAGTCCAACCCCTCTCGAGAAGACTGGTTCCAGAGCCCTTGCTATGCGTTGAGGTGAGGCCGACTATATCTAGTCGGAACTTCTCGACCTCACGCACCAGCTCAGGCTCCTTCCCCATCAGAGAGGTGACATTCCACGTCCCTAGAGCTAGCTTCTGCAGCCGGGGATCGGACCGCCAAGGTCCCCGCCCCCGGCCGCCACCCAACTCACACAGCACCCGACCCCTTTGGCCCCTCCTGCAGGTGGTGAGCCCACTGGAAGAGGGTCCCATGTCATTCCTTCGGGCTATGCCCGGCCGGGCCCCATGGGCAAAGGCCCGGCCACCAGGCGCTCGCCAGCGTGCCCCACCCCCAGGCCTGGCTCCAGGAGGGGGCCCCGGTGACCCGCGTCCGGGCAAGGGAGACTCAAGACCAAGTGGATGAGTCAAGTATGTTCATTTCTAGAAGGAGGCGAATCCGGCCGTCTGTTTTATTATAGCGCTGCCTCCACAAGGCTTTGTTTAGTGAGCCCCTTTGGTCCGGCAGACTGTGGCCGATGCAAACTGAGGATATTAAGCTCCCCGAGGGCCCAGACGCTTCACTTAAATTCTTTAAAAAAGCAACTTTGAACTTCTTCCTCGCTGTGCGTTAAATATGCTGCTCTCCAAGGAGTTATGTAGCTGGTCCTGTTTCGGCGATTCTTCTGTGGTTTTATATTCTTGTTTTGTCTGCCTGCACTGAGGGTCATCCACTGTCGAGCACAGAGACTCTCAGAAATTGTTCATATAATAACTGCCCTGCACGCAGAAGCAGTAAAAACAGGAAACCACATTGCACACGTAAGGATACCATTCATCAGCTCCTTTAGATGAGAATATTTGACATGGATTTGATCATCTGGGTAAGAGTTCTAGCTGCTCTAACCGAACACAGTGAATCATGTCCAATTAACCCACTTAAAAATTAGCCACCGTGAAATTTGGAAGAGGCGAAACAACACAGGCAGAGGCACAAAAACCAGCAATGGGCAGCAGGAAGGTCTTTGTTTAGCTGCTTATGTGAACACAAAAAATAAGTCCCTACAAACTCTGAGGTCAAAAAGTAATTTTCTGTTGAATCTCTTGAGGACGAGAGGTGGCGCTTTGCAAGAACAACATATGAAGAATTGGTGCACAGTGAGAGGATATTTGAATTGAAGAGAAAGGGATGGACGACTCCAGGACCAGATGAAGATCAGACCACAAAGGAAATAAGCCTCCTCTTTACCAGGAACTTTTGTATTCCCCCAGTCTAACTTTTTTTCTTAGAATTACTCATCACTGCTCGTATGCTAGCTGTAATATCGCAGAGAAAAGAATACATGCTGATTTAAGAAGTACAGTGCTAATCATGCCGCGGATGTAATTTGCATAATCGCCCCACGACTACAGAGAACACACACACACACGCACACACGCAACAGTAAGATCAAAACAACAATTACAAAAAGATCTTATTTTAGAAACTCTTACTGATACTGCAATCTTTTTTTAACACTGGGTCTGACAGTAAGCTGTTCTCCTCACCTGTTGTTTTTCGTTTATCTCAGCCTCCAACTCCTGCACTCGGACGCTCAGCTGGGCGTTTTTCTGCTTCTCCTGATCTGCTTCGTTACACTGAGCTTCCAGTTCTGTGATCTGAACACACACACTTAAATGCTTGACACACATTTGTGTAAAGGTGATTAAAATATTTGCAGATTGTCTTCTAGGCTAACACACTCCGTAATCGTGTATGAAAAATCCTTCACATTCAACATTTTATCTTCTTTAAAGAGACACCAGCATCAGTGCAACAGCAGCCCAGTTGCAGCAACAGCCCACATTGATTATGAAACTAAAATGATACTATTTTTAGTGGGCAGTGGATGAGCAAAGCTTGCGCACATTATTAGCTGCTGTATTCACCAAGAAGAAAACACCAAGTATTCATCTCACGATCATGCCTTGTGTTTTTTTCCTAACTTGTTAATGCAAAGATGAACGTCTTACCTTTTGTCTGAGTACGTCACTCTCTTCCTTGCAGGCATTAAGTTGTTTCTTCCAGCTCTCCACGTTAGCCGAGGACTCCTGCAGTGCATCTACCAGCCTGGCATTATTTTCTCTCAAAGTCTGCAGCTCTGTTTCCCACTTCTTAGCATTAGTGCTGCTGCGAGACAAAACAGATATGAGATGTTTAGGCAAAACATTTCCAGTGTTAAAAATAATAACTCTTACACAAAAACAACAAGTGGGGACAGTCTATAAAGTCCAATGAGCTGTCACCCTGGTATGCGCTGCACTTTTCAGGCTTATCAATAAGGCTGGAGAGGCTGTGATGTATATTTAGTATGCATCGCTCATACCCAGCCATACGCATGGCTGGGTTGATGTGCGCTGCTCTCCGTCAAATGCGGACATGCAGTGCAGCATTCTGCAGTCCTTGGCCGTTTCCCTGCAGTGACACACTTCTGCAGAGCAAATTTCAAAGCACATAAAAGAGTCCAGGAGATCAATAGTTTACCAATCTGCCTTTTACAGGCCGACGCCAGAATTTTATTATACGTGTAACAGACTAAAACAGAGCTCATTAACAGGATTCCAAACCATATTTTGGCATGGGTTACCATTAAGGGGCTCCTCTCCTGAGCCCTTGAAATCAAAGCCTCACCTCTGTTCTACAGCACTCTTGAGACGTTCATTCTCGCTCTTCAGCACCGCAGCCTCCGGACTGACGTGAGAGATTTTCTCGTCGTCCGTCCCGTTGATGCTGGACGCCTGGTTGGCTGGGGGTGTATCTCCTCCAGGCTCCTGGTGGAGAAGAGCAGGAGAGCAGAGATTCGATGGAAGCTCTCCTGTAAGTCTTGTTTATGCATCTCACAGTTTGAAGGTGTCTCCACATGAGTCTTGGATACATTTCTGAGCGCGTCCTCGCCTTCTTTTTGTGCAACAGCATAGACACCCCGAACACGTCAGCGATGACAGTGAAAGGGTGCAGGGGAACTGTTGCCAGTGTTTATCGTGTCACATGGCCCAGCAGGTTGGAGTCAGAACTGAATGTGCCTCCTGCCATCTGGAGCCGGCGCAGGCAGAGAGCATAACAGTTGGGCACTCGCAGATCCTTCAGAGCCGCCTGATTATTTACACGATAACCAATCCGAGGGCGTCAACACAAATCACACACACACACACACACACACACACACACACACACACACACACACACACACACACACACACACACACACACAGCAAAAGAGAGCAGCAAGATTTACCTGGGAGTGATTACTCAACGTCTCCACCTTCTCTTGAGACTTGTCCTTTGCTAGTTTGGCTGCTTCTTTTACTTCCTGGAACTTCTCAGCAAACTAAGAGTGATGCATAAAAGTGTGGGGTGATTAGTGACACAGCCAGCTAAAATGTCAGGGGTTC
This sequence comes from Pao palembangensis, assembly GCA_015343265.1. NCBI lineage: Eukaryota > Metazoa > Chordata > Actinopteri > Tetraodontiformes > Tetraodontidae > Pao > Pao palembangensis. The sequence continues at coordinate 14,200,316 of CM027081.1, forward strand.
AGCTTTTGTGTGGTTCAGCTTTTTTTTTTTTTTTTTTTATTAAAAAGGGTTTGAAGAGATCACGGAGCCAATTATCTAGTGATAGTGACAGTTTAAAGACAGATTTTCCTTCCACGTTGCCGGATTCTGACCGTTTCTGCAGGAACGTCTCGTCTCACCTTAGCCAGCTGCTGCTCGGAGGCAAAGCCCAGTCCGAAGACGGTGTTGGCCCTGCTGTCTGCCCACTGGCCAAACTTCTGTGACGTCTTGGTGAACGTCATGTTGGGGGTGATGGTGCTGTTGATGATTACCTGCTAGGACAAAACAGCTCTTTTTCAAAACCATATTGAGGCTGCGGTATTAAATCCATAAAAAACCCAAGGAGAGAGAGTCAAAGCAGGTGAATAAATGGGAAAAGGTCGACTGATTGCTCTGTATTATAGAATATTAACAATTACCAAAACGTTTAACCACAGGTTTTATGCCAAGATAAAGGTTCGTTTATAAAAAGAGGACAGATTAACTTGGGACACAAACATACACTGACCCACTAACCTTAAATTACAACATTTACAGCTGAACCTCACCTGTTGCTCCAGATTTATTGCTTGACAACAAGACAACATCTGCTGTGGTCTAAAACTGTAACCGGCCCAAAAGGCTGCGACAGTCAAAATAGCCGCAACTGCAACCAGTCACGCCTGCTTAGAGCATCCATGTGTGAGTATGAACATCTCTCCTTTACTAGCCTACTTCTACCCAATCTACCAACATGAGGGAACTTAAAAACAGCACATACAATTTATCTGACCAATTAAGAAACAATAGGGTAAACAATAAGAACAGACTACCATTTTCCATGAAAATACAGTCTCAACACACCTTTCCTCCCAAACAGCTGCAATGAATATTTAACATCACTCAAAGTGCTGCCATTAAAGGAACATGTTGGATGTGAACGTTCAGATGAAACTTTCAAGAAAGGAGGAAATGAGATGGCGCAAATTCCAAAAAAGCAAGGGCAGCAGCAAGATTTAGGAAATTGTTGAACACACACATGCATTTTAAGAGACGTCGTTCTGCCAAGATTTCTTCTTTCTGACAAAACTAAGAGAAAGTCAGTTTGTGGGCCTTGTGCCTGTCTGCTGGCACGTGTGAGTGTGTGTCGCAGTGAACGAGTGTGTGGGAGGAGGCAGAGTGGCGGTGGCAGCTGCACTGGTGCTGCGGATCGAATGGTGCTGGAGGTGCAGGCTGAAGCTGGCCGCTGTCCCCTTACTGACAGCTCAGGACTAACTAAGATCATTCGCATCTGTAAAAGACAGGAGTTGGTTAAAAAGAAGAGATGTGGAACACGAGAAAGAGCAGAGAGTACAGGAGGAAAAGAGCTGTGATCACTGCTGAAGTGACAAATGGACAGCAAAGACTCTACTGGCCAGTAGAGATTAGCGGGAGGAGACAACAGCTGGGTTCTGACTGAAAGCCATCCAGAAAAATTAAGGACGGCTCCCTGGGGTTGCTCAACAGGGAGAGGTGTGATAAGGATTATGATCTGCCTGCCAATCAATTCAATAACGGCACATATCATGCATATTTTTACGCAATAGCTCAGTAGCGGAGGCTGTAAAAACTCACTATTCTGAAATTTGAAGGACAGGAAACTCATCAGCGGGTATCTGTAGGTAGAGAAGATCAGGTTGGTGTTTGGTCCCTGGCCACATGTTCAAGTACAGTATCTTCAGATAATATGATGAAACCGTTGGTACCAGTTTAACCAAAAAGACGGCGCTGTGTGATTAAAAAGATTATTTACATGCTGTTCGTGTGGCCGCAGTTTCACACGAGGACATTAGCACCAAAAGTCCTGCACATCTTAGCTAAAGAATGATCACCATCATATTACTGGAAATATGATTGTAAAAGAAGCAACATTTGAACCACAGGTGCTGACTCTTTGTTCGGTTGGCCATATCATCATGTGTGTGTTGCCCAGCTACGACAGATGGATGAATTTAAGCTGACTGGCTGTCAGAGCTGGTCTTTGCATCAGTGCAGACTATCCCTTCAGACGGACCTGCTTCCCTTGCAGCTACGGTACAAACCAGAAAAATATATAGAACACTTATCTCAACGATTCCCTGCTGGATTTTACTGATATCAGCTTGACTTTGTTAAACTTGCTGAGGAAACGGGGATAAACTGACATCAGCGCAGGTCTCTCAAGGAAATGTTTTCATGTAGATTTTATTCCTCTGCTCGCTTATAGTTGCCACCTACGTATACTCCAAGAAGATACTTCTGTTAGTTCAGATGACTAAAGGCAGGAGAGACCAAAGACATGGCAGTCGACAGGAACGCGAGAGCAGCGAGTGAAATTCTTGGAGATTGAGGAGATTGTTCTGCTTCAGTAGAATACGGGCTGTCCTCTCAATGCCGCTGATGCTATAACGGATTAATAAATTGCTTCTTTGGTTTCTAGTTGTGGGAGGACTTTACAATGCTTTAAAATTAGCTGTAAGGGAAGAAATATGTATCACTAATCAACAAGTCTGGGGCAGTATTCTATAATTAGCCATGTCTGTCTTGAGTTTCCGTGACATCCACCCTCGAGTTGATGGATTGACAATCTCACCGCTGAGTCTTTACCCAAACAGAGAGGTGCTGTGGGATTAGCATAAATGTGTACATCAGCCCACCCATCCAACGTAGCAGGTAATCTATTTGACTTTGTAACGGTGATCTCCTGGCACTGTCGGCAGAGGGATACCTGTTTAAGCCCTCCGGGGGTTTTTACACAGAAGGTTTATCACCATGGAAACACAATCTACTCCTTCAGACAGCTGGAGAAGGTGTGAGTATAGGGATGCAGGGATGTATAACGTACTGTAATGCAGACATAAAGGTCCACGTCTGAAACAGGCAGCGATAATGTTCACATGCATGTGTACATTTGCAGTCTCTCTCACACACACACACATACACACACACACACCTTGATTCCATCCACACTGATGATGCGGTAGCTGTTGCGTGTGCTGTCGTAAAAATAGGAGACGGTGACAGCTTGCTTGCTGGCGGGGACCCAGTTCTTCTTGGTGGTTGGGTCGATTTGGAAGACATGTGCCCTGGTCGTGTAGATCGGCTGCTCCCTGGAAAGCAAAGGACAGGAGTGAGGGACTATGTTGAGGAGAGGATGAATGCCTACATTAACGGAGCCACGCTAAGCTGCAACATCCACCGATCTGACTCAGACGTACAGTCCTGTATCTCAAATGGCCTAAACAGAATTTATAATCCAGAGACATAGAGAGGGTTGTATACTTGTGTAAATTTTAAATATGTTGAGTGGAATCATCAAGACATTTATCTAAATGAAACCCAATGATGATTATGATGGAAAGGTCTGAAATCATGTTATCCATCTTTGAGAGGGTGAAGTAATCATCCTCCTGGAATAAATGTAATTCATAAGAGCATCAACGTAGGGATTAAGTCAAGGACCAGACTGCCTGTCGAAATTGAATGACTGCAGAGGAATATTCGGTGGAAATTCTCCTGCACTTCAGAAATGGACAAATGCAGCGTCTCTGAGAGGCGCTTAAGTGCTCAAACGTGTTAAACCCTTTTCTCTTTCTGTTCTGTTTACCAGACAAGAATTTTCCATTTCATCCAGGTACCAACAATCATCTTCTACACAGTGACACACAACAACGGTAGATTCTAAGACCACACTGCTTGAAGCACATTTATATCCTCAGTTCCATACAAACTACAGACAGTTGACACCTAAGCTGCTTAAAGTGGGTGGTGGGGGGGAATGGTGCACGTCTCATTAATAGCAGTGCATGCTGGGAAAGACCGGACCCAGTTGGAGTAATCTATAAGAGAGAAGTTCACATTTCAAATAAACACTTAAGTAGGTGATGCAATGCTTCAAAAATGGAGCATATTAAAGGGGCTGGATCAGAGGACTCCTTGAGAACTACATAACTGCACAGGCTGGTTGATAAACACTCAGTATTTCAGACACTGAAGTTCAGTTGTTGAATACCTTTTGTCACAGTGTTTCTCTATAACAGAACGCTCCTGTCTCTGCCTTTATTCTGGGCTCTGGTTTGTGTGCTCGTTAGACACACTATTGGTTAAACCTCTTGTCCTTCAAAGGCCAGTTCACCATGTCTCGTTAGAATGCAATTTTACTTTTTTTAAAGATCTAGTTAATGTATATTTATATATTCTGCTTCATGAAAGTGGACCGTTCAGGAATTTAAAAAGACACCCAGAACACACATCTTGGAGAGTTGTAATATTAACTGCATCCCACTCATCCATAAAAATAACAGAGCCCAAAGTCAGTGTGGATGTTTTAATATCAGGACAGAGTAAAAGACTAAATCAGGACTGAACATTAGCTAGTAACTATTAATTCCCTCTGTTTCACATTATTAAGAGCCTAAACCGAGACAACCAACATTTCTGGAACCGAACATACTGACAACACAATCAAGAGATTAGAAGGGCGCCTTCAGAAATAACACTTGAAATTGGACTTGAAAAAAACAGTTGTGAACATTTTAACCTTTTACATGCCGGTAGCCATGCTGTTGTAGAGGATGAACACGATGTCATGATGGTAATTCAGTTAAGTTTATCAGGATTCAACCAGCAATCAAATAGCAACAACACATGAGCTAATAAAGCCAGGGCTTCTGCTGGGATCAAAGCCCTCTCAGATATGAAAGCCTAATAAATTCACTCTCCCTTTTAAGCTTAATCTCTGCCTTCATCTGTTTTGGGAATAACAAAACCCATTAAAAAGCTCACTGCTGTTGCTGTACATACACATGCGCACACATGCTGACCTTTGCAGAGGCTGTGAGCCAGGCTGGAGCCAGCTCGCACCAGCAGAGAGAGAGAGGAGTTAAAGGACACCGCCGAACACACGGGTGCCCTCGCATGAGGGCCAAACCCAGTGATGGACATTTGTGCATCAGCTGTAGGTCAATAGGTGTTAACAGATAAAACAGGGCTTCGTGAGGGTTGAATCCTTCCACCCACAGAGGGTCAGGTCCTCTGTCCCCCATCTGCTGCTTTAAATTATTTACAGGTGTGTGTCTGGAGGGGACTGTCAATGTGGCCGTGCGCTCCTGCTAAACCACCTCTCGTGCCGCCACTGTTCTGTTAACTTATCTCACATCTGGTGAAAACAGTCTTGCCACAGCGTAATCCCACTATTTCACTGTCATGTCTTGTTTCTTTTCTCATCATTTTCCTGACAGATTTGTCTTTACTGGCACGGTGGGGTTTTATTTTTTCATCTTTTTTTTCTTTTGGTAACCTTGGCTGTTTCAAATGTGCTAAATAAACAAAGTTAATGTGAAAAATGCAGAAGAACTTAGAGGATGTGGCAGCTTGTGTGCATTTTGAAGTCATTTCTGTGTCGCTATACCTGCACGATTTAGTCATGATTCTGAGCACCAAGAGAAATAAAAATGGTTTATCCAGATTCCTGACTTCTACAACTCCTTCAGTCATCAACAGTCAGGTTGATAGTGTTTTTCCCCATTTAGCCTCTATGTGCTAACTCATCTCAACCGAGCTGCCCTGTTCCCAAAAACATCCTGAATGAGGTGATAGTGTACCTGGGAGATTTGGGTGCAACTTGGGGAGCAGGTTAAAATTTTTTGTGCTATAGGACACGCCCATGGAGTAATCACAATAACATTCCAGACATGACTTTAGGAGTGGCCATAGATCACACCTAGTCAATCAAAACAAAGAATGTTATGACTCAGACATATTTGCTTGGTTTTTTTTTTTTTTTAAACATATAATAATAGATGGACGACCAGAGAATGGTTATTATCATAGCCCTGCATCTGATACATAGCAGGGCCTTGTAATATTGCCTGGGCTATTTTCACACTTTCATTTTAAACCCGCTGACAGAGGAGGATGAAGTTAAACAGATCTGGGCAGAGAAGGTAGAAAGGAAAAAGCAGCCTTGGTCAGCACCTCCAGGTCCTGCAAAAATAACCATCAGTCACCCTCCGCTCACACATGGTAGCAGTAATGGTGAAGGCTGAGGGGGAAAAGCCTGGCCAGTATCTGCAGGAGATTCACCACAGACCAGAACGTGCTGGTGAGAGACAGCAGGACATAGGCAGAGATCAGCTGGGAACTGAACACAGACAGATCCTGATCAACCCATATCCACAATTTTAAACAAATGAATCATATACTGCTTAAATACACAAGTATTTTTGTTTTGCGCATTTAGCATATAAAATCCAAATTATTCATATTCAAAACTCGGCTTAAAGAAGAGAAGCCCGCATAGCCGCTACTTGATATTATACAGAAGATATACGTGGAAAAGATCCAAAACAGCCTCAGCAGGTACCTCCATCTCATTGAGGAAACGACAGAATCCAACGTATTGTAAAAGCTCAGGGAAAAGTAAGGAAGTCTCCACAGAAGCACAGCATGGCAGCAGATGGCCTCCTAGGCCTCCACCATCTGGTGAAGAGACGTCCAATCAGTCTGTCCCCTCTCAATTGCATGATTCTTTAACAGCCAGACCTGCTTCTACACATCTACAGCCCACATTTGAAAGCTCGGACAGCGGACACAACACACGCTGATTAGGAGACTCTGCTTTCCTGTCCAGGCAGCCAAGAGACCCACCGCCATGTCACATGTTACAGAGCCTAATCAATGAGTGTTAAGCCTGTAGCTGTCACTCTCTAGCCAGCCTGCAGATTATCATCTATCCCTGTTTTAGGGCTGCTCCAAGCGTGGCTTATTTTAAATAGCAATATGCTGATTGCGTTTCTGTCTGTGTGACAGATTATTTGGCAATAAGAGGCTCTCAGGCCAATCCGAGCTTGATTTTAGAATAATTCCACAGATACAGCGCTTACAGCTTTGAAACTGTATTTTAAAACACATTCATCACTTTCTTCTCTGCATGAAACATTTGCTTTGTAAGTCATGTTGGCTGCACATGAAGAATGTGGTACTGAATAATCAAAGGTAACATCAGGAAGTTAGATTATCACAGCAGTGTGCATAAGTGTGTGGGTGTGCGCACGTGTGTGTTACAGTTGTTAATGAATAACTCCAATTAGAAGGGCAGAGATTCAGCGACATGTGAAGCTTATGAAGTCAAACTCTGAATACAAGCAAGCATTTATACAATTTATTTGCAGATTGTTTTTATTTTAGAAACCCACACCCCTTATTGACATTTGATTGGGAGATAATCAAGTATGTATTCTCTAAAACTGAAACATTTACAATTATTTTCTAATGAGTTGTTTGGATTTCCGTCTTATTGAGTTCAACACTGAGTATTTTTCAAATGAGCAACAACCCGATGAGCTGTTGCTGAAAGCAGTATGTTGTTCAACCACCAGCCATTATCGGACCTAAACTTGACTGAAATTTAACATTTAATGAAAAAGAACACCAAGACTCAGACAAATGAACCAGACAGACAGATACGAGAGAAGAGACTCCCAGTGTCTGACTGTCACTGATGCCACCGGCAGAGACCTGCTGAAAGAGGTGGTGGGGGGGTGGTGGGGTAGAAAAAGAATTCCTGCCGGCTCTGTGGCAGCACAGTGGGTGTGACTGATGCCTGGTCTACTGGGGCTGTTCCATAAAACCGCAGTATCATCTCCCCATAGTCTTAAACCTGCTTGATGAGTAATCAAAACTCAGGAGAAGTCAGGGCTGTTGAACTGGTTTTTTTTTTTTTTTTTTTTTACACATTAAAAAAAGAAACATGTCTTTTCTGAAGAAGAACAGGACTGCGGAATGATGTCACATTTGACGTCATTACTCAGCTATACATTTTTCTTATTTTCTATAAAAAGTATTTAAATCAAAGTTGGAACGAGGATGAATTTTCTTCTTTGCTTTTTTTATTCTTATCTAAATTAAAACAATCAGCAAAAGGTAATCAAATTGGAAAACACCAATATATGTGGTCAGAAAGATGTGACGTTCGCATAGCTATGGCACTGAAGCAGACAGCCAACAGTCACACCACTGTTGACTATGTAAAGACAAAATAACACAAGACCGAGAGCGTTTAAGTAACTGTGTGAGCCGGACATACACCACTACCTCACAGACAACAAATCAGAACACTCCCTGGAGAATTGTGTGTGTGTCAGTGGCGACTCTGACACCTCCATGTCAAGACAGTCCCACAACCGTAAACAGCTGCTTAGTAACCGCTCAAAGGGCAGTTAGGCTGAGCCACCTGAAATGTTGTCAAATTAATCCTTAATCACGAACATCCCAGTCAGTGCTTAAACATTCCCACATTATTTATCAATAATAAAAAAATGAATAAATAAATAAAAATGAGGGGTCTCCCCCAGCTGCCGAGACATTTAACATGAATAAGAGGCTGAAGCGATCGAATTTGTTCTGAACAGGTACAGCTGGTGAAGCTTTTCCCACCCGCATAAAACCAGAACATTTGGGTGCAGGTGTCATTAGAAGCGCTCTGAAGGACGCAGCTTTTCTACATTACCGGTACTTACCCCATCGCCGCGGACTTGTGGGAAACTCTTTCTATTGTGCAGGGGGATTTTTGTTTGTTTTGGCGGCTGAAAATTAGGCTTAAAGCTCCGTTCAAAGTCAGAAAATGATCAGTCGTCCCGAGAGTTCATTCCCTGTGCGCCAGCTCCGTCCAAGTCCTCTCGTTGTTGCGCGACAACTGAAATATGAGAACACTTCTTCGTAAACTCGATTCACCGGGTTGTCAAGCTCAGTCACAAAACCTCCGTCGATTCAGGAAGTTTTGACTCCTTCGATTGCTGTTTATTACATTCACACGCGTAGCCGACTAAATCCCACTTTTCAATGCGTCCTTTGTCTTTAGTACATTTCAAGTTAATGCTCGCGTTTCTCCCCGCTTGCTCTCTGCGCCGAGAATCTTCCCCCACTAACGGGATTGCGTTTCATCTGTGGGCAGCAGCAGCGACACTGAGCGGCTTGCAACCTGTTCACACTCATCCATGAACCACCCACACTATAAAAACGGTGGTTGCCGTGGCTTTAGCTTGTGGTCGGACCAATATATATATAAAATGTACAAAACATTTCATGAAATGACTACAGTGTTATTAAAAAGATGTACTTACATAATTTAAATAGTCTGTGTGTCTTTTGGGAGTCACCAGTAAACCAGAATGAAGGTTAAAAAAGGAAAATGGTTTAGATGAGTACGATATTAGCAAATATAATTCATTATATGTGTCTTTAACGTGGATACATCCACCTTCTGTATAAAATGAGATTCCCCCAGTCTGATACAGCCATTTGCGTTGCATTTTAGCCTGAAGATAACGCTGTTCTAATCACTTTCAGGTGCGCCGCTTTGAGCGCCCCAGGAACCATTGAAACGTAAGCGTTTGTTCCGGGGAAGATTTTCTGCGACGTACAAGAAGTGGACGAACGGTTGCTGCTTCTCAAAATATTTATCGAGCGATATTCGTGAATTTGTCTCTTGAAATAATCTAGGATATAATACGCAATTGTAACGGGAGTTAATATTATTCACGTCGTGCAAAAGGTGTTCGTTAAAAGGTCGGAAGAGCGTGTTTTGGGTAGTCTCTTTTTGATAAACGCTATCTAATTACGTCCTGGTTGGGCTAGTTGCTGTATTTCAATTAAAAAAATATAAGAACGTATAAAATAGCGGGGAATCTTTCAGTAAATTTGCAATGTTAAAATGTCTAACATGATTAAAAACAAATACCTTTCCGCGGCCCACAGCGTTTATACTGCTTTCCATGTGTTTTTTAGTATGGCTGAGACTACGGAAAACCTTCCAAAGTATGAGGAGCTGTTTGCCCACAGATTCACGTCGGAGGATCGTGAATATCAGCAGTATCAGAGCCGGCCGAACGACCCCCCACCCATAGTCGAAGACTGGGGCAAGTGTGGAGGTGGAAACTACAGAGGAAGGGATAACAGGTGATGTTACCTGGCACGTCGCTATTTCCCATCTGTGACGCTCTCTTTTCCTAGTCTGTAATGTGTTATTAGTATGAAAACTGGCTTGGTTCCACATACTATAACGTTTTTAAAATGTTCCATTTAATCCCCCTGCCACCCCCATATTGCTGTTATATATTTTAATGTAATTTTTATCATCTTTCATTTATATTGTTTTCTGTCTAGGTACCAGGATCGTCGTGGGCGTGGGGGTCCTGGCTGGGGTGGAGACAGAGGTGGGGATAGAGACAGGCGCTGGCGTGAGAATTATCATGGCCAGCAACAGTGGCATGACAGAGACCGAGACCGGCATTGGGGGCATGGAAGTGGCTTTCAATCTGGTCGTCCAAACTCAAATCCAGGATACAATTCCAATCATCAGAGACAGCATTATAACCACTATTGATGTCTAATATGTCAGGTGGTGTCAGTATTCATTGTTTCTCACTCAGTTGCAATAACATTTGGCAATTTGTGACTTTTTCTTCTGTGTATGTAGGACTGACTGTCTTTACAAGCAAGCATTGAGCAATAATGCAACAACTTTTATTGAGAAATAACACAATGTAAATTATCACATAATATCTATAGATCAGTTTTGTTCTGTATCCACTGTAATGTTATGATTTCATTCATGAACTTGTTTTTGTCTTCTTAAATCATACTATAAAATAGGGACAGTTGCAGTTTGATTAATGGTATTTTCAATGAGATTGTCACTCTTGGTGTGGGCTGATCTTAAACCGCCTTTCACTGATGTTTTTACAGGAAAACTCAGGCGATGTTCATTGTTTCATGTTTAAGCATGCAAGTATTACTATATACTAATACAGTATTGTTAAATATCCAGTCTATTTATAGTGCAGTTTTATTTTCTCTCGTGTCCGTATGTACATAACAGAGCATTTGCCAATAAAACTGTATTTTCTGAAATTATCCTTTCTGTATTACCTGACTGAAAGGACCAATAAGAGCCTGCACCATGTCACCACCTGAAATGTTCAACTTAAGATGAAATATTCGTTATCTGATTTTTCAAAAACTAAATATGAAAGCAAAGCAGCTTTCACAGTAGTCTGAGTCCAACAGTTCACACTGAACAGCCAGTGAAATATTTATGCACATCATTAATACATTATTACGACATGCATCACTGGCTGTGGCACATGTAGCTCGTTGGCCAAAAATGTCAGCGCATTTGTATTGTCACAGCAAATCCCAATTAAGTAACAAATGGTAACTTTTGACGATGTTGGTTTCCTCCACTGACCCACAGCACAAGGGCAGATACACTTCATTGTTTAATCGCTGCTCAAATGCCCTTTGCGTCTATTTGCGTCCCCCAGTGAAGATGGGGTTAACAGCTCATTTGGGCTTTAGCGGTGCAATCAGCTGTGATGTTAAGTGGGGGTGGGGGTGTGTGTGTGCTGAAACTGGCACACAGCAGGGAAGGGCACATTACCAGTGTAATCAGATTAAAAAAGAAACAGCCTGGTTTTTCACACAGCAAAATATACAAGACAGAAAGTTGGAAGGAAGACAGCGAAGAGAAGTAAACCAAATGTAAATGAACAATATTTGTAGATTAATAAACAAAGGTTTTGAAGTTTAGCTCAATCAAAGCTCACTAATTTGCCATTTTATTGTGTTGTTAATGTTGTGATTTTTTAAGCATGATTCTGCCAGTGTTTGTGGTTCTGGTTAGATCGTGTGCCTAATGATGATGTCCATAGCCACATTAGGGTTAGGTGAGAAAGTTCAGCTGTTTAGCCATTACTACCAAAAATAATCCAGGAGTCAGTGTTCATCTGGCCTTTAAGTGTCCACGAACATTAAAGATTCCTTTAATTCATTCATGATTCTCATCGTGTTAATGTAGCAAGTTAGTGGTCTTTGTCTTGACATAATCTCATGAAAACTTAAGTTCCCCCAGATAATAGCACCGCCAGTTATATTTTAATTGATGCATCGTTGCGCTTGCAGGAGGAGAATAGAAATAACAGAAAATAAAGAGGGACAGAAAGAGGGGGAGAGCAGTTAGGGTGCACTGAGATGTCAGGCTTCATGTGGCCTGTTTGTGACGATGAAACGTGACAGCAATGGAGACAGTGTGCTAGAGGCCATGTCCTCGGTGATGAGCTCATCCACAACAATCTCACCACTCCATTCCTATATAAGTGCATACAAACACGCACGTGCACACAGAAAAAGCACAGCTTCTCCACAACACACACTCTTGCACACATGCAGTTCCAACAAAACCCCCCAGCCCCTACAGCATTCAGCGACCTACATCTGGTGTTAGAGAGCGCAGGGACTCGGGTTGGCCTGCCCCCAGCAGACATTTGGGGAGAGTTCATGCAACGTTTAATGTGTGGCTCTGCAGTTTTCCTCCGCTCTTTCTTCTGAAATAAATGCCTCCCAGCTCTGTTAGTTACATACAAAAGTGGCAATAATTGTATCCTGTCAAAGGAAGAACATGGTCAAAGTGAGCATACAGTCAATCCTGCAATTAGACTTTAGAACTGACCCAAAGTCACGCATTTGATGACATCTTGTTCTCTGCTCATGCAACTGCAGGCTGGGTAAGTTAGTCATGCAGACGCTCAGGTCATCCATGTACAGACAGTTGATTGTGCAGCTGTAGATGGGAGCTTGTTAGTCTGATTAAATATCTCCACAGGACGGGGCAGCCAGGCTGTAAGCAGCCACTCATTAGTGGAGGAAGTGCATGGTCAAATTCTGCATTTATTGCTGTGAGCATTGCAGCTGGGCTAGGCTTGCCAACCTAACCTGCCAACCTGACCTAGCAACGAAGTGCTTGTTTGGATTTTGATCCGAACCACCGCAACCATTTAGCAACACGCCTAGAGGCACAAAGCTGTCGCATTCACGCACGTATTCTTTTTGATGATCTATATTAGTGTGCCAGACACATTGGCCTCATTTGGGAATTGGGATTTGGGAAAACTGGATAGATTTTCCACCAAATTTGTGGTTGAAAATCATTTTGCTACCTTACCCCTGTGAACACGTGAAGATGACCTTGGGAGACTTGAGCAACCACAACCTATTTCCATGCGCCACATATTGATTTATTGATTAGCTATGACTGCAGACATTCCCACATGTGCTGAGACGCCAGTGGCTGTTTTGGAACCGTTTCCGTTTTGCTGTCAAGCACAAGAAGCCGAGAGGACCATTAAATCAGTGGAAATGGCTGTTTTATGTTTAAAGCAACATTAAGAAAGAAATGGAATAGGCTATATATTTTTATGTGTGTCTAACATCACAGCTCATTGCAGGAGCTCTGTAAGAATGTGTCTACACATGCTACAACCATGAACATTATAAAACAAAATACAAAAATCTTCTCTTTCAAAGTCAGAGAAGGAAAAAAATGAACTAAACTGTTTTTACCCAATGGCTCAAAGGGGGGTTGGCCATGCTCAATACACAGTTCTGTATATGCACATGGTAATTAACACTAATTACAGTCATACAGCATTAAGGCACAGATACCTCCCACCAGATGTACAAATGCAGAAACACGTGCCCGTGCCCGCAAGTTGCTTCTGTCTTCTGGTGCTCTCACACTGAATAATCTGCATAAATATTTTTAAACCCTGTACGGACGCAGAGGGTGTGTCATGCATATAAAGACAAATGAATAAGATGGAAGATGGAATACAGCGGGACAAGTCTGAGCCTTGTCTGGAAATGACTGGTGTTATCAGTTTAGAGAGAGACAAGGAAGAGAGAAAGAGGCAAAGGTGAGGAATACACATAATACAATATTCATCTCCTGAATATTAAAACACCTGCAGAAAGGACTTGAGCTTTGAATATACTCAATAAAACATGAATACAGCGTAAAAGGCAATTATGTGCTGTGAAAAGTTACAGTATCAGTGGATTAAGAAATAACTGTGAAAAGTACTGCGCTCCACCATGCTGTGGTGCACCACCCTGCCATGCATGCATTTGTGCAGTTGACAGAAGGTCCTGGGTTCCGTTCCCAGTTCAGGCCTTTTCTTGTAGACCTACTGTGGAATAGAGTCATCCCTGTTGTGGGTTATCTGAAGAAGTCTTCACTCAGCAAACCTTGCTTTTTTTAGTGGATTACTGTCTATGGAAATTTCTCTCTCAATCATCCTCTGGATATTATTAAAACTAGCTTGATGATGGTTTGTTTTAAGAATCCCTTAAGACTGAAAAAACCCCCAACATCCAGCCTTGAGTAGAGTCTGTGGTGTTCCAGTGTTATGTATCTGGTGGGTGGCGAAAAGAAAGAAAAAGACTGTCTCAATTTGATTTTCTTGGCTCTCTTTCTGATGCAAAGGCCGTCTAAGTGGGCAGTCGGCAGCAGCTCTCAGGTGGCTCTGACTCACCTGACAGCCTCCGTGGATCAGGCTCCTCATCAAAGCCCACTCACAGTCATCTGGAATGGCCCACTTCCATCATATGAATGTGGGGATGATGCAGTTTAAGAGCTCCTCATCACTGCATTCAGAAACCACTTTGGAGTTCTAACGACACCTGTCATCACTGTTTAAAAATGTAGCTTCACTCAGGTGCCTTGCAGATTAAATTCCTCAAAGGGAAATTCAGTTCAACTTCAACTGAGGATCATTTTCTGCTGTTGTATTCAGCTACAGTGCAGAAAGTTAATTATCAGGATCAAGAACTTAAGAAACCAGGACAGACGCATTCCAATGCTGTGCTACACTGAATAGCTAGGAATAGCTTTCCATTAATAATTTAAATAAAACACCTGATAAGGGGACTCAGTGACACACTGTTAAAGATTAAACCACTGCTTTCTGACAAGAATCAATTAATGCAAGTCTCCCTAATCAGAGGCTGAATTTTTATTACACACATACGTTTTTAGTTAATATAGAATATCTACCTCTTATTATATTCAAATTCTGTCAGATATAAATTAGGAATCATTAACTGACCCTATACACGCTGGTTTATCTGGGTGGTGCCACCGCTATTTGGTGCCACCTGCTGGTAGGAAGGATGAATGACTATGCCGATAAACGATTAATCCAAGAGTTTAACAATCCTACATTTGTCTCCACATTTTGTTAGAGAAACTGAAAACAGAGTGTTATTTAATTTAAATTATTTCAGTCGGGGATTATTATTTTTTATTTTTACTGGTGTGTAAGAACTCACAAAATTATAAATTACATGTACCACTGGCAAACACATGAAGTACTTCTAGACACCTGCTGATTAAATGACTACAGTGCACAGTTATATATAAAAAAAAAAAAAAAAAAAAAAAAAACCAACAATGGCAATGGCAAAAATAACAAATGAACTGACACAAAACAATAAATGGCCATGGCCTCTGTAGTAGTTTAACATGTGCTGGGTAAAGTCTTGTGTTAGGAACATAACTAATAACAGCACAACATCAGTATTTAAATAATTTACAGCTGATCATAACTTATTTTCTGATGACTTTCATACCAGTAACATGGTCTAACCACAGCCCTCATGTCTGTACAAACAAATGCATACGTACTTATATACACATACTCACATTCTTAATTCAAAGGATTTATGAGGCACTACTTAAATCTTCCACAGTCCAGTCTCTGCAGCAGGCTGAGGTTTCCCTGGTTCAAAGTACCTGCATGAAAATGGTAAATTTAGGTGTAGTAGATAATCTCTGGGATCTGTCCATCCTCCACTGAGGTGCCGTTGTTGTTTCCAGGTGAGCTAAAGAAGAAAAAAGACGTCTTGGTCCCCAATGATGATTCCTGGGTCACCATCTTATACCCTTTTGTGCCGTAATGGGAATCTGGTCCCTGAGAAGTAAAAACATACAGCAGACAACAAGTTAACCCTTGCATAAATTAAACAATTGTTTCTTATCTAGCTTGTGGATGCAGAAAGTCCCGCTGACCTTTAAGGTGGCACATGCAGTGTAGCTGACGTTGGGGAGAATTTCCACGGGCTCTTTAAACATCACTCTGAAGGTTGTTTCTGTTCCATCGCAGCTGAAACCAGTGTCGTTCTGTCCCAGTGTGATGCGTTTCTCGCTCTCTAAGATCTACAGAACAGGATTATTTATTAAAATCAATGCCTGAGGCATATACCAAAGTTTCAGGATTCACGAATGAACAATGTGCTATTCAGGGTTCATGTGCAAGGTCTTAACAAATAGAATAGAATTTTGTTTTATTAGAATTTGTTTCATTATCCCGCAATGGGGAAATTGCAGTCTTCCAGCAGCAGCATACATTAAAGAAATAAATACTACAAAAGACAATAAAAATATGGCAAAACCTATATATATATATATATATATATATATACACACAAGTACCGTGCTGTAGATGAATTATGACCATACTGCACATGAGGCAGATTGTGTATAGTTAAAATACCGTGTTAAACAGTCTAATGGCTGTGGGGAGGAACGACCTGCGGTAGACTCCTTCCTGCACTGAGGATGCCTGAGTGTAGCGCTGAAGGAGCTGCCCAGGGCCTCCACACTGTGGTGCAGAGGGTGGGAGGAGTTACTCCTGACGGATGTCAGCCAGGCCAGCATCCTTCTGTCTGCCACCTCCTCAACGGAGTCCAGGCTGCAGCCCAGGACAGAGCCAGCTCTCTTAACCAGCTTGTTAAGTCTCTTCCTGTCTCTGTCTATGCTGCTTCCCCCCTAACACACGATGGCATAAAACACTGCCGAGGCCACTACAGCACATCGAAGGACCTCAGTCTCCTCAGCAGGTGCAGGCGTCTCTGGCCCTTCTTGTACAGGGCGTCAGTGTTGTAAATAAAAATCAGGGCTAGGGTTAGGTTTTCCCCTCTTACAAATTTTGCGCTCTCCAACTTTTATTGTGTTGTGTAAAGATAAAGACAGGATTTACCTGTATGTTGACCTGATAGTCAGTGGGTCCATGTATGGAACCATACAAGCCGAACCCTACTATGGATATTCTCCTGTTAACATTAAATCTACAAAGGGAAATTTTTAAACAGAGAAAAAGGAAACATTAGAAACCACTTTACTTTGCTCTGTGGAGTAAGTGTGGAGTATCGTCACCTCACCTGATTCTGTCGCTGGTACCAGTGTACCCCCATCGACTCTCGACCTGCTGGAATCTATTAATGCTGCACTCCTCCCCCCTGAGGCAGCAGCGTGGTCTGTCGATGTATTCGACCCGTGGTTTGGGGTTTACTGTAAAGTGTAAAAACAGATTTACCACCTCCCGATCGATTAATATTCCAGACTGGGCAGGCCCTGTTGCACAAGAAAGAATATCAAACTTGTTTCTGTGGTTTGACTCATTTAGGAACATGACGTATACAAGTGTGTTTTCCATGACAGCTGAAACGATCCATGTAATACTGTCAAAAGTGGTGCAAAATTAGCACGAGGAGCAAAACACTTACCTGCAGCAAATTCTTCAACAGTCATGAGCGGGAAGCGGATTAGTGGGAGGGCTTTACCCAGAACCTTCTGTTTGTTCACCGAGGTAGCCGGAAGCTGTTGTCTGTAACACTCAGCCTCTGCCCAACGTACCACTGCCCCAAACAGGCGGTTCTCCCTGATACTGAGCGTGTCCCTCTGCAGCACTGCACATAAAGTGTCTACACACATAAAGAAAATGAAGAATTTTTATTTCACATGCAGAAAAATTGTACAAAAAGATGACGCCAACTCACATACCTAGGTCAATGTCTGTAAAGCCTTCGGCATTTATTGCATCTGCAGTGCTTTTGTCTATAGTGTCCAAGCAGAGACTGGCAAGTTGAGGTTCATCAAATAACCTTGCCTATTATCAAAACACAACCTAGAGAAATCAGCAAATCGTCTGCAAACAAGGCAGTGGAATCTGGAAGGCAGTATGCTATAAAATCACCTGAGTGAGGAGCATGAATGCATTGTCAGCTCTGAGGTGTTTGGTGAGAAATTCCACACAATAACCTTCCAAAGCGGGGACAGCGTACTTCTTTGCTGTGTAGAGTGTTGTCATCACAGTCTCTGGACCAATGTGAACCTCATCAGAGTACAGGAACCTGCACAGCAAAGCAACATGAACATCAGCTGCAATTACTTTTATCATTTGAATCCATTTATCACGGTTTTAGATGCAGTTTTAACACCAAAAGCCCAGTTTAAATAACACAGTCGGCAGTGTCTACTTTCTGAGGTGCATCGCTCAAATACTCGTCTGTGGATCAGTTACCTCCCGCTCTTTGATAATTACTTGTCAAAAGTCATACCTGAGCAGGGCGAGGAAAGCTGCTGGTTCCACGTCAGGGAGCTCTATTTCTGTTGACGTTGTGGCCATCCCTCCGTTGAACATGGCATCAAACACGGCGCTGCCAGCGGCCAAGACGAATTTATGTGCAGGTATCCTCTGGGCCTGTCTGCCCTTACCGACAATAAACCTGACATCACTGAGCAGCTCGTTGTTGAAGAGGAAAGCGAAGCGCTCCTTCAGGGAACTCTTCGTCGCCTGCCAGTTGTACATGGGCTCCCGGTGAAGGCCGAGGACCGGCGGGGAGGCGGGTGGAGCTGGACCGGAGGACGGTGGCATATTGGCGAGCACTGCTGCAGCTCCAGACTGAGCCGAGTTGGACGGCGCCTCCCGTACTTCATGGTTTGATTCTAAAGCACTCCTTCCCCCGGTCGCCATAATAATACAATAGTATTCAAAATTCTACGAAGAACCAGCGATTGTTGACCTAAGCTGATATAACTGCAAGCGTAGGTGTTTATTTATGTAGTGTCCATCGCCATCTTTTACGCAACGTTATTGTCTGCCTGTCTACGACTGTCCAGAAATGACGCAAAAGTCTATGTTCTATGTTTCTTCTTCTCGTGCATTGTACATTTGCATGACTGCCCCCTGTGTCCGGAAGCCTTTATTACACACTATTGCATTCTATTACTAAAAAGCTTAATTTTTCGACTCCATTCTCTCCCCCTCTCTCTTTCTTTCTTTCTTATTTAACGTTTAATTCACGACTACAATTTACGACAAATCTTATTCGTTTACGTATGCAAGTGTTTATCTATTTTACTACTTGTTTTTATGTTTAAGAAATGACCACTAGATGTCAGGTATGTACATGGAGCTTTTGTTAAATTAAGCGCCAGCTTTGTCAGAACTTATAGCCCGTAGAGAAACCACGACAAATCTAATTAGGCTTTGAGTTATGCTATAAAGCCATATTATGTTTCATATCATAATTTTAGACAATGATCAGAGAGATCGAGCTGTGCAAAATGAATTGGGAGTCAATGCAATGTCCTAATAAGGATAGTTGCACAGTTCGTGTGTGCGCGCGTGTGTGCATGTGGAGTGAAAGAAAGCGAGCAAGACCAGCAGAAAAAGAGAGGTCATGCCCACGATAGCAGACCTTTCTGCTTCTGTCTGACTTTCTCTCAGTTTTTCTGAATCTTCCATAACTTGAAACATGTAAGTTTTCCGCGGCTGAATCGGATTTTACGCACCATCACCCACACCTGTTCCCGACATGACCGCTTCTGCAGGTACGGGGGTGTTTGTGCTCTCGTTGATGTCCATCCCCACTTGCTATTTATTTAATTCACTTATTTACAGCAACGGGTAAGTTGTTGTCTCTGCATTTATTTTTTTTTAAAGCTAAATAAAAAAAAACAAAAACAAAAACTATAATCTTTGGTTGATGGATATACCTTTCCCCCATATACATGTAGTACTGAAGCTTTCTTCTTTGCTGGGTGTACAACAGTCATAATCCTCGTCCTTTCAGTCCGTTTTGTTCTCAAGAAGTCTCCAATCGATCCTCTTTTCTACGGTATGTCTATTTTTTAAAAAACAAAGGACCTGCTCTTCCAATGTGTTTGGTTAGGTTAATTATATTTACTGCCTATTTGCCGCATTTACCTGTTTGCTGCAGTTGTTTCAGTCAGTTAACTAATACAAATGTATGTATTTGTAGTCTATGCTGTATATGCAATCCTCAGTGTTGTGAATCTGATAATCGGCCTGGAGCAGGACAACGTCATTGATGGATTTGTGACCTTTTACCTCAAAGTGGTAAGTGTTATATGACCGGGGGGGGGGGGGGGGGGGGTCTCGGTGCACCTCCATGTAGTTTAAATGAGAAATGTACCTCATTTCAGGCAGATCCACACATCAATACAGCACATGGGCACATGATCTCCTACTGGGATGGATGTTTCCATTATCTCATGTATCTGCTCATGATTGCTGCCATTACTTGGGGGTAAGATCTGCAGTTTGACTTCATGCAGTAGACAGGTTATTGGCCATCTGTCTTCGGTAATGGCAGCGTTAACGTGGTTTGCTCAGGGACAGTTACCGAGCCATCGGACTCTACTGGGTGGGCTCCTGCCTTATGCATTCCATAGTTTACATTCTTGGAAATGCTGTGGGTAAGTGTACTAAAAATAATACTGGACCCACCTGCACATCCCCCAGTAATTGTCTCTATTTTATATCTGTTATAAATGCATTAATTTGTAAATGCTGCTACTTTTTGAGCCTTTCTTCTTTTTCAGGGAAATATGGAATCAACTTTGGTCCTCTTTTTCTGGTTCACATGCTGTATGTCTCAGTGTCTGTGTGGGCCTGCTTTCGCATCTTCAGTCAGCCCTCCTCCCGCAGCATCCTGACAGTAAATTGCGAGGAAAACATGCTATTATTACAATTAAGAATATTACTGTCTGGGAAATGTAGGTTTAAACAAGCCACATACTTGTTTGTATGGCCCTCTGCCCTTTTAGTGTAGTTCTTACACAGGATTTTCCTCCACGTTCAGCTGTTTATGTTACAAGCTTGCATTTGATTAAAATTCAAATCAACACTCTAGTAATCAAAGCTGCATAATGTTTACACGTATAGTGGGTACATTGCATTTTTTTCCCCTTCAGAACATTGAGGAAGCTGAACAAAGAAGTTTGCTTCACAGACCTCAGGACCTTCTCTTTGTTATCTACCTCATCCCTGCTTTTGCTTTCTGTGTCTTCAGGGGTTTGGTAAAAACTACAGCTACACAGAATATCATCTTTATACCATCTATACTCCTCTCTTATTCAAACTCTTTGGTGTATAGATTGCTCTGGACTGCTCCAGCCAGTGGACCCAGGACTATATGCACCATTATGAGCCTTACCTGAAAGACCCATCAGCCTATCCTAGGGTGCAGGTACGTCTGCCTCCACCTGCCTCATTCAGCATCTCTAAACAAATCTCTGATGCAGATATACTTGCTCGTCAGATGCTGGTGAGCATGTTGTATTCAGCACCGTACTACATTGTTGCACTTTATGGACTGATGGTGCCAGGATGTGAATGGATGCCAGACCTGACTCTTGTGCACTCAGGAGCACTGGCACAGGTACATTTGCATTTACCACTAAACAAAATATAAGTAATAGAATGAATGAAACGTGTCATGATGATGCTTCCATGTTTTGTGACCAAGAATGGGCATGTCTCAGCAGTTCAATAACTGGTTAACTCTATTCAGTGGCCTCAGT
This sequence comes from Pao palembangensis, assembly GCA_015343265.1. Lineage (NCBI taxonomy): Eukaryota > Metazoa > Chordata > Actinopteri > Tetraodontiformes > Tetraodontidae > Pao > Pao palembangensis. The sequence continues at coordinate 14,221,836 of CM027081.1, forward strand.
GTGGCCTTCAAGTTGTGCAGCACCACCTGTGACTGGGTGTGCTGCAGAAACAGATGTAGCCTGAGTTGGTGCCGTATACATTATCTATTTACATCTAAAGATGGAAACTCTGTGAGGTGGTGGGAGTCAACTAAGTGCCCCAGTCGACCCTCAACAATATGAAACAACTGTTGTGTTTGAGCTGCAGGCTGGAGTGTCACTCACTGGTGACATAAGGGCAGATGCTGACTTCAGACCAGAAGGAATGGTGGTATTGGTCGCAATCAGCTGTTCACTAGACTATAAATAGGAGAGCTGTTCTCATTGCCTTGTTTGCTGTCAGGCATTTTTTCAGTGGCTTTCTAAAAAAAGTGGTAGCATAACTGTAATCCCAGAATTTGGGACTTTTTCTATTGGCACCTGTTGTTTCATTTAATGTTTTTCTTGTTCTTAACTTTTGTTCCAATGCATATACTGGGTAAATGTGTGTGTGACATTGCAATATGTAAAGAATAAGCACAATGATCTCTTTGTAAAGATATTTGAAGTGTTCACCAGTGCTGTCCTTTAAGTGGTTAAACAGAAGCTTACAAAAAAATACTTGTAACAAACAATAATCAGTGTATTTTCTCCCTCTCTGCTTCACCTCAGTCTCAGTTCTCTCACATCGGTGCATCTCTTCACACGCGGACACCGTTCTCCTACAGAGTACCTGTTGATAGCCAGCCTTTTTTTCTGCTGATCAATGTTCTATACGCGGTGGTGCCTCAAATTCTGTGCTATCGCTGCCACACACAGCCAGCCTTCTTCCTCAGGACAACAACAGAAAAGAAGACTGAATGATAGCATGGAGAAAGAGAGTGCCAAAGGTGTCAAGGATGCCTCATTCAGAGGTTGAACTACATGCAAAGTAATGCTCAGTGCTTTGAAGTTATTAGCAGTTACTATTTTGGGAGAGGAGTTTGGCTGTGAAAGAAGGGAAGGTTTAGAAACTTGACACAATGACAGATTGCATTTGCATTTATTTTCTGCATTTTATTGTAAACATGGGAAAGTACATTAAGTAGTTTTTTTTTTAAATATGGCACTCATCAATGTTACTATGCAATTGCTTTATTTCTTTAACAGTTGTGTATGGAATTTAATATACACACAGTAACAGGTGTTATTTTTCTTCTATTGTTCCTTTTATATATATATTTAAAAAAAAATGAAAACCAAAATTACTTTCCTGCTGATCCAGAATTTCCTCTGCAGTGCCCTTTTCCCCCAAATAAATGATGTCCTGAATGTGTTTTTTGTTACACTGAGTATTATATTGGATAAACATTAAATAATCACATACCTACGGGGCCCACAAAACCCAATCAATGCAATTTGTGAAAAACGCTATGTTTTTGCTGTTTTTATAATGTACATTTTCTATTTGTACTGAATTAAATTTTGTCACTTGATCTTATTTTTGTGTACTTTTAACGTACTTTTTTGTGTACTTTTAACGTGAAGTTTATAACCCGGTAGTAGTTATTGAAATCGTTTCCTGTTTTAGTCTCGCGTAGCAAGGTAGCTTAGCCTACTATAGACAGCTTTTTTTATTTTTAACAGAAATGAAATTCACAATTATCTTGGAAATATACCACGAATTTAAATGCATTCGCACAGTTAGTCCCAAGTGAAAATAAGATATTGGTTCTGGATTAGTGTACGAACTTGCAGAAAATGTCTACTAACTAGCTAAAAATAGCAAATTGCGATGGCTGAACCAACCTCACAGATTTCTGCTCCAGTTTTTAGGTATGTATCGTTAGGTTTCTTTGCAATAAATGTTGAGCACCAGTTACTTATCTCTTTCACTACATAAAATACATTTGCTGCTATTGCTGGTAAATCTGTTTTGTAATGTTTATAAGACTTATACAAATTATGTACATCATCTGTATTCACAAACAGCACAAAACGCTTTTCAGATGTAAATATTATGCCTCATCTTTTTCATTGTAGTCAAAAACAACGTAAGGCTGCGCTGAGGAAGGAAAGAAAAAAGCGTAAACGCCAAGCTCTTGCCCAAGCCAGAGATACTGGTATGAGACAGAGTCTTATAGTCGTTGTCAAATGCGATTGTTGTACTGTACAGTTAACCAGACTGAGCAAATTCTCTTGCAGGTTTTAACAACGAAGACAATAACGTTTCTGCACAGGAGGAAGATGATGAGGATAACGACGTTGTTGAGTTGGAAAGGTGATGCTAACAGTAACTGGAAAAGCAGCCAAGCAGCTCTTTTCCCCACAGTGACTTACCCCAAAAAACAACCTTGTGCGTGTAGGGGAGCAGGTGTCCCAGCGTCCTCTCTTCCTTGAATGAAGGTCTTGAAATTATAAATAACTGTACAAGTTAACCACTATCAAGTAATAGGGTATTGATCATCACCTTTGAACTTTGGAAGACCAACAATCAAAGTCCCTCTGGAATCCAGAACAACACCAAAATCTAATGAGCTGTTCCTTGGTCCATTGTCAACATTTCAAAAATGTCATTAAAATATGTTAAGTTATTTTGCTAACAGGAAAACAAACAAGTGCTGGCTGTCACAAACTCCATTGGCAGAGGAAATAACACGAGTTTACTCGCTGCAGATCCATGTTCAGTGATGGATAACTCAAAGGATTTTTTTTTTTTTTTTTTACATGTTTTAATTATATCTGTCTGGATTAACTAGACAACAATTACATGAAGAGTGGTTGGAGAAAGAGAGAGTTGCCCAGGAGGAATTCAGGTTAAAACGTGAAAGGGAGGAAGCTGCACTGAAAAGAAAAGAGGAGGAGGAGGTAAATTATTTGTCCAATTTCTGTGAACAATTTGATCACTTGACTTTTTCTGCCATATTAATTTGGTGGTCTGCTCCATTCCAGATTTTGAACTTGCCATTCTAGAATTTGCTTATTTTATAGATTTTAGTAATTTCCCTTTTTAAGGGTTCTAAACATCAAAATTAAATTCTAATATTGCTGTCATCTTGATATGTTTTCAGCGGATAATAAAAGAGGAATGGGAGGCTCAGCAGAAAAGAGAACAAGAAGAAAAAGAGCAGAAGCAGCTGGAGAAGCGAGACAGAGAGGTGAAACGTGCCCCGGGAAGCTAAAAACTAAAAGAAATATATCCTCTTCAACTATTTCATTTTTTTTTTTATCTAACCCAATAACTAGAGTTCATCATATCCAACTAAGTGTTTCATTTTTAAAATGTGTATTTGCTGTTCATGTGGATCTTTTAAAAATTAATAATCCTTGACTAAGTGGCACAAGCAACCATCCAGCATCTAAAATAAGGATAGAGAAAAACCCTTCAGCTCTCACAACATGGATGTATCTTTTAAGTTTGAAATGAAATTCTTCTCTAAAGCCAGATACTTCCAGATGCATTTCTTGGTGAATGTGGTCTTTAACACAGCGTAACAGGTATGCAGCACTATGTTGACCCCAGCACATTTTCACCAGCCATGTTTTTGACCATTTGTAGGAGGCTGTTCAGAAAATGTTGGATGAAGCTGAAAACCAGGTACAAATGCGTTTGACATTTTAAAGTAGGTAAATATATTTGATATTACCACAAAGTGGGCAAACTAATTAGATATTTGTATAAAAATGTATAACAAGAGTCTGTTTCTATACCTTTACTTTTTGAGATTGTTTTACATGCAGACTAAAACCTGATATACACAATAAAATGTGTATAATCTTCTGTATCTCATTTGAGTTAGAAGTGTGCACAATATGTATATGTATATTCCTGTTTTACCTCCAGTTACAAAATGGAGGACCATGGATGAATCCTGAGGCACCTGTGACGGTTAACTCTGAGAATTACGGGACAGAGCGTGATATCAGCAACTGTCCATTCTTCCTTAAGACTGGCTCCTGTCGGTTTGGAGACAGGTGCTGTTTGTTTCTCCCTATAGGATGTGCTACAGTAATTTCTTCAATGCTGCAATATTGAACTGCTGGACAGTAACACTGATGAATGTCTCTGAATTCTTGGGGAATGCAGATGTTCCCGGAAGCATGTTTATCCCACAGCCAGCCCAACTCTGATGATCCGCAGTATGTTTAAAACATTTGGAATGGAAGAGGCTCGCCGGGATGATTACGACATCGACGCCTGTTTGGAACACAGCGAAGAGGAGCTGTACGAGTCATTTCTGGAGTTTTACCATGATGTCCTACCAGAGTTTAAGAGTGTAGGGAAAGTACTGCAGTTCAAGGTGAGGACAGCGCCTGACAATGGATAATCATGCTTAAATAAAGAATCCCTAATTCCTCCACTTCAAAATTCACTGTTCAGGTAAGACGAATGAGATGCTCTACTTTTTGTTCAATTCCTTTTAGGTCAGTTGCAATCATGAACCACACCTGAGAGGAAATGTTTATGTTCAGTTTGAAACGTAAGCCCACACACTGCTGCACAGCTCTTTCAAATGTAAGTACAGCGTCTGGATAGCTCTCATGCTGTTTTGTATGTCCAGAGAGGAGCAGTGCAAAGAGGCCCTCATCAAGTTCAATGGCAGGTGGTACGCAGGCCGGCAGCTTCACTGTGAGATGTGTCCCGTTACACGCTGGAAGAACGCAATATGTGGTCAGCTGCTTCTGTCGCATCGTATTTGGGCTTACGGCAATGTACATGCTTTAGCATTTACGGCTGTGTGCATGTTTTGTGTTCCTCTCAGGTTTGTTTGACAGACAGAAGTGCCCCAAAGGGAAGCACTGCAATTTCCTGCACGTATTTCGAAATCCCGGGAAAGAATTCTGGGAGGCCGACAGAGACCTGCACATGTCCCCAGACCGGAATGTGAGAGGCAGCCATAGAGACGGGCGGTATTCAGATCGCTATGGTGACCGCTGGCAGCGGCGCTGCAGCAGAAGCCCACCGAGATCTGAGCGATCTCACAGCAGACGAGATGGCGACAGGTGGAGAAGCAGGAGTCAAGAAAAGGCGATGCCCCACCCATTCAGAGAGGACAGATCATCTAGGTCCAGACACAGAGATAGGAGGAACGATTGGTATCGGAGCAGGAGTAGAAGCCGAGGCAGGGAGACAGACAGGCTGAGGAGAAAGAGTAAAGATGGGTACAGGAACAGAAGTGAGGAAAGATGCAGCAGAGGGAAAGAAAGAGAAACTCGGAGTAAAGAGAGGGAAAAGTCCAGAAGCTCGAGCAGAGACAGGAAAAGAAAAAAGTGGAGCCGAGAACGGAGCCCCAAGAAACGCAGTGAGCATGAGAACAATGGTAACTCTGACGCCAAAACACGGCAGCACCACAAACGGACCAAAAAGAGCAAGAAAAAGAGTAAAAAGCATAAAAAGCGAAGCCGTGCGTCAGAAGCAGTGACTTCCTCTGCAGAGTCAGACACTGCGAAAGAGTCTCCGAGACAGATGAAAAATTTGAGGGACTCCAGTCCCAGTCAGGAGGCCCCTGATGCAGAGTCACTCCAGAATACCAACGAGGTGGACGGCAATCATGCTGACAGCAACACCATCAGTCCTGTCGGGGAAAGCGAACATTCTAACACAGAATAAGAAAGCTGACCAGGAGATAATTGGTGCCTCCTAGCCTCTGCTAGTTCCTGTTGGGCTTTATTTCCTGTAACTGTTTAAATGTAAGATTTTATTTTCTTCTGAAAATGACTTAAATCTGGAGCTGTGGCACCATGTTGTTCCATTCACTAAGTAAAGACAAATGTGATTCACAAATGAACTTTGTGGATGCATTTATTGTTAACAGCTTTGAACTATAACAAAAAAAGGTAAACCTATTGGCAGTGCTAAATACAAAAAAATAATTTGTTGTTGCACAAGTCAAGAGAAACCTGGTCAATACTTCACATGAATACTGAATATGAAAAGTTAAAACACTGCTGGTTTATCAAGGCAGATGAATGTTGACTGCTGTGTAATTGTAAACAAATATTCATTTCACATTTGCTTGTTTTCCTGCATTTTAATGAGGAACAAAACAAGCAGACACTCATGAATATTACCTGTTTACCCTGATATGTGCAGTCGTTTTCTGCTCAGTAAACGCTCAATAATGGTATATTGTTCCGGAATAATGCCAACATATGTTTTCATCAAACTATTACTAGTCTAAGTCCCTTTCTATAAGGTAATTCTTAAGTACACAGTGTTCTTTGGTCATATGTTAGTCTTTAAGAGCTAGTCAAACTATCATATCACATAAAACAAAGTTTTAATTTAATCTGGACAAAACCTTCCAACCTCTGCAGAGATTTTTACATTTGTTATACGTGTTACTGGATAGAAAACGTGGTGTTATTAACCAATGAACAAAAATGAACATTTTAGAGAAGAAAAATGTGACAGCCTGACATCAATAACCCAGGTTGCTGCTTCTCATGAATCAAAACTATGTTTACTCAGACTGCAAAAATGTCTTTTTCACCAATTTGTGTTAGGAAACAAATGACCTAATTGTGAATTAGCCATTTCACTGTATATCAGAGGCCATTTTACTAAATGAGATGCTTAACTGTGATCCTAATCCATGAGAGGCACCAACTGTGCTTACAACAGCACCTCTAAAGTTGACAACAGAAACAACCCCGCAACACTGCTTCTTTGGATGACCTTAATATGAAAATGGCGGGTTTATTGTAGTTGCTACATTGTATTCTTAGTGAATATGATGGTCAAGAAGTATACTGATAGTTCAGCGGGATAAGGAGTACATAGAGGACACATTAAAACAACAGTTGGCACCACAGCAAAAGGACACTACAGTATAGAAGACTACAGTACGCAAATGATTAGATATAATACAATACTGACGCTGCAAACGGGAAGAGACACCATAGAGACAGGAAGGTTACCAGATCTGCACCTGGAAGACGACGAGCTGCAGCAGCTTATGGATTTATGTCAGGCCAATTTCTTCTAAAACACTTCTCGGTGCTTCAGCCTCCTGCAGTTGAACAAAAGGAAGATTTACTGTACAGCCCTGATTTCATCTAATGACACCTTGTTATGCCACCACTGTTTAAATAATACATGAGACAGAACTGTAATCTGTTTAATAAGTGACGTGTATTCCGACAGGCCTGTGCCGTCAGCCACAGAGTTATTACAATAGCACGACATGCTTGGCTATAAATAAGCTGCTGAGTAATTCTGTTCATGACAAATGACTAAATAGCTCTGGCACGAAGGGGGGATTGAGAGTTATCAATCAAGCACGGCACACCTAAAATGAACAGCTGACGTCAGCTGCAGCAGGTTGCTGGGGAAAAAGCCAATCCATTAACATGTCTGGTTTACCTTTAGTATTGCTAAGGGAAAACTATACACAAGTGAAACATATTTTTACCTCCTGCAGCAGGTCGGCCTGCTCTATTGCCTTCAGCACATTCTTCTTGGAGGTCTCCTGGGGCTCTCCACCCAGCAGGAACTCATCCAGGATAAAATAGGCTTTCTCAAAGTTGAAGATAATATCCAACTCACACACCTGTGCGGCAGAAATGCCATAAATATCAGTATTTTACTTTCACTGTCGGCAGTCTTTTCTGGAAATAAACACTAGATTTCATCTGTTCCCCACTGTCCATTTAAAACTGCCCATGTGTGACGGGTATGGGACTTACACTTCCAAAATATTTGTCCAGCAGCTCTACGTATCTGTGGATGATCTCCAGGGTGATTAGTTCGTTATCCTGATCCTCTACAGCACAGCAGAAATAAAGGCTGGCATATCTAAACCAGAAACAGTTTTCAACATCCAAGTCAATAAAACATCAGGATAAGCTAAAACTAGCAACTTTTTAAAAGGTTATGAGAAATGAAAATTTGCATGCCTCTTGTATACAATTTTTAGGTCCCTCCATTCCAGAAAGCTGCACATCTTGGGCTTCCTCGCCAGTATGGTTTGGACCAGATCTCTGGAGATCTTCTTCCTTTCCTTGTCAGACAGAGGCACATACCATTTCTGTAACCGCAGTTTTCCCTGCCGGCTGAACAACAGCATGAACTGCATCTGAGGAGGAAAGTTCGTATCAACACCAATATCCACATCATATTTTATTTTGAGGAGGGTGCATTTAATAAGGTTAGAGAAATTATTGAGACAGGAAAAGAAAGGCGTTGGCCAATATTAAGATGAATCATAAATTATTTATCCACTGCAAGAAAGTAATTTGATGCATTTAAAGGACTGATTAAAAAAATAAAACAATCAAAAAAAAAACGCCCAGGCAGAAAATGCTTAAATACTTTTAAGGTCAGCGATATCTAAATCAGTTCAAATTAATTTTGATTTCAATAAATAAATGTTATTCGGAAAGCGTTGTCTAGGATAGATATCCTAGCTATTTGGTGCATATTTACATCAACAACGTATCGTTTGCGCCCCCTCCTGCGACACTAAGCTAGATAGATAGCAGAAAAAAGAAGTAAACACGACTGTTTACCTTCACCCAAATCTTCTTTTTAAACACTTGGACAAATGATAAACTCCTTCAGTTCAAGCCAAACACATAACCGAAGCCAACGACAACATATATTGGTGTTTCTGTCAGTTAGCTTCTTAGCCAGCGTGATGCTAAACTACACAGCGGATGGTGATTGCTTGTGAAACAGCGACGAAAACAGCAGCCCTGTGATTGGCTGAGGTGGCTGCAGCAGTGGAATTTAATTGGTTTGTGGGGTCCGTTATTCGTGAAGTCGTGCCTATGCGCGTGTCCCTATGATTTCCTGTTGACGTTTTCATATGATGATAATAATAAACATAATTATTATTACCATCGTCGTTGTCCTTTGTATTAATAATAACAATAAAAGTGTGTAATATAAAGAAAACTAATACATCCTGACATAGATACTCCTGATATACAGTGTGGCTGATCCTCCCTGTACCAATATGACTTTTTTCCAGGCCAACGAAGGGAGGGCAGAAAGTGTTTGTTTGTCGGTTTGGACGCCCGCGTTTGTACAGTATCTGTAGGTGCAGCGACTCAACACTGCTTCTTTCTCCATCGTCATAACCAGTTATCAACCGTCAAATCTACGTTTTTACATTATGTAACGCAATACAGATTAAACTATTGCCGCATGAATGTATCAAGGGCAGTGTGTTGGCGCCCTCTGCTGTCAATGACAGAGAAAACAGGAACTCGGTGTGTTTTCTTTCAGAATAAGTGTCCTGTTGCTTGAATACGCACTCCGTATTCTCACTGTCGTCAGACCCTGTCTCCACATCTGAACCAGTTAATCAGCTCTGGGTATTGAACGAGCTCCTATTTTTACCATTTTTTTTTCTGTCTCTTCTTTCTCCCCACCCTCCCGTGTTTCTAGAAGACACACATGAATGTCATAACCAGCGAGATGCTAATAGCCTAGCAGACTGTAGCCGCAGTAGGAGGTGTCACATCAGAACGGCAGACCGGAGATATGTTTCGCTGCGTGGTGAGTTTAACAATGATTTATTTAGATTAGTCCTCTCTTTAGTCGTAATAATTTGCATACAGACACCACACCAAGCATGTCGCTCCGTTTGAAGGACACTCTCGTGTCTGTGTACAGTAAGGATCGCTGACAGCGAGGATGAGGAGCCGCAGTAACTCAGGAGTGAGGCTCGATGGCTATGCCAGGTTGGTCCATGAGACCATCCTACGTTTCCAGGTGAGCCCAGATAAAGAATTTCAGCCAACTCTGCGTATACCTGACTTTTGTCATGCCACAGTTACGACATTATGAAAACATACCATATTTGGATACAGTCTTATGGGAACAGTTCTCAGTCTTAAAAAAAATAAAAAAATAAAAAATAAAATATATATATATATATATATATATATATATATATATATATATATATATATATATAATAGACGTTAGATACACGTTAGTACCACAAATCCAGATAATCTATCAATAGGAACTGACGTTATAATATAAAGTTTCAATATTTGCAAGTATTAGTACAATACCTAAATATATTTATATATTTATGTACATTTTATAACATTCAGGTCAACACCTCCATGTTGTACATATGCAAATGTTTTGCAAACTGAGCTACGTGGGCAAAGTTCAAGTGTACTGTATAGGCTGGGTCCAGGAAAGTATGCATCTTTATCTGTCAGCACTTAAGTTCACACTCAGCAGCTGTTGGAGTTAAAAATGGTGGACCAGAAGACTCACATTTATGGGCCTGGGAGGCTCATAGTTCCTTCAAACTTTGCCAATGGGTAGCCAATTTATATATTAAATTGTTAGTTAAACTGATAAAACAGCTACCAAATGACTCAGCAATCTGCAGCTGCTTTTCCAGACCTAAAAAAAAAGTAGGATAAATACATTTTGGATACGTCAAAATGCTTAGAGAAACAAATAAAAGTAGAAACCACACCGTACCTTTAACCTAAAAGGTAAGCTAGATAAGGAGCTAAACCAATCAAAAAGAACCTGTGTAAGTCTTTAAAAGTCCTATTTTTCCCAGAACCCAGTGACAGGACTTTTACCTGCCAGTGTCCAGAAGAAGGATGCCTGGGTGAGGGATAATGTTTACAGCATCCTGGCCGTGTGGGGGCTTGGCATGGCCTACCGCAAGAACGCAGACCGCGATGAAGACAAGGCCAAGGCCTACGAACTGGAGCAGGTGTGTTTATAACTGAGGGAGAGCAGGAGACAGGGTTAATGTGTACCCCAGCGTGTTTGTTCTGTTTGCTGTGTTGAGTTAATTAATGATTCCAAAGGAGCGTGCATGTTATTGCTTTATTCAGTCAAAGTCAAGTCTCAACTTGGGAAATTCTGCTGTTGAGCTTTTGTAATTTTGAGCCATATTTATTAAGTGAAAGTTGTTTTATTGGAGATTGACAGATTTATGTGGTGTTTTGTTGCAGAGCGTGGTAAAACTCATGCAAGGGCTTCTGCACTGCATGATGAGACAGGTACTCCCCACCCTCCCGTGTTTCTAGAAGACACACATGAATGTCAGTTTTATGTTTACCTTTCATTCAGGATGCAGTTTACAGAGTGTTTGTTGTGTTTTCTTTTCCTGGAAAATGCTGTGTTTGTGTAATTAACATACTGTATATTATATATATTGTAGTATATTGTATTTTATGTCATCAGGTGGCTAAGGTGGAAAAGTTTAAACACACCCAAAGCACGTCGGACTGCCTGCATGCTAAATATGACACACCCACCTGTGCCACGGTGGTTGGAGATGACCAATGGGGCCACCTCCAGGTGGACGCCACCTCTATTTACCTCCTAATGCTGGCACAGATGACAGCCTCAGGTGGAGTACTGAGACCTTTCCTTTAGATATGAACATTACACAACAGCAACAAGAGATAACCTGTCCGCCTAGGAGACAGGCGACAGGAGACACAGGAAAAGCATATTAGCTGAATGTGTCATGTTACCACACAGGTCTTCGCATCATCTCAAACTTGGATGAGGTTGCCTTTATCCAGAACGTGGTCTTCTATATAGAAGCTGCCTACAAAGTGGCGGTAAATAATAGCATTTATCTAGTTCTAGTCAGTCAGTAAAGTTCAGTGGTTTCAAAGTTATTATGTATTAATGTATTATGTCTGTTTGTTATAAAGCATCTGATTATAGTGAAGAATTTGACACAAAAAATTAGCCATGGTTTTACCTCTGAAGTCCGAGTCTGAGCATACCAAGGGTACTCTTGAATAACAGAAGCTAGCTCAAACATGAATTGTGGGTTCAGATCTGGCTCATCTTAATCTGAAAATCCTAAAGTAACTTACATGTTTGTGGATAACCCCTCACATTGCTCATCAGTTTCTCTTTTTTTAGGATTATGGGATGTGGGAGCGAGGTGACAAGACTAACCAGGGCATCCCTGAGCTCAACGGCAGCTCTGTAGGAATGGCTAAGGTTTGTGCGCGGCTGAACCTGTATTAGCACATGGATGTCCTTTGTGAATCATGCTGTGGTTTTTCAGGCAGCGCTGGAGGCGATAGATGAGTTGGATCTTTTTGGGGCCCACGGGGGTCCGAAGTCTGTCATCCACGTGTTGCCCGATGAAGTTGAACATTGTCAGGTAATGTCAGCTTTGCCTCCACCCACTGCGGCTCAGTGGTCTCTGTTGAACTTTCTCCCGCTCAGCGTGTGTGTGTGCGTATGTGTGTATTTTCCTTCAGTCCATCCTCTGCTCCATGCTGCCGAGAGCTTCACCTTCAAAGGAGATCGACGCCGGTCTTCTCTCCGTCATTTCCTTTCCTGCCTTCGCTGTCGAGGATGCTGACCTGGTGACCGTCACTAAATCTGAAATCATAAACAAATTACAGGTAGACTCTGGTGTTATGTGCAAACTCTGAGTAATTATGTTTTATTTCAGGCAAACCACAACATTGAAGGCTGCAACAATAGTCATAAAACCAATTACAAATGAAACAGGTGTTTATTTTCCATAAAACTGTAAAGAAAAAAAAATCAGGATAGTAGTGATAAAATTAAAGGAATTTAATATATTTTTAATAAACGGAAAAATCACAATTCTAGTCACAATCCCAAGTAATAATTCATTACGAAAAACTTTAGAATATTTCCATATTTAATTTTTTAAAAGATTAATTCAATCTGTGTGAATGTGAAGTACTGCAAATTTCAGTTCCTTCCGTCTGATTATTCTTCAGGGCCGTTATGGCTGTTGTCGCTTCATCAGGGATGGATATCACTGCCCAAAAGAGGTCAAAACTTCCTACATCATGTCTGTGAATCGCTGTGGTTGTGGACGATGTCATCCGAGCTGGAGGGCTCTGCTGTAATTCTGAACTGTTGTCCTTCCAGGATCCATCTCGGCTGCACTACGATCCCGCAGAGCTCAAGCTCTTTGAGAACATTGAATGTGAGTGGCCGGTGTTCTGGACTTACCTCATTTTAGATGGCATTTTTTCTGAGGATCAAGTGCAGGTACTGAAAGCCAATCCTTACGATCCATATGCTTTTACATGTCTGTCGAGACCATTTGATGGGCTGATGTCGACTATGTGCAGGTGCAGGAGTACCGCGAGGCATTGGAGGGCATTTTGATCAGAGGGAAGAACGGCATCAAACTGTTGCCTGAACTTTATACTGTCCCTCATGACAAGGTATGAATATGTAGAAAGTGCACATCTGTTACAGCTCAACTCAGATAAAACCTATAGAGAGACAAGACATGGATACACAGCCATCGTGTTGTTTAGGACGTTATAAACCTGTAACTGATATTTTACTCCCATAGATCTGTTAGGTAATGTGCCATACTTTGTCTTGCAGGTGGAGGAGGAGTACAACAATCCTCACTCAGTGGACAGAGAGGCCATGGGGCAGCTGCCGCACATGTGGGGACAGTCGCTCTACATCTTGGGCTGTCTTCTGGCTGAGGTGGTCCATCACGTAACTCCGTTCATCTGGAAACCCACATTAGCATCACATTACTGTTATGCTGCCCAAATAAAAATGATAAATGATGCAAACAGTTTTCAGTAACAAGTACTTTTGGAATTTTTTAAGGGTTTTTTAGCACCGGGAGAGATCGATCCCCTCAACAGGCGATTCTCGACAAGCTTCAAACCAGATGTGGTCGTACAAGGTTGGTGATTGATCAGCAGAATCCGATTTTATGAGACCGACTGTAGGACTTTAATGCAGCTGTGTTTTTCAGTCTGTGTTCTAGCAGAGTCACAGGAGATCAAGCAGTTGCTGACTGAACAGGGCATAGTGGCCCAGACGGTGGCAGAGGCTTTACCCATCAGGGTCATGTCTGCTCGCATCCTGAGCCAGATCTATGTCAGACTGGGTAAACGCACAAGCTCTTTTGTTGTCATTATTGTAGATGTGTGTTTAACAGGGTTGGTTCTGTAGGAGTATCAAATGCCAGAGTTCGCCTCACACATGTAGTGGTGTTTTTTTTGTGTCCTTATCCCAGGAAACTGCAAGAAGCTGAGCTTGAGCGGGAGGCCCTACAGACACATCGGTGTTCTGGGAACATCTAAATTCTATGAGATCAGAAATCACACGTATACATTCACTCCTCAGGTCAAACGATGGAGAAATCTCACTGATTAACCCAAATACTTTGTGAATTCCACTGTCTGACTGCTACTTCTATGTGCAGTTCTTGGACCAGCACCATTTCTACTTGGCCCTGGACAATCAGATGATTGTGGAGATGTTACGGACAGAGCTGGCATACCTCTGCTCATGCTGGAGGATGACAGGACGGCCCACGCTCACCTTCCCTATCACTCGCAGCATGCTGGGTAATGATTTTTCCAACCATTAGTGGATTGAAGTGTAGGTGTGTGTGTGTGTATTATAGATAACTGACATAGGAGACCTTTATGACTGGCATTTTTATATTCCACTGACATGCACAAATCCAATCCTGAACATGATTAGGGGACACTGCTGACTTGATAGTGGTGAATTAAAGGTTTTTGGAAATTGCATTATTATTTTGTAATAGAGTCTTGGCTGTATACTCTCTATTTGTGTACATGTTGATCTGTTTCCTTTCTCCGTCCTGCAGACTCACAAATTTCATTGTTATGTCATTTATCTCCTTTTTTATGCTCAGTGGAAGATGGAGATGCCCTCGATCCGTCTATTTTATCCACCCTCCGGAAACTACAGGACGGTTATTTTGGTGGCGCGAGGTCTGCCTCCACCTGAGCCTGACATAATACTGGACCTCTACTATTCCTCCTGTTTGTGCTGTAAAAGTATCATTTCGACAATTCTGCAGGGTGCAGATGTCAGACCTCTCCACTTTCCAGACCACTTCTTTTCACACTCGCCTCAGCTTTCTGGATGAAGAAAATGATGACAGTTTACTAGATGATGATGAGGTGCAAGAAGAGGAGGATGAAAAATATGAAGATGACTATAACAAGTGTGGACCTGCAGGTAATAATCAAGTGTTATCTGAGTCCTGTTGGATAAATGTACAGGCATAAAGTGTATCTCTTTTATTCTAGATGTCTCAAAAGACAAGTTTGACCAGTATCTCACCCAGCTCCTCCACAGCACTAGGCAACAGTTCCATCTTCCTCCCATACAGAGGGGGCAACACCATGTCTTCAGTGCTGAACACACCACCAGAGATATCTTGTCTTTTATGGCACAGGTCCAGGGTCTCAACATGCCCCGTGAGTTCTTAATACACCTGTTACGCTTGTTTATTATTGCAGCTTTGCTAAAATTGTCAGAAATGTAACAAGATGAAGACAGATGGTGAATTTCAGTTATAAAGTTATACATTACAAAAGTAAAGCTAGTTGATATTTTTTTTTTTTAATCACATATACATCTTTCTATCAAAGAGCTAATTTATGCTTACATTTAGACAGCACTTATTGGTTGTACGTTCTTCCCAACAACGCACCACCACCAAATGACCAGTAGAGGCCACTCTGAAGCCAGGTCTTTAAGGTTCTTGAGGATGTTTCATTCCTACATTTCAGCTACAGAAGCTGAATCTACTCTGACAGTTAAAAGAGAAATTAATACCTCTCGTGTTTGTGTTATCATATTCTTAAATGGAAAAAAAAAATCAGACTATGTTAGTGATACGGTGTGTCAGTTAATGCTGTATTAATTTATAGTGTCTGCAATTTTCAGAGTCTTCTATGTACCTACCTGTGACCCCTGTTAAAAGCAAACACCGCAGATCTCTCAACCTGCTTGAAGTTCCTCATCCTCAGCCTGGCCCACATGTGAAACCGAACAAAGTAAGCACATTTACTTATTTGCATATAAATCTTTGTCATCCTTTACGACTGTAGTATGTTTACTCTCATACTCATACAAGTCTCACAGTGCTGCTGAGCTCCACCTGCCGCGAGACTCGCAGGGCAAGACTGACTTTGCAGCCCTAGTGAGGCAGCTGAATGAGTGTCCGACATTACAGGACCAGGCTGACATACTCTACATCCTTTACATTATGAAGTATGAATAATAAAGCTTTTGAATTACGAGCTGAAATGCTGTTAACTGGATTCATTCATTTTGCGAGCTGTGTGCCTGCCTTTTTATGTGACGATCAGAGGTGCAGATTGGCTGGTGGAGTTATCAGGTCCAGAACAGGGTGGCGTCAGTGTGCGTGCTCTACTGGAAGAGCTGTACGTCCAAGCTGGAGCCTGCAAAGAGTGGGGACTAATCAGATACATCTCTGGGATACTACACAAACGAGTCGAAGTCCTTGCTGAGGTCAGTGACAGTGACTCATGAATACTTAAATAGATTTTTACCAACATCTAGGCCGGGGGAGGTGATAGTTAGACCTAATTCAGAAACTAACCTGAAGATTTTATGGGCTTCTTATTAACATTAAGGCAGATTTTAGAATACGGTAATGTTTACTGCACTTCACAGTTCACAGTCAAGATGACATTTGTATGATGAAGACACTGTAGGCATTAATACTGTATGATAACAACTTTATCTCCAACTTTCTGTGATATTGTAAAAACTGTCTCATGCTCAGTAAATAAAACTTTTACCATTTGTTTGCTCCTCAGGCCTGCACAGATCTGATCTCCCATCACAAGCAGCTGACAGTGGGTCTTCCTCCTGAACCTCGGGAAAGAGTCATCACAGTGTATGTCAGCCGTACTGTCACAATGAAGCCTTTTATTAAAGAAATGTAGTGTCTGGCCCCAAACGTTCTGCCTCCCCTTCCCTTGTTTCCATTCAGTCCTCTTCCACCCGAGGAATTAAACACTCTCATATATGAAGCCAGCGGTCAGGACATCAGTGTTGCTGTTCTCACTCAGGTAAATGTCTCATATCTGGGCTACCACTGGGCTTTTTTTGGACCCTCACCTTACAGCAATCTGCTTGAATGCCACACAGGAAATTATGGTGTATCTGGCCATGTACATACGCTCTCAGCCTGTGCTGTTTGGGGACATGCTGCGGCTCAGGATAGGACTGATCATGCAAGTGATGGCCACAGAGCTTGCTCGCAGCCTGCACTGCTCGGGTAGGAAAACAGCAACCACCATACGCCGCATACAGACGGACTCTGAAAAGTCAAAATCTAGAAAACATATTACTCTTTCACAGGAGAGGAGGCATCTGAGAGTTTGATGAGCCTAAGTCCTTTTGATATGAAGAACCTGCTGCATCATATCCTCAGCGGCAAGGAGTTCGGGGTTGAGAAGAGCAGTGAGTTTTCCTTGTCTGTCCCTTCTTGTTGGTACTGCATGTTCGCATATATTTACTTACTTTTAAATGAACAGCAGAAAAGAAATTCTAATGTAAATGTTTACCAAAAGCTATGAGGAGACTGACCATTCAGACAGCCATGTTTTTTTTTAGTAATCTTGTCACCATGTGGAAGAATTGATGATAAGATGAAAAGTTGGTTACAATCAGCAACTGCGGTAAACTTAATTACAAGTCACTTAGCTGACAATTGTTTAGGACATATAGTTGGCCGAGACCAGAAAGGGGCACAAAAAAAGCCAAAAGCAGGTGTTTCCAACAGTGTGAACGTCGTTGAAGCAAGTGCACATTTGTAATTTTCGTTTGAGCGGTTATTTTGTGTCCATTAGTGCGTCCTATCCAGTCAACCGCCACCAGTCCTGCCATCTCCATCCATGAAATCGGCCACACAGGAGCCACCAAGACTGAAAGGACAGGAATACGTAAACTTAAGAGTGAGATAAAGCAGGTGGGAAGCATAAAAATGATGCGATGTGTCTGCCTGTCAATCTACTAACAGTGTTCTTGCTTTCGGTTGCAGCTGGATGACTCGAGGCCTCTCAGTGTGGGTTCTTAGCGTGAAACTGCAACTAAACTTAATCCCGTTCATATGGTCAATGCTGCTCACAGTTGAAACTAATTTCATCACATTGCTGTAGGATATGCTTGTCGTGCCGCTGCTTCACGTATCCTGCAACAATTGTTTACAACTGTTACAATCAGAAGTACTCTGTGCATTGCTGCTACATGCTTGAAATTCTGGTTAAACCCCATCAAATGTCGTGGAACTCTGCCTTGAACATCCCTGCAAACCATCTCAAAGTGTTCTCTCATCTATCATCCATATCTATATGTAGATCTGCAGTGGGGGTTACTCCTTGAGTAGCAATGTCACCTCGCCTCGCTCCACGGTAAAACCATCTCACCGCATTTCCTTTGAATCACCTTGATTCTCTTCTGGTCTTTAAGACAGTTTTCATTCAGATTTCATATTTATGTTGGTGCTTAAATAATTCTCGTGTGATTTGGCACTTAAGAATAAGGCTTTTTGTATATTGCTGTCCACACAGAGCCCTGAAGGCCATCTTAGTTCCTGTTTTGTTCTATTTTCTAATAATCATTATTATATGTTTATCATATTAAAGTAATCAAACAATCTTTTATCCTTTATGATTTCTGCATAAATCAGTTTTTGGCTATGTTCAACTGTTAGTCAAACCAAATGATTTCTTTTACTGCCAATTCATTGCCATAATACAGACACACAATATTAAGCCTTATTCTTGAATTTGTCTGTTAAAATATGCTGCTTTGGCATGTGTAATGGAAAAATGTGCATGATTGAAACGTTTATGCTGCAAATTGTCTGTGAAAGACAAACATGAAGAACCAAATGTTGCAACCTTATTTTCATGTATATTTTTGAAAGTTCAGGGGCTGGGGAATATAAATGCATTTTACTTTTGGCCAGTCTTGTGTTCATTACATTATGGCCATAAAAGATTGTGTTCTATAGGACTGTTTTAAAACTAGATTTAAATGCATGTAGATAAGGTTGAAAGTCACCATTTTACATTTGAAATGCTAAAATTGGATATTGATTGATCTCACCATAGCGTTGCAGTAGCCCCTCCACCCCTAGTGGGATCCTGTCCCCTGTGGGCCCTGGTCCAGGAGATGGACAGCTGCACTGGGAGGAGAGGCAGGGCCAGTGGTTGAGGAGACGCAGGCTGGACGGAGCCATCAACAGAGTACCAGTGGGGTTCTACCAGAAGGTCTGGAAGATCCTCCAGAAGTGTCACGGCCTCTCTATCGATGGATACGTGCTGCCTTCTTCCACCACAAGAGAGGTACGCTCCCGCTGGGAGGGAAGGCTGGTGTACGCGCCATGTGTGAAATTTGGTTTTCCTTGTAGATGACGGCCGGGGAAATCAAGTTTGCCGTTCAGGTGGAGTCAGTCTTGAACCATGTACCTCAGCCGGAGTACAGGCAGCTGCTTGTGGAGACTGTGATGGTCCTGGGTCTGGTAGCTGACGTGGATGTGGAGAGCATCGGCAGCATTATTCATGTGGACCGCATCCTGCATTTGGCAAATGACCTCTTCCTTACTGACCAGGTATAGCTCTGAACAGGGGAAGAATTTATATTTACATGTTTATCTGTCTTCACATCAGATTGTGTTCCATCTCTGCATTTCCAGAAATCCCATAGTGCCTGTGATTATTTCCTTGAAAAGGATCCTGCGACTGGTATCTGCAACTTCTTCTATGATAGCGCCCCTAGTGGCAGTTATGGAACCATGACTTATCTGTCCAAGGCAGCAGTTACTTACATCCAGGACTTCCTCCCAAGCTCCAGCTGCATGATGCAGTGATAAAGAAAACCAGTATGTTTCAAAACTCCTTATAGACTTGAAATACTCAGAGAGTATCCTCAGAATATTTATGCGGTGCTTTTAAAACTACTACTAGTAAAATATTCTGTTCTTAAATCATAAACTTACATTTTGCCTTGTGCAGTGACTGCAACTCACTATAAAAACAATTATGTCTTTGTAAGCCAGCACTCTGAACTTATTTATTACTCAAACAGACTGAAATGCAGCATGTGATGATATGGCTTAAGTAAAGTGACTTTTGGAAAGATAAGCTTTTGTTCTATATGAGAAAAATGAGTTATTTGTCTTGTAATGCAGCATGTTTTTGACTTTATTGATGCTTCAGATCAATAATTTTCATTACAGTTTCATTTATACTAATGCATTTGGGAAATAATTAACTATTACTCATCCAAACAAATCTATTTCAAATGTGTGTGCTTGCGCTATGTATAAATATTACTGTAATAGTCTTGTTTTAATGTGAACCTGTACAAGAAGTGTTTTTTTTTAATGCATATGCAATAAATGCAATTACATTTCTCTGTATAAACTATAAATACATCATATTAAGACTGTGCTGTCATGGTGACCGCTGGTGTATGCTTAGTTTTGGGATGTTTGCTACTCTGCTGCTTTAGTGTCAGTGTATACAGTGCAAGCATGACTTACGTATATGTAGAGGAGTGAATGGGTCCAAGAGGTTTGAAGAACATGGTAAATAAGGATCTTCAAGTCAGAGTAGAAAACCATGACAATACTGACAGAGATTTGTCCTGAAAACTAGACAGTCAAGGAGTGACGTGTCCATCCTGTTCACGCCAACATGGAAAAGGTGATTTGCAGATTTAAAACATTGTTTAGTCTGTTCAAGTGCTGCTCGTTGCCATCAGTAAACAACCATGTGTGACCTTTTCATTCATAAAATAAAAATGTGTGAGCTAAACGCAGTTTCTGCAGAACTCCTGAAGTAATTTGTAGCAGCAGAAATTTGCCGTTGACACTGAACCTGGATCTGACAGTGTACTGATGCATTTGACCACATCTAGGAATATTCTGGACAAAATAATTTGGACCATAATTTATGACCTGGGTTAAAATCATCATGAGTGGACTCTGTGAAAGAATCTTCTTCTCTGAAGTAGTTCCCCTCAGCTGTTTAGATTTATGTAGGTCCTCACCCTTCCTCTCTGACCTCTCTTCTTTTAGCCTCCGTTACTCAGGTTCAGTGCTCCCAGTGACCTGACCTTGTCTTCCACTCCTTTCTTTAAACAAAGCAGGACACTGCCTGCCTGGCTGTCACAAGTAAAACAATTCCCGAGTCAGGCTGGGGAACCCAGATATCAGGCAACAGCTTAACCCAAAGCGGGAATTTTCCATTTCCTCGGCCTCAAACCACCTCTTGTCATCTGTGTGATAGCACTCAGCAGAACTGATGCTCTTGACTTCACTGAAACCCCCGACAACAAATATCTGATCATCAATTACTTCAATACCAAAGTTGCTGCGTGCAGTATGCATACTGGGCACGAGATGCCATGTGTCCGTTTCGGGGTTGTAGGCCTCAGCACTTTTTAGATGGTTATGGCCATCAAATCCACCTACCTGTCAGCGGCAAAAGGAAAAAGATAAATCTTTAACCTTTTTTTAAGGTAACAAGAAGGAACAGACACTGAGTCAAGTCATTTAAAAAAGGATTTAAAAAGTGTTGCTGCCAGCACTTACCACATAAACGTGACCCACATAGGCGACTACACCGAGACCAGAGCGGTGGGTGCCCATGGAAGCGATCATTGTCCACTGGTTCGTTTCCGGGTCATAACACTCGCCTGTTTGGAGGCTCTCTTCACCATTAAATCCACCACAAATGTAAATCTGGGAAGGGGAGAATAATATAATGAAAAGTATTTTGTAAAGAATGAATTTTCTGTAACAATCAAACACACTCTTCTTGGCTAAATTATTTAGATCATCTTGGCCTCAAATCTTTAGAAGTCAAAGTCCCTCTGGAATCTGGAGCATCAACATTATCAACATTTCCTGAAAAACATCATTATAATCCATTCATAACCTTTTTTTTTTTTTTTGTTTAAAGTGAAATGCTGCTGTCACATAACCTCCTTGGTGGTGGTAACTAGTGCCATGTGTATTGCAGCTAAACATGAGTCAATTTTTGCAGGTTGAGCTGCAATTTTCCTTTCACCCACCTTGTTGTTCAAAGTGGTACAGCTGGCGTCGCTCCTCTTCTCATGCATGGGTGTAATAAGGCTCCACTGGTTGGTGTCAGGAGTGTAGCGTTCTGCAGTTTTCTGTCGACTCGTCCCATCATAGCCTCCCAGTGCGTAGATATATCCATCTAGCACAGTCACACTCACGTAACACCGGCGATAGTGCATGGGGGCCACTTCATGCCAGGTGCATGTGTTAAGGTCTAATCTGCACATGCTGCTGAAATTCTCCTCATGGTCAAAGCCACCCAAACAGTAGACAGAATCATTTAAGAAGACACTGTTGTGGTAGGCACGAGGGGGGTTGAGATGGTGTGGGATGCTGACCCAGCACTGAATCCGAACGTTATATGCTTCAATGACGTCAAGCACATCTTCGTAAATCCAGCCTCCAATAGCCAGCAGGATATCTCTGGGCACACGAGGGTGAGCAATAGTGTTCCTTGTAGTAATTAAAGGAGGGTTGCTTGTAGCCATCTGCATTTTCAACTGCAATGCACTGAGCACCATTTCCCAGCACTCAGCATTATTGTTCAGCAGCTCACTGGTGACCATATTGGTGATCATGTACTCTAAACTTAACAAAGCTAGCCGGACCTACAAAAAAATAATGCAACATTATGGCCACAATGATTAACAAATGCTCTTTTCAGTCTCACTGTGCGCCTTCTGACGGTTTACAAACAGACATTTTAAGTGGATTTACTATTAGATTGCAAACATAAACCAATTGGAGCAACAGGATAACAGGTACCTTTGGCAAAAGTATTGCAATATGTTTCTTTCTTCTTTCAGGAGTGTGACTGATCCATTTACAAATGGCCTCAAACACAACGCTCTCAGTCTTCACATTAAGTTCATCATGGTCAAAGATGTCACAGAGTTCCTCCACAGACAACTGAAGGAACTCCTGACTGGAAATAACTTTTTCAAAGTTATACAAGATGAACTGGAATGCCTTTTGTTGCAGCTGGGAGCAGTAGCAGGTGTCGCTGAACCGCCAGATGACAAGGCAGTTGTCAGTAGAGAGCATCTCTGCCAGGAAGTCACAGCAAGCTTCTACAATGCCCATTATGTTGAACTGGTCTGCTGCTAGAAGCAGCTCCATGGCATTACTGGCTGTCACCGGCACAGTGCCTGTGTATGCATATTCAATGATGAGCCGTGTCATATCTGGAGAAAGGTTCGGTATCTCATAGACTTTTTTGTCTGGTGCTGACCAGTTTGTAAACAGGGCTCTGTGGAATTTGAAATATTTTCAAATTATATATATATATATTTTTTTTTTCCAAATAAAATGGTTTGCAAAACATCCATATCTATAACAAGGACATTTACCACAGTATAATTGTATAACAAACAGTATAATTGTATAAAAATATTTATCATAAAAAAGATAAAAAGCTTTACAAATATGTAATTCTATTTCAAGCCATACAAAATTGAGTTTACAGCTCTGATTATATCAATCAGTTATCCAAATCAGAATCTAAGTCCAAATGAGAATCTACACAGACATCAATAATCAGTTATGCTATGATCAGTATTTAAATAAATTCTTCAGGAAAAAATGTCAGAAACTGAATATAATACAGAGACATGCTTTATATCATGTATAATAAACTGAACAAAAAAAATGTCAGTTTCTGCAATACCAGGCTACTGTTCCCTTACTGGAAATATCTGCTGCATTTAGACAAGATGATCTTGTGGATTTGAAATTCAGCATGATCTACTTTGATGACTGCATCAGTAAAATTGTTCTCACAGGACTTGAAATAGACGGATTCTGACATCATTTTGCTATTTTGGATCGTGTAGGTTATTGCTTTGTATAGACTTTGTTTCTGCAAGAATATTTTTTTTTTTTAAAAGTGTACATTTGATTTTCTGCAGTGTTGTAACAAATTTTACACATTATAATTAGGGTTATCAAGTACACAAAGATTAAAGTACCCCAGCTGAAGGCAAATGTAAGTCATTTGACCTAAGATCAAAATGCTTTGATATAGCTCAACATGCTTTGATCTTGGAAAAAGTTATATTAAAGTTTTTTAATACAGTCACCCTTAATGAATCAATAAACAAATTACAGCTTATTTCAGAGTATGCCTCTGCTAGTCACATGAAAAATGCTTCTAATACAGCAATTTCTACTACTGGAAATAATACTCATAATAATATAAGAGATATTGATTGATATTGACGAGTTATATGTTACATTGTCTGGAAACGCTAATTGGGCCCACGGTGCAAGTGTTGTGTACTCTGATGAACTGTGGGCGTGTAGGTGCTGCGATTGATCCCAACTGCCCTTGTGACAGAGTAGAGGTAGGTGGCCACTGTAGAGCGACTGGTAGAGTAGTTGCCATGGTTATTAAAAGGGTCACAGGTTTGCTCTCTGAGCTCGTTATGTTATAAAGAGTTGACTTTTTCTGAACATATGCTAGAAGACCGTCACAGGAAATAAAATGAAGGCACAAAATTAATTGTAATTGCTACAGTAATCTCATCTCCCAGGATTAGGGAATCAATGTTTTTTTAAGTAAAAGGAAGAATTACAAGGTCTTTTAAAACTCATTTAGTCAGTGCAGGAATGATGGTATGGAGCAATTTTAAAAATAATGCTATTATCTTATCTCAGAAAGACAGACAGCGTAGCAAATCTGTTCTGTTATCAAATCCCCCTGGAAAGCGATTTAAGCAAGAATAAGATCCGTTTTCAATGTTTTAAAATGTTACAGTTGCAAAAGTGGATAATATGCACGGCAGAGCAGATCTTCTCATGTAGACTTTTCCTTTGTAGGTTTTAGAAAATGAAGCTCTTGACGAGGAAAAATGTACTCAGTTATGTGGGGGAGATCGGACACTAAGCAACAGCTCAGTCCACTGCGAGAAATGCTCATGTCATCTGCCTCCTTCCACTCATCAGTCATTATGTTATAGTACTCAACTTTACGGGTGGTGGTTTCCCCATCGAAGCCAGCCACAGCAAAGATTAAACCATCAATTAATTCGATCCCAAAGTTGCTGCGGGGGATGTGCATGGGTGACAATGAACTCCAGGAGTCTGATTTGGGATTGTAGACTTCTGCGGTGCGTAGACGCGCATTGCCATCAGTGCCACCAATCTATACAAATAAATACATCCATGAATTAGCAAGGCCGGGCACAGTAAAGCCTTCGAACAATGAACCACTGAAAATATACCTGTGCATATGGGGATATGAAATATTGATACTTACTGCATAAACATAGGATAAAGAAGCAATCACACCAACTCCACTACGCTGAATGCTCATAGGTGCCAACAGCGTCCATTCATCCACTAGTGGGTTGTAACTCTCACATGTTTGGAGGCACTCTGTACCATTGAATCCACCACAAATGTAAATCTGAAGATAGGAATGAGGAAAAAGGTATCAATCTTGGGTGACTGAACTACAGTACTGCAATTCCGCCTTCAGTATCTTGGACTGTGTACTTGTTAGCTCACCTTGTTGTTGAGTGTAGTGCAGCTGGCGTCGCTTCTCTGCTCATTCATTGATGCAATAAGAGTCCACTGGTTGGTCTCCGGATTGTAACATTCTGCAGTTTTTAGTCGCTCATACCCATCATAGCCCCCAATTGCGTAGATCATTCCATTTAAAACAGTTACACTGACATAACAGCGGCGGTAGTGCATGGGGGCTGCCTCGCTCCACATGCCAGTATAGAAGTCATACTTTTGCATAATATTGAATTTCTCCAATCGGTCAAAGCCTCCCAAACAGTAAACGCTACCATTTAAGAAGACAACGCCATGATAGGCACGACGACGATCAAGTTGGCTTCCAGGGGTGACCCAGTGATGGGTGCTGATATCGTATGCTTCAACTGCTTGAGTTGGGTTGTTGCCACTCCAGCCTCCAGTAGCCAATAAGATAGATTTTGGAAAGCGGGGATAAGCCATAGCATTACGGGCAACAATCAGAGGGGGGTCAAATGCATCCATTTGATTCATGATGTTGAAACCCTCTTCGATATTTCGGCAGCACAAAGCATTACTATTCACCAGTTCATTTTGCAACATGTTGAGGCGGATGTATTCCATAGGTAAAAAACATAGGCGGACCTGAAGAGAGACAATAAGAATAAATAAGAGCAGACCTTTCTTAAACACACTGCTTTTGCTGTTGGACCAGGGTCCATTAAATATCACTACGGAGCTGCAAGAGTCACAGCACAAGATGTCTGGAGACAATAAATCTAGTTATGCATCATATTTAGTGAATCAGGACACCACAAATCACAGGGGTGTTAAGATAATGCACAATTATATACAGCGATAAAAGTGAACATATATACTTTACCTTAGAAAATAGAATGGCCATGAATTCTCTTCTGTCTTCGATTGCATAGGTGATCCACTGAATGATAGCCTTAAAGACAACAGCCTCACTATGCACACAAAGGTGATCGTTGGCTATTATACTGCAGAAATTCTCCACATCAAGTTGAGGGAATTCTTCACTTGATTCAACTTCCTCAAAGTTACTAAGAATGAATTTGTATGCCTTTCGCTCCAGCGGGATACAGAAGTGGTATTTGGTCAACTGGTAGATGCCGATGCAGTTCTCAGCGCAGAGCATATCGCCCAGAAAGTTGCAACATTTATTTAAAATACTCCTTATATTGAGAAAACCAGCTGTCTGCAGCAACTCCCGTACAGTCTTTTCTGTCACAGGAACGTTGTTGGTGTAAGCAAACTCAATGATGAGCTGCATCATAGCTGGAGACAATTCCATTACAACAAAATGGCTTTCCTCGGGTCTGGACCAGCGTATGAAGAGAGCTCTGCGGTTGAGAAAGAATCACAAGTTATTTAATATCGACTTACCAACTATGGACAAGTAATCACAGAAAACACTATGCACACGCATGTTGGTCTTATAGGGCAATATATGTGAGATCGTACATATTGAACTTCCGTATTAACATACCTAAAAATTGAGCTGCATTTACACATGATGATCTTGTGGATGGGGAATTTAACATCCTGAACTTGGATGACTGCATCAGTAAAACAAGCAGGGGTTATAAATTCGGAACTTAGTAAGCCCGTCATATTAAGTATATTTTTTAACTTTATGCAAAGTTATATTGCGTGTATATATATATACATATGTGTGTGTGTATATATATAACTATACATATATTCACACTCATTTAAATAAATATAAATTCAATATAAATATATTACATCAAAGCCGACAAAGTTGTTTTTGTGTTTTGATCTGACTTTGGCCGAGTATGGGCAGTGATTCTATCAAAAACTCCCATCAGATAGGTATGGCCCTCTTGGAAAACATTCTTCTTGGCAACCTTGATACATTCTTAGCGTTTTATTCTTTTATCGCGTTTGATGCGTCATATAGATGGGATTTATAATGTGCTTTTATTTATTTTAGACCATTTTAGTATGTTTTTAGGTAGTGCTTTTATTTATTTTATAATGTTTCGTTCTGATAGTGAAGATAGTGTTTATGTGCTTTTATTTATTTTGTATTTTACCTTGCACAGCACTTTGGAAAGATGACTGATGAAATGATGATAAGCAAGCAAATTGAGACTAAAATGAAAGATCTCGATTGGTGGAGTATATGTGTGGCATCCTACAAAGGAGGAAATTTAATACTTCCCTCCTTGATTACTCTAACGCCCTGTAGTCAACTTTGACTTCTAACGCTATCTCTCGACTCCGACACATCCAACGTGAAAGATTTTAAAAATTCTTCAAACCTTCAAAGCACTTCATGACCTAGCCCCCAGTTAATTGTCTGACTTATCCTTATATGTGCCACCTTGACTGTTCCTCTAAAGAACAGTTTAAAATAAAAAAAATAAATCACAGAAATGCTATCTAAATATACTTCAAGTCATTAAAAACAAATAGATCAAAGCAGATAAAAATCCAATCTAAAGACACTAAAAGAATCAAACATGAAGGCTGGATCAAGTTTGCAGAGCTGCCAAAGTCAGTCAAAGTCAGATCAAAACACAACTTTGTTGGTTTTGATGATAATAACGCTTTTTAATAATGCAAATCTACCTTACTGGGTAGCAACATCCCGACTGATGCAGTTGAAGCATACGATGTCAGCGCTCATCACTGGGTCACTCCTGGAAGCCAACTTGTCTGTTGTTAGCATTTACTGTTTAGGAGGCTTTGACCAGTTGGAGAAATTCAACATTATGCACAGGTATGACTAGTCGAATTTGGGATCGAATTAATGGATGGTTTAATCTTTTGCCATCAGTGGCTACAACAGTGAAAACACCACCTGTAAAGTTGAGTACTACAATATAGAGACTGACGAGTGGATGGGAGCAGATGACATTTCTCACAGTGGACTGAGCTGTTGCTTAGTGACCAATCGCCCGCATGTACTGTAACTGCATACATTTTATCTCTAGCTCACTATTACAGTAGCTGACATGACAAAAATATGCTCTTGAACTTTTATAAACTTTAAACATCTTCAATAAAGGCATACATAAAAAGTGTGGGGTTATTATAACACTTCCATTAAATCTCCATGCTAAGGATACTGATAGCTGCAATACTACTACTATGTAAATAGTTTCTTTCCATTACACTGTAGATTTTAATAGATTAATAGATTTGACTGATTCCTCTAATAACACTGCCAACATTTTTAACACAGCTTCCTCATAAAATATCAACATTAGCCTGTACAACATTCATTAAATGTGTTTTTTAGTAATGCATTTTGGCACCAGTTTTTCTGAGAGTCCATTAACCAGTTTCTTTAGAAAATACAGTGGTTTCAGAGTAATGGACACATGAATTCTACTGAAATATTTCTTTTTAAGCTGGAGATGATGGGAAAAGAATTACCTGCATGTGTGGTGAATTAATAATTGCCATCTACTACCATTCATGATTACTTCTTCCCAGTTATTCTGTTGACTGGATGATCCTTGTTGTCCAGTTTATGTACAACTCTGAAGGCCTCCAGGAACTCGTTGAAGTCTATACTGCCATCTTTGTTAAAGTCGATGCTTCGGGCAAGGTCATCAATTGCCCTGTTGTCAATCTTGACCCCCAGGTGAGCACTAAAGAGGTGCCATGTGTGGCGAAACTCTTCAGTGGAGATCAGACCTGAACACAGTCAACACTTCAATCACTCAAAGGAATACATTTAAATCAGCTTTTAAATCAGCAAAAGGAATACTTTTGGATTTACCCGAATGGTCCTTGTCTATGATGTTAAAAATTATTTCAATGTCCTTCCTGTATCTAAACAGAGCTTCAGCCAAGTTTGGGGTGACCTTAAAAGGAATAAAAAGCTGCTGTTAAGTGGCCATCCACCCATTTGTCCTCTAAACTACACAGAGACCAGTTCCAGCACACCACCTGTATCAGGAGAGATGACCATACATTCAAATCCAAAATACAGCATTGGCGACAATGCGGGCCTCAAATTCATGCTGAAGGACACTTTAACACAGAAACTACAGGGGACCAAGATCAAAACAACAATATCCGTAAGACTCCAGTGAAGTTTTAGTGAATTGTTATACAAAGTGGATGAAGGGCAACAGAGGTAAGGTTTATATAACTTAAAAAAAAAGCACTTAGAAAGCACAGAAGAAATGATTTTGTCAGAAAGTTACACGTGCTGCTATTCCTAGAAGTTGTCCTCACAGAACTGGCTCATTGTTTCCCTGGCTAAAGGTTCTGGTGTCTGAATGTTCTGGTGATGTAAAAAAAAAAAAAAGCTAATGGCTCCTCAAGCACATAAAAATGTTACATATGTATTTATGAATATGAATATGAATTTCATATTAAATTCTCACATTTTCTTCTCATGGTGCAGGGATAGACCCGCAAATTATTTCTCAGGTGCTTTTCACTCTCTTTTCTGACCTGAACTTGAGGAATCCCTGGTTCCATATCTTCGAAGCAGGAGCGGTACTCCACTCTGCCATCTGATGCTAGGTGGACTAAATGTGGACGCAGCGTCCTCCAGGGCAGCTCTAGTCTGAGGCCGGCTTCCAGAACCTGTGCCCATTCACTCACCGATATGGTACCTGACAAGAGATACATTTTTAAATTGTTCAACCTGGATAAAAGTATATTACAATAAGTGAGAATAGCAAACCGGTGTTATTGTGGTCGTACTGCTGGAAGCCTAAGACCAGCTCAGAGCGATGGGTGAACAACTTCTCCTTTAGGGCTCTAAGCGCAGAACTTTCAGCTGCTCTTACTCTGTGGACCCACAGACCACGTTACATAATTTACATCCATGTCTTTTATCTCGTATCTGTCACAGTCAATCCAGACATGCCTTGTACCTCTGTGTCAGAGTGAGTTTACGTGTGGAACGGCTGACTTGGTACTGGTAGAAGCGGGGCATCAGTTCTCTGCCCACTTTGATGTAGGCGCCTCGGTTGCTCCCCTCCTCGTAGTAATTTGACGCTGAAAAAATTGTGATAACCTAGAGCACATTGGCCGACACGTGATTTCCTCGGACGGCTTTTCTTCACTTTTTTACCACTATACGTGACGTCTACCTGTCCACCGTGACACAGCTCGTAGCCCTCCTGTTTGCACTCATGGGATCTGATGAGCAGCTGGAGTCCCTGCTGGAGCAGCAGTCTTCGGGTGACATCAGGGCCAAAGTAACAGCCTCCTCCCCGAAATGTGTTGGGACTGCAGCCGTTTGGGGCTTTGGGGTCACTCCACAATATATCTACAATCTGTCAAGAGATGCAGATAGAGGGGGTCAACTCAGTGTTGTCTCTAAAGACTGGTTTTTATTTGTAGGTTCTGAGATTTTTTTTCCTTCAACGTTTAACTTCCACTTTCCCTAATTTGGATAGTGAATTGTATGTTAATGTTACTGTTGACTTAATTTTCCTGGGTAGGATTATGTCCTAGATTTAGTATTGCACTCAAACCTTTTTATGTATATTATAATGGAAAAATATAGATTAACAGGTGTGATACTTTTGCTGTTACTCTTCATAATTGACAGCAAATTCAAGCACACTGCCAGAAAATAACTTACATAAAATATATTTTTCAGATGTTTTAAAACATTTACTCTGCATTGATGTAACATTTGCAAAAGTAAAATGTGTCCAATTTATTGAAATATTAGCTCTATTAGTCTTATCTTTATGCCACATAGGACAGCTCCTGGATCTGACCTGCTTCCACTCCTGTTCATGCTGTGGAGGTGAAGGAGCAGACAGAGAGTCCAGGAAAGGCAGCTGGAAAGCACTGCCACACAGGTTGGGTGAGGAAGGTTGCCGATGAGGTGTGAGGCAGGGTGGAGTTTTCAGCGAGCAGAGGGAAATGGAAGATGAGGAGGAAGAAGATGAGGACGACGAAGAGGTGGAGGCGGTGCTGTCTTGCCGGTTAAGCCTGCATCGCCTTTTCCTACAAGGATAAATGTAAGTTAGACACATTCTAAAAATGAGCCTACATGGACCTGTTGACAGGTGAGCCACTGCTCTCAGACCTGTGGTTTGGGCTTCTCTGAATATTGTGGCTGCGAGTGCTGCTGGGCCGAGAGCTGTCTGTAGACCTTATCCTTTTCACCTGTCTGCAGGACTCACTAATGCTCAGCTGCTCCACAGCAGTTTCAGGAAACCTCAGGGCAGATTTAATCTGCCAGAGAAAGAAAAAGAAAAAAGACAGACTTACCACATTGTAAACATCCCAACTTGTTGTTTATTGTCTGCCATTTGCATCTATTTATTTCTGAAATTTGGAGAAGTCTAATGTTGTAATAGCTTATCAGAGTGTTTTTCCCTGACTTTGTGTCGCTCCAGAGTGCTGAGGAAGTCCAGATCAGTCTGGTCTGATATTCCTCCGTGAACAATCAGGATCTTTCCATCAATAATGGTGGCGATGGGCAGGAGGCTGAACACATCCTGAAACAGCTGGAGAATCTCACAGCCGTGTATCTATCAGCCACAGCGTCGTAAAACAAGGAACACAACAGTGATCCAACAGGCGGCCAGGGCTCCCAAACCCAAGTGTGATGACCTTACCTTGTACTTCTGCATCACTTCTTTTGTAAACCCGTACCTGGAGGAATTCAATCACGGCAGTCTGAGACTCTTAACGCTGAAGAAGTAAACAGCTTTCCACTCTTATCGCTCACCTAAGGTTCATCAGGTGGTCCTCGTGGTTCCCTCGGTTCAGGTGCATGTAGTCGGGGTAAAGCAGAAGGTAGGCAAACAGCAGTACCACCACTTCAATGGAATTTTTCCCACGATCTACAAAGTCCCCGTTAAACACGTACGGCGTCTCTGCAGAAGGAAGGCCATTCTGAATGGCCGGACAGGTATTATTTTATTAAAGTTACATCTGGTTAAGTTTATTTCCTTTCAGATGCAATGTTGAGTGACAAATATTTGCAGACAAACTTTTACCTTATAGAATATGAGAAGTAAGTCATCAAGCTGCCCATGCAGATCGCCTATTCCAGAAGGAAAATCGCTATTAAATTGTGGTGATCCTGTTTTTTTTTTTTTTTTTTTTTTAATTAATGAGATGCAAATGCAGGTGGAAGGAGAATCAAGTGACCGCAAACAAACAAGACCTCACTTTTTAGAGTGCTGCTATTAAGATGCAGAAAACTGCATTTACAACAAATTTATAACATTAATGATCATTTAGTGTTTTTCCCACTCTGCCTGGCTGCAAAAAGAAGCTGAAATGGTTTATTCTATCTGCTCATATTTGGAAATATAGGAAACATTTGCATTAAATGAGGACCAGTCACCCACCACATATTGTGATCTCCTTGGTGTATGTTGTGGACAAGTGGACGATGTTGGGCATCTGTTTGAGGAGCTTTCTGGTCTCGTACAGCAGCTGCAGAACATATCTGGCGTGTAGCATCTTTGGTGGAAGAAAAAGAAAACAGTTCGGAAAACAAAAACCAAACTTTTCAGTTTAAGAAGAGCCATTTTCTGGACCTGCCGCTCCTTGAATGCACCGAGGAGAGCGTTCATATCAGGAACAGAGAGAGGAAATGACAGCCGGGGCCCAGTGTACGTCTCTGGTACGGACACAAAGTTGTAGCAGTTTTCGTTTTCCAACCAGGAATCGGACGCAGAGTCCATCAGCTTGGAGATCAAGTCTTTAGGACAGAGCAGAGACAAAGGGGCGTTTTCCACAACGCCGTGAATTCAGGGCTCCTGCCAGCTTGACTAGAATATGATTCTTAGACATTACTGAATAAGGCCCACTCAAAACCACTGACTCATTTTCACGCAAAACTGGAAAACCACTCGGTAATTTAGGGGCGGCAGCTGTCATTTTCTTACAGCTCAGCATCAATTTCTGCATGGCCTCGCTTTTCTATTACGAGACCGCTCCGGTTTGTTGATGAAACCGCTAATTTATGCAAGCAAGCACAGCAAGAGCAGGCATCTCCAGGACTGTTCATCTTTTGTATCAGTCTACTAAATATTGCCTCTCACACCCCAACAGAGGCTGCATACGATGGAAACAGACAAGGGCGTCTAACCTCTCCACATCACTTATGTTGATTTGCCTCAGAACTGGATATGATCTGTCGTAGCTTAATGAATAGCTTATCAATGGAGCATTGTGTGTTTAGTTGGATGAGTGAGCCAAAACACATACAGCCGCAGTCGTGTCAGTAACACTCAGGCCTCCACATTCACAACAGTTGCTAAGCAACAGGGTATATGCAATAGGTTTCCTAATCTAGAGCAACAGTAGCACAATTAATATGACTTGTGTATATTTTGCAAAAAAGAGGAATTTGTATGCAAATGTTCTTTTTTGGAAAGAACACTGAAAAACAAACAAACTGCCAAATAAGATAATGAATAAAACAAACATGTTCTATGAAACATGACCTGTAAGATCACATAAATAATTTGCTGAAATATAACAACTTACTTTCTCATTTTCTCAGAACATTTAGTGCAAATAGTGCCATCTTAAAAAGCTTACCTGGTCCATTTCCATTCAGGTGAGTGATGTTGTTGAGCATAAAACTGAAGAAACTCGAGAGCTGGAGAAAGACAAAAACAAACAAGTCTGAGTTCATGGTTTTTCTAAAAATCATTATAGTTTGATCAAGAATGACAAGGCCTGAGCTGACCTGTAGCTGGTCCTGTTCACTGGCATATTCAATAGACTGGAAGATGTTCCAGGTGTACCTCCGCCTCATCTCCAAGTGGGCCATGTAGCGCCGGAACCACCGCTGGATCAAAACAGCTGCCTTTATAGCTACAGAAGAACAGTTACTGGAAAACATCTGGACTCGTGTGCACACACTGCAAAGTTCTTGCACTGTAAATTATGAGCAGGGTCTCACTCAGAGCAGAGCTGGGAGTCTTCGTGGTGGCATCTGCAAGAAGCAAAAACTGCCATTCAGCATCGGTGACTGATAATTGAATAAAGAGACAGCCTGGGAGGGCGATAACAAGACACGGGGGAGGTCAGGAGAAACAGAGGTACGAGAAAACTAACCAAATTAGAACAACTTAGAGAAACAACACCCGTTAAAGGGAGCAATGGTAAAGCACCATCTGGCAAACATCTGGAGCTTCTGAGCGCGAGTCTATACGTGCACAGCTGAGGAGCGTTCGCTGCTGTGGAAATTAATTACCATCACATTCAGATGACACAGGGGTGGAAAATACTGTTTATAGGGCAGCCTGGGTGTCATGTCCGAATTACCAGCGCTCCTCCCAGCAAGTGCTTACATATGCAAGCCGGAATGGAACGTCACCCTACCCACCCGTCTTCTCATTTTTCCCTTGCGTCTCCGTAGCAATAGAGGTGCCACATCCCATGATGAGCTCCCAGGATACCATGGGTTGGTGTTTTTGGAGCTAGCAGCAGTGGCTCACATCTGGGTTGGCCACATGTAACACCAGATGAGACATGGGAACACACAACACCGTTTTCAGGGTTAGGCATGCAACAAGTCACCAACTGGTACGATCCAGGTAAATATTTCAGATCAACAGGGTGTTTTATAGACATTTGCTGTTCTGGTGAAGACATTTCAAGGAAGTGGTATTTTTCAGTTTGTGTCAGGATTTTTCCTGTACATTTACGCATATTTGGGTGAAGATCTGTAGCCTCCTGCCGGGGACAGTAAAGAATACAATACAACGCAGCCACCGTATTCACGTTCATGGAAATCACCTCCAGGCGAACGGTAATAAACCACCATAACAAAAGCTTCCAAAGCTTCCATACCTGTTGTTCCCATCGCTGCGGTCCGGAACGCAGAAATGGATCACACGGTTAACGTGGAAAGACTGCAGACGATGCTTGAGCTACACGTCCAGTTCGGAACTGCATCGACAGGTTTTTTTTTTTTTTTGTGCAGACAGATCAGGATCTGCTTTCGGAGATGAGTGCGCACGGGAGGAGGCAGAGGAGGAGGAGGAGGCGTCTCCAGGTGGAAGAGAAGCGTGGTTTCTAAGCTTCATCCTTAAAAGGCGTCTAAAAATACCACAGTTATTACCTTTTTAGCCGTGCAATTGAGAGCATTACTAAAATTTGCATTTTAAGATATTACAGGTAATTCAATTTACGCAGGTTTTATATTTTTCACATTAACAAAAGTAAGAAAAAAAGTGAATCTCATTAAGTCGCAATTAGGGTTTAGAGTGTGGTCAATTTACATGACAAAGAATTCGACTTTGAAAGCCAAAATTTGGGAAAATTAAGTGCATTTATCATTTGTGCCACCAGGGGAATTTAAGGATTATCATCACCATGTGTATGAAAGTTGATAGGAAAAGCAAGAGATTAAATAAGAAATTTATTGGTACATTTAATAAAATCTACTAAAAAAGTACAGCTCTTCATGCAGCAATTCTGCTTTGCATTTTCTTTTTCACCAGTGTGACAGCAGCATTGATCTCCTCCAGAGTGATGACTTTTGTTCTGCTGCTTTTTGATAGCCGGGAGGCCTCCGAGCTCACCAGTCTGAGCGCAACTTGTTGGGGAAAACTGTGCTGATTGATCAGGAAGTCTAGACTTTTCATCCCAGCCGGACGGCCCTGAAGGAGAGGTTCAAACCACAACAATTTTCAATCCAACAAGGCACTTTAATCACAAGTCAGTTTAAACACCACATGTTCGCTGCTGTTTTCTGACCTCTTTGTGAGCTCTGTAAATGAACACCGCCTGGGGTCGGACCCTGGATTTGCTCCTTGAGGTTTTCCGCGTGGCTATGGCCGGAGCTTTCATTTTCCCTCCTCGTTGTCAGTGAAAAAAGAAATCAACGCAGAGAATTCAGTGGGGTTTTTTCCAGGATGCCAGAAGTAAGAACAAAGCAGGAGCTGTGGGGAAAAAGACATGATGAACACAGAGGGAGACCAGCTTTGCTTTAATCAGACCTAATTGATTGCAGCCACCAGTGAGCAGGAGGTCAGAAAGAAAAATATGAACAAAAGATTTTTTTAAAAAACGCAGAAGTGCTTTAATAAAAGGTTGTATAAAAAATATCCATTAGTTTTTGTTTCTATTGTCTTTTGAAAAATGTAAAGATTGCGAGAATAAAAATCCTTTCTCAGGTGTAGTGAATACAAATGATTTCATCCAATAACATCTCCTTGTTTTGCTTTTATTTAATTTTGCTTTGACAGTGCAATGATTGCTTTGTTTCTCCAAACAACTGTGCAGTATTGAGACACATAACATCAGCTGGGTTTTATATTTCACAGAAGATATTTATCTTGGAACGTCTAATAAAAACAGTATTTTGTGTTTATTTAATTTTTTTGTAATCCTATTTTTTATTAATAAAAACACAAATCTAGTTTTCAGCCTGTTCATCAGTCTGTTTTATTTGTCTTGACTGAATTAATATTTTTTTAATCTAAACAAGGTCAGCTACATTGTCGATGTTTTTATACCTCCTTGTATTTTTTCTCTAACTATATTCTGAAATGCACACACAAACACAGCTTAGAAATATTCACCACTTTTTAAAATGAATACATAAAAAATAAGTTAAAAAAACTGGGTCTGACATTTCGCCATGTATGTATTAATGCTAAATCATACTTATTCAGAAGATTAAACACAAACACATTGCTTTTTTTTGGCTGTGGAATTTTTGACTTGACCCCTGATGGAGTGCTGACGCCCACTGATGGGGCAGTAGATGGCCAACA
The DNA here is from genome assembly GCA_015343265.1 of Pao palembangensis. Classification (NCBI taxonomy): domain Eukaryota; kingdom Metazoa; phylum Chordata; class Actinopteri; order Tetraodontiformes; family Tetraodontidae; genus Pao; species Pao palembangensis. The sequence continues at coordinate 14,258,854 of CM027081.1, forward strand.
GCTGTAGGAGGGGCTTGATCAGGCATTAGGTAAGGCCATTAGTGTCTTGAGGATTACAGTAATCTGGCCTCACTGCTGTCCTGGCTGCTCAGTCCACCATTGGTATCGTCTGGCCTGGAACAGGTTGGAAGATGGCTCCGGCTGCGCGACGTTTCCTGCTGGCCCTGGTTCTGCTGGGAGCTCACGGTACAGTTATGGTTTTGCCTCAAACGGCACAGCGTTTTATAGAGCCATTGAAATGAAAAATGAAAAGATGACAGTTTGATTTGTGGATTATCTGCACCCTAATGTTTTTCTCCTTTCTCCCATTTATGTTTTTGTCAACCTGCCTGAACAGTTTTCATTGACATTCATGGTCAAGAGGTATGAAGAAATCACAGCAATTTATCCAGTGAAAATGCAGAGAATGCCAACAATGTTACCAATCCTTCTATATGTATCATCCATATATTCATTTATGTGTATTTCTGCACAGTTTTGGAGGGTTTGTATTCAATCAAATGTTATTGTTGTGTGTTCATTCGAGGCGGGAGTGTCTGAGACATGGAACAGCAAGTCCTGCAAATGTGACTGTGAAGGAGGAGAATCCCCGAGTGAGTTTCCCTCCATCAGGACCGGTTCTTCAATGGTGCGAGGAGTGAACTGCATGCCAGGTACCTATCAGCTGAAAGTACAGCCTTAGTGAAATCCGTTTCCTGCTGTACCTGGTTTTTCTCAGAACTGACACTAGAATTGTTTCGGCCCAGACTCTCAATCTGGAAACCGGTTTGGAGAAACAACAATGAGTCTTCTGTCTTATCTCTAACTCAAATGATAATAATAGATTATAAACTGAATTGCACGGTTACATTCATGGTTTTACTGTCCGTGTATGACTATGATAGAGAAAGAGAACATCTATATGTAGAAGCACATGCATGAGTGCATCAGACTACAGATTTGACGCCACAGGAAGGACATGCTTCACTGGATATCCTCGGAGATGATGCAGATGGAGCCGTGAAAAGAATCGGCATCTAAAATCTGAAACGACACAATAGAGAGATTTATTTAGATTGAGAATCAGAGGAAAGCTGAGATGACAGCAGAAGGCTTCCTACTTCGGGAGGAAAGGGGGGTGACACAGCAAAGAAAAGCAGATAATCATCACTTTGGAACTCGATGCGGCTCCTAATAGAGCGCTCTGATTGCACAATCACAGAAACCTGTAATTACCCAGTGGTGATGACTGAAGAATAAGATGGACTTTCCTCAGTTTGTGTCCTCCAGTATGTCTATCTCACCACTGAGATTTCCAAAAATAATTGAGGGAAAAAAAAAAAAACTCCTGGAAATGGTCATTTGTGTTGCTGTTATGCAAACACTTATCTCTTGACTCACAGTGGCACTGCTGTTGTATGTGTTGTAATGCTGGGATTAGACAGGATGTAACCCCCCCCATGCCGGATTTAGCCATTAGTAAACAAAAGCACAGCAGGTTTCAGTTGCACGCTCTCCATCTGATGATTTGCCTTAATTACAGCAGAAAAGCTCTCTTGTTACTTTCACTGATTTTTTTTTTTTAACATGACATAAAGTGATATTTTCTGATTTTAGCGGGGGAGCAGATTGACCGAAAACACGGGACAACATGGAGCTAAATCTGCATGTAGTAGAGTATGGCCATCTGTCCGCCTGCTGCCTAATGGCCACCACTGATCTCCCAGCGTGGAGAATTATACTGTAAGCTTTTAGGACGAGATATGGGTCACACCGCGGCTGCTAATGGTGCAACGAGGACAGAACTTGGTTGGTGGGTTGAGGACCCGAGGGCAGAAAGGATAAAGAGATGGAGGAAAAAAAGTCCATCCTGTGGAGTGATGATTGCTCATGATATTTAAATTTAACGGCTGTAAAAATTCCGTGATGTATTTTAGGGTTAGGGTTAGATTTAATTTAAAGAGCTGTGTTGTGATTTTGTAATCTGCAGAATGTCCATACCACAGGCCTCTTGGTTTTGAAGCTGGATCAATGAGTCCGGATCAGATCACCTGCTCCAACCAGGACCAGTACACCGGCTGGTTCTCCTCGTGGCTCCCGAGCAAAGCCCGGCTCAACAGCCAGGGCTTCGGGTAGGTACATCTGGGTGCAATTGTGTTGCTCTACATACATTTTTGAAATCATTGTTTATCATGGTTTGACACACATATTTGTGATTCTGATCAGAGGAACCAGGCAGGACAGAGAAACTCTGACTTATGCCCTCAGAGAGTTGAATCACTGACCCTTTGCACGTGCTGTAAACCTGCCGCACCGGTACCGGTGTCCGTGTTTGTTCTGCAGGTGTGCCTGGCTCTCCAAGTTTCAGGACAACACCCAATGGTTGCAGATCGACCTGAGGGACGTGAAGGTCGTGTCTGGGATCTTGACTCAGGGCCGCTGCGATGCCGACGAGTGGATCACTAAGTACAGCCTTCAGTACCGCACGAATGAAAAACTCAATTGGATCTACTACAAAGACCAGACTGGAAACAACCGGGTCAGACAGACACGAAGAACATTTCCGATCTTTGATCAACACTAACCTACTGCAATATTCAGCTTCTGTCACCAGTAATGCCACTCTAAGCCGCTGTCCTTTCACTCCTCAGGTGTTTTATGGAAACTCGGACCGCTCCTCATCAGTGCAGAACCTCTTGCGGCCACCAATTGTGGCGCGCTACATCCGCATCCTTCCCCTCGGGTGGAACACGCGTATTGCTCTGCGCCTGGAGTTGCTGCTCTGCATGAATAAATGCAGCTAATCCCCTTCTTGTTTCTGCCCCCCCCACCTCCTTTGTTAATCCATGTCCCCATCGTGAGTGTGTGAGCCTCCATCCATCAAGGAATAACAGGCACGAAAGCACAAGAAATTTCTCTTTAGAAACACACAAAACAGGTTGACCAAAGTCACTTTATTTAAATATTTGTTTGATATGCTCAATTAGGCTCCATTCTCCATTTTCAGTGGTAGATCTGTCTCAGTCTGGGGGCTTTAATGGTTGGTGAGGGCTCGATAGATTGTTCCGTTGGCATAAATTCAAAGCAATAATCAGGCAGCGTTGCTATTGAGGTTGCATCTGCTGGTCTTGCTTTTGTGGCATACCTAAAAAAAAGATAATGTCGGTAAAATGGTGAGGAGGGAATTAACATGCTCGTTTTGCTTCTGTCACCAAATACAAAATGTGTCATGTGTGAACATTGTGAAATAATTCCATGTTTTTGTCAGTCTCTGACAGTTTTGTCCCTTGACTTGTCTTTGTTTGAGCTTAATTTAACACATTTCAGTGTTCTTTTTACTGGGACATTCTTTATTGTACCTCAAACTTTTCCCCCTGAAAAACAAAAAAAGTGTAACACTATGTTCTTGTGCTTCTTTGCAAAAAATGGAGCGCACTCGTCATCAAAAGTGGACAGTTTTATTATGAGACCCTATTATTCTCTGATATACTCCATTATTTGAATTTAACCCTGTAAGAAGTACGCAAGAAGACAAAATAATAAATAAAAAACAATTGATGCTTCAGGAAACACATTCATAAAAAAAAAAGAATAAAAAAACAACTCAGATATGAGACTCACTGGGGGTCAAAGCCTCTGTTTGGATCTGAAGTGTTGGATCAGGATGAGCTGAGATCAGGCTTCAGCAGGTCTATACCAAGGCAAGCTCTGTCATCACTCTGTCCCATGAATAATACAGCCAAACCCACAGCAGTCACAATTACAATCACCCATTCTCTGGAACACAGAGTTTGGTTAAGCATCCTTGGTCATGATCGAGGACTCGCTTGTTCCGGACCCTCTTTCTGGAAATCCTTCTGTAAATTATGCGGTAGCGCCCACTAGTTTGCCTCAAAGAATCCAAGTTTTTGTTTTTTTAATCTTATTGCTTTCAGTCAGCCCTGTAATCAGATTGTTTGTTTGTGTTGTTTCATCCATTCCAACGGGGTTTTTGTAAAACTAAACACTCTAGAGCCCACAGATGTCTTGAATTTTGCTCAAATGTGCCCATCCTTCTTTATCTCCTTCTCTCCATCTGTGATAGCTTTTTTTTTTTTTTAACCCAATTTACTCAACATTGAGGAAGAGGAAATTTACAGTAGGCCAAATGAGGACAGGAAGTAAAGCTGTCGCTTGCGCGGAAGCTACAAATATCATGACTGTATTAAGGTGTTCCATTTTGTTCAATCATCCACATTTAAGTTAGCAGGAAAATGCTTTATTATCCAGTGATGGTTAAATCATCCCTGGTCATGACTGTTTAATTAGGAAAATAAAGGTTGTAATGTGAATTGAAATAGGAAAACCAGACTCTGGTTTATAAAAAGGCAATTAGCAGTTAATCGCACATAAGGAAATGTAAACAGCGATGTTAAAGGATAAGTCTGGCACTGATCCACGTCTTCCTTAGTGAATTCCACATCAATAAAGTGTTGGTGTGTCCAAAATAGAGGGTTGCATGTGTGTCAGGAGCCGCTGAGAGGTGCCAAACAGCACACAGAAGTTTTATAATCATGCCAGGTTTAAGAAAAACAGAACAGCTCTGACGTTGCAAAAACTACACGGTGAGAGTACGAGTGTTCAGAATGACCATGCATTTTTTTTTTTTTTTTTTTTTTTTTGGAATCAAGTCATTCAAAACAGTGCCAGGGCCACTGACTATTTACCACTAAAATCAATAGAATTTTGCTTCCAACATTTTTCATAGAGGACCAGATTACACATTTAAGGTCCACATTCATCCACTTTTGTGTGTTCCAGTGAGTATTTACAGCAGGATATGCAATGTGCTATTGCTTTTAATTACAAAGCCCATTTTCGTCATAGTGATACAATCAGTGTTTTTAAATGGTTATCGAACAGCTATGGTGGCAATCACTTGGCATAAAGAAGGTGAAAAACACATCCAGACTTAACTTTTAAGGAACAGAAGGTGAGGTATGCCTTTGCAGGTTGCTCACCAACCACATTTACCACTTTGGTGTTACATGGTAGTTGGCTGAGTCTCGCTGCACGTAACTCGTATTAAGGCTGTAGACCAGGGGGTTCAAACTGATTCCACAAAGGGCCGTGTGGCTGCAGGTTTTTGTTCCAACCAATCAAGCACACAGAGTTTGACCAATCAGGTGTCTGAAGACTCAGATCAGTTGATTTAATGACAATCTAGTGTGCTGTTGCTTAGTTGGAACAAAAACCTGCCGCTACACGGCCCTTTGTGGAATCAGTTTGACACCCTTGCTGTAGACAAAGCCGTTGTCACTGATTTGAACTGAAAAACCAAAACTGGGGTGTTTTTTTTTTCTTTTCAAAATAATCACACAAATTATGTGTGACAACTTATGAAGCACAGAGTCTAACAGTCTCGCGTTGCCAGTACTGCTACCAGATCCTGTTGACCAATAACCTCATCTGTTGTTAAATTAAAAAAAGAGTGGGAGAGATTTGTACCATTGTTTCCGTTTGTCACTTTGATTACCAAAAAAAAAAAAATAAAATCTTTAACAGTATTTCTTTACATGTAATTAAAAGAAAGAAAAATTATAAAGTGAGATACTCCATTAATGAAATATAAAAGTCAACAAATAAGACATTCACCATTGTTAAATATTCCTTGTGACATACTGTATTATCAACACGTAAATATCTACGCATTTCTCTGTGTCGAAACTAAAGCTTTGCAATTACACATTTAATTCTATATTACCTTATTCCCATATAGCCTACATACTGTGTCATTTATAGCTTATATCCTTGAATTGAAAACAAATAAATATTCAATAAATAATATGTATATAAATCTTCCTCTTTTTTCGGTTCTTATCAAATATCTGAGCTTGTAAAACATTTGTTGGCCAGTTTAACAATGGCTGTCTGATGAGTTTCTGTTGCGTCCTATGGGCAGAAGGTGGCAGCAGAAAGGCCATGAGGGCAGTGTTAAGATCACCTTGTTCTGTTAGAGACAAAACAACTGATGCACGGCTGTCGTTCCTGTCCCCTCTTTGAATCCCTAAACACGCAGTCCTGGTGTTTGTGACTGGCCTGTCAAGGTCTGTAATATTCATGAACGAGGTCTTGATGCAGGGAAAAAGGCTCTTGTGTAAACCTTTATGACAGAATGAGACATCTGCATCCCGCAGATGCTTTCAGGTATATCAGAGGCGGTGCTGTGCTACAGCGCAGTCTCTTTTAGGTCATTGAGGTTTGGGATCCTGGTGCGGGATGCTCGGGTAAAGGTGGGTCCGTTCTGCCCTGGTTTGATGCCCAGTTGCTCGGGGGTAAACTGTGCGCCCTCGGCTCGTTGCAGTGCAGACACATGCCAGCTGGACTCGATCTGTCCAGGGATGGGGTAGCTAGCCTTGCGACTCTTGGTCTGGGAGGAGCTGCTTACCCCGGAGTGACCCCTGCTGTCTGCATGCCCCCGGGCCTCAGGGTAGCCCGCTTTGGATGGGGGCTGAGGGGGGTTTGGCAGAGGAGCTTGGAAGCGCAGGTCAGGTGGAGGAGGAGGGGGGGCAGGAGACTGCTGCCCCTGATTCGAGGAAGAAGGGGACAGGTGAAGGAGCCTACGTAGTGACTTGAGCGGTTGACTCTGCAAGGAGAGAAAGAAGTCGATAAAGTCTCTGTAAAGGATAAGTGTTTCTGTTAAGACACCATTTTGTCCTGAAAATAGGACTTTATTTTTAATCTTTAAAATCTATATATAGATGTGATACAGTGGTGTGAAAAAGTGTTTGCCCCCTTCCTAATTCCTTATATTTTAGCATGTTTGTCACACTTCAATGTTTCCCACCATCAAACAAATTTAAATATTAGGCAAAGACAACACAAGTAAACACAAAATGCAGTTTTTAAATTAAGGTTTTTATTATTAAGGGAGAAAAAAATAATCTAAACCTACATGGCCCCGTGTGAAAAAGTGATTGCCCCCTCTGTTAAAACATAACTTAACTGTGGTTTATCAAACCTGAGTTCAATTTCTCTAGCTACACCCAGGCATGATACTGCCACCCCTATCTGCAATTAAGAACTCACTTAAATAGGGCCAGCCTGACAAAGTGAAGTAGACCAAAAGATCCTCAAAAGCTAGACATCATGCCGAGATCTAAAGAAATTCAGGAACAAATGAGAAAGAAAGTGAGAAATTGAGATCTATCAGTGTGGAAAAGGTTATAAGCTTTGGGACTCCAGCGAACCACAGTGGGAGCCATTATCCACAAATGGCACAAACATAGAACAGTAGTGAACCGTTCCAGGAGTGGCCGCCCGAGCAAAATTACCCCAAGAGCGCAGCGACGACTCATCCAGGAGGTCACAAAAGACCCCACAACAACATCCAAGCATCTGCAGGCCTCGCTTGCCTCAGTTAAGGTCAGTGTTCATGACTCCACCATCAGAAAGATACTGGGCAAAAATGGCCTGCATGGCAGCGAAAACCACTGCTGAGCAAAAAGAACATTAAGGCTCGCCTCAATTTTGCCAAATTTTGACATCTTCCCCAAGACTTTTGGGAAAATACTCTGGTCTGATGAGACACAAGTCAAACTTTTTGCAAGGCGTGTGTCCCATTACATCTGGCGTAAAAGCAACACCGAATTTCAGAAAAAGAACATTATAACAACAGTAAAATATGGAGGTGGTAGTGTGATGGTCTGGGGCTGTTGTGCTGCTCCAGGACCTGGAAGACTTGCTCTGATAAATGGAACCATGAATTCTGCTGTCTACCAAAAAATCCTGAAGGACTCTGGAGCAGCCTAGTCAACGTCCTGACCTGAATCCTACTGAGATGCTGTGGCATGACCTTAAAAAGGCAGTTCATGCTCGAAAACCCTCCAATGTGGCTGAACAGTTCTACAAAGATGAGTGGGCCAAAACGTCTCCACAGCGCTGTAAGAGACTCATTGCAAGTCGTCGCAAACGCTTGATTGCAGTTGTTGTTGCTAGAGGTGGTCCAACCAGGTATTAGGTTTATTAGGGGGCAATCACTTTTTCACACAGGGCCATGTAGGTTTGGATTTTTTTTTCTCCCTTAATAATAAAAACCTTAAATAATAATAAAAACTGTATTTTGTGTTTACCTGTGTTGTCTTTGACTAATATTTACATTTGTTTGATGATGGGAAACATTTAAGTGAGACAAACAAGCAGAAAAATAAGAAATCAGGAAGGGGGCAGACACCTTTACACACCATATATACATGTGATGCACATTCTTATCAGCTGCAGGGCCACTAGCTGGGTAGGATCACCGTTGCTATAGCTGCAAGAGAGCGAACTTTCAAAGTCCACTATGGAGATCTGTTCTTTAAGACAATGATACTGTGATGATATGACTATACATTTTGGCTTGTTTTAAGTATTTGGTTTTACAGACGACAGCTCTTCAAACCTGAGAGTGTGAGTCCACTGGCTTCTCTGGCCAATCACTGGCTCTTTCTCTGTCTCTTCCTCTCTCCCGTTCTCTCTCTCGTTCTCTCTCCCTCTCCCGGCTCTGTTCTCTCTCACGGTGTCTGTCCCGGGACCGCTCGCGGTTTTTCCGTCTGCTGCTGTGGTGGGAGGACGACTTGGTGCTCCTCTGCAGGGTCAGGTGTTCCTGTCCATTGCCGGGGACCTAATGAAACACGCAGACGTGGTAATTAATCATCCCCAAATATGCAAATGTATATGCAATATGCGATTGTAAATGTTATCTGGTCTGCAGCTAAGCGTCATCACACTTTTTGTCATGCATCTCAAGCAGCAGCGGGCAAAACGCAATGAGGTGGTGATGGTGAAGATTTACAAAAAGGAAAACGTTTGGTACATCTGATATGTATTTTTGCAGTTATTTCTGATATTTCTATAGTTGTAGGTGGAAAAAAACCAATAACGTACTACAGAACCTAAGTGCCTACAAAATATATTTAGGAAAATAAAGATACTATAGCATGATAAAAGGTAAATGTCACCTGTATTACAAGAATAAAAGTTGTAAATTAAGTCAAATTAGGTATTGCATCTATGAGAATGGCTATAGCTATTAATAATAAAATATTGAAAATGATCCTCATCCCATAGTTTTCAAATGTGACAATAAAGAAAATGTTATAGCCTAGAATTTAGTTTAATTATGACAACCTCAAAAAGCAAATTCACAGTTATTAGCATGTTCTAGCTATTCAAAAGCAGGTTTGTGGATATATATTAAATATCATAATAAAACCTGTGCTCAAGTACTTGTAATTGAGTAAATGTTCATATTTACAGTACACCACATGAGTCTGGGATGACTTTGAGCGCATGTAGGCTCATATGCATTTTAATGACCTGTTATTATGCAGTGTGAACATGCAAAAGTGTTGCCTCACAAGCAGCAGACACTGAAGAATAAATCAGTGCCACAAGCCGCCCGTGTTTGACAAACATTCATATCCAGACAGAGTGGGTGCACGAGTGCCCGGCACCACGGGGCTGGTATGGGTTTGAAATCCTTTCAAACTGGAAAACCTCTGGTTGGCTTTGTCTTCAGGTGAAAGCAGATATCAATGCAGGCGGTGAGGGCAGCAAAAATAATCATGCAATCAGAGCGCCGAGGTTGGATTACTGGTGAGGCAGGGTAGGGCACGGGAGGTTGGTGTTGTACCATAGGCGAGGCCACTACAGGTAGGACCTTAACAGCTGAGTTGTGCTTTAAGCTATTCTTAGAACTGAAGAGGGGGAAAAGGCTTTTTTTGATGCTGGGGTTCCTCCCGTCTTCCATGTCCGTCTGCGGAGCAGAAAGCGCAAATTTCAGTTAAGATAACTCATTCGTATTTGACAGAGGGTTACCATGTAATCATATTTTTCATACAGGAAAATCGCTTAAAATTGGGCTGTTGACAGAAGCTTGCTTGGACACTCCTTACATAAAACAGGGTATTAATTTTCCCAGTCACACTGCAGAGCTTTTCACAACTTAACGACAGTGTTTCCAACATCTCAGATAAGACTGAAGAAATGCAAACAGCTTTTAGATGCAAGGGACTGGTCTGGAAAACTGACCTACAAATGAGGGAAACTGTAGGACTGCTTGAGTGATCTTACTATTTGTGTCTTCTTCTTTTTCTTCTTAATGGCTCTGAAGAATCCTTGTTTTTCTTTCTCTTTCACAGGCTCCGGAGGATTCATGACCATTGCTTCTGCCGCTGTCCTATAAAGCAACCGCGACAAATCGTTCATGCAACTCTGCAATTGTGAGGTTGAATAATTAATGATTTCTTTGACAGTACGTGCTGGCACATTCACAAAAAAAACCCAAAACAAAACAAAACACATCAGCATCACAGTGAAAAAGCCCAATATTACAATAGGTTCTTTAAAACCACAGAGATGATTGACATATTTTTACAAATGTATCATATTTTGTATTCCGTTGTGGTAAATTTAGGGAAATTAGCTCAAAGTGTTGAAAATGCCTGCAGCTCCCATCATTAATGGATACTTATTTTAAGCAATTGAGCTCTTTACCGCAAAACAAGTATTGAGAAGGATCTTAATAAGTGTTTTGACAGGTTTGATGTGACAACAATGAAAACATGTCACACAGCAACTGTGGTGTTTGATCTGCAGGCTGGATTTCATAGAGAAAGTTTGTAAAGAACCCATTTAAACAGGCTCCCGTCACAGTTACGTAACACTGGAGCTGCCTCATAATCCCCCAGAGAGTCTCACCAGTCGAATGCAGTCTGGCGTTTGGAGTGGCCGGCCATGGCAATGGGATCTACGGGTCCAACGGGACCAACTTGGCCTCGACCCTGTCCGACTGCGTCATGGAAAGAGGAGGAGTTATCTGGCCTGGGGGAGGGGACTGAAGAGAAAATGCAGATAGACCTTCAAATCCATAGAGAAAAACCCTATCAGATGTCATTCAACTTGTGTACAGAAAATCACCTCGGTAGAAGCTGCCTACTCTGCGGGGCATGGACTCGGTGAAGATCATCCGGTTCTCCTTGGAGGAAGCTCCATCTTCACCATGAGGGTCATGATACATGGCAGCCTGAGAAACACACAGTGTCACGCAACCGCTCGAAGACCTTGATCTTCTGATTTGTGACGGACAGAAATTGCTGCTTAGAGATAGCTACCTCGTTTCATTCAGGTTAACATCACAACACAGTGAGGATACATTTACACCAGCCACAACGTACAGTGATGCTTCAGTACAAACATGGAAACGCTATGGAAGCCGGCGGCGCGGGAGCTATCTGGGGGGGTCAGACCTCGTTTTTAGAGCGCTGTGTGTGAAAGGCAGCTGTGTTGTCCCTCGCAGAGTCTTTGATGGGGGCACAGGGGTGGCCCATGTCTTTTGGGGACGGCTCACTCTGTTGGGGAGACATACCATACCATCAACATACCAATGCAATCTCAACAATCAACAGATTTTGGAAGCACCCAGAACCCAAGTCATAGCCAATCATACTGAAAGAAGCAACAGCCTGGACAGCTTGCTCTTTACCAGAGAGCAAGGAGCAAGTCCTGCGGTCAGCTGCCACAGAGGAGAGAATGTGGCGACAGGCAGCCCATTATTCCCTGTCAGACTGCAGTCATTAACCACCATTTCAGAAATACTCAGTTCATGAGTCACATCCCACCAGCACTTTGTGATAAACACTGACATTTCTATTCAATGGGCTACAATCCTTATTTATTCAGTTAAAAATTATATTTGTTGATCGATGTAACTACTGATTTGCATAATTTTCTCCACTGATTATATTTTAAATGATATTTTATTTAATTATTAAATTTGGTTAAACGGTGCAAGAGCTACAGCCCCAGCGGGCTGTTCTCCACTAACCCTGGTCATGTCATCGGTGCAATCCTCCCTAGAGGAGCTGACTGAGTGTCCAGTGAGGGTGGTCCGGTGCTGCAGCTGAGGGGAAAGGAGCTGCAGGCTGCTCGCCCGCGTCGGTATCGCCTGTCCCGGCGCAGACAGGCCCGTCATCCCTCCTTCGACCCCGTGCGGTCGATGACGCTCCCTCCTCACGTACATGGAGTGGCGTTGGGGCCGCTGCTGAGAGGAGAAGGGCGAGGTGTATCCCAGGCCATAATGATACGACTCATGTGGGGAGGGCAGAGTGTGTGTGGACGGCATGGCTGCTCCTCCTGGATCTAAGAGTTCTGGAGCGCCGGCCTCTTCTGGACAAGAACACAAATATCATAGTGAATAAGGCCTCGATCAATCGTTAATTATTAATGTTATAATGTTTAATGTCACGGTTCTTGTCTGTTTTATTTTCACAGAATTTTTTCGGGAGGTTAAACCAAGTCAGCAAAGCAAACAATCTGACTCCTACCTGGTACTAAAGATTTAAGCCTGGGCTTGTGTCTGGAGGATGAATCCAGGGTGCTGCTCTCCATGCGGATGTTGCTGCTGCTACGAGAGGCAGGGCTGTGTCCGGATCGGTCGCTGTGGCGGGCGGAGGGACTGCCAGGGGGCCCTGGAGGACCCGTAGGGGCATTGAGGTCTAGGCAGCTTGCAGGGAAGAAGCGGGCACCGGGTCCCACCCCGGCTGTGTTTTGGTTTGGGTCATCTGGGTGAAGTCGGCCGTCGCTGAGGTTCCCTACAGATTTGGCGTCACTCAGAGCGCTGTGGCTTTTGGACAGGCTGAGATAAGAGGCCGAACTCTTAGAAGAAGACGACATCGATCCGTGAGCGGAGTCGGCCATACTGTGAGTGTGCCGGCTGTGTGGTTTCTCTGCTCCAGACTGCAGTGTGTTGTTCTTGTTTTCCAGAAATGTGTGGCGGACAGCCTGCTGCTGCTGCTGCTGCTGCTGCTGCTGCTGCTGCTGCTGGGAGCGAGAGGAGCTGGGTTTGCTGTGGCTGTATTTAGCCATGTGTCCTTGGTCTGGCAGCTTTGGTGATGGGCCCAGGTTGAAGTCAAACTCAGTCTTGCCTTTGACTTCTTTGGGACTGAGGAGGTGTGGAAGGTTGTTGTTCGCCAAGTCTTTGCTGGACGAAGGTGAACGATTAAGGGTCTGGGACATGTACTGACTCTTGGGGTGGAGCGTAGGACTTAAGCTGGAAGGAGGGGGTTTGTTACCGTTAATGAAACTCTTACTACCCAGGTGATGGAGGTCTCCATGTCGGGGAAGGCTGGAACATTCTTTGCTGTTGGAGCGACGGCTCGTGCTCTTAGAGTGACTCCTGTTTGGGGAAAAGAGATCATTTTAGTCCATACTTTCTCCAGGCTTTGTTTAAAATCCTGACCAATTCACCTCACTCAGAATAAAACTCAGAAAAGATATAAAAAAACCAACAAACCAGTTTGAATATAAATTCATCAATCAAAAACGTTAAATTACTAACACAGAAAGAAAGAGCGGGAGTGAGTTCATTAGTTGTCCACGAGGACCAGGTGACCTTCAATTATATTGTACAAGCTTCAATTAAATGGAGCACATTTCTAAAGGGGTCTGCTTGTAACTGCAAAGTCCTGTCACTACGCGCTGCAGCAAGGCGCCAAGTTGATGCAAGCAGGTCAAGCTGGAGAAATGCAAATGCAAAACATACTCACAATAAAAGTTGCATTTTTTTTGCTGTAGCAGGAAGTAGAGCCTCTTTTCAATCCAAACACATCTCTTTGAAAAGAAGCCTACTCACTATTTAAGAGGGTTTGCTTTTCGCAATGTGTGCAGATCAGCAGCAGGACTCTTCTGCTGCTGCAGCAGCAGCAGCAGCTGTGATTGGAATGTACCTTCTCCCAGATATTTACCTTTTGTTTCCTGCTAGCAGGGAACCCATTTTCAGGCAGATTGATCAAATGTTTGCACTACTTTTAATTAAAGCATTACAAATACTGCCAAATACCGGCAAAGTCATGGACTGCAGCTCCCACAAACACTATCATCTGTGTGTCAGTGCACGCTACATGCATGAGCTAGCTCATGCGGCTCTGCATAGAGCTGATGCATGCACACAAATCAGATCCGATTAATCCGCCCTTTATATTTAAATGCTATACAAAGATATCTGACCTGGTAGGAACAGTGTTCTCTCCATGATGGTGGGTCTTCCTCTTGGAGGAGCGTGGTGGGTTTGGAGAGGCAGGAGGAGGAGGCCGCTCTCGCTCCACCTGCCTCAGAGGCTGAAAGGCAGGATGGTTCAGACTCTGCTCCGTCAGGTAGCGCTCGGTGGGGTTAAGCAGCAATAGGTTCTAACAGAAGAAAGACAAATTTAGGAAGTGTGTTTTATGGAAGATGGATGAAAAACTTGTTGCTGAAATAAATTCTTAGAGAATTTAGAGCTGGGTTTTTTTTTACCTTCATCAGATCTAATATTAAGCCACTTAAGATGCCTTGGTATCTTCTCTCTAATGTCTGAGGATGAGTAACAGAGGGAAACTTTCATGCACAAACACACACACACACACACACACACACATACACCAAATTCAGGTCAGGATATTGTGCATTTCAACATACAGCCAATGTTCAGGCAGTTAAATATCACCCAAGTGTCACACACACATATCCCCCCCCACACACACACACACACACACACACACAGAGTTCAGCCTAAACTGAACACCAGCCATGTATCTCATGAGTCATGGTTCTGGGAACACTGCAAAGAAACAGAGACAGAGAGGAAGCAAGAGACAGACAGAAAGAGGGAGAGACAGAGAGAGAAAGAACAGCAGTGTGGAGATATAAAAGATAAATGTCTTCTACCCTGATTCCGTGAAAACGAGGGTTGTTATAGAAGAGTTTCATCTGTTCGGCAGGAAGTGGCCCCAAAACCTTCTGAATGGTGAAGAGCTGGAGAAACAATTAAATAAATTAACACATTAATTAAGGTAATACAGAATTCTAGGTGAGGTGGTTGTTTTCAAATTTCCAAATGACTTTCACTTTTTTCTTTTTTCACTTTTTAAAAAGGGGGTCTGCTTTTTACAAAGGTAACAGAACAGATTGATTTCAAACTAAAAAGTAGACTGAAAAATAATGATATTAAATAATAAGACCAAGACTCTCCAACAAATGCTGTGATTCTGGCACTACTCAGGAGTTTCCTCCTTCCATTCTCACTAAGGCCTGAAAGAACACCTCAGCAACTGCTAACTTCAATACTAAAACTGGCCTCTCTGTGACGCTCCGTAGCAGTTGACAGGACTGCCAGCGGAGGGGTGAATCAAAAATTGGCTTCGGTGTTTTTGGAGTCCAAAAGCTGCACAGTGACAAAGCAATTTCATGCTTGCCGGGTTCGTTAGTGTGCTGACAGGAAGCATTGTTAGCCAGCTGTAGCTGTCTCAGTGAGCACAACCCTGCCTCCGTTTAGCTTCTAATAGAGCCCGTGACCCTCAGCAAGCGTATGCAGTAATGTGTAAAATAATAAATAACTAAACAAGCACCTTTGATGCATGATTCCAAATTGTGTCAATCGCAGTGATCAGTGCAAAGACAAGCACTTCTAGGTCTGGTCCAACAATTTGTAACTGTGATATTTTCTTCACACAGTTTTAAAACTGGCTCAAACTGGGATTTCTTCAGGTACAGGCGCCCCACATGATGTTTGCCGATAAATTTCCTGTCTCCGTGTTGTGGTCACCTGATCTATCTCACTCTCTCCTGGGAACAGGGGCTGTCCGTCACTCAGCTCGCCGAGGATACACCCCACCGACCACATGTCCACCGCCTTTCCATAGGGAGCTCTGAGGAAGAGAGAGGGCAGATGTGATGAAGCTGTAAATGGAGATGATCATGAGGCTCTGCAGATGGTGATGATGATTTTTTTTAGTAGCGTTCCAGTAAAATAAGTGTATTAGTGCTTTTTTTTTTGGCTGATAAAGATGGTTTATCTAAGAGCATGGTACTGAGATGTCTGGTGAGAAACGGTGAGAGATTTGGCAGCAGGGGAGCGCTGGTGTTGGAGGGAGAGAGTATTTGAGTGGGTGGCATTCAAACACAGTCTCGATAAATGTTTCAGGGCATTTTCTAAATCAGGCTACAGCAGTGCAGCTAGATGACATTCGGCTGTCTCTGAGCTGTAATGGACAGTCGGTGCAGCAGTGCATCAAAAAGAGCGGAGGTAACGGAATAAAATTAGGGAAATTAATGAAACTGCTCGAAAACAAGTTGAAAACATAACAGACTTCATGATGCGGAGCCTGCGGAGCTAGTTAAAGCAGACAACACAAAGCGCACAAGTCTGGATCGCACAGGTGATCTGTCACATGGCCCTCTCTCCGGATAAGGGCGGGTATTTAAATCCCCCCGTTTAGCTGATCATTCCTGCTGCTCATTCCATTCCATTGCTCCATGCTGCTATTGCCCTCGGAGTATGCTGTTCATGCTGATCTGTGCTGTTCTGCTGCTCTGTGCTGCCATTTGGAGCTCAGTCCCACCACCACATCCTTCTGTAGGCTCCGTTTCCTCAGTCCCCAGTCGGCTATTCATTCCCTGTAATGTCTAAGCAGGGAGTGAATATATGGAAACAGAGCCTGACACCAAACCTGCTTCGAGCGATACAAAATTATTGATGATATGCAAATTTTGATATGCTAGTTTTTTTTTTTTTTTTTTTTACCACAGCCTGTCTGTCACACACACACACACACACACACACACACACTCACCCCAGCAACAGTTCAGGCGAGCGGTACCACCGCGTGGCCACATACTCGGTGTAGTTGGCGTCTGTTCCTTCCGAGAGGTTACGAGCAAAACCTGAACAAGGCAAATAATGACCAGCTAATTATAAAAATAAAATGTCTCGTGTGCCATGAAACACGATGTTTTCGCAGCTACAGTAAAACCACGACCATGGTTTAACTGGTTACAGAACACGAAAAGCATGAAAAATCACAATTAACAGCTTCAGCAGTGAATAATAAATAAATGTCGCCCCTGCTGACTCAGTGAGGTTGCATTATCTTACCAGATCAACAACCCAGTGATTTTGATCGTTCTCAGCTAGCACCACCCCAGCAAATATGACATGATTGAACTATGATGCATCATGGCGCACTAGAAATGTGTCATTTTAACATTTGAATGGTTTTCTCAAGCTTCACTGCAGATTCATTATCGACAGATAGCGGGTCTGTGGCAAAATAACTTCCTTTGATAAATGTTTACAAGGTGACAAATTAATGGTGTTAGTTTTCACAGGAAGTCGAACCTGAGAAATAAAACTTAATGGAACTAAAATGGAATTGCAGATACTGTACAGAAATATCACAGTTAATTTGAGTCTAAAAATAATTAAATCTCCCCCATAGCCTTAAAAAATCCTTAATTTGAGACAAATCTTTCTTGATAATAATGTGACAGAATGACATGAAAACTTACCAAAATCACAGAGTTTGAGAATGTCATCGGAGCTGATGAGGAGGTTCTCGGGCTTGATGTCTGAGGAGATACAGAGAAAAGGTTGTTCATGATAAAACTGCAAAAAAGTAGCTACTTAAAGTTCACATGCTGGTAAAAAAAAAAAAAAATATATATATATATATATATATATATATATATATATATTTAAATAGTGTGAGAGAAATGTGTGGTGCTAAATATACTTGAATGTCAAATGGGATATCAAACCATCTGAATGCAGCAAACACCAGAGCAGAAGTTATAAGACACGAGTATAAAGCTAAACTCTCAGCGGACTAGCACTTACTGACCTCTGTGGACTATCTCATTTTTATGACACCAGTTGATCGCTTTGATGAGCTGGTAGATGTAGCTGCGGACTTTATCAGGTGGGGCCCCGGTGGGATGTTCCTCTAAGAGCTCCAACATGTTCTGCACCAGCCAAAAAAAAAAAAACCTTAAATGAGCTGTAGTAGAGGATTTTAAATCTAAAACAAAGCTACGTGTTTCCTTAAACACTCTCATGGAGGGGATTCCTGCCGCTGCCTTGCATGCAACGTGAAGGCTGCGAGAGGGGACACTCCACCAGAGTGACAAGTGGACTGCATGAAAATAAAACCTGTCAACAAACAGATACTTGGCTGGATACCTTGGCAACACAGTGGGGAATACCATTATAAACAGCATAGTTCATTCAGTATGTTGCCATGGTGATTATTTTTTTCATGCTTAACTGATCAGGCTCAGCATGCCTAAACAACGGCTTTGTTGAACTGACCCTCTCAACATATTCAAAGACCAGGTAGAGTTTCCCTCTCCTGCGAAAAGCTTCCTTCAGCTCCACAATGTTGTCCTGCTTCAGGGTCCGGAGCATCTTCAGCTCCCGAAGCGTCGTCTCCTTGACCTCCTCATTTTCTGTGAGAGAAGAGATTGGGATGATACTATTATCCCCGCCTTTCCTGTCGCTCCACCTCCTTTCTCCCCCTCGTTCCCTCACTCACCCTCGCTGTCTTTAAACTTCTTAATGGCCACCAGCTCATTGGTCTCCTGTAAAGACACAAGGATGCATCACGGGTGCACGAGTGAGAGGTGAGAAAAGGAAGAAGAAAAGTGAACCAAAGGCCCACTGGGAACATTAAAAAAAAGAGAATGGTATGTCGAAGCTGCAGGAAAAACCGACAGAACAACGCAAGGCTCTCGTTTTATTTATGCAATGTTCTCGCATGCAAAAGGCCTACAGCATCCTTGGCACAGTTCATGTGCAAACCTCCCGCTTTCAGTTCGTCGATCATTTGATGGTGGGATCAGATATAGAAGAAGGGTTAGGTCAGGGTAAATGAGTGTTATTACAACCTTCATCAGTCACCCAGTTGCATTACAACAGAAAAACACATTTTAGCAAAACCTTAACTAACATGGAGATTTTGTTATTAACACAGGCTACTGATTTATAATTCAAGAAGTTGATTAATAGAGGCACCTTGGTGATACTTTTTTCATCACCTGCCTCTCTCAACATGTTGACCAACTTATCCAATTTACAAATATACAATTATAAAATCTGATTTTTGACTTGACTGATGAATAGAATTAAAAATCCCAGGTTAACACCCCTGACAACATTTTCTCCCAAGACTGAAAGTGAAAGGACGCCAAGCTGCTCCATTCGGAAATCAAATTATAAAATGTGACCACGTGTGACGTTTGCAGCTCTGTTGCAGCAGTTTGGGATTGCCTTCTGAACCACAACTGCATCAAAGCGTCCAAAAATAACTCCACGCTTTTCTTTCTTTTTTTCTTCTCTGAGGAAATGAGGTGCTGAATGCCAGGACTCATATTTATAATGTTTCTGCAGGCAAAAATATCAGCAATTAATGTTTAACAAAGCATACGTCATCAGCACAGGTCTACAGCAACAGCTGATGTCAGGAAGTATTTAGTTAACTGACATAAAATATTAACAAAGACTTATATATTTTAAGCATTATATGAATAAATGAGAAACATCTAAATGTATTTATTTAAGAAAATACAGACTTGTACTTTTCATATAATATGTATTATAACTAAGACTTTATCTAAATGATATGATGATATGAAAGTTTATATGTAATGTGATAAAAAAACAAAAACAAAAACAAAACAAAAACAAAAACAAAAAAAACAAACAAACACAATTTTAAACAAATTCAACAAGAAAAATCAATCAGAATCTGCACTGAGACTCTGAGACTGTTAATCAATTACCAGTTTAGCAGCATAGAATAAAGACACCCTAAGGGTGCCAGGAAACACGGCCTCGCGTGTAGGTTGTGCTATTGTCATAAATTCAGGATAACACATAAGCCCCCATACACACACCCACATACACTAATACAACACTTCCACAAAGTGGCAGAACGAAGGCTCCAGAAATGCAAGCAGTCGGACTAATTAAACGCTCCATCAAATGCAAACCATACTGTAAAGTGCAAACAATTCAACACATTTAAGATGCATTTATTTTGTGGGTGGCTCAGTCAGGAGTCTGCTCGGAGTCACCTGACTGGCTGTTGGACCAGCGCTCACAGTCTCCCTCATCCTCTCAGGTCTGTTCTCCCAACAGGGTGACCCATTTACCATCAGCACAGGCTACGGAATACCTCCTTCTTCCATCTCACACACACATGCACTGCTCCTCGTTTTTTTTCTTCTGCCACCTTTTCTCTTTTTGCCCTGCTTCGCGCTGAGAAAAACAAAAATAACTGCTCACTTGCAGCGCGGCTAAAACGCCTTTAGTGCAGTGGTCTGCTTCTGCTTGTAGAAATCATGTTTACTAAAATAATATTAATATATTTTAACTAAAATAACCTAAGACCACGTAACAAATCACTAAAAAAAATCAGTTTGGTGGCTAAGAAGCAGACATTTTTCTTTCTATTGAGTAGTTCTACCTTCCAGCTTCTTTTATTTGTCACACATCTTTTCACCAAATGATGCACTTCCTGCCATTTACATTGAAATACAGACTTTTGTCTGCCTGCTGACATTTTCCAAACTCATTAAGGTTGTTTTTGGGTTTATATGTCTGTATTTTTTAAAGATATGTGGACACTAAGACAGAATTTAAAGTTAAAAACCCTCAGAGAGCTGTTATTGTCACTTCATGTGACATGTTGTCCTCGACTATGAAATGCAAACATGTGCCTCTTCAGGATTTTACTGTCTGTGTATAATTTATGGTTCACGTGAAATTTTCATGAAACTTGTTGAGGGAACTTCTGGTCCGTTGAATGAATGTAGGGCAGGAAGTGAATGAAAGACACAAATAAGCAGGAGACTCCAGAGTAACACAAACACTGACAGCGATCAACTTTAAATTCAATGAGATATGATCGTATTTCTTCATTAACTACAAACATTTTCACTGAACAAAAAGTTTTAAGACTTCTGACCTGAGTGTAGGTCATCAAATAACTATGCGAAAATTAATTTCTGTTTCTAAAAATGCTTCCAGAGATTTATTTCTTTTGATTGCCTATTTTTAAAATAAGCAAGTCAGTCAGACTGAGGCCATTTTTGAAAAAAAAAAAAATGGGAAGGTTTGAACATTTAGAGCAGTGTTTCTCAAACTTTTTCAGACCAAGGACCACTGAACCCGTAAATAAACACTCACGGACCACCTGACTCTAAATAGCCCCCAAAACAATATGCTAACGATTAGGTGCTGGTATGACAGATACATCAGGAAATATACAATAAAGTGAAATCTTTAAATCATGGGAGTTCAAGAAACACTGATTTTACACTGAATTTTAAGTATTGAAATTTAAAATTTTAAAATGTGATTTGTTCCGTGTCACCTGGCGGACCACTCTTTGAGGAACACTGGTTTAGAGCATCATTAGAGCAGAATGCAGGGGTGATTAATTAGCTCCTGCCATGATGTGTGTTATACTGCATTAAAAAAAAAAAAGAAAACATGATGTAAAATCTGGGTTATTACTGCAAACCATAAAATGACCTTTAGAATAACCCTACAGGTTAAATTAGGTTTGTGCTTAATGCATTTGAACCCTTTGGGATGTGTCTTCCTTTCGATTTATTTATTTTGCCCCCAGTGTAATTGTGCCTCCTGCAGATTTCCCAGTATCACAGCCAGTAACATCTGGACACCCAGATTGTCAACTGAAGCACAAATGGAAACAGCGTGCTGCAGCCATGGAGGCAAGCAGATAGCGCAGATCAAAAATACATCCGAGCTGACTTACAAAGCCTGGTTAAAAACACGTGCACTGGCCACGTCTACAGAACCGAGGAGGTGGTTTTTACTAGGTGGAGGTTGATCTGAGCAGAGAGGCGGGTGGGGGTGGGGGGTTGTCAAACATGCTGATGTTCCTGCGTATTAGTTAAGGTTGGCCAGTCATACTTTATTTACCACCTGCAGGGGTCTGAATTTTTCATCTGCAGTCATTGTCTGGTCCGCGTACAGCCGGGTTACCCAGGCGCTGTGGCAATATTTGAGACACATCGTGCTAACACGTTGTAAGAGCTGCCTCTCCCACCTAAAGGGCCAATGCACCACTATGTCTTCTTGTTATACTGCCTGACACTGAATGAAAAAGAAACTGTGTAAAAGAAACTATAGTAACACTATCATAGCCAGTCTTCCTGTTGACTAACACTGATTGTGTTGGAGATACACTAAAGAAATTTGGACATGAAGTGGTTTATGCAGCAGCGTGCTGACTGTAAAACAACTGTAGAGGGTTTGGAAATGCAGCATTATACAGTATATATTTATGAACTGTACACATATTGTTTGTAGCTTCGTACAGAAAGATACACTGCAGAAATGAGGTCAAAATTGTTTGTCTTATGAGTAATGGACTTACTGGACAACCATATCTGGAGTATGTCCTTTTTTGAAAACGTCTTTTTAGCTTTGCACCTGTTTTTTGCAACAGTTGTGCAAATGTGACAACCTTGTATAAGGAAATTTCCCCTTTTTATTCTTTACTTCTGGTCAGAAATGAGACTGCAAGAGCTGCGACCCTTTGTTATTCAAAGGCACTACCCCAACAGCAGGTTTGTCCTTACTGGGCTACTATAGAATCATGGTGAAACAACATTCGAGTCTGAAGGGGGACCCCATCAATATTTGTATGACTAGTTACCCCTCAGTAAATGTTCATTGTTGTGTGCTATACAATGTAGGTGTAATTACTTTAAGCTACATGTGTTTAATGTGTTAGAAATGATCCATGATTGCATCATGAAATGTGATTGGTAATAGTGCCACTTTTCATCTAGATTAAACTTCTTAAAAGTCACTTTAATAAAGAGGCCTCAAATGGAGGTGATAATAATAGTGATGGTAATCTGCCATTAACCTAATTCTCATTGAGTTTAAATTCATTTTGACTTCCCTCAAATGCAAAGTAATGCTACATTATAGATATTTACTGACCTACACTGAATAATGACATTTAGAATATTAAATAATTACAAATAATTTTAACCTCCACGTCATTTGTGTTTAAACATTATCTCTTATGACACTGTGCTTCTTTCATAGTGGTTCTTACCAAAGTAACCAATATCCAGAAAAACCAGTGGTTAATAACTCACCAGTTTAGTGAGCAAACCAATAAAAGACGAATACCTATCAGAACAACACTGATTAACAATAGCTGAAGTAATTTCAGCTGTTGTAATTTCACTTTTTACTTAAATACAGAAAAGTATCAGGACAATTCAGAGGTGTTGGCCTGACAGCAACAACTCTAAGGTTCAGGAACGGACAAGCGTGCCTGTTTCACTCAGCCACAGACTGATCATGGAGTCATGGACGGTAGCTCTGTTGGATGATTCATGCTGGGACTTCCTTCATGAATACAAAATACAGGAAGCATACATTACTACTTTGAAAGCTATCTTAGAATATCTAGGCAAGTAAATGAAACCCGATCAATATACGGAACTGAAGAAAACACATTAAGCTTATTCAGGCTATTATAGTGTTTGAGGAGGTTTCACCTCTCACTGAAAACGCTAAAAACACAGCAGGCAGGCACAGATTGTAACCCTGTGATGGGACTGTCACCTGGGAGCTGTTATCCAGAGTTTCTTCCAACTGAAGTAATCTCCTGGATCAGAGGTGAAAATTCCCCAAACAGGATGAAGCACTTCAGCCATTTCATCTTACTGCAAGTTTACCGCCTGTATCATCATCAGAACTGTGTTCACTCGTAATTAAAGCACAAAAATACTTGATATGTGTTGGTATTTGCATCTAAATGTTAGTTGGGTGTTTAAGTGTCATTATCTTACCTTGTGTCTGCACTTAAGCACCACCCCGTATGCTCCTGAGCGGAGAAACGAAGAAAAGATCAGTTAAAGTGAGGCCGAGTCATCTTTCATTAGTATAGTTACAGTTAGGTCTCCTGAACCTTGAACAAGTGTCGACAACACAAGAACAGTGAGAGAGAAGAGGAGAGAATCAGAGATAACGGGTGAGACGGCCGCAAGCACATTCACACATTTATACTTATATTATTAAGAGGAGCCTTATTAAAGCCGTCCATTCCCTAGCTCTGTTCTCTCTGAAACACACACAAACACACAACTTGCAACCTTCCATTAAGCCCTCAAAGAATGATTCAAAAGAGGGGATACAAATATGAAACAGATTAACTGGCATCGAGCCTTGGCTTGATCGGACCGCAGTTTTTCTTTTCTATTATTGTTATTCATCAACTACAGCGTTTATCAGTAATGTGTGTAATTACAAACTAATGACTGAAATCTTGTCAAGCTCTCAACAGCTGGTAAGACCAAATTTTAACAGCAGGACTCTTGTTGCGATCACGTCATCCTGCAGTCTGCATCTTCACCACTAGATGTGACCACATATCAGCTGCTGAAGCTTTAAAAGAGAATAAACCTCTGAATTACATCAGATTAAAAAAAATATTACTTTCTTAATTAAATATTACTTAATTACTTTCTTAAAATATCTATCAAGAAACCTTATCATATGCTGAATAATCGAGTAAGCGTATTCCAGCACGATGCAAATAATTAAATGAAAAGAGAGTAAGACTGTGACATCAGTGTCCACAATTATGGACGTCCATTAGAACCGTGATATAAATATGCATTACAACCACTCACCTTCTCCCACAATGCCAAGGACTTCAAACTTATTCATCACATCACAGAGGGGTGGGGGCTCCTCCTGCAGATGAAATAAGCTCTTGGGTTTTAATGAGGGGAGTCCTGTTTTGAGCGATGGCTGATGGCGCGAACTGTGGAGCTCAGGAGAGACGTAGCCAGCATCTGATCACGGCCCATCTTCACTCCTTTTATCTCATCCACCCTCTTCCTCGTTTTTTTTTTAAATGTCAATGGTGTTAACTAGAGATTTCTTCTGGCGCTTTCAGAATTTCCTTCATTACATGTTTAGGGGCTTCCTGTCTTGAATTTCTATCCAATGCTCATCGCAGGACCTGAAGGAGGACAAATAACACAAATATCAGGATGTGTTATTATTCTCAGGCCCATCAGACACGAATAGCAGCTCCTGGCAAAGATGGTGGACCCGGCACGGGCACGCTAATGTGCAGGATGGAGTTTCTTGAAGGTCATATTTAAATCATGACTTCGTCTCATCCCGTCACTTCCTGTCAAATCAGAGGATGCCAAAAGTATCTGTCAAGTGGGGAAGCGTCCAAGTCTATGTGAACGTCCAACAGATTGTTGCACAAATGCTGAGAGTCTCCCTAAGCTGCAATATAGTCCTTTTATACTGTAAAGCAACAGTAAACTGATTGATTGCTCTCATTGGTTAATGATCAGATCTCTTAAACAGCCATCCAACCCTGTTGGAGAAACATTGAGATCCATTCAGCAAAGCGGGATATGGAAATGTGCAAACGCAGTCTAAAAAACGCCTACAGTACAAACCAGACACAGTCTATGCACATAAATCATTTTGTTTAATTTATTCTGATTAAAGGAATTTACACTAGTAGTAACAGTCACTAACAGGTGGCAAATTGCATTACTCTATTTGATTTCATGTAACCTGTTGTAAAAGTACTGATGCAGTGATTCAGAGTAAATAAGACATCACAAATTTGGAAGAGTATGTTCCACAACAACCCATCGGACACAGAGCATTTGTACAAAAGGTTTGCTTTTCAACTCTTGGGGAAAAGTCTGTAGTTATCAAATGTCTATTGTGTAACACAACTGCTGTTGGACTGGAACCAGTAGAGCTTCTCACAATATGAGTCCATCATCATTTTTATAACACTTGATTTATTCAGCAGCGAAGAAAAAAACGTTCATTTGGCTCATGTGTCCGTGTGGGCGTTTTCCTATGCAGCGCACAGTCCAAGGGAAGTGATAAGGTGCATGTTGAGGCCATCTATTGCCAGGCAGTTTTGGATAATTCTGCCACTGGGGAGATATTAGATCGGTTCAGCGTCTTACTCGACAGAATATACGTTGAGAGCCTGGAAATGGAGCAAAAAAAAAAAAAAAGAAAAAGAAAAAAGCTCCTCTCCTTTCTGTCATCTATGAACATTCCTTCTAAAATGATCCCAGGGTCTGCTCATTGATAAATCGCTGCTTGTTTTCTCCATGTTGCCGTCACGCAGAGAGCTGGCTGACGGGAACTGGGTCCAAATATCACCGTGCAAAACGCGGACTTTGCAGCCTGACGGCGAACGCGTGCACAGTTCACGGTGGAATGAGTGACTTTTGGAACGTAAATTTAACAGGCAAGTGCGTGCATCAGTCCACGTGCACAAGATGATGAGGTGAGAGAGAGAGAGAGACAGAGAGAGACAGAGAGAGACTAGTAATCCTGCCTCTCTCTGCACCGAAAATGCGTCTCTCTCATCGCTGCGTTGCGGAGCGCACCACCATTCCACCTTCATCCACGCGTTTCTCAGCCTACACAGCAACCAGTGCATAAATTATACCCAAGCCCAGTTCACGGACCCGTGTTCACGACAGTGTTGCACAACAAGATCCGCAGAGAGCCCCCGGAACCCCACAATTACACACCAATTCGTCCTGAATGACACAAAACAAAAAAAGCGAGCGCACCTCTTTTACCTCCTGGTGTGATCTGTCAGCTGTGTAAGGTGAGAAAGCTCGCTCTCTGAAACACACAGCATCTTGCCCCTGAATATAATGAGCCGAGGAGACGGAGAAACATCATGTGGAGCGACATGGAAGAGAAGCCCGGGCCTGCATCGTGACACGATCAAATGTAGACTTACTCGATGTCTGGATGGAGATGGGAAGGATGCCGCAGCCACTGCGCCGATGAAGGGGTATCCATAGACCATCCGTAGTTCCTTGGAGCCTCCGCGTTCATGGCCTCAGCGTCAGCTGGTTATAGCAGCTAAAAAAAAAGAAAAAGAAAAAAAAAAAGCGTCATTCTTGTGAGCGACGTTGCGCACAACCAATAGAAACGCGGACGAGCGTGCGTTCCAGCACTGCTGGTGCTGTGAAAAATAAAACTTTGCGGTGGCGATGGACTTAACTGCAAACGAAGTCAATTATCTTCCAATTAGAGACATTCTGCACAGTGTCAGCGGGCGTCTGTGCTGCAGCTGCTTCTCCCTTGGTCAGTTGATGTGTCAGTGATTAAAAATCTTCCTGCAGCTTCCGTCTCCCCCCTGTTCCCACCTACACCTCCCCTTCAAGCACTAATTGCTCGAAATCTGTGAAACTCGTGGATTCATGAACACTATTTAATATCGGCTGATTTTGAAATAATGTTGTTTTGTTTTTTTTTTTGTTAAATGCTGCAGCCACATATTGCATCATCGTTGTTACTGTTGACATTCTCTAATATAAAAATAGCAACTATGTCACACACACATTCATAACATGTGTACTGTCCAAGGTGTCATATACCATTTAAATGCTGTCGTGGAGACTTCAAAGTCTGATCTTCAGCCTATATAGTTCCAGGTTCTTTAATCTGGGTTGAGCCCCAGATGCTAAAACTGCGTACATTTACATTAGCTCTCACTATTTAGGTTAATTTTTTTGAATCCAAAAAATAAAAGACATCAACATCAACATTTAAATAATAAAGGAAATGCGCAAATATCCAAGACTGTCTCACATCTCACATCTAACACATCTGCAAATGAAAACAAGTCTGAATCCACAGTCATGTGCGATTTTTGAAAAATGTAATTGAGTAGAATTTTTACAGAATTTTGTCTCTGTTTACATTAGAGTAGAATTTCTTAATTAAATCACCTTTCAGATGATCTCAAATTAAATATTGATATTGACATTTTTGATTTCCATTTAAACTGGACTATATTTTATGACAATACTCGCTAAAAAATGGCAATAAACAGAAAACTCAACATTACCCAAAACAGCCACAACAGAATCTGTCAAAGATAGATTTTTCTTCTTGGTTTATTAATAATCAGATATCCTCTACTGAGTGAGTATGACAGCAGTACAGCAGAAGGACTTTGCTGCATTTCTTCCATCAAATCTAAGCAGTCAATCTAGGAATAATCTCATCCTTTGATTTTCCTTCACTGGCTCATTGTTGTAAACCGACGATTCAATCTAGTAATGGCTTTGATTAGCAGCCCCTCATAAATCTGACCATCTGCAGTCATCTGTCATTCACATCCCTTCTACAAACAGGGAAATAAATCGACACACGTAAAAAAAATAAATAAATAAATAAATAAATAAATAAAAAATAAATAAATAGTTCCGGCCCAGTTTCATCACAACCTGGAGAGAGAAGAATATCCATCTACATAAAACGACTAATAATCAATTTCCTTCCCCTGTCTGTGTCTATTGTGTGTGTGTGTGTGTGTGTGCGAGAGAAAGAAAGAGAGAGAGAGAGAGAGAGAGAGAGAGAGAGAGAGAGAGAGAGAGACAATCCTCCGGTGGAAAAATGTGAATTACAGCACTGCGCTGTGGACATGCGCGGGGCTGCAGTGAATATGGCGGCATGCATCTGCTAGAAAGTGAGGACTCTGCCACCAAAACAGCCTCTTCAGACGGTTGGTACGGTTCATATTTCATAATTACTCTCGCTCCGAGCTTGTGATCGCGTCGTGTGCTCGGAGGAGGCCGGATTGGCTGCGTCTCTGCGCAAACAGCAGTGCGTATTTATAGGGGCGTCCGTGCGGGTGGAGAGATGGTGCGCACCAGCGTTCCAGCAGGAACATGCAAGTGTACAGATGTGTCTTCGCCGTCTGTTTACCTCTTTCCGCTGCAGCTAACGCAGCGTTTATGTCGGTTCCGTTCTGCAGCTGGACCGCGGCCGCAGCTCTAACGTCAGTTCCGAGCCCTCAGAACGACCAGACCCGCCCACAAAATGTGACCGTAAAGCAAAAATGCGTTACGTCCTTTTGCATGAAACATGCTCTGCTGCTGTAAACATTCTGGTCAATGGTTACTGTAGCGGGACGGAACTGGGATGAAACTATGTGTGCACTAGGGAGAAGGGCAGGGGTGTTTAGTGATGAAAGTTGCTGGTTTGAAACCATTTCTTAAGTTCACATCGTGGAGGTGACGCCCTGCAGGGAGTCACACCCCTCCGGTTCAGCAGTAATGTGATCCGGCCTGAAAGCACCAGGAGATACAGGGAGTCCTCAGCCTGACTTCATCAGGACTCACATGTTTTCAGAGGACGAGGAGACAGCTTCTGCTTCCCAATTAAAACCTTAACGTGCTACGAATGAGAATGAAAACTGAAGCAAAAAACAAATTATCTTTAGATAATATTGAAGTTTCATCGCATAAATGTCCTTTAATAAAACATGTTGGCGTTATCTATAAAAATAGTCTTATCTCATGAAATCATTTATGTAAATGTTTTACTGCAGTTTATTATACCCTTTAATGTGTTCTGGCACCATGCACACACCTGCCCCATGACTGTCAGTGTGGTTTGACTTATTCTAAAGTAATTCTCAGCGATATGATTGAAACTCTTCAAAATGAGTCTACAAAAGCTTATTACAAATATTAACATTGTCTTCAGGATTTCCCAAAACTTTTTTATGTACAGCTCTGGAAAAAATTAAGAGACCACTTTATTTTTTTCTGAAATCAGCATCTCTACATGTTTACATTTTTATTTGGAATTTGGAAGAAATGTTGGCAGTAGTTTAAAGAATGAAACTAAAATGTTTATTTTACTCAAACACATACCTATAAATAGTGAAAGTCAGAAAACTGCTCATTTTGCAGTGGTCTCTTAATTTTCTCCAGAGCTGTATATTATCCACAGATTAAATATACACAATTGATACTTCTTTCCATTTTGAAAAAAATTAAAAGTCAAAATTTGCAGAAATCTACAGCAGCATCCATTTAGGACATACATTATTATTATTATTATTATTATTATTATTATTATTATTATTATTATTATTATTAATAGTACATCTCTTCAGCCCTTTGCTAAAGTAACAACAACTGCTACTAGGATTAATACTACTACTGCTACAGTACTACAACTATTATTATTATTATTATTATTATTATTATTATTATTATTATTATTATTATTAACAACAACAACAACAACAACAACAATAATAATAATAATAGTTGTAGTACTGTAGCAGTAGTAGTAGTAATCCTAGTAGCAGTTGTTGTTACTTTAGCAAAGGGCTGAAGAGATGTACTATTAATATGGAAAAAGATGTAATATTTCATCAATCTAATTGTATTTTAAGGGACTTTTCCCTCCTTTTCTGTTACTTTCTAAACTGAACATCTTATTTGTAATTAATCTTAATTTGGCTTTTATGTCCAAATGAAGTCAACTGAAAAGACATTTTAAATCTTTCTAATTTGATCTGAAAACTCTGGAAAGGCCTGATGACATTAGTCAAGATCTACAAAAAACAAACAGAAAATCTTAACGTTTAGTTTTATTGATGATTCAAGGCAATACATGTATATATATTACATGATATTAATTACTGTAATTGTACTGATATTGTTGATTTCAAAAATAGCGATTAATGATTGATTTCATTGCTCAGCATGTCTTTCTTTTCACTGTCACATTATGATGTTGAGTCTAGCGTTAATCTGGTTCTCTGCTTATCTGGTGTTGGCCTCTGACTTTCTATTTTTCGGTTTTTAAATATTACTTTGTAAATAAAAACTGTCTGACTTTATTTTGAAATTCCAAACTTCATACTACGAAGCAAACATATGATGAATGAGGTCTTTACGGCATCTGTGAAGTTGCTCATCGGTCCTGAGGTGCAAATGGAGACAGTAAAACTGAAGTAGTTCCTGGTCTGCGGGACTTTTCCTCTGAGCCTGTTGAGTGAGGCAGACAGAGGAAGAAGACCTGCAAGCTCGTCTGCAGCAGAGTTGTGCTCCTTTTCATGTGGCCCCCCCACATCCACATCTTTAATGGCTTTTTATGGCAGCTTGGAATCTTTATGGCTCCTTTTGACTCAATGGGATTCGCTGTTGATGGGGGATGGAGGCGCTGGTGGGGTGTCTTCAGATAGAGGTAGAGCAACGCTTCAGATGCGAAACAGAACAGCAGTCGTCGCCCCTTTGGGAGATTTCACTCATCTTATTTGGAGTCTGTTCATAACTGTTGGACGAATTATTTGTGATTTTGGACCGTTTTTGTGCTTATTCAGGCTTTTTCACATGGAGTGGGACTTTGCTCAGCTCTCTGTAAAATGGAATCCAGAATTTCATCTTAAAAGAGAGCGGTATAACTAACCAAATAGATTTCAGGATATTGTTTTATGCTTAGATGTTGTAGATGATTTGAGATCTGACTAATCTATGATGAGCAAGAATAGCTTTGAACAAATTTAAGGCCAGCAGAGAGTTTCAGAAGGAACATAATTGTTGTTTTATCTGTAATAATATTGATAATAACTAGAAATGTGTATTTTAGCAGATATGTAGCTGTGTTTTAGGTAATTTATCACTTTGGGTAGCAGAGAAGTACTAAATCAGCATTTAATCCAGGCCAAAGATTAATCTTAACCTTGTTATAAAATATTATCATTTATTACATATCTCCAAGCTCCTTGTAGACAAAAGCCTGTTATAAATGAGTGACTCATTAGAACAATACTTGTAGCAGAAGTGTCACTGTGCCATGGAGCTGAAAGCAGAGATCCCCTAATCTAGCAGATGTAGGAGGACTTTTCATCCACTCAGACAGAGTTGGAATTTGTATCAGCCTGAAACTAAACTGCATTTTAGCTTAGATGAGTCCATTTGTTTAAAGATGTGGTTCCCTGGGTTTAATCTGTGTCTCCTCTTCAGTGTGTGTGTAGGTAAAAGCCGTTAAAAGTCTCCGAGTCAGCAGCACTTTCCCCTCATCATGGGCAGGACACCACACAGAGGTAGGGCCTTCCCCAAGTTTAAACTGATGTTTTGCCTCAATTAATTCAACTTTTTTTTTTTTTTTTTCACATCAGATTCATTTCCGTTTCGCCTTGAACTGCGTCAATCCCATGTTTTGTGCCACAGTAATTACAGCCTGCGCATCAATCTCCCCCAAACCCTGATGAGTGTTTCAATCATCTTTTGATTCCAGATCAGAAAGAGGAGAAGGAAAGACGGAGCAGCATCTCAGCAGGCTCTGCCCTCGACAAATCCAACGGTTGGTATCTCTGATCTCAAACTGCTTCCCCTCCTTTGTTAGTCCTTTCATCAGCTATCCAAATCAAATCTTTTTGACTTATTCGCCAGTGAGCCTCAGCTGGTTTTGTGTTAAATTTTGTATTATTAGATGTAAATAACTGCTTTTGTCTTTTTTTTCTCAACAAAGAAAAAAACCCATTAGGAAATAAATGCTCAGCAGGTTCCAT
Organism: Pao palembangensis; assembly: GCA_015343265.1. Classification (NCBI taxonomy): domain Eukaryota; kingdom Metazoa; phylum Chordata; class Actinopteri; order Tetraodontiformes; family Tetraodontidae; genus Pao; species Pao palembangensis. Next base: position 14,291,058 of record CM027081.1, read on the forward strand.
AAACATGAAATTAATTAGAAAACTAGTTTATAATCACTGAATATATAAGCGCACAAATAAGCAACTTCACTTCATCTGGCTTTGTTGTTTGCCTCTGAGCTGTCGACAGATTATTAATTGAACGTCTAAGCCCAGTTGTGGCTTTTGCTGGTTCCTTTCTCCCAGCGTTTATTTTCTGTCGTGTTTGTTGGTAGAACCATTCAGCTGGGAAGACTATCTGAGAGAGACTTCTTCCATTGCAGCGTCCCCCACTTGCTTCAAACAGGTAGCGGTTTGATCTGTATTTTTAAGATTGTTTGATCAGTTTCCCGTTTTTGTCGGTCTTGTGTTGATCTGTGTGAAAACATTTCTTGTTTCTCGCGCCTTCCGTGCTTCCCTCTGCAGTCCAGAGTCCCCCCTTCAAATGAATTCAAAGCAGGTATGAAACTCGAAGCACGGGACCCCCGCAACTCCAACTCCGTCTGCATTGCAACGGTGATGGGCATGATGGGTATTCGCCTGCGTCTACGCCTGGATGGCAGCGACAACACCAACGACTTCTGGAGACTGATCGACTCGTCCGAGATCCAGCCGATCGGGACCTGTGAGAGGAACGGAGACATGCTGCAGCCACCGCTGGGTCAGTGCGCCTAACTGTTTCCAGGAGTTTCCGTATTGATCAAAGAATTTGCTTCTAAAACCAGCTTTTCCAGTCGATAACTGCTAACACCAGGCTAACTAAGCTGCTACAGTACTTTATGAGTTTGATCACATGCTGCCCACAGTTTTTGAGGTATTGTTGCTGACTTACACTAAATGGTTGTGCTTATTATCATAGAAATTGTAAGATAGTAGAAGTCTATCTTCTGCAGCTTTTCTCTCCTAAACCTGGACATCTCATCTTTTATTTGCAGATCAGATCTTCAGCTTATTCGTCCCAAATATCTGAACTTGAATCTCTCATTTATCTGTGCTTAGGTTTTAGGATGAATGCGTCTTCGTGGCCCATGTTCCTCCTGCGGACACTGAGTGGGGCAGAGATGGCCCCTGCCTCTGCCTTTAAAAAGGTAATCACACCAAAGACACCCTGCTGAAGCCCCTGGATGCCCCTAATGCTAACGCTAACACTAACATCTTCTATTTATTGTGCATTAAAATGTGACCTTAAGCTCCTTAAACTTAAATATGTTTTTGTACGTTCATGAAAATCTTAGCGCCATCCAATGACTCTCTGTTCTCTATATTAAAATATAATAAGAACTTTTACAATTTTTTATTGTATTTTTATCCTTACTGATTTGCAACCCATATCATATATTGACCAAATAATATGATACATTTCTTTATGTTTAGGAACCCCCCAGTCCCACTAAAAACTACTTCCAACCTGGTATGAAGCTGGAGGCTGTGGACAGGAAGAACCCCTACCTCATTTGTCCTGCAACGGTGGGAGAGGTCAGAGGTCAGGAGATCTTCGTCATGTTTGATGGCTGGCGAGGCGCCTTTGACTACTGGTGTCCCTTCGACTCCAGAGACATCTTCCCTGTGGGATGGTGCACTCTGACCAAACACACTTTACAGCCGCCAGGAAACTTCTGTAAGTGTAACTTTTTCTCTCACTAAATTAGTTTTTTAATAACTAGTGATAGCAGAACATTCACATTATGTAAATATAGTATACCCAAGGTTATCTGGAGGAAACTACATTTCAAAGGTCAAACTAAAAATATTCTAATGTGCAACAATGTCGCTCATATATTATTTGTATTTAATGTAAATGGGAGAATATGGTTAATTTCATGGAAAGGTCTTATGAAGTGTAAAACAACAATTAGTTACCCCGATGACTGCCCGCCTTTGCTTATTAAATAAGCAACGACCCGTTGTGTTACCATTTTCTACCACTGGAGGGCAGCAGAGCACCAACTGAATCCCTGCAGCGTCTGACTCGAAATGAATTGGCCATTTGGACTATTTTGTTAGGCAGGATTAGTCCTGCACTGATGTAAAAAAATGCTTAAATACATATCTTAAGCACCTAAATTAAAAATACCATGTTTTTCTGTCAAAATGTCTGAGAATTCTAACTGCTTCTAAATACTCTGATAAAGAACTGACTTTTTCAAATTCATCCAGTAAACATTTATAGTAAACATGGCATATCTGGTAAATATTTAAAGTGATTTTTTTTTTCTTTTAATTTATTGATAAGGCTTTTAAATTTATTATTCTCATGAATCATTCTTGAAGTCATCAAATATTAATAGTGATACTGTAGTAACTGAAAGTCTTAAGGACTGGTGTGATTTGGTGATTCTCTTTTGTTATTTGTGTTTTATGGTGATGTTTTCACTTTAACACAGATGGGACAAAGAAAAGAAAACATGAAGGTGTGCAGTTACTGAAGATTTAAGAAAAGCAGAAACAACCTAATTGTGAAATTTCTTCAAAGGCATCAAATTTGATTTTTTTTGATGTTTTGTAGCGTCCTGTAAATTATTCGATGTCACTGATCTATGAAAGTTTTCACCAGCCTGTGTTTGTTTTGAACACTATTCATCCTCTAAGCCATGTTTTTGGAGGCAGCAGTCTCTGTCATGATCTCAAACCCCACAGCCACAACAGAACCCATCACCTCTTGTCCGAGTGTATGTTTGCTCTGGAATGATTTTCTCTTCAGGTTTGTTGGAAAACCACACCAGTCTGTGTCTCCGCTGATTTGTGGTCGTTGTTTTTTTGTTTTTTTTTTTTGCTAAGGTTGTGACCTACAACTCTGACCTCTTTATTGAGCTGCAGAGTTCCCCAAAGGTTCATCTTGAATACATTTATCTGTTATTTTACATAACCGCAGGCTGGTTTTTTTTATGTGTAATTTTTAGCTCAGTTTTCTCCTTCTTAAAGATGCAGTAGAGCAGGTTATCATTTTTTTAGCAAAACAGTAAAAAGAAAGGAGATGAAGGAGTTAAAACAGTCTCCATTAATATCACTAAAGTGAATTTAGTTCAGACTATTAATTAGCAGTCAGGATGTAATTATCAGCTAATTACTCCAAGACCTTTCTGCAGTACCGCCGTGTGATTTTCACATTAGTAGAGGTTAACTGCTCACTTTCTGTAGATATTTCTCACCCTTGAAACCTCCTAAATGGCTGTTTTTCAACTGAAGATGCAGAAATTGCGTCACATTTTTGATATCGCTCCTCATGTTGGCTGAAACGATCCCCACTCCATCAGGATGCGCCTGGCTTTAAATAACCCAGACTTACAGACTTCTTGGCTAATGTGATATTTGTGTGTTTGTGGGCGTGTGTTTGCTTGGATTTCCCCTCTTAATTGATGGGTTGCAGCAGTTCCATGTCTGTCCTCGAGCAGTTGAGTTAGCGGCCTGCACCAGTGTTTATGTGTACATAAACCAGGCTGATCTTGGTGTCCCGTCCAAGTCTGACTAAACACTGGCTGAATGAACCGTTCAGTAACGGGACATCTTTGTCCGCCTTTATCACCAATACAGCGCCGTCTGCATGCATTTTTATATTTTAATCAACAAAGCAAATGACACAAAAGAATTTTCAGCTTGCACAGAGAGAAGGCGAAGAATGGAAACCAGCAGACAGCCACTGCATATTTATCTGAGTAGATCTGAGAATGAGTAGAGCTGGGCTGAAGTGTTAACGAGCTGTTAATTAGCTTTACATGAGAGATAAAGGCATGCCAAACTCTCTAATTATTTGTACATTTATACATACATGTCTCTATTTTAGCATTAAATCACTTCACATTTTATCTCCAGCATGTTTGGGATTTCATGTCTAAGCACGATGAAGTGTGCAGTATCTTTGTGCAAAGAGCCCTTGATCTACATCTAATTTTCAAAATATTTTTAAAAATGAGACCAGAATATGCCAGACACTCGCTTTATTATAATTAAGATAATGCTCAGCATTTTTATTTTAACAGTTTATTTCCTTCAAAGTAAAAAAAAACAAATCACTGATGTGTTTTTTTTTTAACATTATCGTGATTATGATTTCCACTTTATGCATACTTCTAATAAATCTTATTTAAAGGAAGCGTACCGGCAGTAATAAAGATAGACTGCACATGCCATAATCCATAAGCCATAATCTCATATCCTCAGACAGGGCTTTTCTTTCATGAACAACATTAGCTCTGCACTTTGTCCATTCAGAAGCAGATGAAGACATTTCACCCTGAAGGGACTTCTCCCATGCAGGCTTCCTCTGACTGCGGCCCACATTGTTCCACAGCCTGTTGTGATCTCTGGCCATGTCAAAGTTTTCTGATGCTGAACTCGGCCATCTTTCATCAGGGTTTCGGGTTACACAGAGGTGACGCCTCCCTCTGGGTCTTGAGAGCTTGTGTGTGTGTGTGTGTGTGTGTGTGTGTGGAGAGAAAGCCTGCTTCTCTGTGCACCGACTTCAGGAGTTTGCCCCTTTTCACCCGTTTCAATCGAGACACCTCTGATCCATTTTAACCTTTTACCCCCCTCCTGCCCTTCTCCCCATCCCCCATCCGCTCCTGGCGACCCACCGTTAACCCCCCTCTTTCCTGCTCTCCCTCCCCCAGAGGCACACTCTAAAGCAGGTGACTGATGTAGTCTGTCCATATAGCCTACAGATAACATGAATAAAAGGCTAACCCCCCACCCCACCACCATCACAGCCTCCCTCTCTCCTTTCCCTCACTTTACCCCTCCTTAGCGCTTATGCAAATCACCCCCAGCCCTCCTCAGCCTCCTCCTCCTCCTCCTCATTCATCAGGAGGTGAAACCGTGCAGGGGCTGCAGCAGCAGCAGCAGCAGCAGCAGCGTGGGCTTTGTTGTGGGCGACTGCCGGGGAGTAAAAGGACGAAAGCAGCTGATAGGAGACAGACAATGAAGTTGTAGACGAGGAGGATAAAAATCCAGAAGGTTAGGAAACAACAAACAGAGAGGAGAACTCATTAGGCAGACTGGCCAGATACTTTCTTAGAGAGAAGCAGGAAGCAGCTGCAGTCCGTGACAGCATTGTTGCAGATATATGTCCCACTACGACCACTTCCTCTGCCACTGCTGAAAATCACAACTCCAATTTTGGCTGTAGCTCCAGTAGGTGGTTTTCTGGTGAGTCTGCTGTTTTCACACTAAATTAAAGCCCCCTTTCAGCATGCTGTTGTTTTATCTATCTATTTATTTATTTCTTTTTAAGATCCTTTCCCCCGATTGTGTGAAGTTGGTAAAGTCTTGCTCTGTCGGTGTTTGTGCCACTTGAAACAGTCGAAGTACACAGGCTGAAATAGTTTAATCCCACGATCATGTGAGTGCTATATAAAAAATTCTGCTTGATTAAATCTGATCATGAAATTTACAGAAATTTCTCTTTTTGGGTAAACTATTAAAAGGGGAAGTCAATGTTAAATGTGCTCACATACACAGCAGCTTCCTGTTCTGGACTAAAAGATAAAAGCTGCTGTTACACACATGCTTCTTTGTTTGGCGTGAAGACTTTTAGAATGGCTTGATTTTAGAGAGCAGAGGCTGGCTGAAGAAGGTTTACGTATCTGACAGTATTCTTTGCTCGGACCTCCATGTGTTTTTGATCATGTGCCTTTTTTGTTTGGCATTCACCAGTAATTAGTTTGCTGCAGACTCAGCCGAACAAGACTTTCACAAATTGCCACTGCACTGATTCAAAAAGCCTTGAAAGTTTTTAATCTTTCAAGGCAATCTTTCAAGGTACATCTAGGATTATTTCCAGGAATGAGTTTGCACAAGTTAAGAGTTTTTTTTATACTTAGATACTCATTGTGCTCCGTCTGATGAGTTTATTGATGAGTTTGTACTTTTACTATTTAAGTGACTTCCACTTTTAAAAAAAGGCTGTCTCTCAGACACACACACACACCTGAATCTACACTTTATGACTTTTATACAGCCTTTTGTGTGTGTGTGTGTGTGTGTGTGTGTGTGTGTGTGTGTGTGTGTGCACTCTGAGGAGGAGGTGCTTTTAGGGGGGAGTTGTAATTAGATGAGAGGCAACTCCAAGCAGGCCCTCCCCCACATCCCAGACAACAGAGACACACTTCTCAGCGACCTGGTTCTCATGAGTGCATGCACACACATATACACACATACGTGCACACAATTGCATGTGCACACGTCTCCTCCGGCTGTGGCTTATGCAGGTCAGCGGGTCGAGTAAGAACGATAGTCATGATCAGAACCATATGTCTCTGGTTTGTGTGTAGACACGCTGTGCTCAAGTTTGTAATTTTTTTTGTTTGCAGCTTAACATTAAAAATAAAAAAAACACACTCCTTGAATTTAAACAATAGCTTCGATGTACAGTAAATCCCATTGAAGATTTGTTTTATTCTGTGATTAAAACAAAGCTTAGTGTCTCGTATTTGGGGAACTAAATCTGTATTAAAATATATTCGGGTTCTAACTCTTTACTCTTGACTTGGACTTTTGGAATTTGAGACAGGTTTTAACTGTAACAATGCACTTTATTTATGAACTGTCCGCCCTTGAAACGGCTGTAACTACTTCTGTTACCGGGTGTCATGAAATGCACAAGCTACTTTTTATATTATAAATATTACATATTTCAAATCTAACAACTAAAGGGGAGTCGGTGAGAGTGGAGCTCTCCTTCTGGTGAAGACACTTTCTTCTTCCTAATTCTACTAACTCTGGCATCAAGCTGCTGTTGTTTGCTAAGGTAATGAGCACAGACCTGGATGACTGAGCACAAGAGCAAACTCTTTTTTTTTTTTTTTTTAAATTGTTTAACTCAGCAATCATTAATGAATCTTTAGACACGTGAACTGATAAGCTAGGCCAGGAATGCAGTGGGTGGGACAGATTAGACCATTGTTAAACCTGCTGTAGTGTTCTGATTGAGAGAGAGCACAGCGATTGGTTCTGATCAGTTGTCCTACATCTTTTAATTGTGATGATTATTTTTTTTAATTGGTTGCCTTGGTTGATTTAGACACTCAAAAAAAAAAAAAAAATGAATGTGTCACCTAACAGTGAAAAGATTGGGAGACATACACTGGTTCTGTTCTTCTTCTGAGACGTGCGCGGGTCCTCCAGTGTTCTGGTTTCCTTCCAGGATCCAAAACCATGCACATTGTACAACCCTAGGGAAAAGTGGCAACTGTCAAAAATGTATGGATGTGAAGGTCATTAAAACAAAACTGTGGCAGGTTTATGTGTTATAGCACATGCTTGGCCACTCAAATGAGCATTTCTGGTTCCATCACTGGAACAGCAAACACTCCATTAAGCTCAAGACTCTGTCAGACAGCATTACATGAAGTGTCGGTTAAAAATGCAGCAGTCTTCTTTAAAGTACACGTTATCCTGAGCCAGTATGTGGGAGAAAATGGCAGTAATCTCCAGTGTGGAAGTGGTACATGTTGCCTTGGTGCCATCACATACCATGAATAGATTCGATTTTCAGTGGGAGATCAGAGTCGGTGGAAGTCGCAGGTACTGATTGGTGCCCCGCAAACAAACTTTGAGCTGCCTTGGAGCTCGGTGTGAAATGCGAGTGCCGCCGTGCTCGCAGGTTTGTTCTTCTAAAAACATGATTTATGTGAGCATGTCTGAAACAAAACGCTGGTCTTTTCTATAGCCGCTTTCACGTCCCCTCTAAGTAAACAGCTTTCAGGGCCTGCCAGAGCCCCCTTAGAGAATACCGCAAGGCTTCCATATTCTCCTCATATCGCCTCAGTCAAGTGGCTCTAATGAAAGCCACGGTCCCTGGAGAGCTTCATGCGCCCTCAGGTTGCTGCTTTCAGCGGGGCTCGAGTTTTTTATTGAAATATTAGATGTTATCCTTCTCTTTTTTGCCTCTCTTTCATTCGCCTTCTTTTTTCTTTTCTGTCCTTCACACATCCAATGTGATGATTTTGTTATCACATCTGATTCATTGCTCCTGACAAAATAGCAGCCCTATTGTCTTGCTTTGCTTTTCAAACAAGCCAGCTATTGCCTTTTACTGTATTTCTATTTGACCACCTGCTAACTATCCTGAGCTAAAAATAAAAATTGGAGCATGTACTTTAGCAAGAGTAGACACATGGCGCATGTACCAACTGGTGTTGACTCGACCCGGTCATGGAGCGTTAAGACTGTTCCTCCACCACTTTCATAAAGCATGGGTAAACTGGATCTTGGGTTATAAACACCAACCTCTGTATATTTGAAAACACACTTAACACTTAATTTATTCTTGTTTCTGCTCATAATTAACCATATCCTTCAATAATATAGTATTTCTTTACCGTAATCAGTATTTTAGATGTCATTTGAGCAGTTATCTAGCAGACAGAACTCCGCAGAGATGCGCCTTTTGACACATTTGAGGAGAGGGAGGGGATTCCTACAAAGGACCTGTCAATCCAAAGGAGCTCCATATGCAAATGTTACAGTCTTTTGCGAGATAGCTCTATAAAACACTTTTATTTTCACGTGCGCATGGTTTTACATATGTCAGAAAGTATCATAAATTATTGCTTAGCCCACATAAAACCTTTGGTTTATTCCGTACTGTGATTGTGAATGTCCATTTGTCCTTCACCCACAGTTACCCTACCTGGTGCTCTCCTTGCTCCTGTGTCTTCAACCTCATCCTCCCTCAGCACACGTCGCTCTTGTGCCAACTCTTCCTTATCCATGCAGACGTCATACCGACTGCCAAACCCCTTGCCGCCCTTACCAGTGCGCAAGGGCGTCCGAGGTCGACGTCCAAAGTCGCAGACCATTGCCCTGTTAAAGGCAGCAGCCGAGGCTGCAGCGGCGGCAGCGGTGAATGGAGCCTCACAGAGTCCTGCAAGAACTGGCTTTGAGGGTCAGCTGGCACCAAGACCATACAAAAAGAGAGGGCCCAAGCCCAAAAATAAGGTGAGCTGTTCCAGGTTTTGTAGTCTATCATTCCAAGGTCCAGGAATAACCTCATTTTCTATTTAAAGTAATATGCAGAAATTAGTTGGAAGGTGTTGAGGGAAGGAAGGGTTGATGTGGAGCATTAGCATATGAGAAGCTGATGCATCTGATGCAGGTCACCTTTAATAAATCATTAATTACCTGCATTTGTTACAGAGTTAATGAGAGGGTTTCCTTCTTTTTAACTGCAGAAGAAGCCTGTGGTGCAATCCCATGGGACATCATCAGTTCCAACTCCGCCTCCAGAGACCCGATTGAGCACCGGTCACATTTCTGCAGAGAACAAGCATGGAAATGGCTCAAATGTAGTTTGCACAGGTATCATCAACTTGGATAATTAACTATGTGGTCTTGCACATTAAAGTTATTAAAGTTTCCGCATGATTAATCTTCAGATTTGTGTCTTTCCAGTTTGCGTCTATGTGAACAAGCACGGAACCTATGGCCCACATCTTGATCGGAAACTGGTGCAGCAGCTTCCTGACCACTTTGGCCCAGCTCCTGTCAATTCAGTGCTCCAGCAGGCGGTTCAGGCCTGTGTGGACTGCACATACCAGCCTTCTGTGCTGCTGTCGTTCCTGCAGAGCCAGTCGCACACAGGAGGAGAAGTTATCCGAGGTAAATAAAAGTAGTACTCAAGTCTTCTAAAATCGAAATCTAAAACTAAAATCTTATTTTCTCAGATGTTTAAGTTTTACTTTAAAACTCACTTAATTGAAGCTTTTATAGGCAATCATTCAAGTGAAATTGTTTAAAAAAAAAAAAAAAAAAAAAAAAACCAAAACATTGTTGGGTCAGAGTGGGGAGGAGCAGAATGAAAGACAGTGTTCATGGCAGCAGCTGATGTGAGCCGTACGGCTGTAATCAGAGATGACATGTGCGTCTAACCTGGTTTGGGAAGCTGGGATTGCTTCTCCCTGGGGAATTTGGATTTGGAAAGCTGGAGAGGGAGGTGTTATTCTGTGTGTTTGGGCAAGCTTGGCTTGGATGGGAGGTGCAGTGTGAGATGGGCTGAAAAAATTGGGTTTGTGCTCATAAAGGGGAGGAGCTAACCCTGAGCCATCTGCTGCTTTTTTCTGTCCATCTATGAACGCATAAAATGTGTGTGTGTGTGTGTGTGTGTGTGTTTTTTGTGCTGCGCAGTGCGATCAGAACATGGCATCCGCTATGTGAAACTACCCACCGCCTCCAGTACATCATCTGTACTGCGGTTCTTGGAAAACATGTGCCAGTATCTGGAAAGTGACTGTTTGTTCAGCTCGCAGCCTTTCAGCCCCTTCAACAATAACGTGCGCTTTTACAACAGGACAAAATCAGGTGGGCAAAACATGTGAAAGAGGTAAAATCACGAGTATTCGTCTTTATATGGAATTACATACCATGCGCGAGGATACAGCATATATATATTTATCATTTTCTCATGAAGCAGAACCACTGTCTCACAATGAAAATGGGGTGTCCAGTGACAATTCCACAAAGGATCCTGCTGGTGGCGCCATTCACACTACATCAGACTACAGAGCAGCAAAGAAGGAGCGGCCGTATTATCCTGGGCAGACGCACACGCCACCACCTCTGCGACGTGTCAGCTCCAATCCCAGTGAACTCGGCCCATTGTCTGCACACAGACGAGTGGAAGGTAGGACCCTGACCCCCACAACTACACCTCTAATTCTAACCCAAACCCAATTCTTACCTTAACCCTAAAACCCTCAAACAGCACTTTCAAATCGAGAGGATTAGTGGGAATGTCCTCGTTTTGCAGATCAAATGTGCATTTTGGTCCTCGCTATGTATCATGAACACACACACACACACACACACACACACACACACACCCCGAGTGTATGATATCTGCTGATGCATGGACAGATACAAAGTCAGAGTGTTTTCCTGCCTCTCTTCCAGCAGCTAGTTCAACAACGGGCCCTGACCATTTAAAACAAGACAAGGACAGTTCAGCGACTGACGCCTCCTCCTGGTCCGTTGATGACGTCATACGGTTTGTTCAGGAGGCTGATCCACAAACGCTGGGCCCACACATCGATCTCTTCAGGAAGCATGTAAGTACTGTTGGGTGTATTGTTACACGTTCACACGTGGCATACACACCTGTGTGGCGTTCACATAGAAACACTTCCTCTTCCTGTGTAAAAGATGCTAAGCTCTCTTGTCCGGGCTTATACTTTAGTGGTGGCAAATACAGTGGAATATTTCTAGTCTGATGGATATGGAATTATGATTTATCAGATTAACTTTGAAGAATAAAGATCTCCCTTTGCTTCTAGTCTCCAGTTTTTAGTCACTGAGTGAATTGTTCTGTCATGTTCCCATATTCTGACATGGGGTGCCCACTTTCTCCTCAGGAGATTGACGGCAAAGCGCTGATGCTACTGCGCAGTGATATCATCATGAAGTACATGGGACTCAAGCTGGGGCCAGCACTCAAACTCTGCCATCATATCGAGAGACTGAAACAAACCAAACAATAAGGGATAAAAGCATTCTTCCTCCCCCTTCTCCTCACTGGCAGCCACATCTTTTACTCTCCATTTCATCTCTGGGGTAGATGTTTCAGGAGGGACGCTCTGCGGTTGGGTAGCGATTTTCTCGCAATGCAATACAGTTTGTGAAGGAACCAGCGAACGTAGGAAGTGAAGAACGTTGCGCTGATGAACTGGAGTGCTACAGTTACTGTCTGTGAAGGAGACGTGCGGAAGGAGCCACCTCGTACCTTACGTGAAGGATCCCTGCTCTTATAAACCCTGGCAGACTGGGGCTAATATAAATGCAGGGCAGACTCTAAATATGGAAAACTGGTCTCGGAAGTCTTTTGTGTTTTCTGTGCAGGAGGGTGGCTGGTTTCAGCGTGAGCCCTGACATCTCTACATGATTGTACTATGCCTTGCACCTCACTTCCGTCGTATACATGTGGGTGTGATGAGTGAAAATGTACTGGCATTCAAATAGAGATAAGCACCGCCGTCAAGGCTGTTAGCTTCTTTTGTTTGAGCACTTCTTCAAGCGCTCCTGAGAGAACACCTGATGAGAAACCCTTTTGTATAAAGTCAGACAAGAAGTTGTTCTTTTTAAATATTAATTTGTACTTCCCAAAAGTGTACCAACCATCCTATATTCAGCATAACTGTAATCACATTAACTTCTGCCTGAACTTGTCTTTGCGTAGGTCATCAATTAACAACCTGCAGGATGATGTTGTGTCAGAGTGATAATTTGAGTCTCATTATTTATCTGATGGTGGAAATATTGATTTTTCTGAACATTTCAGAAACGTTTTCCGGACCAAACCATCTGTGTCGTAGCTGCATTTCACACAGTTGCTCTCCTGTAGTGGTAACAAGTTGATACTTGAATCCATGTTGCTTTAACGTGAACCTCAGGTTTTAGACGGGGTCGTTTCTCTGAAGATGGTTTACATCATCATCATCATCGTTTTGTGTTTATTATAGAGGGAATGCACGTTAACTACGTATATTTTTATGCCTTTGTCGTCAACTGCTCTGCAGCATTTCACGTGTGTGTATATATGTTTTTACTGTACGTTCAATAAAAAAAATGTTTGTTAAATATGTTTGGTATACATTGGCACAATTAAACATTTAACATATGACTTTCACCTTTTTCTAATCCAATGTTATTCAACCTTTTCTAAATTAATGGATTTTGAAAAATATGATATGATCTAATAATTGAATAGGATTATGTGTCGGGTTAAATTTCTATCCTGTTTACCATCAGCCCTCTTTTAAAGGTGTTTTGGTCATTGGTTCAGGCTCTGCAGCCAGGAACTTTATGGGGCAGAAAAAGCAAAAATAGATTAAAAAAAACAGTTAAAAGAATTTAGCAGAAATTAGCATATCAATGTTTTTTTTTACTTTGGATCAGTTCTGTGTGTGCTTGTTCGTACGTGCCTTTGGGGTCTGGGGTTAAATGTCAAAGGATCTTGGATGTCTTAGTTAAAGGAAGTGACAGTCCAATAGGGAACATTGTTCTAAAGATCATCTGGTTCACATGCCTGAGCATCTAAATAAGTTATTCACCCTGTTTCAGAGTATTTGGTAATGTTTCTGTGATAGACTCACACACTGAAATCTTCTTATATCCAGCAATAGCTGAGAATTATTTATGTCAGACACTGTTGTGGCTAGAAACATATGTTTTAAATTCGCTCTCACTCTGTTGTGAAGTCAGTTAAATCTGGTTTTCTTCAGATAATCAAATGATGTATCAATTATATTTTCAATGATGCAGAATGAGTGCGTGCTTAGCTGATCTGAATGATCAGACCAGCCTGATGATTTAGAGTGAGCGTCAGAAACTCAACAGGGTACACTACTGCCCTCTGCTGGTGACGCTTCAATAAGCGCCAGTCCAGATGGAGAAAGGAAGTTTCACACAAAAAACTGAAAAATTTAACGCAGTTACATTTATTGGCTTTTTTTTCTATGCACACATACTGAGCCGCCTGATGAGCTGGTAAAATGAAATATATATAGAATGATGACTTTTTCACACTTGTTCCAACTCCGCCTGATAAATAAATAAAATACAGAATGTGTTGCACAGCTCCAAAATCTACAAATGCTTGAGAATATTTATGTAAACTTTGAAAAAAAAATATTTTTTTATTTCACTTTATTATTTATTTTTTTTTTTATAAAAGAAAGAATTTTGAAATTTTTTTTCTTTTTAAAAATTAATTTACAATATACAAAAATACAAAAGCAATTCAAATCTGTTAAATCCTAGCTGGTTTTAAACAGGGAGCATTTTTTTTAAATAGTTACACTGCTTTTCATGTCTGTGTTTGCCTTCTCACATATCCTGTCTTAATTTTATCACAGACTGTACAAAATTGAGAAAAAATATCATTGATTATTTACCTTTTTTATTTACCTTTTGGACTATTTGCGTGCCGTGTATTAATAACTAATAAATTAAAAAAAAAAATGATATATTCTAATTTTTAGTTTTAACAGGGCTAAAACTCTGCATGGCAAATTAAGGTCGTTACTAATCAAAATGTTATTGGTCAATGCAGCTTTTATAAATGAAGGAGTCTTTATAAACATTTATAGTATACATCAACGGAAAGACAAGAAAATCATGAAAAACAAATCTGTCTTGTATTTTTTGTTCCCATGTTCCCATCCCAAGATTTCAGGAGATACATCCAGTATCTGTGTTAGAAAGTCTTCAAAAATGAACAGTTGGAATCAATGCCAGTAACCTTTGTTTGGGCTGTGTGAATGTCTTTTCATGATTTTGTTTTTACACAATAATCACATTATCCATCTATGCACTTTGAACAAAATCAGAAAACCTTTAAAATATTTTACCCCCACCCCGTGTAAAGCCCCAGTAATATGATCCAGCATTCCCCTCTCCTCAAAATACATGTTTATATTCTCCATCCGAACAGATTTTCTGTACAGTTCCTTATGATTGTCCAGTGAGTAGATATACAGTACAAGATTAACCCCTGTTGGTGATCACAACTATACAGAACAGAATTAGCCAGACAGTTTGTACAACGATAGAACCCACTATTGAACTTGACATTTGAACAGAAAGTACAAAATCTTCCTCTCTCTGTGGGGAGACACCCCTTGGATAAAAAATAATTATATGGTGGTGCCCTTTCTTTTTCTTCTTCTTTTTCGTTTGTTTCTATACTTATTGCATGCGATAGCAAACACGACAAATTAAACAATTAACAGGAACAAGTGCGCATCAGCAACATGGGCATGATAACTGTAATAGTCATTTCACAGCTTTTTACCTTCCATCTTAACACAGTGTCAGTTTTGCAATTCAGATTCGCTGAGTGGTTATCTATCTATCTATCTATCTATCTATCTATCTATCTATCTATCTATCTATCTATCTATCTGATTTACATTAAAATATGTTTGCTGAGGTATTCACAGAATACAGTGAATGGTTCCAACTGAAGTATGGTCTCTGGGTTTAAGACGTGTTGCGTCTGCTGCAAGAGGCAGCGGACGGTCGAAACTTGCCACCGATGATAATCAGCTTCTGTCACACACCAGAATGAGAGTCTGCTCTAATCCTGATACTGGATAGAAAAAAAGGCTACAGCAATGCAACTGACACGTTCCGGTGAGGTTTGTTTCCATCTCTTGTGTCCTCTCTTTCAGGTCGTGACATATGAAGTTTGAATGGTAAGACAAAATGGTGTACACCAGCCACTGGGTTGGTTGAGCTTTCACCTGTCTGATGCTACTGGGTCAGTGCAAATTAAGGAGAGGCAACAAGTAGAGGAGAGCAGTGAACACTGTTGAGTCATCTGGAATAAACGCGCCAGTGAGACCTGTTCTTCTTTGCTACACTCGGATTGATTCCCTATAAAATTTCTGTTTCATATATTTATGTGTTATATATTCAGTACAAATATACATATAATAAGATATATTCTCTTTTCAAGAAATATTCGTGAAGTATCGTGAAGTGCAAAAGTGTTTGTTTTTTTTAATTTCCCTTCAATTTTTTTTCTTTTTTGGGAAAACTTCCAAATTACCCTCCAGTCAAACTGGATCCACTAAAGCATTTCTACCTTCTGCACTCAATCTTTAGAATCTTTAAAACTGCTTAAAAACACACACTTCCTATGTCAGGTCAGCACAGACTGGCCAGTCACTGGATACGCTAAATCAGTCTGCAGGTTTTAGATTTCAAGGTTGGACTAAAATAACACGCAACTGTATTCTAGTGGTACACGCTGCAAATCTGCAAACACGTGCAGGGACTCCGTCGCCCTGCTTACAACCACCGCTAATAGAGCAAGGCCACTGTGCGATTGTCCAAAATTAGCCTGTGTCTTTGAGGAGTCAGTCCCATCTAGATGTGAGCCCTTGCTCCTTTTACTTTGTCACTCAAATCCAAGACAAATCACTAGAGATCAGTGGAAACGTGGCACAAATATCACTACAACCTTTCACAGTGAAATGTAACTCATAATTATACAAAGAATTTGCTCAAGTGTTAAAAGAAACCAAGATCAGGCGGGTGTTTTCATATAGGGTCATGCAACATTGTCAGTTTAATGTTCTGAGGCGGAAAAAATACGAAATTGTATGAAATACAGAAATCGTGGCTGTTTTTAAAATAATTAATGTAAAGTAAAATGGGATTGGCTCTAATTTTCCAGATCTGCAGATCAGATGGCAAGTGAAGAAGTTGGTATTGATAAGCTGGTTAATAACCTGTTAGTAACTTGTTAAGAAAAATGAGGATGGAAAGGCTAGCCAATGTTTGGGTGCCAAAGTAGTAAGAATAATACATTTTAAAAGAGTTTTAAAATTTTATATAAAGTAGACTCACGCACGCATGCGCGCACACGCACACACACACACACACACACACACACATGTCATAGAAATATCCATGGTTCTTGCATGTGCATGTTCATGTAAACTGTCCATAATCAATAATGTTTTTGTTCCTTATCAGAATTTTCTAAACATTTAAAAAAAGAGACAGTTCAATCAAAATATTTCTTAAATTCTGCTCTTTTAATTGCGAGTGGGGCTTTTCTTGTGATGATACAATATTTACTGTAGGTGTAGGTGCGATTTTTCAGAATTTTCTCCATGATTCAGCTTTTCATGGCACTCTGTCTGACACCCTTAAAAAGAATATATATGTATATATATTTTTAGCAACAGATTTTGTATGTCTGAATCACACCGTCAGTCTTGAAAACACACCTAAGATTAGAAAAGTGAGACTTGCAAATATAGCACATATTTAAGATTAGAGGTGGTTTTAGGATGACCTGTCATCATGGGGGCTCCCATCTGAGTTCTCTGTCTCCCCCTCAGAAATGGCTTGCATGGGTGCTGTGTAGAGGCGGCTGCGTGTACTGTAGCGACTGCTGTTGGCTACAGGCGGGATCCTGGAACGTCCCTGTCGTGATGCAGCTGACATAGGCATAGTTTTGGGTGTAAAACTCTCAGAATTGGCTCGAGGAAAAAGGCCTGGTATTTGGATTGGTTCCAGGCCAGACATGGGAGGTTCCTGGAGGGCAGAGAGGGAATCCTCAGACGGTCTAAAGGACCCTTCCTGGACTGTGTCCCCTGGGAGTTTAGGGGTGATCGGGCTCTTCAGAATCTCTGTTGCTGACATGCGGTAGCTGGAATCAGACCTGCTACCCTTTTTCAGCAGCAGGAGTTTAAATTCTTCGTTCGAAGTAGTGGACTTCTTGGCGCTGCGGTAGATTGGAACAGGGGCTCGTTGGGATCCAGCAGGGACTTGGCTGGTCAAAGGAGGGGCTGGTGGGATACTGACAGTGGGGACGGGTGCCACTTGTGCAGGAGGGCAGAGGCGAGATTTGACATTTAAGTCTCCTGAATCTTTTCGGCCCAGGACCTTTCTCTTCGATCTAGGAAAAGAGGTAATGGGACAGTAAATGAATAGATGAAGAGAATCTTTACAAAGTCAAGCAATGGCAACGCAAACTTTAACGCACCTGTGTATCATGGCGAAAAGGTCCTCTGTTGTCCGACTCTTGTTCGGTGACGTGATAATGATGTCATCATCCACTTTGGCGTCATCCATCAGGGGGGAGAGTGAATTATCACTTGGTGTGGAGTCTGCAGCACACAGCATTCCTATCACATATCATCTGGTTGTCTGATCAGTTTTAAGCAAGCATTACAACCAGCTCTCTCTTTATGGCTTAATGTTTACTTGTGCAGCAGCAGTCGACTGAATAAACTACAGCCTCTGTCCAAGGTTTGATCTCTGTGAGCAACTGGACTGGCCTCTGTGTGTTTTTTTTTTATAAGTTAATCTTTAATCTAGAAATACGTCAGACTTAAAAACCCACCTTTACTGAAGTAATCCTCGGTGTCAGGAGTGGTGGAGTCATCTTTGCTCTCCAGCAGATGATGGGCACTTCTGGTGGCACCTGATGTCACTTTCTCGTCATCTTCCTTATCTTCTTTTCCTCCTCTCCTTGCATCGCTGATTAGGTAAGGATGCGATGTCTCACTTCTGGTACCAGGCACTTTGACTGGACTAGCCCAAGGCCCTGAGTCTATGTGGTAACCCGCAGCAAAATCGTACGCTGGGGGCGGAGGGTGGTCTGATCGCAGGCTTACTCTCGAACATGCAGCCAAAGGTGGCTCCTTCACCTGTTCTTCCTCTTCCTCATCGTCTTCTTCATCATCATCATCATCCTGGGAAAAAGAGCGCTCTCCTAATACTCTAAATTCAGGGTGTGCACTAGCCGAGTGTGTAAGCCCTCTGAACTCTCTGTGCGAGTGGATATGCGTGTGTAGATCCACAGGTGAAGGGTGGGGAGCACGCGGAACAGGTCGATGTAATGGTGAGCTGTCCTCAGAGAGTTCTGATGATGTGTCCATTCTGGTTCTAAAAGCTGTCATTGCCCAGAAGGTGCCAGGTCCGTAGCGGTCTTGTCTGAATAGCAGACTTTCATATGATGGAGGTCCATCTGGGTGGCGGCCAGGGGGAGGTGGTTGTAAATGTTCAGGAGAGGAAGGGTTGTCATGAATTGGTGGCCTGGGAGGTGGTCTGCGTGGAGGGAGGGGCCTAGTGTGCGGCGGAGCCAGAGTAGGAGCGCTTGGAGGACATTTGGGTCTGATGGCCATTTCTGCTACATTCGCGGCCTCCGTCTCTGTAGTTGCAGCACTACCTGTAGTTTGGCTAACAGGATGGAACTGCACTGAACGAGGGACAGATGGAGTTATTACAGACACACTGGTGCTAGCAGTTGTTTGACTTACGTTTGAACTTGCAGACTGGTTGGCATTTGACACTTCAGTCACAAACTTTCCTCCAGTGCCTAAAACATTTGTAACTCTGTGTTTACTGTGGTGAAGGGTGTGCATGTGGTGTGTCCGGTGGGATAGAGTGTGTCTGATACAACCACCGTGAAGAATGTTGAGATCAAGTTGAGAAGGTGGAGGAGGGAAATCCGGATCTCTCCTATAGCCAGAAGAAATTGAAGTTCCGTCTCTGGAGAAGTGCTGTAATGAAGGAAGAGAAGACTTCCTCTCTGGCACTTTGGGCTTTCTCTTGCCAGTTGAGGGAGACTGAGGTCCTGGAAAAAATGCTCCAGAAGATGAGGGTAAGGTTGATGTTGGAGTTTCAGATTGACTGGAGTAGCCGCTTGACGGAGACGCCAGGCCAGCCAGTTTCTCAGGTGACCCAAGTTTGAAGTCTCCTGACGGTAGAGGTGGACTAGCTGCTCTGGTATCTGAAGCCTTAGAAAGAGCCTGTGTTGAAGCTTCTGTTGAGGAGGAAGAGCTCTCTGGTGATTTCATACACTCCATGACAGTTGTGCCTGTGGCTGTGCTTGAGTTGGACATGGATGTGTATTCACCATTGTTGCACTTCAGGTCAGTGTTGTGAAGCCACAGGTCTGCATAGTCAGATTGCACAGCACCTTCATCCTTAAAAGAATGTGTATCGGCAGAGCTGAAGGACACGGGCTCTACGATATCCACTGTTTCATGCAGTCCCATTCCCCAGGTTCCCAAAGGCTCTGCCACCAAACAAGCTGTTTGCAAGGGTTCTGGAGCATTTTCAAGATCTTGTTCCAGTTCCAAGTTTGTATCTGTGGAAGACAGGGTATCCTCTTGTTCAGTAGCCATCTTTGGTTGATCCTGTTCTGTCTGTGTGTTTGTTTCAACATCAACACTACAAATGGGCTCCTTCAGAGAGGAGGTCCGTTTTGGTGGTGGAGGTTTAACTTTTGGTTTACGCAGCGAACGACATGTCCTCCCTAGCGTCATTGTTCCTGCTCGTAAGTCAGCTATGTGCTGGGGATATGGTGCTGCTGTAGTGTTGGATTGGGCACAGTCAGGTCCTGGGTCTGCATAGTTATACATGTATCCTCTATAACCGTGATTACACTCTCCAAAATGCACAGATGAGAGGTAGAAACCCTCTGTGTCAGATGAGTAATTAGAGCTAGGGTCTTTATCGGCATTGCTGGTCTTGATGTCACTAAAACAGACTTGGTTTTCTTGACCTTCTTTAGAGTTGTATTCCTGGGGTAAATCCTGACACCGGTTCAGGGTTCTGGCCTGATCGGTCTCAGTGTCCTGATCAGTCTGGTCTTGGTCAGGAGGATACGTCCACTCTCCTTCACTGGCAGTACTGACACCTGCATCATCCAACTGGTCTGTTGCTGAGGATGTGAAAGAGCTTGATCTGTGGCCCTGGCCCTGGGGTCTGAGGTCAGAGTGGTATGATGGATCCAAGGAGAATCCATCATCAGTGGCATTGGGCACAGTGTTTAGTGACAGCTCTGAGTCACAGTGGGATGAGCCTGTCAGTGGTGGCGAAGAGGGAGGGGGAATGCTTTCAGATGTCTGAGAGGGGCAGGTTGAACTGGAACCACTCCAGTTCCCGCTTGAAGACTGGTGATCCTCTTTATGATCCACATGGCTGCCGAGAACTCCTGCTGTAGACACAGAGTGGATAGGGCTGCTGAACGTGTCTGAACTCGATGAGATCTCACAGCTGCCCATGTCAGCCTTGCGAGGCAAGCGGGAGCGTCCTCTCTCCATCCAGCTATGCTCTGGGCTTCCTCCCCCCCCACACCCTCTGTCTCTTTCTCCAGATCGCTGCAGCCTCTTCAGGCTTCCAAGTTGCAGTGGCTCAGGAGCAGCTTGGTCATCAGTACTCTCTTCTTCGTCCTTCATCATCATCATCTTCATTCTTGGACTTGGCCCAGAGGGAATGAAGTCCTCTGCTTCATACGGTGAAAGCTCCTCATCTTCGTCATCATCATCATAGTTGTCGTCATCATCATCCTCATCACTGTCCATCACTCGTCCACCCTCTCTCGGCAGGCTACGAGAACGCAGCCGTCCACCATGGGTGGTAACACTGGTGTATGTGGAGTCCGACTGGTCTCCCAGGGAAGAAATGTTCCCCGTTGAATGGGACAGCGATGCAGGGATTCCTTGATGGCCACGTTGAGCCCTGATGCGTCTTCTGGAGGGTGCGGCTGTGCCTGTCATAAACAGACAAAATTGTGGTAGGAACCATTAGGATCGCGAGAAAACAAAAACTTTTAATTAACAATCTTGTGCACGATAGCATTTGTGTCATATCACTGTGTTCAAAATGTCAGCTGTTTAAAATGCCTAATATTTAGCCTACAATGATCACAGTAATAGCTTTTTATTAACTGCTTTGCTTAACTATTTGCTTGGTAACCAAGTGAACTGCAATAGGGAAGAAAAGATCATCTTTTCTGAAACATACACGCTATAAGAAAATCATCTGTTTGGCAGCCAGAGTCGCGAGTGTGATGGAGGCGACCGCCAATTGAGAGATCTTCTTGACAGAGAGAGAGCTGGTGGGGATTAGCATGGATGATCACTGTGCGCTCTCGTGCTACAGGTGATTCATCTGAGTCTAAATGTAAGAAAAAAAAGGGGGGGAAAAAGGCCTGTTAGCACATCTGTATAGTGTCTACATGATTGTTATGACCTGTGACAATGTTCCTGGGTTTTACATTTTAATTCATGAAATTTAGTATCCAATACTGTAAAATATTGTAAAGCACCTTTGAATTTTACACCAAAGAGCAGCTGTGCTCCGTTACATACCTATGTCATTTTGCACTCTTTTGGGGATTCCTGTGATCGTCTTCCTCCTCCTCAGCTTCCTTCTCCTCTGAAGAACTGACTGTGAATGCACCAAAGAGCAACGAGCACTTGCCTCTCTGTCAAATCCAACTCCTGTAGTTGCGACACAGACACCAAAACTCATATTAGTCTAAGAAAAAGCAAGACCCACACTCATTAGCAATGGTAGGTATGAGTTGTGTTTTTCAGACAGCGCCGGTGTGATTTCTCTTGCCTGTGTTACCTGTGACATTGATTGGGATGATGCAGGAGGAGACAGAGTTAGAATCCACATTCGTCCTCTTTTCTGATGGCGGAAGCTTTTCCTTGGACCAGTTTGTCTGTTTAGTTTGGGATGAGGAGGCACCAGGGGCTGGAGCTGAAGCTTTTGCTCTATGGCCCCCTGTGACCTCAACAACTTCGTTTTCCTCTGTCGAGGTAGCCTGAAATATGCAGAGAGACAAGAAGAACCTTACATACTACACGGTAGCTGTACTGAAGACTAGTGTTAAAAATGATTATTTAAGATGATGTGAACACAAAGGAACTATTCTTGGATCATTTGTCTAAGTTTGAGGGATGTAAGTAAACAACTCAAAATGTAAATATGTTATTTACAAAGACGTGAATGCTTAATACCTGTGTCTTCCATGGTATGCAACTTTCAACAGGTTGAAGTGAAAAAAAGCACTTACACTAAAAGCAAAAAAAAAAGAAACAAAAGGAAAAAAGAAAAGATGATGTGACAGTAATCCAAATTTGAATCAAAATGGTTCAAATTCAAATGGTGGTGCTGCTCTAGCTGTTTCCAAAACACCATGCAAGGTAATTAAAACACACAGTCTTGTTTGCTCACTCTTATTTTCTCAACTGCCTTACCTTCTTCTGGACTGCTTGAATATCTGCTTCTCTCCCCGGCTTGTCCTGCTGCTAAAAAATAAATAAATAAAAATACAAATACGTTTTGGAGCAAAAACACCACATGAATCCTCTTAAAATGAGATCCATGACAGACAGTGTTGAGTGATCTTACTTTTCTCTGTATGGTCTGGATCTCTGTTTCCCTCACAGTCTTCTCCTTCATTGATTCAGAGACAAATGTTGCAAAATTGAAATCCCAGAAACAAACAGCAATAACAGTATGCAAAGAAAGGACAAATAACTGTCCAAACAAATGGCTGTATACCTTCCTTGGTTGATAGTCCAACTCCCGCTCCCTTGCTGCTCTCTCTTGCTGCATGGTAAGATAACAACATGGTATTGTCAGAGTTGATTGGACAACATGTGCAATTAAACAAAAATATGCTCTCTAAAGGTGATCTGTGTCTGTTTAACAGTCATGAATTGAGGGTTCCAAGACATAAAATATTTCTAGTCCTGCATGGTTTGCCGCACCGCTCTTGCCAAGCGATTCCTCTGCTGTCGGCGGATGGAGTGTGGTGAGGGGAACGTGGGCATTGGGGGCGCCACCGAGATAGCGATGGTCACTCTGTTCCTCTCCCGGCTTGTTGAGCGCTGGACTGGTTCGTCTGTAAAATCCCAAGTGCAGCACATTAGTTATCACAAATAATATCTATGCGTTGCTTTTAGTACTAAACTGAATGTGCGTCCTTCACCTCGGTGCAGCGCTCTGAGGCTGAACTGAGCAGTTCTGTGCAGTTCTTCCACACATGGCGGGCGGGAACAAGGATGAAACACGTTGTGTTGCTGGTGCCATGGTGCCTGGTAGTGAAGTGACAACTTGCTCTCTATATCCAGGTTTGACACCGCTGAGATGAGAGAAACAGAACATATTACATGTTATATTTAAGGCTTCATTCATACATTTTGTTTTGTGCACTGACTTCTATAGCAGCAACATTTACCAAAGGTGCATCATACCGCAAAGGTTTTCCTCTGGAGTTGTGTGTGAGTGAATGGTGTGTGTGTGTGTGTGTGTGTGTGTGTGTGTGTGTGTGACTTATGTGGACTCGTGATCTGTCCAGCCTGTATAAACAGTTAACAAATAGGTGGAGCTTTCACACAGATAGATGCTAAATAGTGTGTAATTATCAATTTCTAACACATGAAAGCATTTATGGAAGAAACATTGCAGGGTTCGGGCAAAGCCATGGCCTTCCAGCAGGTGGCAGCACATGACACCACGGCAACGGTGCATTCTCCGTCAAAGCTTTGTGCAGCTCTCACAGTTCATGTTTATGTTTACTGACGTTACAATATATCAATATTAGCAAATGTCAACAGCCCTGCCATCAAAGATATACATCTATTAATACATAGTTTTAATTTCCAGAGATGAAAATATTTGATGTACAAATGAAAAAGAGAAAGAAGGTGTAATTATGCATCCCTGTTATCTGCTCTCAGAACCACTGCAGCTTTTCTAATCTTATATTTAGCTAAAATTCAAAGTGGAATTGTGTACTTGAGAGCCACATGGTACATCAGTCGCCAGGCAACCTTTTGTTGCTGATCAAGGCCCATATTTGCCTGCAATTAAACCAGAGAGCTCCTGCGGCAACATCAACCGGTTTACTGCTCAAGGTAAAAAGGAAACGATGCACATCAGGCTACCAAATTCACACAGAACAGACAAATGCAAGCTTTTTACCCTTGACTGTTAAATATAAATAAAATAACTGCCTTATTCTCTCAATTACACATGATCACAATGCCACAGTATGTAGCTGCACAAAAAAATAAATAAATAAAAAAAAAATACATAAATAAAGCACATACCTTACTTAATTCTGGGGCAATTTGTTTATTGGTAACTATGATGAATAATGGAATAAAAAGACAGACTGACAAGTCAATCACAAAAAAAATCCTTCAAATGCATTCATGGAATTGAGACACTTAGCTAATCAGCAAATTTATCACTGTGGCTTTTATTGCCGTCTTTCTGTTTTTTTGCCCTTCTGTTACTGCCACAGCATGACGTTCTCTTTCCTTTACTGTCATGAAATGACCCAAGACTGCATTAATCACTTAAATGTTCCCGGCTGCATAATCTGATGTTATAAATCTCTCACTCTGTCGCCTGTACAACATATTCTTTCCATCCTTGCTTTAAACCGGAGCACATAGCTGCCTTTTGACCCTTTTTGAGTCGACTTCCAGGGTAATAGACTGCAGACTCTAGGGCAATGACCAGCACTGCAAGGAAATTACAGCACCACTTTGGTAAAAAAAAAAAAAATATATATATATATATATTACAGTGGAATTTCCATATTTAATCACATAGTTTTGTTTGCCCCATGGCCCCAAGCGATATATCAGAAAATGTGTGTGTTGTGATGACCCAGTGTCCCCTCCTGGACAGTAGGGGTCTCTGTGACCTCTCAGCCTCTCGCAGGATCTGATTGAAATGATGAGCTGCACCTGGGTGCTGCCTATAAAAGCGCTCAGTTATCAGCCTGTCTCCCTAATGGCGGTCCCCTCTGCTTGCCATGCTGTTGGCCTGTGCTTCTGTTGCGTTGCTTCTGTTTGTTTTCTCATGTGTACATTACTGACCACTGTTTTCATGTTGTTGTTAGAACCTTAGTTATTGTAATAAGAATTGACCTTTTTTTGGGGGGCGGGGGGGGGGGGCGTTTGGTCATCCACCAAAACCGTCTAATGTGAAATAGGGTAACTGAATCCAAGAATGCTGTATCAATATTTGTGATCTACTTTCAAGGCATAATGTTGGTGAGATTGAGAGCTGCGATATTCAGGTGCAGTGTTAAAGGCTTGTCCAGAAGAGCAGATGGAGGCATTATGATTCCTGAGATTAAGGAAGTAGAGAGTAAAATTTGTTATAATATTTTAAAAAATCAACAACAAAAAATCTACAGCTATAAGGTTTCAACAAATTTAGGACTGCAGCAAGCTTCTTAACAATTTCCGTATTTTAAACAGATTACAGGATACCAGAGTAAAACAAGCAGTGACAACACAGAAAATTTTATGTAATAGTTCTTTTTGGTGCAGCCATGTGATTCCTCTCTCTCGTCCAGATGTGAGTGAAAGTGAGTCATTAGTGGAGAATGTATTAGAGTGTATCTGGGTCAGGCAGCACACCCTGTGGCAGTAGCTGCAGAATCTTGTCATCGCAGACAGCTGTTATATAAGGAACACTCGCCGGGCAGCTCTGCGGAGGAAAAACTGTAGACTTTCAGCACTTCCGTGGGCTTGTACCAAACACCACATCACCTCAACAGCTGGACTAGCCTTTAACTTGAATGGTGTTCCATCAAACTTTCAAACTAACATTATAAATATGAAACTTTAACTGTCAGAGTTTTTCATTATTTCCCCCGGGCAGACAATAAATACAACAAAAATACGACAGTATGAAGCTAGCATGTGTCTTGAATGTTATGTTATGTTATAGTGAAGCGGGATCAGTCGGGGTCCCCTCATACATGAATATTGTTAGCGTGTTGTAAACCAAAAATTCAGACAGTACCTTTCGATCTGACGTGGGTACATCCTAGACCGAGACAAGCCAAAGCCATGGTCAGCAGCAGTCTGCTCTCTCTTGTTCTACTGCTGCTTTTCTTTTTCTCTTCTCCCTTCCTCCTTCCACCTTCTCATGTGTCTCTCAACACCTGCCACCTGAATCACTCTGTAAGTCATTTGTTAAACATTCCTGTGCAAGTTCAACATCCAGACTATCAGCATCTGCAGACACAGACCCTCCCCCTCCTCACCCACCCACCTGCTGTTCCTGTTCCTGCTCTCGCCTCCCTCCAAAGGATCCGGCACATCACTAACAAAAATATCCCCTTTGTTCACACATTTGTGGAAGTATTTCTTCTTCCAGAGTTACACGGAGCCGACAAAGGAAGTCACTCAGGATTTGTTCCAGAAAGTTAAACTTTCTCCTTTTTTCCGATTTTTTTCCGACTCCCCCATTCCTTGGTTTCATATGGTAGGATCCTGCCTTGGCATGGCCTGTCTCTGACCATAATCTCTTTATGATGCAGTAATATGTGAGAGGATGGGCGCTTCAGCAGCAAAGTATTAATGTATTAATCCACTGCATGCTGGGAATATGTACCACGTGATTGGTCTTTCTGCTGCTGTCAACAAAGAGTGATGATCTAAGGACACGCGCAGAAAAAAAAGTCACCAGACATCTTAGTTTATGTGGCACTAAAATCGAATAAAAATAATCCAGCCTGACCCACGAATCCTGTAATCTGCTGTCATGCAGAGC
The DNA here is from genome assembly GCA_015343265.1 of Pao palembangensis. Lineage (NCBI taxonomy): Eukaryota > Metazoa > Chordata > Actinopteri > Tetraodontiformes > Tetraodontidae > Pao > Pao palembangensis. Next base: position 14,317,851 of record CM027081.1, read on the forward strand.
TCTGGCACGACCAGCAGTGTGCTTAAGAAAGTTCAGCCTCTGACCTGATGTCTGGTAAGAACGGGAACGCGACAAACATGCCTGCACGCACGCACGCACACACACACACACACACACACACACACACACACACACACGCACACACACATCATCCCCACACGCATGCTTACATGTTTACAGCGAAGGACAATATGCAGCACAAACAGGAAAACAAAGTGGTTGATATTTAATACACAACTGCTCCCTGGGGCGTTCCTGTTATCTACGGTGGTTTCTCTAAAGACCGTCGGGAGGCCTTTAATGGGTTGTCATCGTCGGGGTTATTTGTCACTTGCGGTATTGAGTGATGTATGAAAACATTAGAGTTGGACTGCTGATTTACAGACTATGTTGTAACATGAATTCCTGGATGCAAGTGGAATATCCCGCTTTAGGAGCTCAGTCCAAATTACTTAGAGTGTCATCTTTAAAGTCACTTAAATATTGTACATACTACATACATACTATCCTGTTTTAATGTTGGGATCAGGTTTAATAAGATTTTTTATAAATCTCTTTTGGTTAGTTATGATAGAAATGTTTGTTTATCTCAATATTTAGCTCTTTATTTAAGGGTTTAGGGTTAGGGGTTAGGGTTAACATGCACTTCCACACCTGAGCTGTTGTTCTGCCTTCCAAATCCTTCCTCAGTCCTCCTCACCTGTCTCCTGACCTCCACCAGTCACATTTCACATGTGTGTCACGGTGAGGCACAATTCTATTAGGCGTGGCCACAATGAATGAGGTCGCCCACAACGTCTGACCATACACACGTGTTGTTTATAGTGTCTAACATGCCGCAGCTGGGGAAAATACCAACAAGAAAACAGTAGGTTAAATATTCGAGGGGTTATTTCCTGACTCGGCTAACACTGTTTACGCAATCTCAGCAGCCTCCTCAGCAGGCGCTCCTGTACTGCCCCGTAGTGGCACAGCAGGGGCACTGCACAGAACCACAGGCAATAACCAGGCTGCAGGTCACATTAATGTGGTTTTATTTGTCAGAAATAAAACAAGGAAGGGTTTTTCCACGTTTTTTATATCTATGCAGCATCCTTTTATCCTCTGTGTTGACAGGAAGGAACACACTCTAACCAGCATTTGCAGTATTCAGTAGAATATTTTCTATATAACTGCCAACTATGGTTTTAGAATGAGTTCTGCTGTCAGACAGTGGAAATCTTAGAGTAGCCCCAAATGTAGTAACATTAACATTTGTAATGTCACATCACAGTCTTCGGAAGTGTGCAACGTTGAAGGCAAACATGGTATAAATTGTTAATACAGTAAGTGAGCTTTAGAGGTCACTCGGTGTCTTTCTGCGCTTTAGCGAAGCTAACTGGCTGATTGCTGCAGCTTTGTGTTCCACAGTGGTGACAAAAGTGTCAGATTATGTGGTGTGGATTGTCTCATCGCAACTGGAGAAATTAAAAACAAGCCCAATCCATATAGTCATTTTGGGGTTCTGGGTAGTAAAAAAAAAAATCCCTCTTTCATAAAAAAACCAATAAGGAATTGAGAAGTTTTTAACCTTTATGTTTTTATAGTCTGCGGCATAAAAGCATGAAAAAGAAGAATGCACGACTGCCATGGTTGGAAGGAGGGTTTCTGAGAAAAGCACCAGCAGATGAATGTTTTATCATCCCATGATGTTGTAGGCCTCATCTCTTTGCTGAAACATTCTGAAGCTTTAGTGTTTCCCCGATCGTCATCAATATTGCAGCATTGTTCCTAAAGAGGCAGTAATTACAAAAGGAAATGTGTTACGCCATAGGGAAAAAGGGTCACATAGATTCTGTAAAACATGTTAGAGTTCTGTAAATTCACTCTTTTAAATAACATAAAAAATTGGTGATTCTACTGATCTGACATCCTGTTGACATAAATATAAATAATAAATATATTATTCTAGCTATAACAACTAACAATGAGTTCAGCAAGCCAGGAAAGTTACAAAATACTGTTTTCCAACATACTCATCCTTTCATGGGAACCTTAGACATCAAGAAAGATATTGCCAGATCACTTGGTTGTAATCTGCTCTCATTTTATACCAGCTCTGTATGTATCCATGGCAGGAGGCAGAGGAACAAATGCCACCGCCGTGCCAACGCCGGCGGCAACGTATTGTTGTCTGGGTATGCTTTGACCAGCACTATAGTGTCTTTGTGTGTGTGTGTATGTGTGAATGCATCAGCCATGTTGGCGGAATGGCACGAGACAAGCCATCGCCCATGTTATTTTTAACTACGTGTCTCCATGGAAACCGGCACATATGCAAGGAGTGGGTAATCTCCCGCTGTGTTGAGGAAGACTTCTACCGCTGGTCATAGTGTCATAGTGTGTGTGTGTGTGTGTGTGTGTGTGTGTGTGTGTGTGTGCGTGTGTGTGCGTGTGTGTGTGAGAGACTCTCTTTACGTGAAAAGTGTGTTTTTCTAATTAGCTTCTCTGTGCATTAATGTGGTGTGTGTGTGCGCGTGCACGAGCCTAGCCAGACAACAGGAGCAGCAGAGCGAGGGGAGTGGAAAAGGGCTTGTGAGGCAACTTCCACGGCAACTGAGGAAACACCAGCATGCTGACCGCTGAGCCTTAAAGGACCAGGAACAGTTAGGAGCCGCTGACCTGCTGGTGGACTAAAACTAAAAACCCACCTTATCTCAGTACAACTACAGCAGAAATTGTTTGTCCACTCGCAATTACTGATCTATTTAGGCTTGGACACGTAGCGTTATTGCGAACTTCCTTGGCGTGTTTGTAATTAATCGATTAATGAGCCTGCAATGACTAAGACGTTTCTCTGTAACTGTGTTGTGGGGGGAGATTTATGTGCAGTGAGAACAGTTCTATAGCTTCGGCAACCATCCGACAGTTATCAACTGAGTGAACATAGTCGTTTCTATGGAAACAACTTAAAGATTAAAGCTGTGAAGAGCGAGAGCCATGCCAGAGTGATTCCCATAATGCCTTGTGCCTGGAGATCTCAGAGAGAGAGAACGAGGAGAGGAAGAGTGGGACACAGAGGCACAGAAGTGTGTGTGTGAGAGAGAGAGAGAGAGAGCGAAAGAGCGAGAGCGAGTCTGTGCATGTCAGCTCTAGAGGTGCTGTGCTACAAATCCTTGCTCAATTGTGACAGCTCACATGACCGAAGACACTAAACTCAGCATCAAACACACAAATGTTGTGTGTGAACATATATTGCCTGCATTCTTCGCAATAATTACTGCATATGCCCTCACACAGTAATACACTAACAAAAAAACATCAACAAATAAGCTTTGACAAAAACCACACTTGAAAGTGACAATGACTTCAATATTGTCAAAGAAAAATAAAATTCGTTACATTTCTATTATATTTAAGTAAAGTTTCTTGTCGCTTTAGACAAAAGTTGTTGTCCCCCAACAGTCAACACTGGCCTTCCTTCCACAGCGGAAACCTATTTGTTCTGATTTCCACCTTAAATTGTGATGTTTTTATCCTGGGGAAATCGTGTGCATGAGCGTCTGTGACTGCAGGCTTTACTGCGGTCGCACCCTCTTTCTTTCTGCTCTCCTTCCATCCAATAGTCTGTTGGCATCTTTTCTTCTTTTGGTTTAATGTATGTGCCTCCCATGTCCTCTTCTACCTCTCCCCTCCCCCTCCCTCTGGGTGATGCCAATGCTGTTGTCAGGCTGGAGTTGAAAGCAGCCAATCGTGTGGCTCTTTGCTGCGGAGCTCTGGGGTGATGTTAGGCAGTTTCATGCTCATACGATGAGCTTTGCCAAATGTAGGTCATGCTCCCCCCCCCATACACACACACACACACACACACACACACACACACACACACTCTCTCTATTTCTCTCTCTTTCTCTCTCTCTGTCTCACACACACACACGGGCGTCATAATATTTTGGCCGCAGACACAAAGGTGTGCCCATTTGCACCAGCGCATGTCTCACCTCTCCACATGCACTCACACGGTCTCTCACACAGGGTGGGGTGGTGCACCATGCCGTGGCAACTTTCAGCTGTTTGGCAACAACTGGTGCAGCTGTTCCTCACAGGACGTGCTGTTTATCTCACGCCAGGTTCTTCCTCTGCACCCATCATCTCACCTTCTATGTTTGAATAAAATCAAACAGCGGAAAAAAAGACTGCATTCCTTGAACTCTTGTTGAACTTATTCTGTTTCTACCGCTGGAAGCCACATGTGTACAGAGACAACATTGTTATATGTGTCAGTGCTGTCAACTCTGAATTTTTCCTCACAATATGAACAAAAGTGTCGCCACCTGCTTTACTGAACCTTTGGTTGTGTTCTGTTGTTTGAGATGCCTTCATTAAGGTAGATGCAGTAAACATATTAATATTGCATGATCTTATATTGATAGACCCATAGCGATAAAACTACTAGAGAATTGGTTACTAAAGAATAATCACTTGTAATTATGCTGTTTATTGCACTGATCAGAATTCAGAATTCAGTCATGTAAAAAATTTTATTTGTTCAACGCACACACACACACACACACACACACAAACACACACACACACGCACACACACGCACACACACGCACACACACACACACACACACACACACAGTGCTCCTCCTCAATAAGAGAATCAGTTCTACTTCCATGGGTTACTGCTGATGTTGACCTATTTTTGTCCAGACCCCTCTCTCTCGCTCTCTCTCTCTCTTTCTGTGTGTGTGTGTGTGTGTGTGTCTTATCCCCACTCACTCGCTCCAGCCCCATAATTCACCCTGCTTAATAATTCAGAGCTTTATAAGCCTCCACTCCATTAAATGATGGGATCAGGAAAACAACAGTTTTCACAGTTGAATTTTGTAAAAATATAAATAAAATAAAGTCGTGTGTAAACTACCTTATTCTTACTTATAGGACATGGGAGTGTCCATGTCACCTTAACTGGCTGTGATAACAGCGTTAAAACCAACAGGATGTGTATTTCTCTGTGAAAGCGTTAACAGCATATTGTTTTAAAAAAGAAATATAGACAAAGGTGTTTTTGCGTGCTTTGAATTTGGTGTGTTTGTAAAACTGATTATTTGCAAGTCTGCGCACAGGCTCAATCTGGCTGATGCAATTGGACGGCACGATTGGAAGGGAACCAATGAAGACACAAGGAAGAAGAGGAAAGAAGAGGATAAGCACATAGCGTGCTCTCGGTGATGCTGGGCACACCCAACAGTCCTGTGTGCATGTGTGCGTTCATAGAATCAATGGCACATTTCTGATTATTGATAGGTTTGGTGTACTGGCTGAAAAATATTATTTTATTTTTCATGTCTGCAGCCCCATTTTGAAATTTCCTCCCAGAAGCTGCTGCAGAACAAAGACAATAGTAATAATATATTCTGTCACTGCAATCTCAATAACACCAGTACAAATGCAGTTTTTACAGATCTACAGCTCTTCAGTCATTGCAAATTCAATTCACTTGGTCTATAAACTAAGCAGAAGCATCACTGTGCAGAGTAGCCTCTGAAAATTCATCTGTACACAAAACTAGGCTTTTTCTGGTGCTTCAGTGAGGGCAGCCATGCTCCTGACAACATGGCTGCCAGGGTTATTAGGAGCACCAGCCTCCTCTGCCATCATGTTATTACCCATTTTTATACTATTTCAGTCAGTTGACTGTTCAGTCAGACTGTTGCAGTCATGATTCAAGAGGAAGGGTGGAATCTCCTCCTGCAACTCTGGGAGGAAAGTTGCCTCATTGCTGCTCGATTTTCCACAGCAGCTTTGGTGAGAGCGGAGGAAGAGCTGAGAGGGTGTCGGGTGTGTGAGCGTGTGTAATGTTGTAGTCTGATCGATGTGACGCTGTGAGTGAGGCTCCTCACAGAGCGCCGGCCTTATTGCTTTGTTCATACACACACACTCCACACTCTGTCTCTCACTGTCTGACACACACATGCACAGTCACTGGTTACCGCTCTATTCTTTCATCCCTTGTTCTCTTCTTTTTCCTTGACCTCTTTTTCTTTCTGCACGTCCAAAACAACTGATGCATTTACTGTCTTTGCTTGACTGCCTCAGCTGACCTCACCTCCTAGGGTCAAACTGCATGATGGGTAAAAGAGTTTCAAGTTTAAATTTGTGCCAGCAGTCAGCGTACACTCAAATACTTTCACTTCTGAGCTCTCCAAATAAAATTATATTGCAGAATTCAACACTTAGAACAAAGTGTGTGTGTGTGTGTGTGTGTGTTTTTGTGTGAGAGAGAGAGAGACAGAGAGAGAGAGAGAGGCTGGCGTGCACTGCAACTTTTCAGTATAGTGAACATGTGTAAACCTGCAGCCGAGCATGTGAGCCACAGAAAGTCCAGATGTTGTTGTTCAGCCTCAGTAGGTTGGAAAAGACACTGAAGGAAGACAAGCAAAAAAGTTAAGCGAGTACACGTGCTTGTGCATGCATTCACACAGTAAGAACCTGAAACTATTGCTTTGTGACTCCATAACACCTGTTGGCAGGAAGATTTCCGGGAGCAACAGGATTTTGCTGCTTGGATGGAGTTTTATGCAGTTGCCAGCTATGAATTTTGGCAAAGGCATCGTAGTTGTATTCACAAAAACAGCAGAGTCACACATTTCACCTCAGTGGATTCCAAGTGGTCCAGGTCATGGTCCTGGTTTAAAGAGGTCAAAGTCTTAAGTGTTAAAGCCGTCCAGCAGACAGATCACACAGGAAATGATCTACACATGGATGTAGAGAGGTTTTCTTGCAAAAGTGCTCTTTTAAAATAAACTCCAACAATCTACCATTCACACATATGACTTAATGGGGGTGCAAATTGTCACTATCTGATCCTCAAGTGATGCCTAATTGGTAAATAAAGTAATAGGAAACCAGCAACAACCATGCTTTTTGCAAAGCTGATTGTTTTCGTCTTACTCCAGCCACACTGGTCCACTGGTACCGTCAGCTGAACCACACAGACTTGCACCAAAAGACTTTCCGGCAGCTCTTAACAAGCTTTCCACTCAATCCTGCGCTCTAACCTGCTTTTACTGCAAAAGGATGGACCATAACAAGATCAGTGTCAGTCATAGCCGCCAGATCTCTTTACTCAGGAGTTAAGCTACATATCTACTGTCTCAATCTGTTCTGCAGTTTTAAAACCTGAGCTCTGGTTTCCACCCTGACCCTGACCCTGCTCTGTCCATATTGCAGCCACCATTGGAAAACCTGGCTGGGTTCAATCCCGACATGCAAACAAACATAATCATATTAGTAGAGAGTGTACAGAATAAAGGGAATCGCTAATGTTTACATTTATTTACATGATTTCATTTATTTACGTGATTTCTTTTGACTTGGTAAAACCGATGCCCATAGGTTTCTCTAACAGAATACATTTTGTAACTTTTTAGAGGTTTTCTGTTTTGTTTTATGCATTATAACTGTAAAATGTTAAGATTAAAGCCAAGCTATGAAGTCCTTAAGAAGATGTGCACATTAGAAATAAAATGATGAAATTTTATAATAATCTAATCCATGATTATAAAATAGAAAAAGAAAATGTCTTCTAAAAAAAGCAGCAACATTAGACACTGGTTGACCTTAATAACACACCTCGCTGACACCGAGCAGCTCTGGCATAATCTTGATTTTAATAATCCCAAACTTTCAAAATCCATTTTTAATTCATCACCTTCTCTTTATCTGTACCAGAAGTGCCTGGATTTACAGCAAAAAGGCACTGCAGATTTATGGCTTTTACCTGACCTCACCTCTTTACTGCATCTCTGGAATGAGAAATAGATCCTGGCGGTCTACGGAGTCAACCGTAACATTCTGTAAGTTATTAACACGCCGGTCAATACTGAGATGTTATGGGTCGGGGGGGCTAAAATGGGGGGGGGGGGTTCTCTCTGCGAGAAAATTCATGTTGATGGTGAGGTTATAGGGAAGCAGCATCTCATTAGAAACCTGTTTTTAGGCCAGAGTGCTGAGCGTACTATAATGAGCAGCTCAAGAGAAGGGAAAATGTATAATGCATTATCTCCCCTTTTCATCCCGAGGATGAGAGGAAGGCCAGTTTCTGTGGGACATCCACGCCGTGGTCACAGATCTCCACTTCCGTGCCAGTTTGCGTTCGCTCCTCACGTATCTGCTTCACATCTCAGAATTCAGGATGAATTTATGATACGGGAAACAACAATCGCTGAAACGCTGATGCATTAAAAATAACACATCTGAACGCCAAAGCTGCATTGGAGAAAGGCTTTTACTGTACGTGATAAAGAGCGATATACTGAAATCACGTGGCAGCGATGAACATCAAATGGTGTAAATGTGCTGTGCGAAGGTTCAGCTGAGGCTGTACCATCCTCGGGATAATTGCCTCTGATCTACAGCCAACCATATGGCTTCACTTGTACATGTATGGATTAAAGCTCTGAATCATGAATGGAATTTTCTTTTCGATATTAGCTAAAAGAAGATGAGAATGATAGAGCCTGTGACTTTAATATGTTAGGCTAATAATCCGTTATCACATGTCATCTGTAGGGACTTGGCCTCTGTAGAGTAACTGGCTGGCTAACACACACACACACACACACACACACACACACACACACACACACACAGGGGAGTAAGTCATATAGCAGCCAGTTAGTTAATTGTGGTATCTTACCACTGTAATTATTTAACTCTGCTAATAATTACCAGATCATAGAATGGGAGGTGAATCTGTCCCTATACTGTAATTATTTGCACTTTTGTAAAATATTAAGTATTAGTTATCTGGAGTTCTTTGCAAACATTTTTTTCCCCCTCTTCATTCTATTATTTATCTAGAAAAGCACTCAAAGAGCGTGCCTCCTTGGCTTTGATCATCACATTTGATCTTTGGAAGATCAAAGGTCAAATTCCCTTTAACGCAAGAATTTAATAATCTGTTCCCGGGCCTATTGGCAACAATTCCTTTCATTTCATTAAAATACGTTACCAACTTTTTGAGTTATTTTGCCAACAGTCAGACAAAAAAGCAAGCACTGGGTGTTACATAACCTCTTTGGCGAAGATAATAATCATTAAATTTAGCACAGATGCTAACAAAGACCTGGTCTGTGTGGAGGTAGTTTGCACTCAGGTGGTGTAACCTGCAGTTCTACGTCACATTTACTTCCAATATTTTGTCACATAAAGTGCCCCACCCACTCCTCCTCTCCTCCCCAGTTAAAGTCCATGTTAGCCTGCAGCGTTTGGTTTACACATCTCTGACCTGTCACCCAGAGCGGCAGCGTGCCCATCAAGTGGGCTATAACACACTTGCAGATATGGCACAAAAGATATTTAATTATATCTACAGTGCCAGGTTCCTGTTTTCCGCAGGTTGTTTGTGAGCTGATTTGAGACCTGAGCCTGTTTGTGTGCATAAGCACTTTTATGCAGTGGAGAAAAAAAATGGTTTGCTTTTCGTAGACCGACTGATACAACTGATACTGACAGAAAAATAGCTAATTAGTGCAGCCTTGGCTTGGCTGTCCTCACCTCTCACCAGCCTGCTGTGAAATTGGATTAATATACTCATTATCTATGGAGATAAACCAGTCGAAGGTTTCCTCGTGTTTACTTATAATTTGGGGAGAAGAATGAAATGAGCATTACCAAATTAAATGCCGGTAGGAACTCCTCAGTCACACACTCCTGCGGAGTTAGGACAGCGTCTCTAGTCCAATTAAGTTTGCTCTCCTTTACAATGTGCTAAGGTTCTTACGGAAGACAATCTGTTTCTAAGAAACTCATCGGGGGCAGCTCAATCATTAAAACAAGTGGCAGATAACCGCCCCTAAGCTTTTTCTGTCACCATCTGTTTCCACTGTGATGGTAGTTTTACTAAATCCACCCAGAAGCCTCTTCTCTTGGAAGTCATGTCAACTGTCCGTACTTTGCCCCTAAATCCCTACTTGATGCTCTTAATCTGTGCCATCCGTATTCAGAACCTTTATATCATTATTGTAGGCGCAGATCAGGAAATTCTGTTCCTGTTTGGTGTGAATGGCGGTATTCTAATGTGTGAAAGACAGTTTTAATATATTTAAAGTAGGAACCTTTGCGTCCAGGCTGGGTGTTGAGGAACAGGTCTTCAACAGTAAATCTGCAAATGCAAATTCGTTGTTAGTTTCACTGAGGTGTGTGTGCGTGTGTGTGCATGTGTGTGTGTGTGTGTGTGTGTGTGTGTGTGTGCTATCTGCATCGCAACTTCAGCAAAGCGCTGAAGAGAAAGTAGTAGCAGAAAATACTGCAACAACAGTATCTTCTGCACTGCAACAACATGAGTTATTTTAAAAATAATAAACAGATATAATTAGTGTTTTGTCTCTGTTAAATTGTGCATCGATCCGTTTTTCCACATAATCCAGTTTTCTTCCGTCTTTTTTGCATCTCTCTTGTGATCTGTTTCAGCACGACTGCTCTTTGCCAACAGCTAAGCACAAAAACACCAGTGTGTGAGAGCCTCAGTGTGGGACTTTCCTGCGATGCTGAGAGGAAATCACCACATGAATGAGGGGAAGAAAAATCACACTTTTTTTTGGACTGACAATTTGGCCTCTTCATTAGGTTTCAGTGTGGACACGCCTGACTGGGGTTGTTTTAAATAAAATACCTGCCTCTATTTATGTTAAATACCTTCACAAAGGACTTTTTTATTTCAACTTTTATTGGAACAGCAATGCTGACATTTTATTTTCCAGTATTTGTTTTTTTACTTAGGCCAAATTTACTAGATGGCAGCGCCGTGCACAGACAGTGGCAGACACGCATGGAGGTTGCTGAGTATGTGCGTTTGTTTTTAAGGTCCTCAGCCATCTGTCAAAGGTTTTTGGGGGGAGAACAGTGATGATGGGGTCTCCAGACAGATCTGACAGCCAGTTTAGTTGTACCATTTCACCGGAGGTTCTCATACAAATGTGCACAAAGGGATTTATCGCAACGCCTGAGGTTTGCTCATATTATTGCCTTGACGCTATATGTCTGTGTAATGGGTCACAGCAGCTCAGCTTTTCTAATGTTTGAGGATTAGTTTTGCATCTAGCACATCAGTCTGACCCTTCACAGAACCTAAACCCAGGGATGGAACAGGCCAAACAGAATCTGAGCCATAATTAATAGCATGCAAGTACTGTCTGTGGTTTCTGAGCAGCGGCTGCTAAAGTGAATGTTAGCACATGGTAACCTTTGCTGTCTGGTAGTTATGTATGATGTTTTACTGCACAATGATAAATTCTAGCATTAATTTAATTCTCTAAGCTTGAGATTCTGGGCCTTTTTCTCCAGAAAGCAAGGGTGCCAGCCGGCCCAGCACTGTGATGTGCACACCAAGAGGTTCAGCATGCATGTTTTATTGCAGGCTGAGTGAAGACGGGGGCACTTAAAGCAGAATTTCAAATGACGGCATGAGAGACAGACAGAAGAGGCTCCAAAGAGTTCAATGGGTTGCTGGTGCGTGAGATGCCCTGCAGTGTGCACGTGTGATTTCATGTCCAGCTGTGTTCATGCTCGCTGGCTGACATAAGTGACTCAAAGGAGCCGGATAAAATAAGCCTCTGCCATGCGTACTGTAGTTACTCTGATTTCTTGTGCTCATAATAACACTGATGTCTTTGAACACACCATGGCATCAACTCTGGGCATGAGCTGACCACACACAGCTACACAAGGGCCAGACATCTCCCTCTGACTGCCTTTTTGCCAATGAGTCCACAAAAAAAACAACGACAGTCACAAAATCAACCACACAATAAAGTAAAGTGTATAAATATCAGTGATAAAGTACAATAAAAAACTTTTTCTTCTGGGGAGATGCAGACTAGCACCACCTTCTGGCGTGTTTGTACAGGATGAATTGATTAAATAAAGTTGGACAGAGGAGCTCCTGAAAGCAGAGAATAAAAACCATCCTCTGTGTGAAAGACGCAGTATCACAGCCCTGCTAGCAAACCAAAAGCAGCGCTTGAAAGGCGCTGTAGTTGTCGGTGGCTCTTGTCACATGCGTTGGCTCCAAGCATTTACATTCTCAGAGCAATTTAGTTTTGACGAGGGATTAATGGCTGACGCCATGTCTCTGCCTGCCATGCAGCAGGTGGCTCAGGGTAGGTTGTTTTGGCACATATCTTTGCGGGATATTAACAACATTCAGCAGAACACGTAGCATCACAGTCTCACGTGTGATCCACCTGATTGTTGACAGTCTGCTGGGTTTCTAGATCCACCTATAACTTTGCACTGTTGTTACTCCAGTGAAACTGTGCTGAAAATTAGATGGGAAATGAATATTTTAGCATCTTATATGACATGCATTGTAGCCAGTCTCCAGCAGATATGCAACTTTTGTTGGCATTAAATCCAGGTGTTGCAGGGTCAACACCCACCTTTTTTTTTAACGACAATGTGTCCTTCCTATGAGATCTATCCTCTATTCCCGTCAACTCTCTTTACAGACTTGTAAGTGTCTGGGTGGAAATCACAGCGCATTAAACATTAAATATGCTATCAAGAGGCAGAAGTCTCCCCATGCTGCTGATGATGGGGAAACTAGGGCAGTGAGGGAAGAGGTATGGATGAAGAAAAGAAGAATGGACACAGACATGTGCATTTATGGAGGGAGAGCCAGATGGAGACATTGAAGAGGTGGCCATCGGCAGCGCGGGCTTGGAAAACATCTGAACTGATGCATTTGTGTGTCTGCAGTTCAATGTGGGATGTGAATACAGCACAGAAACACACTCTGAGCCTCTGCGGCCAGAAGGATTGTATGAAACGCGTCTCTGTTTTTTTCACTGTGTGTGTGTGTGTGTGTGTGTGTGTGTGTGTGTGAGAGAGAGAGAGAAAACTTGCAAAACCTCCTGACATGTATCATGCTGAAAGAGTTTGCTATTAACAAAGTAAGGAAGAGAGAGAGAGAGAGAGAAAGAGAGAGAATAAAAAACATTTACTTCTGAACCACTGAGGTTTTACATGTATCACTGCAGCCAGGCTCTCTCTCTCTCTCTCTCTCTCTCTCTCTCTTCCTTACTTTGTTAATAGCAAACTCAGCATGATACATGTCAGGAGGTTTTGCAAGTTCTACTACAAAACAGAGCCAGTAAAATTTGATGAAAAGCCAGATAGAGAAAGAGATTGCCTCCCTCTTCTGTTACTATGCAGATTATCCGGTTAGATCAACTCCTGCAGGCAGCATTACCTTCTATAATTTAAATGTGCCTTTGCTCTACCTGCCAGACATTACAGGGCTGTTCTTCCTTTCGGTGTCCTGAATTACGTTGATTTTTAGTCTCCCTTCAGGTGTGAATGAGTTAATTAAAGAATTGGCAAATCAAAGAGCCTGTCCTTGAACATACATTGTTTGTGCAAGCAGCTAATCATGACTTACAGTCAAGTTTTAAAATTAAGTGCTGCTGTGTATTAGCAATATAGCTGCGAGCTTATTTGCATGAAAAATGTAGATGCAGTTCAGATTGAAGGTAACAAAACATGTCTGTGCCTAAAATAACTTCATATATAGAACAAGTAGTGTTGCTGGTAGGGGGTGATGTGTGTTTCATCAACAGTCAGCAAGGCTGGCATTTGGGCTAAAGCCTTTCAGTGCCATTCTGCTTACACAGAGCCGGCTGACGTGTCCTGCTGCCAGGGGGTCATTTTATGATTATTAGAAAGTGGAAAGAGGCTTGAAAGAAATGATCAAAATGGTCCAAATGCTTGTTCCATTATGGAATTTTTTTTATTAAACTCAGAAAATCAAATACTGTCCAATGTTGCCAGCATGGCGCTTGACAGCATTAATGCGCACGATCAATCCAAGCTAGCTGTAGTGTTGACTTCCTGGAATCTTGATACACTCCAAACGATGGTGAGGAAGCTCCACTGTTGCTGACACTAATCTCAACATGTAATCACACTCTGTGTGTGTGTGTGTGTGTGTGTGTGTGTGTGTGTGTGTAGTACCAACATATTCATTTTACTAGCAAAGTGAGGACATTTTTGGGGAGTGAGGACATTTTAGCTGGTCCTCACAGCTTCAAAGTCCTGTTTGAGGGTTAAGACATGGTTTTTCATGTTTTTGATGAAATATTTTCACTTTAATGCTGCGCCCCACAATAAATCAGAAGGTAATGAAAGTAAGATTTATATGGCAAACAGTCAGAAAGGGAGATCAAGTAACTGCAAAGTCTGAACATACAGTATATGCCATCAAACGATAAGAATATGAGTCTTTTTACCTCCGCCAAGAAAGGAAGTGACAGCGTCTGTCTGTCTGTCTGTCTGTGGAAGGGGATGGAAGTCACAGTGGGGAACAGAGCTAATGGCGGAGGTCTGTGTTTTCCGGGTGCTTTTCTGCTTTTAGACTGGGGGTTCGAATTGCTCTGTTGTGGATCTGAGAGCAATTCCAGTCTGGAGAATCAGCTTTTGAACATTAATGACTGAATTCTCAGACTAGAAACTGACTCCCTCAACAAGTGAACTTTCTGGAGTTTTCTGCGCACCGCAGGTGGAGGAAACAGGCCAGTTTGTGGGCTCTCAATCAGCGTGCATGTGATGTCAAATATAACCATCTTCCCTTTGAGAGGCGGAGGCAAACAAGGTTCCTCTCAGCCAGGCCTTCAGATCCACAGCTGAGGGTCATTAACACAACAAAACCAAGAAAAACGCGCGCCCGCCCGCGCACACACACACACATACGCACACACAAAGATGTTTAAAAGATTTTGTCCTATAATTCTAATGACACAGCACCCGCAAACCAACAGAATTACTGTAGACTAAAACCATTCAGATGAATGATGTGAGATCTAAAGCCCCACACTGGTGGGACTGCAGAGGACATAAATAATATGGTGCACAGACGGAACGAGCTGCTGCGCTGATTTATTCCCCGGTCTTCATTTGTTTTGTTTTGTTTTTTAATCTGACCGATCCCCTAAAATCAATCTGGATATACAGTATCTTCCTGGTCTGTTTATGTCCAGGCTGCAGCCCCAACATCTGGATTCTTTATTGATGCCGTGTCGGTGCCGCCGCATGTGGAAAGGGTGGGTTTGGCGCACGGGAGGAGGGGGTTGTTGGGGGGGGGGAGACGCCTGCGAAAACTCGAACACAGGCGAGCAGGCGCGCAAACTCGCGCCTCCGAACATCAAAAAACGTGCTATTTTAACGGATGCGCGACCGTGAACATCACGCAATCGCCGCCTCTCGGTGGTCCCGGAGACCGGCGTGTGGAACACGCTTCACGTGTGCGCTACCCGCAGTATGAGACTGAGCCAGTGCAGCCGCAACACACGCCCCTTCCCTGCGCGCTGACACACACACACACACACACACACACACACACACACACACACACACACACACACACACGGCGCGTGCGTCGACGGAGACGCACACACTTTTGCATCCAAATGTGGAACACCAAATGAATGAGCAGTCAACGAAATAATGCGCAGTGAAAATGATTCTCGGTGTTACTGGATGCTCAAACGTGCGAAAAAAAAAAAAAAAAACCGTGTGACACATTTAAATGAAGGGGTTGGGGGAGGCAGTCGGGCGTGCGCGCTGGGTAAACGTTGAGGTGAGCGCCCATCGGAGTCTGAAAGCACGCGTAACATGAATGAATATGATCACGTATTCATCAGGTGAAGATCACACTGTCATTTCTGCGTCTTTTTGAGACGCAGGTACACACGTGAGGTGGTTCTGTGGTTTCTACTTACGCACTGCCTCCTTCTTGGGGTCTAGGGCACTGGCAGTCTGCTGCATTTGGACTATTTTGTTCTGGAGGACCCAGACCCGCTGGTTGGTGCTAATGATGTCGTTTTCCAGCTCCTGAAATAAGGAGCAGGCGTGCCGGGCCAGGTCGGACAGCTGTCGCAGGGTCCGGGACAGAACCACGTTACTGATGGCACAGAGATCCTCGAAAAGCACACCCTCATCGTTGGGGATCTGGTGCCTGCAAAGAAGCTGTGGCTCCACAATCCTTTTTGCGAATGGCATCTTGCACGCCAGAAATAACGGGAGTTATAAGCCAGTTGTAAATTCCCACTGAACTGAAGGAAAACGATGAAGCGGGAAACCGACACCATCCAAATAATTTAAATCCACCAAAAACCCGATAAGGTTAAGCGCGTTATTCCCGGGCGTCAATCCAAAGTTCCCAGATTCTCCTTGAGATCCTCCATCCTGACGGCTTTTTTTTTTTTTTTTTCCTTTTCTTTTTTTTGGTTAGGGGTTGGGGGGGCTCACTCACACTCCCGCTCACACACGCACACACATGCACACACATGCAGGACACATTTAAGCACAGGTCAGTGGCGTGAGGATGCGTGTTGAGTCTGCGATCATGGGATGCGTTCGTGCAGCGTCAAATGAGCCAGAGCATACAGGAAGACAACTTTAGACGCTTTCAAAATACGAGAATTGATGTCAGTCTGTGTCCTTTTGGGTTATTAACGAATATGGACAATGTGTGTTCCCACAAAATTGAAAAGAAAAACGCAAAACTCTGATATATTACAAGGCGACCCACAGAAGGTGTCAAAAGAGGCAGATTTGACTTCACTTTTATCCACAAGACCCAAGTCTTTATTTTGTAGTTCGGTTTTTGACGTTTCCGCTCCTGTCGCGTTTGTGTTAGCGGAAAATTGACAGAATGGCCTTGAAAACGTGCAGGAAGAGAGTAAAAGAGAATTGAGGAAAAACCCGGACATGTGGATGTGCGTGGGCAGAAAATAATGTTTCTGATCATGCAGGAGACGCTGATTCTCATTAAATATTTAGGAAGAATTAAATTATCTTAAAACGCTGATTAATTTACCTTTAAACCTCCGCCAATAAGGAAGGAGGTTATGTGACATCTGTCGGTCTGTCTGACTTTTGGCAAAATAACTCGAAAAGTTTATTAACGGATTGAATAAAATTTTCATGAAATATTGACATGGGCCAAGAAGCAGCTTATTAAATTATTGAATTCAATTTTGATGTTCTGGATTCTGGAGGAACTTTGACTTTGCAAAGATTGCAGAGTTTAAAGGCCAAGGAGCTTTGATCATGAAGCAGCCAACAATGTTAACTATGTTACCACCTTACACCTACAAATGTAAGTCACAATATGTGGGGGAAATGAGCTGCTGGGCAGAGGTCTGCACTCTCTGAGTGCTTTTCTAGTTACAGTGTGTTTTGAAAGGCACTATCACAACACAAAATATCCTAAGACCAGGTTTTTATTTTCTCTCCTTACTTTCAAGGATGTAAGTACGTGACTTACACTATATTCATTAAATCCATTTTAATCACAGAAAAACTAAATGTTTGAGTATTGTAATCTCAAGTTCAGAATTGTCCAGTGAATAGATTTTTTTTTTTTCTTTTTGCTGAGTTAGAGTTTTTAGGTTGTTAAGCCTGGCTGTTGTGTATTTCATTCAAAGTGATTAACCTATAGCTGCCAGCCTTGGTTTGTAGATGGACGTGTGAGCAATAAACTTGCTGTTGCAGCAGATTTGGAGGCAGCACAGATTGACACTATCCTATCCTGGGCCTCATTTAGAGCTGCAGAGCTTCGAATTGTAAAAGTGAGCAACTAACCTAACAGAGAATACTATTCAGCTTCAGCAACTAGTCTTTTTTTTCTTTGTATGACTATTTAGGTTTTTAAAATTTAACTCAGCACTTTAGCGTTACATGTATGTTTATTCAAACTTATTCTAATGAACAACAGTGGTGGATAAAGATAAATAAAAGTGATTCAGGCTTAAAACGTCACTTTAATTTGACTCAGTTTACACAACGCGGAGGTTCAGATAATTAGTACCTGAGTGATCTTAGAAAAATTAAGTCCTCAATATTTAAATTAAACAAACAAGGTGTTTGGAAATAGCAGACAAACAGGAAGGACAGTAGATGAGAAATGGTTCAGTTTTTCTTTATATTTCACAGGTTATTTAAAGATACAGTATTATCCTTCTCTGTGGATCTTGGCAGCTCTGCCAGAATCCCTCAAATTATTTTACCTAATGTGCCTCTACCACTTGATCCCTGGGCGGTTACGTGTATTTTTGTTTTAAAAATCAGCTCGCTTATTTGGATTAGCAGTATCAAATATGACCACTGGAGGGCAGTGTTACATCAAGTTAATGGTAAGAGCTGTTTTTTTAAGAATACTTAATAATTGCTAAACCGCTCATAAACACACACACACACACACACACACACACACACACACACACATAGGTACATATAAATTGAATCTTGCACAGAGTACTGAGATTTCATGTAGCTGCTGTAAAAATAAAATAGACATAATGGGTACATTTTAGTCGATCATTGATTGAAAGAGAACAATTAAATAATATTTGGTGATGATATCTTGTCCTTGTGATGATTGCAAGATTTCTTATCAACATTTAGGGCTTATCAGTCTCTGTCTTGCATTTTTTTAAGCTATCGGAAAACACAAGTAACTTGACCAGATAAGACTGAGAATTCTGTTGCTTCCTGTTTCCCTGATCATTTTTTTTGTGTTTATTTTGTAACTGAATAAATCAAAGCATTTTATATAAAAGAAGACACAGTAATCTGCAAGGTCAGAGCATGTTCCATCAGCTGAAAGGAAAGGTTACGTGTATGTTTATTCAAACGTAACCTTCAGCTGAAAGGAAAGGTTAAAAAAAGAACAAGACTATTTCATTTAGCAGGACTGACAGACTCTATCATATTTGGCAGTATTTATGCATTATTTCACTTTAATATTATATTTGTAAGCCCTTTCATTTTCTTAGCTTTATCATCTTTATCTCTATAAAATATAATATAAAGCACATAAGATGTGTCTCTATTCTAACTGCGGTTAAATTATACAGCACAGTGACGTTCAGTACAGCAGCAAAAGATCTAATCTTTAAATGAAAACTAAGCTACACCCCCAGATTATAGCTCTGCTGTCCAAAGGCCAAGGCAGCAATGATGATTGTTGAAACTCTTTAACAGAGTACAGTGTGTGTGTGTGTGTGCAACAGTTAGTGTGTGTGTTCAGACGGAGCTGAAGATGTCTGCGACGATCAGGACTCTTGTAGCACTGCTGGTCGTGTCCTCTGCTGTTTCCGTCCAGTCAGATGTGGAGACCCAGGCCGCAGAGTTCTTGGAGAGGTTTGATAAAGAAGCCACTGAGCGTATTTACAAGTACTCGCTGGCATCATGGGCATACAATACCAACATCACCAAGGAGACCTCCCAGAAACTGGTAAGTCTTCCGTCAAATGTAACATCAGGTAGTAGCACATACTGAACATTTCTCACCACATTGCTGTTTGATCTCACTGTGATCAGGCAGAAGAGGGGCAGATTTGGAACGACTTCTACACCAAAATGTCCAAAGAGTCCCAGAAATTTGATATAGCCCAGGTCAAGAATGCAGAAATTAAACTGCAGCTCATCTCCCTACAAGACAAAGGCTCTGGTGCCTTATCTGCGGATAAAGCACAACGTGTAAGGCTGTTTGTCTTCCTCTCGCTTCAACAGAAATGTCCTGTTCCTCCTCTTCCAGTTTCATTCTGATTATGTATCAGTGCTGTATCTTCTGTGTTGTAGCTCAGCAAGGTCATGAGTGAGATGAACACCATCTACAGCACAGCCACTGTTTGCCTCTTGGACGATCCTCATAACTGCCAGACTTTGGAGCCAGGTATATTTGCTCGCAGAGAAAAAAATTACTGCAGCTGCGGGCGGCTTCCTGGCAGTCATACAAAAGAGTATATAATTAACATCTTCACATAAAATCTTGGTTTTGGAGTTAATAAAGAATCGATTAAATGTGTTTGAGATATTTAATACGTTTTAAGGCCTCTTCATTTTCCAGTGACATTACTTAAATAAATTATGGCATAAATTATATAAGGAAAAATACTATTTTGTTTGTTTGTTTATTTGTTTGGGGTTTTTTTCCCCTTTACTTCAAACCACAGGAACAATGCAAGTCAAATAAAATAAATGTGTTTTTTTCCAGGCCTGGAAAATGTAATGGCCAACAGCCGAAGCTACTCTGAGCGCCTACATGTATGGGAAGGCTGGAGGAGAGCGGTGGGACAGAAGATGAGGCCTTTGTATGAGGACTACGTGGACCTGAAGAACGAAGCTTCTAAACTAAATGGTAACCTGTCAGAGTATATATGTCCCTCTTTTGCTGTTTTAAGGAACAAGCAGTGATTTTCCACTCAGTTTTCTCCGGTAGAGATGACCTATGGAGGAGATGTGAGGACCTACAGTCTGCTCATCCTCTGACATTCACACTTGCAGGTTTTGAAGACTATGGCGCTTACTGGAGGTATAACTATGAGACCATTGAGGAGGATCCCCAGTTCCGTTACACCAGAGATGAGCTATTGAACGATGTTCGTGCTGCGTACAATGAGGTAGATTCGTTCATGGGGCAGATATTAATGCAACATCATGTGTGAGTGATTATATCAATATTGTGTTGTTCTTGGTCAGATCCTCCCCTTATATAAAGAGCTGCATGCCTACGTGAGAGCCAGGCTCATGGAGGTCTACCCAGGACACATCGAGCCAGACGGACCTCTGCCAGCCCACCTCCTTGGTGTGTTGATCATTTAAATCATGATGCAGTTTATACCTTTACAATAAATATCAGGCAGAAAGACATGAAGCACAGCTGATCAGAGCCTGCATAGATGCAAGAATCAGAGTTTTATTGCCATTATGAGTTTATCTTCATAGCACCATCATGTAGATAAGACGAAAAAAACGGGATGAGATTTCTTTTAGAGATTAATTAAAATATGCAAGTCATTCAAAAATTTCAGGGATTATCATTTGAAGTTCCAAATTTCAATCATTTGAATAACAGAAAGTAGAAACAGAGGATTTTTTTTATAAAACGCCTCTCTGGCTCCCTCTGCTGTACAAACTTTGTCTCTACTAGAAAATGTTAAAAGTTTTAACGTTTTAACTTAAAACATTTTTCCACAATTCCCCAAAAAATGTATTACTGTTTATATATTCTTTAAAATGAGATAAAAATATGATTTTACTACATTGTAGTGGCTAAATAGATACTTACAATATGCTACAATATGAAGAATGTTTTTAATTGAATGTTTATTATTCCAGGTGACATGTGGGGAAGATTCTGGACTAACTTGTACTCTCTGACAACCCCCTATCCTAACAAAACCGATATTGATGTCAGTGAAACCATGGTGGCGAAGGTATCAGCACACCTCAAATATGGAATTTTTCAATCAAATGACAGTGTTGGTGCTGTTAGAAGTGACACGGTCAGTAACATGTCACCTTAACCTTCCAGGGTTGGAATGAGACTGGCATTTTCCAGGCCGCAGAGGATTTCTTTGTATCAGTTGGACTTTATAAGATGTTTCCCAACTTCTGGGAAAATTCCATGCTGACAAAACCCAGTGATGGACGACAGGTGGTCTGTCACCCTACAGCCTGGGACATGGGGAACCGAGAGGACTTTAGGTAGGATGGATGCATGGTCCACACAAAAATACACTTGCTGCTAATAAATCTGGACAAATTTCTCTTCAATGCCAAATCAAATGGCATAATGGTAATAAACATGTTATTTTGAAAAGAAGATATTAATTTGTATCTATATAATAATATAAAGTCAGAAGCTGCATTAAATCGATCTACAAGTACAAGGAAAATACCTCAAAATGCACACATTTCTTGAGGACGTGTACATATACTGCATGTGAAGCAGGGCCTGTAGATATCGGTATATGAGGGCTATAAATACGAGCTTACGGGAACAAAGATATTGATAAATGTGTCTTCTTTTCCTTCCTGTCACTGATAACGATAAGTTGGGTCAGATATTAATCAAGGTGCAGTGCTGACTCTTTTCCAAATGTTCTCAAAGACTATGGGCTGTATTCTTCCTCAGCTGTCAACTAAGCTTCACCTAATCTCATAAAATGTGCTCAGCAACAACTGGGAAGTTGCTTCATGACTCATCTGGACATTGATTGTTGCTTGATTTTTATTTTTGGTGGTGCAATATATCTGACCGGGCATCAGGACAGCCTCTGTTTGACATGCTAGAACTTACCTCACTGTGTCTTTAGGATCAAGATGTGCACGAAGGTCACCATGGACGACTTCCTCACAGCGCACCACGAGATGGGGCACAACCAGTACCAGATGGCTTACCGTAATCTGTCCTACCTCCTGAGAGACGGAGCCAACGAGGGCTTCCACGAGGCCGTCGGAGAAATTATGTCCCTCTCTGCCGCGACGCCCAAACATCTGCAGGACCTGAAACTCCTGCCTGATAACTTTACTTATGACCACGGTACCGTCCCTCTGATTCTCTCATGCACTAGTGACAGTGGTTCTGAAGCAGGCTAACAGGCAATAGCTCTGAAAGCTAACTTTAGTTTAGGATCCAGGACTATTCAAGAGTTAAACTGAGGGATCTAACCAACAGGTTAACCCACAGGTGTTCACCTCATAACCTTAGTGAAAGTACATAATCAAACAGATTACTACACCAGATTTAGGCCTTTAAGCTTAATTACTCTGTCTGACGTAGGTTTGAATGCAGGCTGCTAAATCTGACTACACTCCCTAAAATGTGCTTTATTTAATATCGCCCATAGGCATTTTAACTAGGACTGATGACAGTTGTTGTTTTCAGAAACCAAGATCAACTTCCTGCTGAAACAGGCGCTCACTATTGTGGCCACGCTGCCCTTCACCTACATGCTAGAGGAGTGGAGGTGGCAAGTGTTCGCAGGAAACATCACCAAGGACAAATGGATGAAGCAGTGGTGGGAGATGAAGTAAGCACGGAGTCGTGGGTCGCATCCATGCAAAAATCCAGAGTTTGTGCGAGGTCTCGCGTGGAGTCAGAGTGGGTCATGCGTAGTCTCCAGATGTTACCAAGCTGACTCGCTGTTGTCGTCACAGGAGGGAATTGGTGGGAGTGATGGAAGCCGTGCCAAGAGATGAGACCTACTGTGACCCGCCCGCTCTCTTCCACGTGTCGGGAGATTATTCTTTCATAAGGTCAAAATTAACAGAAGAATCTAGACACATGTACACTTGTAGTCCACATGTACACATGCTAGTTTATAAAACAAAGCAGAAACTTGCACAGCATCAGGAAAATTGGAAGGATTGTGCACATTTGTGGCCTGACTTTTACTTCTCATAACGTTACCCCTGGTTCTGCCTGCAGATACTTCACCAGAACCATTTACCAGTTTCAGTTCCAGAAGGCTCTGTGTGATGCAGCTGGTCATACTGGAGACTTGGCCTCATGTGACATTACTGGTTCTAAAACAGCAGGAACCAAACTGAGGTATAGAACATCTTCTTGTCCACTCGGTTGTTGAATAAAAAGTTGAACAAAGGGTGCGTTTTGTCACATCATCATCATCATCATTTTTTTTTTCCAGAAATATGTTGGAACTGGGAAGATCCCAGTCTTGGACCAGAGCATTGCAGACATTTTCTGGTGACATTAGAATGAACACGACCCCCCTAATGGACTATTTTAAAATACTTCATGATTGGCTGATCGCAGAAAACAAGAAATACAACAGGACAGTTGGCTGGAAGACAGAAACAGAACCATGTAAGTGTGAAATACCGTGGGCATGTTTTGGGAACAGAATTTTTCATATGTAAGGTATAACATATCAGATATTTTGGAGGTAATGTGCTTAAATAACTTCTTTTCCCACTGAAATTGTATTTATACATAATTATATTATTGAATTCCAATTCAATAATTAAATTTAGTTCAAAGGTCAGATGAAAAGGACAGATGCAATGAAAATAGAAGATGATATAGGTGTATGGTGATTTGGGTGCTTTGAGTTTCTCTTCCTCTTCTACAACAAAAATATTTTCCCAACCTGCTGTTATTGGTTTTGTTTTTGAAATGCAATGTCACATGCTTTTGTTAATTTATTTATTCCAGGGGAAAACACAAAATAAAATCCTTTTACGCATATTTAAGGAAGTATAAATCTAAAAAAAACCCTAGCCTGACATAACATAAAAGAGAAACCTGTACGCAAGTAGAAACTATTTCTGTTAAAAAAAAAAAAAAAAAAAGATTTCCCACCCTTTCTTTCATTTCATACATTTACCTACATGCAGTTACCTCTTATCTTTTCTCCTCCCAACATCTTTCAGATTTTTATTCATCACCTATGAAATCTTTCTCCTGGTTATGTAACACCTTGTAAAGAACTTTACATGAGGTTGAAGTTCCAAAGTTGAGGCTTAAAGTTCAATTTTGGAGTAACCATCTCAGATAAAGATAGTGAATCAGCATTCTTTTATCTCCTCATCCCGCTCATTCATACTTGATTATCTTGTAAATTTTGATTGCTTTCATTGCTCTTTCTAATTTGAGCTAATGTCTTTTAGTGTTATATATCCGATGTGAACCATGTGTTACTGTGGATCAGCACTTTGGGCTCTAATTTTTTTGCTGTCGAACTCAAATTTCTGGGCTGTGATGGTGAAGATGGAATGAAATGAAATTGTTCATTTTTACACGTATTTCTTCTTTTTAGATTCAGAGAATGCCATTCTAATCAGACTCAGTTTGAAGGCTGCCATGGGTGAGAATGCTGTGAGTATTATTTATCATTAATCATCATTAGGTTTTATTACAGTAACGACTACACATTATTTGGCCTTTTTAAACTTTGAAGTTGAACTGATACTTTCACCATTAGGAACATTACTCATCTACACTATTTTTCAGTATCCCTGGAACGATAAGGAGATGTATCTCTTCAAAGCCTACATTGCGTACGCTTTGAACCAATACTACAGCCTCAAGAATGAGACTACCACCTTCATGTAAGTTCTAGCCTCCATATAAGTCAGGGAGATTTGTTGTTCCTGTGTTGTTGTGATGTTTGTTCTCTCTGGGTTCACACTTACAGAGCTGAAAACGTCCTGGCGTACGAGCTGACTCCACGAATATCCTTCTATATTTTGGTCACGAATCCAAAAACTCCCTCCAAATATATTCCAAAGGCTGTTGTTGCGGAAGCGATACGGTTAGCTCTCTGCTATAGCAGATGCTAAAAAAAACAAAACCTCAAAATTTAAAATGCCTAGTCTCCAACTCTAATTTCTGACCTCTGCCCTTCGCGTTCTGATGACTACAGGTTAAGTCGTGGACGAATCAACCAAGCGTTCAACTTGGATGACTCCACCCTGGAGTTCGTGGGTATAGTACCAACCCTGGCCGATCCTGTGGAGCAGCCGGTGGAGGTGTGGCTGGTCGTTTTCGGGGTGGTCATGGGAATCGTGGTGCTAGCTGGGGTCTACCTCATCGTCTCCGGTATCCGGGAGCGCAGAAAGTGAGTTAGACAGACAGATATGCATTTCTGCCATCAAAGATTACATACGTATACCTGCAAAGTCTCATTTTGTGTTAATGTGTGTGTGTGTGTGTGTGTGTGTGTGTGTGTGTGTGTGTCTTTGCAGGAAACCTACAGCTGTGGCCAACCCCTACATTGAAGACGACAGACAAATAAACAAAGCCTACGATGACAGTGACAATGAACAAACTGGATTCTGAGATGAAAAATTGTCTTATTTCTGTTAGCAGTATTTTAGGACTATTAATAAAACAACAACATTAATGTTAAATGTGTATATCTTTAAATATTTTATAAGAATATTGACATTATTGACACTTGTATAGAAATATCTTTGAAACAAAGGTAAGCTTAATAACAGTTAATTGTATAGCAAAAGTGTATGTAAAAATGTTATTTTATAACCCAACACAGTCATATTTAAACTGTTTTATATTAACAGTATGAAGAGTCAGATATGACTGTATACATACAGTCAGATGTATAATAGATTAAAATAATTATGTCATTGATTGTTACCTACAGCTCTCATTTTGTCTGAATCAATTATTGTTTATTTTCTGCTACTGACATGTCATTAAAAGACCTATTAACTAATGCAATAAATGATTTTTACCAATGTCGATATGATTATCACCTCATCAAACATCATTCAGTGTTTGTTCAACTACAAATTTGGTATTATTTAATAGAATTTTAATGTTATTTAACATTTCCAGGGCACAATTTACACTCACATTTTAAATCTTACATTTTAATGCCTTTTAAAATGTTTTGTGGGAGTTTTTGCATTTCCATCTGCAACACAGTTACTAATATGATTTTGCACGGTCAAATGTGTACTTCTTTTAGCTTTTTAGTACATGTAAACAGAAATGTAAAGATCATGAAATGACTGACCACATTTTATAAATTCATTATTGTGTACAAATAAATTAAGATGTTAATTTTATTAATAATTTATTAATTTAATTTTCCACGCAGCCAATGACAGTTTTATTTATTTAATCAAATCAATCATAAGCACTTATAAATGATAATGAACAACTGTATCAAAATCTTACAGTGTATACTGGACAATATGATACATATGTACGTACTTCTACAATAGCAGAATTTAATTATATTGTTAAAATGTGGGTTTTGTTTGTTCTTTGTTTTGTTTTGTATTTCTCAAATTTCCTTGACAACCAAAGAAAAAATCATTTCTGAATGACGAAGAGGAAGGAGTACCCCTCCTCCTTCTTTGTCTCCAGGTGCGCCATATCCACCTGGTCTGTGTCCACGACCTGAATGAACCAGCCCGGGTGCAGAGCCGATTCAAATGTTCGCTGTCCGCTTAGGTCAGCCTTCATGTAGAAGACGAAGGAGAGGGCGCTCTCGTCACTCTTGGAGATCTGTCTCAGCCTCCTCTTATCACACCCCTACAAAAAGACAAGTCCGCCATTGTTAGAATAGTCAGTGTCAATTATTAATCAACTTAATATGTCGACAGACGGAGAGATTCACTCCGCAAAAACTGGTTGGTGACGTAAACCGTTGAAAATTATTTAATGCATTTTTTATTTTTATTTTAAAGTACTTTATGAAGTTTATGCCTACTGATTTCCAATTATTACTTTTAAAATTGGCATGTACTGTCCCTGTAATTGTTAAATAGTCGTTCACATTATAATTTTAATTAAATGTCGAGATTCATACTATAAAACCTTCATTCTGAATCCCATTGCAAATTTCTAAACATGTCTGCATCAGTTACTGTTAGGACTAGAAAAATATAACGAGCGTCTTGCCATCTGTAGCCCGCAGGCGTCGCCAAATCTCAAAAATATAAATGTAAAGGTAGGTCACGCTTTGTTACTGAGCAACGCTTACTTCCGCCTGCAGGAACACGCGCTGGTCTTTCTTGCGGCACCTGAGGAAGCAGTCGGACTCGGTGAAATTCAGGACCACAGGCATGCCTCTGTA
The DNA here is from genome assembly GCA_015343265.1 of Pao palembangensis. Classification (NCBI taxonomy): domain Eukaryota; kingdom Metazoa; phylum Chordata; class Actinopteri; order Tetraodontiformes; family Tetraodontidae; genus Pao; species Pao palembangensis. The sequence continues at coordinate 14,345,259 of CM027081.1, forward strand.
CTCCCCCACCTCCTCGTTTGACTTGTAGCAGTAGATTGTAATTCTCTCTGAATAATTAGAGAGATGACACATACTGAATCCCCAGACAGGAGTTTCATTGTCGCTTCTGTGACTCTGGATGACAAACCTGGATTTGGTGATGCAGAAATGATCCTTTCAGAAAAGAGACTGAGATAGTAATGAGAGGCCACATGTTCGATCATAACATTGGATGATTTCTCATGTTTGAAACTTTCACTTCCTCTTGAAACTGTAAGTCAAAGACAGGTCGTGGAAGTTACAACATCTTCTGCTATATACATTCTGCTAGTCTTTTACCTGAGTAGATTTAATTATTATTTTTTTTAAATAAAAGCATTTGTTAAATTAGGAAGAAGGCATTTTCTACTTTTTCTCTTCTTTGATGACGATGATGATGTTACATTTAAGTTAAAATTTCTTATATAAAACATAATAAAATGAAAGGTACCAGTAAATCAAACTACAATTTGCTAAAATTCAAACCTATACTCACCAAGCGTCACTTTGCTAGACTGTGCCACCAGGACAACCTCGTTCACAGTGCATTCATCATCTGTGCTGCCCCTTCCTTTGACCACAGAAATGTTGGTTTTCTTCATGGAAACAATGACAAGATCTCCCCCTTCACCATTTTCTGCATCATCAGTTTTGCAGCCACCTTCCTTTATTCCCTCATTATCTCTTGACCCACTCTTTGGGGCAGCTTTGTTCCCGTCCAAGTCTCCCTTCTTCCACATCTCCGTGTGAAACCTGAGGAGCATGGACTCCTTTGAAACTGGATAGAAGACGTCCTCAGATTGGACAGGCTCTCTCAGGGGTTCCTTCATCCCGTGCACTGTCTGAGGATAATGACCACAGGAAGTTCTGGGTTTGAACTATAAAATAGAGGTCTTAAATCCAGTCCTACAAGACCCGCAGCCAGGTTTTCTGCCCTACCCAGTTTTTGCAAAGGAAACTGGGATCCCAGGTATAAACACTGCTGGATTGCGGGCCTTGTAGGGACTGGGTTGAAGACCACTGCAAAGCACAAATAGTAAAAGACACCTCACTGGAAAGTGTGAACCCACCAGTTTGGGACTCTCCTCAGTTAACATTTGCGCCAACTCCTCAGGCGTCACATCATGGAGGCTCATGCTGTTAATCTGCATCAGTTTGTCTCCTCTCCTAAGAATGGATAGATAGATAGATAGATAGATAGATAGATAGATAGATAGATAGATAGATAGATAGATAGATAGACTTGTACCTGGCAAATGACTTCCCTCCACTCCCCTTTTTGCACTTCACCACATTTTCCACTTCGTACTGGTGCTTCCCTTCATGGATCTTGTGGGTGATCAACAAGCCTCCTTGTACCTCAGATTCCTAAACATTTAGTAATAAATAGTGACAAATAAATCTTAGCGGTATTCATGGTCGAGGTCATGTTTTGTCACCCACCTTCAGGTCCATGGTGCAAAATGCATGTGCTGATGGGGCACACCTCTCTTTTATAGTCTTCGTTTGACTTCTGCTTCCGCTTCTTATGTACAAAAGAAGAAGTGAGAGCGGGGTCATAGTCATAGATGTGGAACTGATGTGAAACAGACCCATGGGGAACTAGCTAGAAAGTAGTAAAATACAGATTTAACTGGGGATCTTATTTTACAAAAACTTTTGAACTATTTCCACCTCTGACAGTATTAGAAGAACAGTGCTCATTGTCTTCCTGCAAAAATATTGACAGGGACAATATGATAACTGTCAGAATAAGGATAGAAAAAATAGGAACGAAAAATTCAATCTGCGAGAAACTGACTTCCTCAGTAACAGTAAAAAGCAAGAGGCCCAAATAATATAGGTTAATAAGTTTGTATGTGTAATTCTATTACTTGTTTCACTGGCGCTTTCTACAAATAGCTAAGAAGTATAACATCCTGCTCACACACAAGCAATAAATTACACATTAATATAAATCAAATGTAATCCATCAGTAGGTGAGCATTTTTTAATGTTCCACAGGTTTATTAAACGAGCATTTAATTACTAGTCTTCTTTATGCTATTGGTCATAGAAAAAACCTATTGTATGTATTGTTGAAAATGAAAGCGTAAAAAAATGACCCCGATCCTGAGTAATTTCCCACATAGTAATGGGTGCTTTTTCTTTGTTTTTATGGTCGTGTGTGTTTATAGAAGTTGATTTTGTGAATGACTTTCAAGGAATATGCAAGAAAGTGAAAGTTTATGTTGTCTTAGTTCACATGACTGCAAACAGATCAGCTGCTGTGATGCCTTTATGTGTTTTCATACTCTGACAGCTTGTGTTGCTAAATCTATATAAAGGCCATGGCTATTTCCAGCTTTAAGCAGACGCTTAGGTGGCTTGAGTTACACGAGGGGCACCCAGCCACTGTCCCAAAACTTTCAGGTTTTCAAGGGCACGCTGCAGTTGGAGTGCAGCTGACATACCACGTTTTTGAGAGGGGGAGGTTTCCCTGAGTAGGAGCGGAAAATCTGAACAAGGTACTGTCATGTTTGTTCTGAATTTGTGGAAGTGCGTCATTAGAGTTCAGAGAGTTGGGAAATATGTACAGATGATGTTATGAAAGTAAAACTACAAAGTCTCTTATGATGTGATGACACTAAATCCTGTGATGCTAAAAAATGCTACTTTATGCCATAATGGTTCTGTTTTGGAATTTATATAGATAGAACTGCATTAATTTGAGGAAACTGTGTCATTAATTACAACGATTGCAGTTATGTCTGTGTAGGTTCTCGTTCATCCAGGTCTTTGTTACCCAAACCTTGATCTCTGCAAACAACTGGACTCGGGTAGGTTCTTGAAGACGTTTCAGCTCTTCTCCAAAAGGCTTCTTCACTAAAACAGCTGGAGCCAGAGATTGAAAACATAGCCCTTGTGGACCATTAGCATGCTAATGATCGCATAACAGTATTTCTACCCTGCAGTAAACAAGGGTTTTATTTTCAGTCGTTTCAGAACTGAAAGTGTCTTTTGAAGAAGAGGCAAAATGTCTTCAAGAGCCTGACAAAGTCCAGTTGCTGGCAGAGATCAAGCTTTGGATATTACATTTAACAGAAGCAAAATCAGGTTTTGAAATATTCTCCCATGTGTTTTGAGCTGTAATTCTTGTGTCTTGTGTGTGTTTCAGATGGACATACTTGATGTGGTAATAATAGGTGGTGGCCCACATGCCTTGACCTTGGCCAGCTTGCTATCTAACCCTGGACATAACTTATCACTCTCCAGGACCTGCACAGCTCCTAAGAGCCCAGTTCCAAACCTGGAATCATCCAACACCAAACGCAGCAGCGGAAGGAAGAAGAGGAGGAAGGCAGCTACTGGTGCGTCTTGACTGTAGAGTTAGATTTGTTAGTCACAGTAGTGAAAACTAGCTTCAAAGTATTAAATAATTTTGGCCGAGTTTTACACACAATCATTGTAAAGACAACATATTGAAAATTGGTCACTTTTTGCCATTTGTGGTTTGTTACTGATCTGTGCAGGCGCATCAGTAGAGGAGCAACAAGCAAAACCAGCAATATCAGAAGGGGTTGTTAGAGACTCACAGTTGAGTCTCAGAGTGGTAGATTCCTATGGAGAGTGGACGACACTGTGGGAAAGCCAGTTTGTGGCTCTCAATATCTCTCATCTGCGCTCACACACACTGGTGCACACAGATCCTTTTAATAAGGTATGAACATAAACTGATTCCTCTTGAGCAGTGGGGAAGTTACACTATACATCTAAAAGAGAATTTGTGTACATTCTTAAACAGGAAGCACTGCAGGAGTTTGTGTCAAAGCACAATCGTTCAAGGGAGCTTCACAGTCTTCCTGACCAGGTTTACATTTTGGATGAAAATGCATTTTTTAATGACATGAGACTGGGGAAGAAGGAGCGGAGACGCTTAAATATCACCTCAGCGCTCAGGAAGAGTTTATCATTCAGTCTGCCAGGAACCAAACTGAGTGTGGATTTCTTTAAAGATCAGGTCGGACCTAGACGGTCTTGATGCAACTATGTGTTCTGCATGATATGAGATATATGTATATGATAAGCATGTATCAGCAGGTTAATGGAAATGCTTGGCTGGTTTATCATAATTCATAAAAGCTCAAAAACAAAAGCATGATGCACTCATTTATAACCCATGTGATGTCTCTTTTGGTTTGTTTGGACTTTTATTGTAAAGGATCCATTGTAAAGGATACATATACAATCATGGAAAGAATGTATTTTGCATTTTGATTCAGAATGAAGAGCATGTGCCATTTTATGGTTTAAGTAAATAGATCAGGTCATTTAAAGGTTTTGAAGTATTTATTTTGTAAAAGCAGAGATATTTCTTGATAAATACTCAAAAGAATCACATAATACAACCCTACATTTCTCCTTTTAATACAGAGCGACGTAATTCAGCTCCCTGCCTTTCACGTGTTGCTGGACCTGCTCTCTACCTCTGTTATTGCCTGACTGCTCGTGTGCTTGAATGCAAACTAGCATGTTATAACATTAGAATAGCTGTCTGGAATGAAGAATGAGCAGAATTTGTACAAAGTTGCGTGTGAGGCTTTTCCTGAAAATGTTGTTTCATTTCCTCTCTGTTTGCTTTGACATCATTAAAACTCTCCCTCATGAGAGCTGATGCTTTTATTGGTAATGGCTGTGAAAACAAAAATAAAGGTTAAAAATCTTAATTAATGTGTTTATTTAAGGTTGTTGAATATTAATAAGAAATTTGTGCAATGTCTCTATAATGCGATTTCTGAACTGATGAATCTAAATGTACAGGTGAAGAGATACAAGTTGGACGAAGTGCTGAAAAAGGGAACGGTGGAACAGATCATCCCAGTGATGGATAAAAAAACTGACAGGATCATGAGGCAGAGGACTGAGGATAAGGCCATGACAGTGACCGAAAGCATAAGTGAAGGCTCAAAGAAAAAAGTGGAATATTTTCAAGTTAAACTTAGAGATGGTATCGTCCTAAAAGCCAGCCGGGTTGTGGTGGCAACAGGGCCAACCCGCACACAGATGGCAAACATCCCATCATGGGTTAAAAGCATTGGCGAGAGCTTCCCGGAGGAGCGTCTGCAGCACACAGTGCAGCTCATGCACCACCGACCTACTGCTCAACACATAGCCGCAGACTTAACTTGTCAAGGACAGAAAGATGCTGAAGGTAAGTCAGACTTTCATTTTAACATTCCATTTCCATTTTCCATATTTCAAACTGGAACTTGCATTTATGGTTATAATTGTAAAGAGTGCGTAGTGCATGAGGCAGGGCAGAGGGTGATGGTAGTTGGTGGCGGTCTGACAAGCGCTCACGTCATCTCAATTGCCCTGAAGCAAGGTGCCAGTCATGTGACCTGGGTCATGAGGAAGCACCTGCAGGTCTAGTCACAGTTTTCATGGACCACAACCATAAAAGGTTTACGTAAACCACCTCCAGCACGCCTCTTCACGTCTTCCACAGTTAAAACAGTTTGATGTGGGGGACGTGGAGACCCTGGTGGGTCGTTACTCTCACGTGGAGCATGGCATCAAGATGGATGGTCAAGCCTATCTGAGACAGTTCTACAATGAACGAAGCCTCCACAAAAGGCTGGCTATGATTCACCAGGCGAGGAAGGGAGGAGCTGTCACGCCAGAAGCTTACGTCCATCTACAACCATACATCCAGCGTGGACAGGTGGACGTGAAGACTTACTGCCAGGTATCCCCCTGCGCAGCAATTAGGTAGTTCATGATGTCAGAGCCCATTATTTTGTGAACTTAATACTGGATGCTGCTGTTCAGGTAAGACAAGCAAGCTGGTGTTACAGGAGCCAGGCCTGGAGTGCTACTCTCAGCAATGGGGAGCACTGGCATGGAGACATGATCTGGCTCGCCACTGGCTGCAAACTTGACGTCAAACAGGACCCGTTACTCTCTGAGGTGATGAAGGAATTCCCAATTCAGGTGGTTTTTATAAAGATACATTTGCATGCTTATATAAATGTGCACTGGTATGAAATTAAATGTTTTTAAAATTATCCTGCATCTTGCATCACTGTGAAGGTTATTGATGGTTGGCCATGCATATCAGAAAGCTTACAGTGGGCGGAGGAGTGCCCACTCTATCTGATGGGGCAGTACACCGCTCTTCAGGTTGGTCTGCCTTTGCAGTCAAAAAAACAGATATCAACCTCTATTCTTCCCCAGAATCCCTTAAACCTCAATTTCCCCCACACAGATCGGTCCTCATGCAGTAAACCTGGCTGGTGGACAAGCTGCAAGCATGCGAATCGCAAAGGATATCACAGGCCATCAAGAACTGGATGTCCTCAAGGTTTCTGAGCTGAGTGGAGAGAAATCAAAAACTGAGGAATATGTTCAACAGATGAAGGGTCTCTTGTGGCTTTAGGTGTGAATGAATCAACTTTTAAAGTGAGACAGATTGGTGAAGCTTGTTTTTGTCATTTTATTTATTCAATGTAATTGCACAGACCCATAGAATTAGTTAGTTTTCATTCCCCATTAGAGTATGTGATTTTAATTAAGCATTCTCGTCATTTAACTCTCCTTTTTGAAGGGACTTATTCTGATAAATTTTAATTAATCTTTTCTAATCACCAACTTTGTTGTAGCTCCATATTGAGCTGCTATGTTTTGTATTTGGTAGCGTTTAAATAGCAATAAAGAGTTTTTATACTGCCTTAAATATCTGCGTCACAGATGTTTAGAGGTTTACGTCTCTAATTACCTTATCTTACCTTCCACACGAAGGAATAAATGAGTCTTAGCCACGCCCCTGTACACTTCCGGGTTCCATCAGCAGGTGAGCAGACTTGTCGACAACCTGTTTGGAACATAATAAAAACTCATATTTTCTTGGGATTTTTTTTCCGACGGAGAGGTATGTGGGTGTATTCTTAGAGGTGATTTACGTTGGATGTTGGTGTGCTGTTACATAAACACTCCTACGCAACACGCCGCCTACAGTGAAATTAATTCGAAAAAAAAAAAAAAAAAGTAACCTCAACAGTAAAACGAGCAGCAACGTCACGTCTAGTTTCGATGTAGCAAAAACAAACCCATGACCTGGAGGAGAAACCCATTCATTCCCAGGGCCCAGAGCGAGAACTGTGTGTTTGTCGTTTCTATCACGGTCAGATGACTGCTCCGATGACTCAGACCCAGCCGCCTGCTGTTAAAAACCTCGTCGTTGTAGTTGACTTTACCAGATGAAATGTTTTGAAACTCTGAAATCTCAGATTGCGCCATACCTCCGGTAATTCAGTTTCAAGTTCCTTGGAAGCGTTTTTTCATTGTTATTGTTTTTTCCTTCTCCCTTCTTGCGTCATTCTGAGCACCTATTATTTTGGTACCTTCTCCGGAAAAATGGCAGCAGCACGTATTCCTATAATAGATGACTGTAGTCTTTACCTCATTTATTCTTTATGCAACCTACAGTATATTCATTGTGTACAGGAATAACAATTTCTAGTTTTTCATTCATGATTATGTCATTTAAAAAATTAGACTTGGATGTTTGTATGGGTCACTTTACCCTTTTTTCAGAACAATGAAGGCAAGAAAGGTGGAAAAGGTAGTTTTGAGCGTGGAGCAGTCAGAGGGAGTTGGCGCTCGTGTACGCCGGGGCATCGGTAGGAGGGAGGTAGGTTCATTCAGAAGCTATTATTTCAAAACATTTCAGTAAATTTGACTCACTCCTGCACTCCTGATTTCCAGCTCAGGAACCTTGATCCTTTCCTGATGCTGGATGAGTTTAGAGTGACCAAACCGGCAGGTTTTCCAGATCATCCTCACAGGGGATTTGAGACAGCAAGTACTCTTTTCTGAATTCCAGTTTCCTGAAGAGAAACCGTATGGATTTTGTGAAATTAAGCCCTCCTAGTGAAAGTAGTTGCTATTTCAAGCAGTTAAAATTATAATTTATGTTTTTATGTTCAGCAAATTACCTTTACAGTTTCACAGCCAGCTACCATGATGACACCAAAATATGAGTTTGAAACTGTTGTGTCATTTATAGTCTAAATAGTCTATGTACAGTTTTCCATTTAATGTCTTCGGAGTGGATTTGATTTGGCAGATGCAGTTCACATCAATTTGGCACTCCATCTAATTGGGGTAGGTCTAGACTGCGCTCTCAGTGTGCCTTTCAGCAGGTGTGTTTAGATGCTTTTACATGACTTTTGGAATTACACAGCTGTGTAAATAGATCACAGGCAGCTCGCGTCAGGGGTTCGAGACATCCTCCCTCAGGCAGATGTTCACCTCTGAACTCGTAACTTGGTGAAACTGATGCACTCTTGCAACGCTGCAGTGGAGTTAGAGAAACCTGGAAAATTATTAATAACTGAAATGTTGGCCTTTCATATTTCCTCAGAAATACAACAATTTATTTGTTTTGTGAGGCAAAAAAACACATTTTCATGGTTGAACTTTCTTCTTCAAACAGGTCACTTATGTTTTGGAGGGTTGTCTGGCCCATGAGGACTTCTGTGGCAATTCAGGACGTTTGAAACCTGGAGATTTGCAAGTACTGCGATGTTTATTTTACCATTTACACTTAAGAATAAAGTCAAAGTAACATTTTCTTTAATGTACCTTTACAACAGGATACAGTTGGCCTTTGTTGTCATGCAATATTGGTTTGGTGTTTTGTCATAAATTACGTTATGCAGCAAATCTGCATTGACAAAATTTTAATAATGCATAGTTATATCATAAAACCACAGATGAAAGAATGCTACATGTGAATGTTGACATGTAGATGCTTTTGGAAAGGACATTTCTGATTTAGACTGGAGCGCCACTCTGCTTGGACTCTGCTTGGTCCAACTATGACCCAACAGACAGGAAGTCCCGTTTAGCTCGGTGCATGTTTTACATTTGTTCTAATGTTGTGTTTTTTGCATTAATTCTATTTTTTTTTTTTTTTTTTTAATCAGTGGATGACTGCAGGCCGGGGGGTGCTCCATGCTGAGATGCCCATGTCTGAGGAGCCGGTGGTGGGTTTACAGCTGTGGGTGAACCTGCCGAGACGGGAGAAACTTTCGGAGCCGAGCTACCAGGAACTTAAAGGTTCGGAGATCCCCAAATGCAGCCAAGGAGGAGTTACGGTGGCTGCAATATCTGGAGAGGCTTTAGGAGCAAAGGTGTGTGTGTGTGCGCACGTGCGTATGCATCTGTGTGTCTTTATAATGCTTTTCCTGCCTACCTCAATGTGATTGTTTATTTGATGCTGGAGGCATAAAGGAAAAGCTGAGAAGTGGTGACATAGACATGCATGCATTCACACATGCGGTGTGTGTTTATAAGTGGGAGCGCCTCTTAACCACAGCGTTTTACCAGTGTGTAAGGAGTGTGTTTAAAATGAGAAAACAGCAAATGAGACACAGATTGCCTTGGATGGTGTGTGTCTGCAGTGTAATAGGTTACTGCAGGGTACCAGACACACCAAGTCATAATTTGGATTTAAAAACTTGAGTCAACACAGCTCACTGAAATCCTATTTTATTTTGTACTCTTTATTTTCCAGTGATTTCATGGTTTTATACTTCAAATGTAATTTTCTAATGTGTTAAGTAACTTGATAAACGATATTTCGAGCATGGTCAAAACATCAAATTTAACAGAAGTAAGTGATATGCAATAAGGAGTCAAGCCAGGATTTAAATAATTAAATACTCTGACACTTTGTATTTAAAATACAGAATCTGATTAGAAGTGTATATTTGGATCTGCTAATATTATAATGACCTATTTAAAGTCATTATCTTCAGCGATGTTTGCTGCAGTGGTTCTCTTGAAGTCCCTGCCCTAAAACATTCAGGATTGCTCTAATCTGCCCAGATTTAAAGGACTCGTAAAAGGTTGTTTTCAATGTCTCACTATCTTTTCTTTAATCCACATTTTCTACCAGATGTTCCTAATTGCTTTTACCCAATTTTGAGTTTTATACTTTAAAGTTTCCTGTCATTACTTTCTCGAATAAATAACATTTATTGTAATTGTGATGAATGGATGGATGGATGGTGAATACATTCCTATTCTCTTCATGCGTGAGTCTGTAAGTATGAAAAATGAAGAAAATGTTGCGAAACTAAGCGTATTTTCTTTTTCTTAAATTATATACAGTCTAAGGTCTTCACAAGGACGCCAACCCTGTACCTTGACTTTCAGCTGCAGACAGGAGCTGTGCATGTGCAGCCGGTCCCCTCAGGTAAGGAGTTACCCTTTATACAATAAATGATTATAAATAGTAATAGAAACTCTCAGAATACATTTTCACAACATACATCATCACATATCAGAACCACACTTTCCTACTGAAAGTGCCTCATCCAATCAATCAGTCATTGACAAAGCATGCAGACAAGTCACAATAAATTCTCACGTCCTGCACAAGTTATTTTAATCTCTTTCTGATCTGTCATTCAAGTTTTGCTTCTCTCTGAATCTAACATTTCCATGCTTTTAAATTTGTTAGAAATTATAAGGTCCATTTATTCAAAAGTAATTAGCCAAATAAACACGAGGCTTGCGCCTGGATTTCAATCAAAGGCTCGCAAACTGCAGAGGAGCACAAAAACTGTTGATAAAATGTGACCAGAAGTCATTTACAGTTCTCACAGAAAAAAGCCTGGGGCCCACAAAGCTTGTTAAAGCTGCTGGAGAACATGATAGAATAGCATTTTACATGAAAGATGAATGAGAAACATGAGAAGAACTTCATGATGCAAGGAATGAGGGAAAACCTCAAAAATAAATAATGGTTATATTTGTGTGATCTGGTCTCCTGCAGGCAGCTAACTTTTTACATTGCAGGTTTAAAAGTGATTTGACCATGTTTATTATACATAGAAATAATCTTTCCATGTTTAACAGGGTGGACTGCATTCATCTACACACTCTCAGGATCCATTTATGCTGGTGAGTTTTGTCCCACGTGTAGTTCTCTGAAGGAAATGCCAAACCTGTGTCTGTTTTATTTGGTCTTTCCTGTTGCTATCAATACTGAATTTTATTTAAATTAAAAGAGAAGTGTCCGGTCTGATTCCCACCCACAGTTAACTTAATCTAATGAGCCAACAGACATGTGACTGCAAAATGTTTTGGGTTAAAACTTCAATTTACACTTTTGCTTTTCACTGTGGAAAAAAAAAAAAGCTGCTATCACAGGCTCATATTCTTACTGTCATTATAAGAATATGAATGTGCATACTTTTCTTCAAGTGGGCCAAAATATTGTAAAATGGTGTTAATATAAAGGAATGAAGAAGAACAAACCCTGTTTTCACCGACTTTAAACTATAGGCCCTGAGGAGGAACAACAGGAAGTAGAAGCCCATCACACCGTCCTGTTTGGAGATGGCGACAGCGTCAGAGTTCAAAACAAGGTGAGCTTTGATTTTGTGTTGTTTTCATTTATTTTCTTTCTTAATATTTTCTTGATGGTTTTGTGGTGTATAATAAGACAGTTAAAGCTGGATTGTGTACAGCGACTGCCTCATCTCCTCAGAACTCTGAAGCGTCACACTTTGTGCTCATCGCTGGAGAACCGATTAGAGAACCTGTGGTTCAACATGGTACGTTGCAGTGTTATTTTCTCCACTTTCTTTGAGAAATAAAATTCTCAAATTTCACTCTCAACATGAATGTTCCTGTACTATGTCGGCCTTTTAGGTCCGTTTGTAATGACCACAGAAGAAGAGATCCAACAAGCAATAAGTGACTACCAGTCAACCAGAAACGGATTTGAGAGAGCTGGGAACTGGAGGTCAAAGATCGCAGACTCTTTCTGAAATGCCACGCTCAATATTTATTTATTTCTGTGTTATTATAGTGTTCTCTGTCTCTCATCCCAGTTCTTTGATTTAAATTGAGTGACATTATGTCAATGAAGGAAACACTAAAATATATCTGCTGGAACAATCTCTATAATCCAAATGCTAATAATTCAGGATCCATCTATTCTCTTTTTAAGTGCTTCTTGTTGTCATTAATGCATGTCATTAATCCATTAAAATAATAGTAATTTAACAGTATGGGATCAGCATATTTATGTGGTAAAAGTTTTTAAATTGCTGTTACTCATCACCTTTTCTGAGGTATCCATTATTAGTGACGCTATGTTCCCATCAGATTACACCATGAGCGAAACGGGCAAACAGGACATGGGAGGGGCTTTTCAGACAGTTCTGGTTTGCATTTAAAACATGTGTTGTTGCTCTGTGAGCTCTGCCGACTGGAGAGGAAAAGACCTCTGTTGGGGGTTTAAACAAGCAGCATATGAATGCTAACAGATAAACAACATACACACAAATAAAAAGATGAGCTTGGACACATCAGAAGCAGCAAAAGGGATGTAAAGTGGGTCACAAATCCCTCCTCACACGGTCTCACAAGGTCCTGGAGAAAAATGATAGAGCCGTGGATGTTTCTATTGGAATTAGCACAACACAAAAATCAATTTGCAAGCCCCTGAAGTACCCATAGGACCTTATCCATTTACCCAAAACTGATTGGTGGTGAAAGGTCTCCTGGGGAACCGTTCATTTTATTTTTGGATTAATTTTCTATTAGTATTTATAAATGTTATTTTGTTGTCAAACTGGACACTCGAGGCTCTGCACTCAGATGCGTCTGCTTTAGAGCCACTTTAACCTTCTCCATTTGGTAAGTGTCTACATTTTGACAGTGTACAGCTGGCTTTACACACACATACACACGATTTATCAGTCTGTTGCAGATACCTGCACTCAGAGAACTGTGTGTGTGTGTGTGTGTGTGTGTGTGTGGTCCTATGAACTCAGCTCGTCTGGGAAACCAGTCTCAGTCAGCCAGCCTTCTCTGAACTCTCTGCAGCAATAAAAGGAGACAAGTCCATACTGTCAAGTGCTTCTCAGACAGCAAGTGCAGCCGCAGAGAGAGTGACGAAGATGAGACGGACTCTGTACAGAATCTCTTACTTTGTGACTCTGGCAGTGGAGCTGAGCTGCATATCTGTGACCCTTGGCATGTACAGAGAGGGAGGCAGTAAGGCAAGTATGTCACTTTTAAACTGATTTTAATACCATTTTTTGCCTATTTTCAAAACTCAGGGTTATTATATCTTTTTTTCCAAGATTCCCTGATCAATTTTTCTCATCACGAAAGTATTCATATCTCAATACTACTTGTTTCTATACATCTCATTTGGCCAAATTATTTGTTCAAACCAGACTTGACACGTGTCCACATATATAACAAACGCAATGGAAACTCTACTCTATTTCCAGAGAACACCGATCCTCTGTGACAAAACCACTGAACTGTAATTTTGACTGAAATGTTTGGTTGTTTCCTGTAAGTACTTTTCTGTCTGTGGGAGTCACCAAAACAAACGCTGAAAAAGGAGTAGAAGAAACTTTGTTGGCAGGAGAGCAGTATGCACATTTTGATGTTTGAAAGAAATAATGATGTGAGTGAAATGTAAAAATCCAAATTAAAACTGTCAGGAGATTGTGGCAGGTGCACCCAATGGAACAACATGAATCACTGTCGGTGGAATATCCTTTTTCACTGCATTAATCAGGAATATCCACCAGCACCTTGGTTCAAACTCTCACCTCAGCATCTCGGATGACTTTCCTCCATCCACACACTCGTTGTCCTCCTTCCAGCTCCCCACTCTCAGAAAACACAGCACTCATCCAGAAATCCAAGCCATCCACCTGTTACCTGGACCCCCCTCCCTACACAACTTGTTCATTCAGCTCAAGTCCTTTAAATCCATCCTTTCTGCAGGTGTGCCCCCAGGCTCACACGTCTTTGGGAGTAATCTGGCCCATCTCTATAGTCTGTACTAATGGTGGGCCTTTTAATACAAAGAGATTTTGGATAATAATCAGTGTTTCCATCCAGAAGAAAAGAACGGAAAGGTTCAAAATTAGATTTAATGATGGCAATGCCTGCAGGTGATGAAGCAGTGGGAAAGAAAGGTGCGTGCAGCCTCGAGTCTGGATGAGCTGCTGAGGCTCACAGACTTCCCTGACTGGAAGTTGTGGAAGTGTCGTCTCAGGCTGCAGCAGCAGGAGAACAGCTCTTCTTCACCTCCAGTGGGCTCTCATCGTTCTACACGCTACGCTACCGAGTCCTACAGCCCAGAGATCCTTAAAGGTTGGGTTAATGACCTAAAGTACATGTTAGGAGTATGTATGTCTGATGGTCATGAACATTGTCTGCCTTTTAGCCATAGAAGAAGAATGGCAGCGGACCCAGTGCATGCCCAGAGAAACCTGTGTCGATGTGGCCAAGGAGCTGGGCACGGATCCCTCTATATTCTTCAAGCCCCCCTGTGTGGCTGTCCACAGGTTTGTTACCCTGCCCCTGTCCTGAAGTTTCAGCAGTTATTCTGGTTAATAATGGCTTGCAGCTTTGATGTGATGATATAAAACCAAAGATGTAAGCGGAGCATGTAGGCTAGTTGCTACATTTTCCAGATGTTCTTAACCGTGCTATTTCGACAAATTCTTGCACGTAATTTGGGATAATTCTGTTTTTACGTCCCTGACAGGTGCAGTGGCTGTTGCAACCAAGAAGGCGTCTACTGCAGAAACACAACTACAGTATATGTGAATAAAACTGTAAGCAAACACGCAAAATAAATGGGTAGTTATTAGGGGTGGTTTTTGTGTTACCTCATATTAAGATTTTTAATTTGTGCTTGTGTATGTTGCAGGTCCTTAGTGTTATTACATTCAAATTTGTACCCGAGCCAGTGCTAATAAAAATTGCTAATCATACAGAGTGTAGGTGCATGGAGCCTGCCATAATACGGCGAAATGCTCAACTTCACAGGAGCAATGGGTCAGTAAAGCTCTGTTCCCTATACTTTCCATAATGGGAGTTTTAATGTTTTGAGTTTTCTCATTTATCTTGTCTTGCAGCTGCTCTCAAATGCTACAGCTGTCAAAAGACTCTAGAAGACTCTGTGCCAATGGCTTGATTTGGGATTGTTCCACAGACAGATGCGTGCCTTTTCCTTCAAGTACATCAGGTGTGCGTACAAGAGTGTGCAAACATAGATAAGAAAACACATAATTGGCTGACGACATTTACACCATCTTGCTTAGATTTTCCACTCAACTCATGGATGCCTGACTGCAAGATCGACGTGGAAAGCTGTGACTGTCTTCCTCCACTCGCCCCGACTCCCCAGCCTCAATTGAGCCATCGCTGTCAGCTCAACTCATCTGTTTGCGCCCACAAACATCAGCGCTTCGATCAAGTCTCCTGCAGGCAATAAACTGATCCTTTATTAAGAACTCATGCTTGGAGTGCTCACATCAGAAATGGAAGTTCTTAAGAATGGTTTAAACAAGTCATTAACATTAGTTTCCAACAGCTTATGTGATAACGTGCAAATGCAGCTTCTGGTAAAGTAAAGGCTACCACAGCAGTTTAAATTTAAAAACTAAGTTTCTCTCACCTTCACAGGTGCAAATGGTCAAAGTAGAAGTCCACCCGGGGAATACATCACGACAACCTGCTCACCAAGGATTCTTGAAGGCAGAGAAACAGGCTAATTTATTTACACGCCTATTTATGTCCGTTGCTTGAATTAATTAAGAGGTTATTAACTTGCATGACCATGTTAATAGATTTTTTAACAAGATTATTTTTTTACTCTCCAACTTTTTTCAGTTCATTGTGAAATTAACTGCAGGTGTGTGACATCAATAGTTTATAAAGGCTTATATTATAATAAATGATTGATAAGGACTGGCATCATTTAGACATTATATATTATATTGATTAAATATAGGCATTGAATTTTCCCTAGTTTCCTTTTTTGCATCCGTCAGGTTGTATAGACCTGCTACAGGCAGATTTACATGTGTGCTTGATAGATTTAATTGAAGTGAGGCTCACTGACCTTTTACACGCAGACGTCTGTGCTGTAATCACTTGAAACATTTTCACTGCACCTCCATTCCAGCTATGAGAATATACACCCGTGTGAATCATTTGGAAATAGGTTTGTGGACATAGGCCATGTGCTTTAAGAGGGAATGCTACAATCAGCTATTTTACATGAAATACTTGTTTTCATTCTGGTAGTTGTTGATGGCAGTTTTTTGTTCTTGTTGAACAAATTTATATTGAATTCATAAAAACAATAAATGCCATTTGTAAATACTATGCATTTAATGTTACTACAGCAACAATATTGCTATCCATGTGGGCACATTTTGCTCCCAACAGCTAGTGATCAATACAATGCAAACATTTAATTACACATTCATGATCAATTATTTTTTTATTCTTAAAACACAACATTTATATAATATTTGGATTTCAAATCTGACCAAAATAATCTTTTTTTCCACCCAATATTTCAGAATAAAATCGTTTCCCTTCTCCTTCTTCTCTATCGATGGCAACGCCATATTTTAGAGTGATACTGCCACCTGTTGATCAGTGAACTATAGTTCACTAAGTCACAGCAATTGTGTGACTATGCCCAGTGCTGCAAGGTAGACAAATCTGGCATCCATAATGCTAAAGGTCAAACGGGACACTACATTGGCTAACTTTATATTCTCAAAGGTTCTTGAAATGTAGCAAGTTTTCAAATTAATGCAGATCAATTACAATAGCTGTAAAAGCCAACTGCGTGGCTGCGTAAAACCAAGTTAATTTCCAAGGTCTGATGTCCTTTTAAGCTCTGACACTTTGCATTGGCGTTTCTGCTCACTGAGCATGCGGGTACAACACCTACGCACCACAGCGACCTTTAAAGTGGCTGAGGGAGAGGTTCGGGAGAGCTTAAGGTGTGCTGAAATGCAGGCTTTAAGATCCACCAAAGGTACAAACACACCTCATGAACACATTCAGCACTTTATATCATCAACGTCTGACATGTTTTATATTTTCAATGGTTCTGTTTTTATATACTTGTCATTTCACAGGATGTTTCAGACAAGGCATACACTAGATTTTTGAGAAAATACTGGAAGGAAAATTGGTAAGTCACTCAAATTTATATAACCAGGTCCAGACTAAACTATGCATACCCCTGATCAACACCAAGCTATCCTTTTGTGAAAAACACCAAATGAGGGCATTTTAGAACGAAGAGACTGTAAATCAGAAGTCTGAAGAGAAGGCAGGGTGAAGCCATCTCTTGTGTGACTTGTTCTCACAGACAAATTGCCAAATACTGCTTAGATGCTGGTGCCCAACATCAGTGTTGCTGGGTTGATAGTGGTTACGTACAAAATCACAATCTGAATTTCACTGCAGAATGTTTGAAAAGCAGGGAAATGTAGCTGTCAGCTGTGGGTAATTCATGTGACACTTGTACTACACATCACACACACATATATATGTATATATATATATATATATATATATATATATATATATATATATATATATATATATATACATCACACAGGACACTAAACGGTGAAACGCGGCAGTGAAGGTGCACAGAACCAGGCAGGATAAGATACATATTTACATGTAATCTTGACAGCCACATAACCTCTAATTATTTTTCCTTACTCCTTCAGGTACACTATTTTAACAATATATATATTAGCCTCAAGTCAAACTGAGCTGAATAAATTAGGGCTGACAATATATGAGGTTAAAAGTTATCAAAGCGTACATGACAAGAAGGGTGGATTAGGCTACAATGTTGGTCATCAAACACGTTAGGAAAAGCTTAAACGAGTAACAACCCACGCAGGCAAAAATAATAGGTTCTACATCTTTGTGAATGCATCAGTTTGTTGTCAAGAGCAATGTTTTTCAAAAGGCAATCTTGATAAGTATCAAAGTGTCTCCAACAGAACTGCTGGTAGCAACATTGTTAAGATTACTGCATGACAATTTAGCTCTAAATGTTAACAAAAATGAAAAGTTAGACAGAATCAGGCTAAAAAACTAAATGTATGAATTAAAATTATGATAGAACATGAAAAATACAAATGTTCGCTCTACTGTCTCACACACACACACACACTCACACGGATACACAGTGTTTTTAAACACAGTCCTCCTGATACAGCCACCTGCCGTTGATGCTAAGTGATGCCACGGAGTGATGTGTGCTGCGGACGGAGGTCACCCGACCAGTATAATTGGTGGGGCTCGGCAAAGGGTGTTTGAGGACTGTACGACAGCAGCAACAGAGGTGCTGGTTGAACTGCTTCTTGAAAGATTTGCTCATCAGGTACAATGCAAAGGGGTTAAGGCAGGAATTGGTGAAGGCCAGGATACGAGCGATGATACTGCCCACAAAATGAGCCATGGAAGTGTCCACCTGTGGGAGGGGAAGTGTGCAGGAAAGCCTTAATGAAAATCCAGGAAATTTTGAAGGTAAAGCATATGCACTATTTTTAAAAGAGTGAATTTCGTGCACCTCAGAGTAATGATAGGAGCGATACAAGTAAATGACATGACTGGGGAGCCAGCATATTGCAAAGAGACCGACGAACACAAGGACGGTCTTGGCCAAGCGTTTCCTTGATTTAACCTGCAAAACCAAATGCATTTGGTTGCATGAAATTATTATATCACTCTATTTCATTGTGATGCAAGAAGCGTTTTACAGAAACTACAGCAAGATCCTTAGTTTTACCAAACAAGTGAACTGCATAGATAGATAGATAGATAGATAGATAGATAGATAGATAGATAGATAGATAGATAGATAGATAGCACACCTGCTGTTGTGAGTGTGTGTTTCCTTCCATGGGCAGGTTCAAAGCGCTGTTCATCAGGCTTTGGGCAATGAAGGTGTAGTACACAGTTATGACCAACAGGGGGATGGCGTAGAAAATGAGGAAAGAGACCATGGAGTGGATTCTAGGGTGCAGCTCCCCAGCATGAGGATAAGGGGCACATGTAACAAAGCTCTCATTTGTGGAGGTGATGTTAAAGGTGTGAAGGTCCGAGAAGACAGCTTCGGGGATTGCCAGAATCAGGGATAAAACCCAAATGAGCGCCGCCCGCAGGAGAATGGTGGCAGTGGTGCTTGGTGTTTGGACGTCCAGGGGTTTCACAATGGCCCTGTACCTGATAGACACACAGATCTGAGATATATTTACATTTTTACTTCACGTTAGTGCATCACTTTAAGCTGAACCTTCTCATTCAAATACAGCAGACAGTGAACCAAAAACACAGCAAGTGCCCAACAAGGAATAATAGATTGAACATACTGTATATCATTATCTAATATTCTAATAATTTCAGCATATAAAAGAAACATTTTCAACAGAGCATCAGCAGTACTGGAGGATTTTCTATGACTAAAACAGGCATTACAAGATGACATGGACTATTACTGCTTCAACAGTAAACTAATATTGATTGTTCCTGCTTTAGAAGTGCAAAGGTTAAGACAGTCGAGTCTCATTCTCATGTTGCCAAACACACTTGGGTTAAATACACCAAGTCCATTACTGACGTATTTACAGTCTCACCCATGGAACATCACAAATAGAATTATATATTCTGCAATTAGTGCTATTTGCGTGCTATTTATAATGCGTGCATTTGGTGCATTTTATTGTCCAGTGATAAAATATTTTACCCTCAATGTTACAGTGATAATAATATGGCTTAAAATGTTGATGAATACAAATGATTTCTATTTAAACTCCATACATTCATGCAGAGCAGAAGCACATTGATTGCCCCGTGGTAGTGAGCTGTGCTATACAGTACATCATAAAGGCCTCCATTACATACATTTGAATCAAAGTATATTTGATGCTTCACTCAAGCTGGTGCAGGTGAAGCATGTATGTTGAAGGCATCTGTCGAACTGGGAAGACTAATATGGAAAATGTTGAGGAAGCAATATAGGAAATGAGGCTAAATGAAAACAAGCCTCATGTAAAAGATAACATCGTGTCATGAATATGTAAAGGGATACAGTCTAATGCTTAATTATATTTTTTGAACCTGTTGACTCAAGACTAGAACAAAAATGTTTATTTTCCCTTTTCTTTCACATGTCCACTGTTTTATTGAATTCTTATCTAGTCCTCCATTTGCACTCCCTTGGTGAGACATTTTTAAAGCAATAGAAGGATGATTTTCCCATTATCTTGAAGGCTGGAGAGGAAACTATGCACACACAGGTTGCTTCAATTCGCATTCTTTTGTTTTGAAAACTTTCCCATTTTATATATTTAAATCTGATTCCAATGTAAAAAAAAAAAAAAAGATCTAATTCAGATAATAGCCATATAGACCAAAATGTTATCGTTTTTGATAGATTCCCTTGCTTGACATCAATGTGCACAAATGTCATCTAGATTTAACAGGAAAAGTTAATAGTCGTTGCTGAATATCGAGAAACGACGGTGATGCAGTGACGACCATCGCCTTCATTACTGTCCAGGTGTCCACGTGGCGCAGATTAAAACTCACGCGTCCGCATTATTAAACAGACTGAACCGAGAGCAAGCGTGCACTTAAAAGGTGCACTTTGAAATACCTGTAACAGTTATTCTGCCCTGTCGGCACGATGTAAGTCACAGCCTACCTGTCAGCAGACAGTGCCGTGAGGGTGAACACAGACACCCCGACTGAGGTGAGCTGGATGAAGGGGATGATTTTACAGCCCACTCTCCCGAACAGCCACTCCTCTGTCAGGTAACGGCTGGCATCCACCGGAGCGCAGGTCACCAGCAGTAACACATCTCCCAGCGCAAGGCTCGACATGAAGAGGTTTGGCACATTGCGGGTGCATTTGGGGGAGAAAAATGTCCTAATGAGCGTGATGTTGCCAATTAGCCCCAAAGCAATGATTACACTGTAGACAGAAGCGATGGCAACGCCGGCGCCGGACATCGTTCCCAAAAAAGATTTGTGCGGCAAGCGCGACGCGTTTGGGTACAGATGCGCTCTTTCTCTCTCTGTCTCTTTGCCTCTGCCTCTCTCTCTCTCTCTCTCCCCCCCCCCTCTCTCTCTCTCCCTCCCTATCTCTCTCTCTCTCTTTCTCTCTCCAGGAGAAAAAGGAAAAATGAATTTCTGTTACAACAATTATTCACCCACCATAGCCCAGAAAGCTCACCTTATCAACCCACCTTAACAACAAAAGCAATCTCTTTCCTGAGACTATTCCCACCCAGGTTACAGAGGGAAATACACCTTCTTGAACGTAGAAGTAAACTTTTAATATCTTACTCTGAGAAGGTTTGAGGTAAGCATAAAGTAACGATGGTCGAAAGATCAGTGAGTCTGCACAGTTGAAAATAGGCAGTACTTGTATAAAAGGCACAACTGCTGATGGAAATCAGACGCCTGGTGCCATCTCTGATGGTATCTCACACTGAGATAAGGGTTGGGGTTGATTAGTCACACCTTCAGCCATATTCATCTCCTGTGAGATGATGACTTCACATACTGAGAGATCCTCAATGTCCTACAGTAACCCAGAGCATCTCTATAGAAAGTGAAACCTCTGCAGACCCTTGTCCGTGTCAGGATAATGGAAATTCACAGATGCCGCAGACAAAAGCTTTATGGGCTATAAACAGGCTTAAGCAAGAAGGTAAGGTGTGAAAAGCCCTTAATCCACTGAAATTTCTCAACGAGATTATGAAATCACAGAAAAGATGATAACCGTCATCCAGCAGAAGCTAATTTGCCAGGGACATGGGCCGCTGATGTGTTTTTTGTTTTGTCTTGAGCTGAATTCTGAATGCTACCACTGTATTACGTAAAAAAGAAAGGTCGTTACACCAATACTCTTAATGGAGAGTTGAGATAAGGCTGCCTGCCTCTGAGAGATGAAATTGGTTACTCTGACGAAGGCATGATGACAAGCAAAAAAAAAAAACAAGCCGAGTAAATGATCCAGCTAAAAACAAGTATATATATATATATATATATGTGTTATATTTATATAGCTTCTTACATATAAAATATTATTTTTAAAGGCAACGATGATGTTACTCTAAGCTTGTTGCAAAAGTCATTTGCACAGTTGGACACGGTTCAATAAATCAATCATGCTTCGTTCACTGCAAAATGCCACATCCAGTCTCTGAACTTTAACAGGATGTACATGAATTTAATATAAATAAAGGTGAGGTCGGTGTGGCCACAGAAAACCTTCCAAGAGCCACTAATTTTGATCTGCAAGCAGAAACATTTGCAATCCCCCATCTCACAAGTATCAGGGTGCAGTATCAGGTTTGAGATATTCATGAATTCACTGTTAATTGCTCTGTTTTTTTTTTTGTTTTTTTTTTATTTATCAATGTATTAAAGGCAACATGTATGCCAAATTCACCCATTGCCATTATTAGAAGACAATACGATTAATGGAAACCTTCCAAATGTAAGATGTCTGTGCAGATTCTCACTCATCCAGGTCATAGTTATCCAGAGTTAGATCTCTGTGTCAACTGGACTGTGAGGTTTCCTTGAAGATGTTTCGCCCTCTCTCCAGAGAGCTATGCTGTACAGTCTCAGGAGGATGCAAGGAACTGTACATTGGGGAAACCAAACAGCCCCTCCATAAACGAATGGCCCAACACAGACGTGCCACTTCTTCAGGACAGGACTCAGCAGTACACCTACACCTAAAAGAAAGCGGACACTCCTTTGAGGACAGTCAAGTACGTGTGCTGGCCAGAGAAGATCGCTGGTTTGAGAGGGGTGTCAAGGAAGCCATCCACGTCAGGTTGGAAAAACCATCTTTAAACAGAGGTGGTGGTCTAAGGCACTTTCTGTCACCCACGTACAATGCAGTCCTCCACTCTTTTTGTCAACAATCCAAACGTTCACACCGTTTGACGAGACCTGGTGACCCATTAACATGTGATCCAACAGACAAAGGGGAAGCACCCCAACCGAAACTAGGTGAACGACCCTGCCAACCACCCTGCCAAGGACCCTCAGGTGACCACCAAGGTCAGTAACATGCCGATGGTCCACAGGGCTATATTTTCAAGCTCTGCCCCAGCAAGCTTAGAACTGAAGAAGCTCTCTGGAGAGAGGGCGAAACGTCTTCAAGGAAACCTCACAGTCCAGTTGACACAGAGAGATCTAACTTTGGCTTCCAAATGTAATCAAACACAAGTCTCTTTACCATACGTGAACTTGATTGCAATTATTCCATGAAACACAACAGCCCACAAAATGACTCATGTTCCACACTTGACTGCGTCTCTCAGTTTAAACCATCAGCGCATTTAGTAGCAATCAGCTGTTATTTAGACATTCTAGATGAAATTCACAAGATTCAAAATAAAACTGGTGCCTCCAATCACACCCAGATGATCAAAGTGTTTGGGCTGCAATGAGAATTGTGAGTGTGTGTGCGCACGCGCGTGAAATCCCAGTTAAACCAGTTTGACAGGATTAAATATTCCCCTTCCACACACCGCCTATGGAGTGCTGTGTCAGTTAAAATAACTCCTCTTACTCTCTCTCTCTCTCTCTCTCACACACACACATACACACACACTGTCTGGAGACGCTATCGATTCTGCAAGGTTTTCTGTTTGTGACGTCAGTGCGCACCAAACCGCGCTGGCCTTTTAAAAACTGTACCAATCAGCTGTCTGAAGACTCAGATCAGTGATTAAATGACGTCAGTCTGGTGTGCTGTTGCTTGGTTGGAACAAACACCTGCAGCCACACGGCCCTTTTCTGGAATCAGTTTGACACCCCTGAAGGGCCTCCGTACAAAACAACCCTGAGAAAAACGTTTTCTGAAGGAGGATCCCCTGCCCACTCAGACAAGCCGTGACACGTCAGGTGAGCTGGCAAAGAATGCTACCTGAGCAGCGGGAGATGCTGTGATTGGCGGAGAACGCTGTCCGTCAGCGCTCAAAAACAGCCCATCGGCTTTCGACGCAGATGCGGTTTATATTCCGAGGGGCTGTGGATCACTCTGCGAAACTCTTTTAGCCGTTGTTTGGTGACATTGATTAACTTTACAGCTCCTGGTTATGGATTGGAGGTTTCTCAGCTTGACCCTGCTGAGTCTGGGTGAGTGCGGATAAACTAGGTCCAACATTTGCGTTTCCCCCTTTTGCGCTTGTCTCGGCTGCCACACCTGTTTGTGCGTTCCGAGAGTACATATATATGTATGCATGTATATAGCAACCTTTTAGGCTACATATTTACGTTTGAGTCTTTACATGTATTTGATGTTAAAATGAAATCTAGAAATATTAATGTTTTGTAGTTTAGTGAAACTTTATGTTCAGTGGAAGTGCGTCTGTGTGTGCGTATGCGTGTGTGGGTGCGGTAATATGGCTGCTGTAGCTCTAATGAGTTGTTAGGGCTTGTCCCCAGTTTGTATCTTTTCCTGCGCTGACCATACCCAAACATCATGCGGATTATGTTTCCGGTTTGAAATCTAAGTGCGTTTCCTGTGCATGTCTGACAGCGTGGCCGGGCGTCCACGCCCTCACCGTGAACATCCCTAACGACGTCTATGAGTCTGCCAGAGGGGCCAACATCACGCTGCCCTGTACCTTTGTTCCAAAAGCCGAGCCACCCTTGGTCATAATCACGTGGACAGCCAAAAACAACAGAGTCACCGCTGATGACGTCAGACTGCTCTTCTAACTGATTATTGGCTATTTCTCATAAATGGGAAAATTGAATTCTTTCCATTTTAACATATCTCTTGTGCTGTTGCTCGTCTGACAGGACTCAGTCCTCACCTATTATTCTGCAAATTCAATTACTGACATTGCACCGGCATACGAAGGACGAGCGGCCCTGGATGTCGATGTTGCCAGTGGGAAGGCTGACCTGAAACTATCCTCCATCACCCAGGACGACAACGGGGTCTTTGAGTGTCGCGTCCACATTCCGCGCGATGACAAAGGCAAACTAGCCGACACAACGAGGCTTTTGGTTCTAGGTAACCTTTCACTGAGTTGTGATAGTTGTGTGTGTATATTCATTTTCTTTCCTTGGTCATCACATTCTAATGATCCTGGTGGTTGTGGGGAGGAGAGAAGTGTTTTTTTTTTTTTTTTTTTTTTTTTTTTTTCCAAAATGTCAAATCTGCTTGGTTTCCATAGTTGCACCGTCCATCCCGGTCTGTGCCATCCAGGGAAAGGCGCAGTATGGCCAGAACATCAACCTGACATGCAAGTCTGAGGAAGGCTCCCCACCACCCACTTATAAGTGGGAAGGTCGTGATGTCCAAAACAGGCCACGCGTTCCAGACCCTAGAACAACCGACAGTAAGTAAAGGAAGACGCTTCCAGACAAATTGCTCAATCTTATTGTTGCTCTAGTCAAAACCTGGCTCATTTATTTCCAACAAACCTGCATGGAGCTAAACTACTGTAAATAGTGACGAAAGAGCACCATTATGCTTTATTACTGAGCGTTAATTCAGCTTATTTTTTGTCTTTCAGAGGATGGCATCCTGTCTCTATACAACATCTCCAAAGACACATCAGGATACTACATCTGCACCGCAGCCAACAAGGTCCAGTCTGCTCAGTGCAACTTAACCCTCGCAGTCATGCCGCGTGAGCAGAAATTTCATTTCTTTTCCCCATTCCATCCCTATCATCCATCTTTTCCTTAACAAAATCTTGGTCCGTCCTCCCTGCAGCCTCCATGAGCCTTGATTCCACCGGGACAATCGCCGGCATTGTCGCAGCTATAATCGGGCTGATCCTAATAATCATCATCGCCTATTGTTGCTGCTGCCGGAAGAAGAAACAAGATGACGAATATGACATGGGGTAGGGCACGTGCACACACACACACACACACACACACAAAGATGAAAAACCATTAGTGATACTGATGAAGCAAAGGGGCAGACAAAAAAAACAATAGTCTGAAAGGCAACGCACATCATTTTTAAAATCATAAAGATTTTTTGTCATGTAGAGAAAATTGAAGAAAAACAACATGCAATGTGTTTATTTTTTACCTGAAATTCTTTTAGATATGTTTAGGACTTTGATGCATAAAAATGGTGCAGTGATGCCAGGAATATCATATTAAACCCACATTACAGCTTGAAAATATCTTGGGTAAATCTGTGTTTCCCCTTCCATTTTCAGCGTTCGTGATGATAAGTACCATGACGAAGAGGAAGTAAAAAATGGTGAAAGTCGACACCCCAATGGGGAGGAGGAACCCGCTGAGCGCCGTGACCACTATGATGAATGGAGCGAGCGCAAGTACGACGACCGCCGCAGCGACTATGACGATTACAGGGACCGACGCAGTGACTACAACGACCGACGCGACGACCGACGCGACGACCGACGCAGCGACTACGACGACCGACGCGACGACCGACGCAGCGACTACGACGATCGACGCGACGACCGACGTAGCGACTACGACGATCGACGCGACGACCGACGCGACGACCGACGCAGCGACTACGACGACCGACGCAGCGACTACAACGACCGACGCAACGACCGACGCGCCGACCGACGCAGCGACTACGATGACCAGCGCCGGGATTACGATGACCGTGGGAGTAACTACAACGACCGCCGTGACAGGTACGATGACTCCTTCGATCGTCGTAATGACGGAGGCAGAGAACGTCACTATGATGACCGCCAATACGAGTCCTACGATGATCGTGAAAGCGACAGACCCCGAGTACCAGCCAATAAACCCCCAAGAAAGGACTGACAATTGAGACTGAGCTATCGCTTTCCATTTTACATCATCTCTCCAGTGACTTTAGTCCATTTTTTGTTTGTCCGCAGTGATCTTTCAAATTCTAGCATAAGTTGAATGCTGTAGGTTTTTTTTTTTTTTTTTGGTAAGGCTTAAATATAATAGTAATAACATGGGCTGTGAGACTAAGGTTGTGAGGCAGTATGTTGTAGGTTCTAGATCATCAAGGTCATTGTTGTGGGTATGAGTGCTTAGGCCCAGAAGACCAGTTGCTATTGGATTGAAGCACTGCATGAGCTGCTTTTGGTTGCTTTAAGGTTTTTTTTTTTTTTTTGTTTTGTTTTTTAAGCTTGAATTCATCGCACAGCCCCACATCATATGTACTGATATGTATGTCTATAGTAAGTACGTAAACTTGGGTAAAATACACAATGAAGAAACGTGGAAAAACACATCCATCACAGACAAGGAGTTACTTTCTCATTTGTATTGTGCAACATTTTTAAATTCTGAGGTCAGATATATGTGGGGAGATTTAATGGGGAAGGGTTAAGAATAGAATAAAAATAATAAAGATGCTAATATGATAAAAGATGCTCGTTTTAAATCACTATCTTTATTGCGTACCAAAGCTTGTACAAGGACAATTTATAGATCCATCAGAGGAAAGACAAGAGATCTACTCCCTTAAATATCAAACAAACGTTGGTAATTTTGCATGTTTTGAGTTGAGTTTTTGTCACTGGTGATTGTGTGATGTATTATCAGGTAACTTTTGAACTTAAGACAAGATTTTTTTTTTTTTTTGTATTGTGTGTGTTTTTATTTTATAGTTTTGCAAATGTAAGCATTCATGTTAATGTGGAAATTACTCAACCAAATCAAACATGTACAACAGACAATTAACTAAACCTATCTATGCACCACATTACAGCTGTGTATTTTTCAAATTACTTTTTAAATGCAGAAATATAAGGATGTACTGTATGCTTTTTACTCAGTCTTTGTAAAATTTACAAAGACTTTTTTTTCTGGAAACCTTTCAATATTTCTTTGTATCTGGTCTGTGTTGTGCCTTGGGGAGAATTCTTCTGTGTATTTGGCACCATAAATTGCCGTGCTTGTTATAGTGCCTTCAAAAAAAGCAAGTTGTTTTTCAGAGTAACATGTTTCAGATCTTAATAAAATCAATTTCTACAAATATGACATAATGACGAGGGTGTTTTACGCCTAAACAAAAAAAAAAAAAATGCAGAGACGGGGGCGCCGCCAGGGATTTTGGGCCCCATCACCGAAGACCACAAGAACCCTGTGCAACTGCTGTAACCACATGTCCAGAATCCAATAGACCCAGTCAAAACTTAACATAACTCTACCTTTTCAGCTGTTTTGCCTCTTGTCAGATATAAAATGAAGGATTCGCTGCACACAAGGTGACTAATTTGCCTCTGCCGTTATTAAATCTTCATGGCTTCATCCGGGTGGAAGCACAATGAAGCATAAATAGGTTACATAAAATTGAAAGGGGCAACTTGGCATGAATAAGAGCACAATACTGCACAATAATATAATCTAAACTTGCTTGTTTAACATGCATTCATCAATTGTCGTTAATGTGGTTGGACAGGGTTGTGGGGAGACATTGCACCTGGTGACATAGTTGCTGATCTCTTTTACCTCTTTTTTTTTTCTCTGTCTTCTTTTGGAACCCAGACTTTGCAGTACTATACATCTCGGCAGCCTCTCTACACTCTGCGCGCAACTCGGAGTGTAGCAGGCAGGCACTGTTGGGTGCAGAGAATAAACTTTACGGTCGAGCAGTAATAATCGCCCTCGACCGCTAGATGGCAACATTACTACTAATTTACACATGATGGACATCCAAAGTTATAAGCCAATCAGTCAAAGCAAAAGCAGGTATTAATTATTTTGATTTTAGAGATCCACCAAATAAATTTTTGCTACTTAGTAAAACTGTTTTAATTCCTCTGTGCCGCTTTGACTTTAACTTCAATTGTCTCGGAGCTGTGTTCGAACTTTGTCAGAGATTACTACCCCCGGATATGCGGTATCCGGAACTTCAAAATAAAACAAGATAGAATTTGAAGTTCATTTTTATTTTTATCTTTGTTTTTTTGGTTCACAGTTATACAAAAATGAAGTGATGGAAATTTGTTAGACACAACAGTTCCTCTATAGCCGTTAGTCAATAAATTTGAAAATATAGCACAAGAACAAACTAAAACAACGCTTCACTAAAGTCCTCGAGCCTGCCAATTTCTCGTCAAAGCAAATATATTGAAAGCCGTAACCGGAAGCTGTGTGTTTAATTACGTTCAGTCTGATTGTCCCGCTGCCGCTGTCCCGTTATCTGCTTTAAACTATACAGAGTCCGAAGCGCCTGGAAACACATCATGAGATGAAGACGAAAAGGCGGACGACTTCCATCCAAAAATGAAATTCAGACGTGCTGTTTGGAAAATGTTTTCGACGAAGTGGTGGATTTGTATCGTTTGCCTGGCAGGTAGGAGGGAAAAAACATGGAATCCACCGAATGAAGTGGTTCAGCAGGTTGTTTTAGTGGTAGGAGTGAAGAACAGCTGAGCTAAACATTTAACAAGTGATTCAGACTTCGCCGACATAATGTTTTTATTATACTTCTAGCGTCAGAATGAAGATGCTTCATTCTCTGACGAAGCTCCAGTACAAACACGGTTCTATGATATTTAATGATGAATTTACGCTAGTATCAGCGCAGCCGACTAACATTTAATCATGTGTGAATGATTCGACCAGCAGATTTGAGCTTTGTGGATTATGAGGCCTAACGGACTAATTTTTCTAGCTTTTAAAGACACAATAGCTTAAAAATGAACCATCAAATCCTAAAGTGCTAAAAATCTAATTTAATACAAGTTAATTTTACACACGTGTGATTAGCACTGATTCAAATATGATGGACATGATAGAGTTTTACCCAGAGATTACGGGAATTTGGGATGGGCACATAAAATGTAATTCTTCAAATTCTTCTCTCTTGACCTGTGCACTTTACACTAAGTAACCTTAAGATACAGTTTCAAAGAAATGAAAAGGCTGATATTTTCCCCAGCACAAACCAACAAGAACAGCCTCCAACTCTTTGTCCTGTTTTCATTTTCTTCCCTGGAGGTGGCTTCTTCTCAAAACTAATAAAGCCTGGATCACCCAAACACTGATCCTAGGAAGATCCAGCTCTTGACTTTTTCCTTTTTTTTTTCATTTACACAAGATAGAAAAAAAAAAACCCTTCTTCCTGAGGAGTGTATGTTGTAGTGAGCTTGATTCTGCTCAGCCTGACACAAAACAATGCTTCATTTTTCGTAAATCCTCGCCAATTTAGGCCAAGCTCTTGCTGGAGATCCAGACTGGCTTTAGATGAAACACAAAAGGCTGCACATACCAGAGGCATGGATAAAATTCAATCATAAGACTACCGTACAACTTCAGCATATCTCTTTTGGAGGCATTGGCAGGCCTCTACATAGCATAAAATACTTGTGGCAGATGTAGCCTTAAAGAACACCAAGGGGAGTTATTTGGGGATATTTTATAAGACACAAAGAAGCTTTTAGTAGAAGAAAGAACCTTAGGTTGGAGCATGTCTAAAATGGGTGAAGTGTCCAC
The DNA here is from genome assembly GCA_015343265.1 of Pao palembangensis. Lineage (NCBI taxonomy): Eukaryota > Metazoa > Chordata > Actinopteri > Tetraodontiformes > Tetraodontidae > Pao > Pao palembangensis. Next base: position 14,375,610 of record CM027081.1, read on the forward strand.
ATCCCTCTTCCATTTCTCATCCATTGGTCTGAGTATCTCCTGCTGCTTAGCCTTAGAAACACAACAGCAGCAGCAGCAGCAGCAGAGCACACACAGATGTTTATGGTGTGTGTGGGGGTGTGTTTTTCCTCACATGGTCTCCTCTGAACTGTGTTTTACTGTTCTGCAGAGCTTGAGCTTCTGCTCATCAGCAGAGTCCTGCAGCTTCTGAAGCCGGGCCGACTCACTCAGTCGGGTTTCATTTATTTTACCCACCTTTACAGGTTTTTCCATTCCTCTTAAAGGGAAAACACACTGTGTATGTGTACTTAACCACATCTATTTTTGAAAGGCACAGTGGGTTTTCCACATTCCACTATGCAGCAAGGAAAGCATGTGATCTGGGATTTGATTTGCGCAATGAGCAAAGAAGAACAGGTGTCTCCATAAACCTTGAGCAAGGATCTGAGTCAGTCTTTCTTTCTTTCAAACCCTCCCAATAGCACATTTCATGGCCATTTTGTGTGTTCACATCTGTGGTGCATTAGAAAAAGCCAGAGCACTTCCAAGTCTTAAACTAGTGCTCACTGATCAGATAAAAAACAAAGGGCTGTTGTAGGGATGCGTTCGGTTATCTAACGCCACTAAGTCAAACTAGTCGAGAGCTAAAGGCAACTTTCACTGGTATGTGATGTTTTTCAGGATGTGTGTCATATGTGTAAAGATAGATAGATATTATAATAGATATAACCAGTTTACAGTGGGAGAGAAGATAAATGACTGCTATATATGTCCAAACATTGTTAATTAGACACTGGTCTTTGTAATCTGTCTTGGTTGAAAAGGATGGAGCTCAGATGGATTCAGAGGTCGATGGACTAGCTGTGTCTTTTAAACCTTTTCTCTTTCACATTTCCCACAGGTGGTGTCCTCCCACCTCCGTCCTCTGGGGTCCACGTGTTTGTGAGGGATGAGAAGCGGTATGCTGTGCTCTTCCAGTCGGTGGTCCTGCCGTGCCAGTACAACAGCGTGTCCACGCAGACCCCCGTGGTGCAGTGGGTCTACAAGTCATATTGCCGTGACCGCACGCGGGATTCTTTCAGCCACGCCGACGTACTGAGCAGCGGCCTGGGAGGCAGCGGGCTGACCGGCGGGACCGGAGGGGCAGGCGGGGGGCACGAGACAGGGATGATGGCGAGTTATCTAGACTGCGCCGACAGCAGCAGAACGGTCCGAATGGTTGCCTCCATCTCAGGTTCCTCAGTCACGCTGTCAGAGTACTACAAGAACAGAGACATCTCCATTATTAACAGTAAGAATGCACTGGCACAAACTGCACATTTAACAAACTAAAAAGTCATAAATTATACCTTATTGCCACTGGAAAAAACACTGCTGCATGTACAAGGTTAGAAGTCAGTCAGTGAAGGCACTACAGGTGCTCCGGTATTATCATGGGTAGCTTCCCCCTGTCCTGAGTGCAGTGTCACTTTCACACCATCTAAAGATCAGCTAAAGGACAGTGTCTGTGTGTGTGTTCGTTGAAGAGAGACAGAGCGGGTGAGAGGGGTAGTCTTGTTTGCAGGCTTCAGATTTACAGCGCTGTAACTCTGACTGAAGAATCAACCTTCTCTTCAGCAGCCAGGAACAGACAAAGGAAGCCGTTTTAACGCCGTCCTCTCATTCATCCCGACCTCTCACTCTGTGCCTCTGATCTTCTGCTTTTATTCCAACCCTCTGGATCTCCATCATCCACACTCATCTGCACATTCAAGGCACTTTTTTTCCCCTTTTTATGTCCCAGTCTAGTTCCTCTTCTGAAACCAGTCAAACACTAAAAAACTGGACAAAACAGAAAGCCGTCACCTCAGTGTGTTTGCTCCTCTGAAGCCCAACCGTCCATATCTTTGTTATCCTAGTCAGGGCTACAGAGAAGCTGGAGTCTGTCCCAGCATGCACTGGACAGGGGTTGTTTGAGACTTTTAATCTCATGGAAAAGACAGATAAACCCAAATAATGATTTGATTTGTTGTTTACTTTGATATTAAATGAGTGAAATTAGATGAAATAAAGGAAAACAAAGAGAACAAAAGCGCTGCAGTAAAGTCTGGGTTTGGCCCTACAGTCTGGTCAGCACGTCTCACCTCCCCTTTCCTCAGTTAGGAGGAAAAGGAAGTGAACCTTATAATTCAGTTCCTGTTTGCTGTATTTCTTTCTGACCCATTCAGCCCCACAGTTATTTTCTACAGAACTTTCCTCCCAAACTGTATCTGAATTGGTCATGTAGCACCATTAGAATAAAATAAGGCCAAATGTTTTAACAATGAGCTATTATGTAATAATAATTCCTTTTTTTTTTGTTCCTCAGAAGCCGACCTGCGAATAGGAGAGGTGCAGTGGGGAGACAGTGGAGTGTACATGTGTAAAGTGGTGATATCTGATGATTTGGAGGGACAAAATGAAGCCTCAGTGGAACTGCTGGTTCTTGGTAAGTTGTGATGGTTTTCAATGTAACTAGCAGGTTTATTATAGCCCAGGAAACACGGGGAGAAGAAGGTTGAAACCCTGAGCTGTGGCAGGAGGTGTATGTGATTCTTACGTGCTGGACATCAGCTCTTTACAGATGAATGAATGTTTTTCTCTATGTGCTGCTGTCACGAATGGCTGATGCTTATCCCTGACAATCCTGACTTCCCAGAGGCACTGGATACGGACCATAATCTGTATATCCATAGCAACTATTCATTCATAGCGTATAACTAATGGTTGTAGAGAATCTGCTACTTGGAAAATGGGTTGATTATTTCACGTTCTCACTGTTAAGCCCATTTGTGTGTGTTCACCTTCTTTATGCCTCATGGGGCTGATGTGAGGAGAGGAAAATAGAAAATAGACTGGCTTTTTTTGCTGTGTTATATCTTTACGGTGTCAGTGTACGTTTCAAATGTTACCATGGCTTTGGCTGAAAGTATGTGGCTTTTAGTGTCCTGATTTACTCTGAAGGTGAACCTTTGTATGGCTGGCACTCAGAGAATTATGCGTGTTCACATGTAGCTGTTCTATTTTCAACAGAGTTTATACACATTTAGCTGAAATGCTGGTGTGTATTTACTACAAACCTAGTTTGAATATGATAAGTCTAGGTAAATCACTAAATAACTAACTTTTCACGCCCTGATGTGTTTTGTTGTCTAATGTTGATGTAAGACGGCGTGCGAGGCACTCACGTCTCCATAACAACAGCCGTGGCTGTAATAAACAGCTGAGGGGGACAGGGTCCTTTGTCCGCGGAGCAACAGCTTCAGAATGAAGACATGGATGATTTAATGATGTAGAGGAGGGACAGCAGAGCAGGAAGATACACGAGATGGAGAGAGACACTCGACTGGTCTGGAACTTCGAGTGGCTAACACAGTGAAGAAAGAACAAATTCAGGCTGTTGCTTTCCAGTTTGGAACCAGTTTACCGTCTTCATTGGGCAGATGCTTGTTAAATAAGCAGTAAAACAAATCAGACTCTTCTAGCTCCTTCACAAATACAAATCTCAAGCTTAAGGACGAATCCTTATCTGCCATGTTAATGGTTTGTTCAGACATCTGGTGACCTTGTCTGGTTCCCGGAGAAGCTCGGTTATAATGAGACAAAACACTTGTCCTCAAAAAAGTAACATATCTAAGGAATAGGCCAAACCTCCAAAGATGTTGTTACATTATGAAAGACTTCATTCAGTCCAGTTAACGTCTTAGACTAACATCCAAATTCAATTTAGTTGTTTTTGCTGGTTCAGTCAGGTTTGAAGACTTCTTGAAGACTTGACGGCTATCTGCATGAAAAATGTTCCTTGCTTGTCATTTTTGCTGCACTGCGTAGGCATGCTGACAGCGTCTGTCCCTCAGCTAGCCTGGTTATCTTGAAATTAAAGGAATGAACACGTTCCAGGCCGTCTCCATACCAGACAGAAAAACCCTGAGATGTTTATTTGGCCTGTCATTTTCTCAGGTTTGGAGATTTTCTGGAACAAATTTAGCTGTGCGGTGCATGTTGACGCCAACTTTCTTTTATTCTATATCTCTTTTAAATCTGTTTCCTTCTTGCATGCTGCTGCAGCCGTCACGATCTTTGGATCATTTTTCAAATTTATAACAACCTCATTTCCTCTCCTCCTTTCTCTGCACTTGCACTCTCTCTTTCTCCAGGTTTTTCAAGTGTGCCTGAAGATCTTCTGCCAGACTTTGATTTGAAGATTATGCCAGGTAGGGGTGTAATGTACTCTCCCCCTTACCTGGTTCTTCACATTCATACTAATCCAATTAGCCGCACTAATGCAATATTTGGAATAACAAACCGACCTCTAACCCACAGACTGTGACAACTGACTCAAACTGTTTGACTGCTTTTGCGCGTTCGAGAGTCAGAAAAGGTTGAAACATTAGCGCTATATTTAACCCAGAGGTCTGAATCACACCCACTGATAATGACAATGCAATTGCCTCTAAGATAAGTTGTGATGGAAAACAGCTATTATGTTCATTAGAGGTATTTACAGTTGAGGTTAGCAGCCTGTTATCATCACTGCGACACAGCCTTGTGAACATCCAGTGATCAGCACATAAGAGGTTCGTTTATACGAAATTCTTGTTAAAAAATATCCTCGCAGATGCAGTGATAGATAACATTTTAATTGTGTGCTAATTCCCACAATAGCACATGACTGAGTCATTCGGGACTGGTTAAATGTGTCAGTATTAATGTTGTCCACTTTGTTGACCCTGTTGGTTTGCGGAACGAAGTGTGTGGGTGTGTGTGACGGGGTAATGATGGTGATATTGTTATTACATTACAAGCTAATTCGTCCTCACAACCAGATCTTCTGCATCTTACAGAGCAGCGTAAACTGTCCTTTTCCTTCCTGCAGCAAAGCCAGACTTCCTGTGTGTTTGTCTTTGGTTCTTGCTTGTTGAAAGCTTCCTTGTGTGGCTTCCTTTCCTTTGTCCCTCTGTACAGACACACATACTTTATCTGCCATATTCACTTGTGATTTGCGCTCATTTCAACACTGTAACACTCCATATTGTTAGAATCCATATTTGTGTTTTGTTGCGTTTTTCAGTTCCTTAAAAATTCCAAAAATCGTATCTATGTTTTCCCATCTGGTGTCAAAACTCATTGTGATGATTTTCAGTGTTTGGTTTCTGCCCCTGACTGATACATGCTATCATAAGCATTTAATACTCATGCCTATAACACGTTTGTCGGCATGTCACTGAATGTACCATCGGTGTATTTTACATTGTTTGCTGTAAATTTTATGCATCCTTTGTTGTGTCTCTTGTGTTGCGTGTGCTTCCAGAGTGGGTATTTGTGGCTGCAGTGGCGCTGGGCAGTGTGTTATTCCTGCTGCTGGTTGGGATTTGTTGGTGTCAGTGTTGTCCTCATTCCTGCTGCTGCTACGTCAGCTGCTGGTGCTGCCCGGACACGTGCTGCTGCCCGAGACACCGTCAGTACAGAAATGCTAAACTTATTTCCAGAGTAATGACACAGTTTTCTGGAAAGTCTAAATGAAAATTGTTTGTCGTTTGCAGTTTATGAAGCAGGTAAAGGCGTGAAGACGGGCGTCTCCACCCCTCAAACTCCTGCTTATCCTCCATATTTTGTGACTGGCGTTCCAGCGATGGTCCCAATCGCTCCTCCTTCGTTAGTGGACAAGGTTTCCACTGCGGCCCCTTCAGATGGCAGCCTACTCACAGCAGGTAGGGATTTACTCTTTATTAGCAAGCATCTTATAAGTAAGTGTTTCCCAAAAGATCATGTTGAAATTTTAAAAGTAACAATTATTTCGAGTTTAGACAACTATACAAGAAAATGCTGCTTCAGTTAGAACATCTTCTTTTTTTGTTTAAATGAAGGTATATGTTGCAATACTCGGAGTACTCATGTTAATCCAGTTTTCGTTATATCCTGCCACCATTTTGGCTAGAAATAATAGTGCAATTAAAAATTAATGGAGTATTACACAACCCAGAGCAACCAGAACATGCTTTAAAAAAACCTCCCCAAGAAACACACCTTGAAAGATGCCTGCAAGTTTTCCACGCTGATGGCTCAAGTGTGTATCTGCAGTGCCCATCCATCCCATAGGGCTGCCCTACCGTGTGCCCTCGCCTCAGGAACAGGACTCTCTCAGGGTGCTACAGTATGTAGAAAAACAGCTGGCTCACTTCAACCCTGCCAGGTCCACCAGCCACCAGTGTAAGAGTCATTAATGCTTGCTGGAAGCCTTTCCTGGATCTCGCGTTCATCATGTTGATTCAGTCAGAAGGCAGTGCATGCTCTATAGTGCTGGTCGTCTTTTAGCTTCATTTTCTCTCTTGGCTTATCTTGCAGCCTTTCCATAAAGGATTTGATCTAATTTCCTGCAGAACAGTTGTGCATGATGACTCATCTGAACAAATATTGTGTTTTAACAATCTTGCTTACTTTAATTACTTGCAGACCCTCTCCTTAATACCTCCCAAATCATCTTGAAATTTGATGTCTTCTTCAAAAGAATGTTCTTTGTTCTTTCTTTTATGTTTTATTTTGTGTTATTTCGACCCACCCAGCCTGCAGCCTGTCTGAACTTAGCTCCCTCCACGAGGGAGAAACAGGCTTCCACCAAACATACCGGAGCGTTCAGAAAAAAGCTCTGCCTCCCATTCTGGACCACGACGCTCAGCCGGAACCCCAGCGCTCCTCTGACGACCGCAGTCCAGAGCCACGACATCACCATGGCAATCTGCCATCACCGCAACGACATCGCAGTGACCGGGAGTCGGAGACACGCCGCAGCCCAGATGAGCCCCTTCCTCCGCGGCGGTACAGCGACGACCCTCCTCCTTCCTCACAGTCGGGCAGGCCCAGTCAAAATTATCAGCGACAGAATTACAGAGAGGAGGAAAACCACACCAGGTACAGAAATGTGAATTCCTTTAAAATATCTCTATTTCTTATTGGATAGGAAGAGCATGAATTAGCAGCCTGTATAAGAACAGTCCAGCGAGCTGAAGTGACCATTCGCTGACCTTGTGTTGCAGGTGGAATCCTCGTTCAGAACATCTCCATCGAAAGAAGTACCGCTCTGCTGGACGATCTGGCTCACTTGATGAACTGGAGGAGTTTGTTGCCTCCTACAAGCAAAGAAGAGGCAGAGGCGCAGAAGAGGGAGAGGGTGAACAAGGAGTCTATGAGATGGAGTTCCAGGAGTTCAGCCGATACCCTTCCTACCGGGTTCGTCCCCCTCAGCACTGTCACGAGAAGGAGCTTGAAGGCGGCGGCATTCCTAAAGATCATCCCAGACAGGACAAGAAAAGCAGGCATACCATAAGTCCACTTCATTCACCTAAGAGGAGAGTTGCTAAGGATGACGAGCGAACTGTCCCTCCGCGCCCCACAGCCAGTCCACCATCATCTCTTTCTAAAGAGAAGGACTATGACAGGACATTCCTCAGCAGCCTGCTGGAGCACAAAGCTAAGCTGCGAGGAGTTGTCCATGGGAAGAGCGGGGGGAATTCAGACACGCCTTCCAAGAGCAGCTCAAAGAAGAGCAGCGGGGAGTCCAGTCGGCACTGCAGCCGAGCACCTAGCAGCAGACCTGAGCTGGAATCCCTGCCTCCATACTCTGACTCGGAGCGAAGCAGGATCGACAGACCATCCCCTCGGCTGCCCCCCACAAATGCTCGCTCCTCTCAAACTTTGGCACATTCCCTGACTGGCCACAGAGAAGAACCCAGAGACAGAACCCGCAAAGCGGTGAGTACTAGAGTACTAACAATAGCATTCTGTAAGTACAACTGGCCCTGCAACCCAAAAAGTTGGATAACGCAGGTATAGAAAATGGATGGATGGATGGAACTACAACTGGACTGTTATGTAGTGTTATTTAATGTCTAAGTTGGAAAATATGCAGGCTAGCTGAAGAACATTGTTTTGAACTCATAAACTCATAACACAGATGCCTCGCTGTAAAGACCATCAAAAACGTCACTGACGCCTTTCTACCCTGCAAGCCTCTTTCTTCCAGAGCAAAATTTTACCTGCTTTTTAGATAAAAACCGTTTCTCCTCTTGAGCACAACAGGGCAGTCTGTGAAGTAATAATTAGGAATAAGTGTTAAATGAGGTTTTTAAAGCTGTAGCATGTCAGACCCACAGTAAGTCTTCTTGTTGTACCTTTGACAGGTGAGGTTCAGATGCTACAACACTGAAAACTAGGTAGAAAACTCGGCTCTAATGCTTCCAGTAACAATCATTCTTTCCTCCCTTCCAAACCCTAACAAGGCAGATTTATGACATAAAATATGACTTTATTACTGGAATCACATTTTAATCAAATTTTACTTTTTTTTTTTTTATAATAAAGGTTTAATTCAATTTGTCCCACATTATATTTATTTATATTTAACCCTGCAGTATGACTAATCACTTATTCTAATAAGACAGATTTGTTTTTATATTTTAAAATAAACTTTGCATTGTACCACTTACACGTCTTCTCTTATCCTTATCAGAACACTCTTCTCAGCCGGGATTCCCTCATCGTCTGATGAAAGACAGCGAGAGCCTGGGTGACAACAATGCAGGGACGAACAGACCGTGCAGAAAAGCTGATGAAAAGGACAGCAGGCACCATTTTTCTTTCATTCCTGGCTGTGACGTTGCCTAGCGATGAGTTCATCGCTGTCACCCTGTGTCTTATATCTCACTGGACTGAATGCAGATCTGTGACCTGGACTGTTTTATTCTGAAGGATGCAGTTTTTCTGGCCCTCATCTCCTTGGAACAAAGGTCAGAAGGGGAGAGATGAGCTTCATACCTCCAACACAATGACTGCATTCATTTCCGTTACTTGGCCTTAACATTTACAAAACAGATGTACAACTGAAGGTATACAACAACACTATTATTGTAAAGGCATCTTTAAATATGTGCGAGGTACGTTCAAATTTGGACACATGTAGTGGGATGCTATAATGTAAACACGCCTTACAGTAGCTGTTAAGGCTGTACTAAAAATACTGCATTTATAATGAATTAAATGTCTGTTTGTGTAATATGAGATGCACCACAGTTGTTTTGATATTAATAATAAAGTATTTTGGATTAATATGTAAATTTAGCCCATCCAGCAAGAAGGTGTTTGGGCTGCAAAAAGGACATTTAAACTGAGCACTAAACACTCTCACATGCATTATCATTTGATAACAGAAAATAGCACAAACTACATTTGTAAAAGTCAGCATTTTGTCCTGCCAAAAGGTGGTATGTGCTATTCCACACTTTGTCACCAGGGGGAGCCCAAGAGACATTTTCGTTTCTGCGGTGCCGTCAGTGAGTTCTGTTTATTCTGCATGTAAGTTGTATAGTCTACAGCCTCTACTGCCACCGTGTGGCAAAATAAATTCAACCCTGTTTTGAATGATGATCTGACCTGCAGTGAAGGCCCAGAAGTACATTTCAGTTACTTTAACATTATTGTTTCCGAAACATTTTAAAGCAACTTAAGGACATCCAGTCATTGATTCTATAGTGTAGAAATTATGATTTTGAATTTCATGATGACGTCCAATATTGCCCAAAGTGATATAAAAACATGATTTCAGTCATGTTTTTGTATCAAAGAATATTCTCACCTGCCTTTAAAACAAAAGTTTGAAGACATTTTTATGTTGTTTAAATATGTTGTGTGACATGATAGTTTTAATTTCTAATGATAATATGTAAGCTTTACACTGCGTCCATGTGTCTTTGATTTTTTTATCTTAACCAAGTCAACAGACGTCACTTTTCTGACCCTGTTATCAGCAGTAATTATGACATTTCCATATAACAGTGCATCATTTCATTTTTCCTGCATCCCTGTTGTTTAGCTTATCCTCACTAAAGTCTAATGCTTACTCTTCTCACACCGTGTTTTCTGCTGTGTGGTACTGACGAATGTTTGTGTGTGAGTGAGTGAGTGAGATGAATCTGGTGTTCTGTATGAGATGGTTGTAAAGGAGACTGACTCACATCATTGTTCATTGTTGCTGCACAGCTGTGTCAGAACTCCCGCGTCAGCGTTTTGCCTCTGTTTGCAGCCACATCATGACTAATTCATTACATCAATGAAAGGGGCAAAATCCAGATTATCTGTCCTCTAAATGCTTTGGTGAACAGCATAAATAAAAAAAATCAATGGGAAAATTACGCCTGAGAAGCATAAATGCTAATTAAATTGTGAAATTCTATAAATTGCAGTATCATTTATATTCAAATGTAACTTTAGAATGTTGACTTATTTCTTTACGTGATTCTAAACATTTACCGGTCGATCTTCGTTCCTACCCTCACCTATGGTCATGGGATTTGGGTAGTGACCGAAAGCACAAGATCGCGGGTACAAGTGGCCGAAATGAGTTTCCTCTGTAGGGTGTCTGCCTGGGCTCTCCCTTAGAGATGGGCTGAGAGGTTTGAGGAGCCAGATGAGATGGCTCGGGCACCTAGTCAGGATGCCTCCCAGACGCCTCCCTGGTGAGGTGTTCAGGGCACGTTCAGTCCCTCCAGTACACACTGGAGGGACTATGTCTCTCGGCTGGCCTGGGAACACCTCGGGATCCCCCCGGAAGAGCTGGACGAAGTGGCTGGGGAGAGGGAAGTCTGGGCTCCCCTGCTTAGGCTGCTGCCCCCGCGACCCGACCCCGAATAAGCGGAGGAAAATGGATGGATGGATGGATTCTAAACATAAGAAAACAAAAAAACATGGGATGAGATTACCTGTGTGTGTGTGTGTGTGTGTGTGTGTGTGTGTGTGTGTGTGTTTTTAATTTTTTTTTCTAATGGAGGGGTCGGCAAAGAAAAACGTTTATGTGATGTGAAGAACGTTGGTGAGCAACGGCTGTACAAGGAGTTAGTTGACTCCGCCATCTAGTGGTTAAATTCAGGTGTTGGGAGATATTTTGCTTTGGTTTATGAGTTTCAGTGGGCCTCATTTATGAACCGTACGTACGGCAGAAAACTGCGCACGACTATTTTCAGGCAAGGCTCGGCATTTATCAATCTGAACGTGAGCGTACGTCAGGTCTGACATCGTGTACGTAAGTTAGAGTCCGTGTGGATTCGTGGTGCAGCGCAGCAAAATCATAACAAACCTCAAAGAGGTCATTAAGTACAGGCAGCCGCATAATACGTTCGGATTAAAATGTAAAGGAATATCATTGAATAAAATAAATATATCTGTTTTTTACGGAAGCGTTTTACATTCACCTGATAAAATATAACCCCCTTTTTCCTTAGAAATAAATGTTTTTCGGTGTAATTATTTCTGTTTTTTTGACTTAATTTCTTTATTTACGTATTCTTGTCCTTTTTGTCGAAGTAAATGTTTTCCGTTTTTTCGTGGTCACTGACAGAATGTCTAATAACTGGTAAACCTGCCGTGCTTCAACAGTGCGCGCACACGCACACGCTGTTTCAGGACACGTCTGCTCGTCCACGGCGGCGCTGCCATCGTTCTCCAGACAGCGTTTTTCTGGGCTCCTTTAACAACAGTTTTCATGCTTCCAAACAGCGCGTCCTTGTTTAACCTCCACCTCAGACCCGAGGGCAACAACTTCCAACTTGAAAAAGTTTCGATTGTTTCTCAGTTTTCTCCTCTTAACGTTTGATTTCAGTGGGCGACGCCGCTTATCCATGAATATTTACGGGCGGGACATGTTAATGACGCTCATTTATTTTTCATTTATCGAGACCAGCTGAGTCGTACACCGGGATTGGGCATATACGCAATTTTCATAAATCACACGAGCGTCTTTTCGTGCCATGATTCCTGCACTCAGCCCCGCACACGTTCCTACGCAAGATTGAAGCGAGCATGGTTGGTTTGTTTTTAACGAGAAAACAAACCCCGTTTTGGGCTGATTACTATAGGTGTGTGCGCGTGTCCGCGGTGTGCGCCTTTCTGCAGCAGGACGAGGTGCACGGCGTAAAATGCGCGTCTTTGCTAACGTGTGATCCGCTCATTGAAATGTAATGAGATGATCCCCGTGCCATGCCTTGCTCCCCCGGATCATCCGTGGGGACGCCAAGGGGGGGTCCTACAGCGGTCAGCGTTAAGGATCACTTTGGGATTAATGGCATACATAGATTAATAAAGGTTGACTTGATAAAGATATAGCTGATGTGGGTTTTGGTGATGGTCACAGCTGCTTTGTACAGCTACTTCAGAAACAATTACTGGTCGAATTATATTTTATTGGCTCGAGTACAATAAGCTGAAGCAATGAAAAGCAAAGATCGAGAGATGGAATACGAAACTAAACCAATTCCATTCCATGCACACTTTTGGTTAATCTAATCTTCAACCGCTTCGGTTTTTCTGCGCTGCACGGCGTTTCCTCACATGCCTGACTTTTGGGGTGATCTGTTCATGTAAAGTGCAGAGAATGTGCGTCTCCGTGCACCTTGTCAGAAGGCGGATCCCCGCACCACACCTACAGTGACCAGCCCAGTCTTTCCAGACAAGCGCAAAGCGCTTCCGAATTTCATTGCTCATGTTTGTAGGACAAATTACTTATAAACTGCTAAAAACGAGGCGAAAAGTTCTCCACTTTTGTTTTGAGTATTGTACACACGCGCGGGTCACGCAATACTCAAAAGGGGGGAAAAGAGGGTTGTTCCAAGAAAAAAAACGGGAGGAAGAGTAAACGTTCTTTTAGGTGCTGGAGGAAAAGTTAAAAACGAGAAGACGGGGCAAATCTTTTCACTCCGATCTGAGGACTTGAGCATGAACATGGAGCAAGTATCAACTCTGGACTTTTCTACCGTAACCGACTGTATGTTTAACCTAACCTAACCTCAGCTTTCTGTGGCAGAAATCAGCTACCCCGTCATTCCTGTCTCCTGCTGCCAGGGCAATATTGGAAATCACAAAATATAAACAGTGACATTCAAAAAGTGTTACTAAAGCTACTTATTTTAAAATAAGTATAAATTCACATTAAAAGTATAACGACTGCTGATAACAGAACTTACTGCCATATTTTGTTCCTGAATAAATAGTAAAACAAAACCTGCCACAGCCTTACATTTTGTAATCAACTTCAAATCAGATCAGTACAATTATATTTCATTCAAGTTTGCCCTGGGGAGACCACGTGACCCACTGTTATCTGTGTGCTAGTGATCGCTGTGATCGCGCTGCATTTGGTCACTCGTATTAATTTTGCACTGGACTTGATTATCGGCCGACTGGCTTAAATATTTGTCGTGCAGGACTTGATCAGATGATAGTTTGACTGTCCTACCTCAATCAAACTGGTGAATGAGCTCTTTCCTGAAAGGTTAAACTTTCCTGTTACTCCCCGAAAACGTTCAAAGTCCAGGAGGCGTAAACTGATCAGGCCCGTATTCAGCAGAGGTTGTAGTCTGAACTTTGCTGATCTCGAAGCAGCAGAACTGACAGGTTTCTCCTCCACATCATGATCGCTTACTGTCTTTACACCGCTCTCGTGGGCTTGGTTCTGTTGACATTCTTCTTGTACCTGAGAAACCCTTATTTTTTCCAAGATTTATGTTACTCTGTGACTGCAATTAAAATTGCCAAGCAGGTAGAAAAATTCAGAAGGCGCAAACCGTTTTACAGCATTTTGGAATGTTTTCTGGACAGAGTGGCCAAACAGCCGCAGAAGACCTTCTTGCTGTTTGAGGACAGCTCGTACTCGTACAGCCAGGCGGACAAAGAGAGCAACAGAGTGGCCAGAGCTCTGTCCCAGCATGCTCAGCTGCAGGAGGGGGACACCGTTGCCCTTTTGCTCGGCAACGAGCCACAGTTTGTGTGGATGTGGCTCGCACTCGCCAAGCTGGGATGCACGGCTTCTCTACTGAACTTCAACATCAGGTCCAAATCTTTACTGCACTGCTTCTCCTGCTGCAACGCCAAAGTCCTGGTCGTCAGCGCTGGTAAGAATAGCAGACATTTACTGCATAATAGCTGCATTAGAAATATCAAATTGGTTTTTACTGTAATTTAGACACTTGTCTCTTCAAATAGTTTGAGTGCAGAAAATAATGATAGACGTACAAATTACTTTGGCCTGTGTCACCAAAATATATCAGCTGCACAAGTGAAAAGATGAGCTTTAATAGAAATATTACCTTGAACAAGATGATGGCAGCCATCTTTATCCTTCTCATCTCAGGTTTTTCATGCACAGGAGAAACAAAAATGGCTGCCTTAGCGTAAAAAATGCAGATGTTATTACATTTCTGGCACTGATGCACTGCATTCATTTAATTTCATGTGTGTTTTCCCTTCTCGGTGCATTGACCTCAAATGATCCCTCTCTTTTTCGCTACAGATTTGCTTGGGGCTGCAGAGGAGGTGTTGCCCTCGCTGAAGAAGCAGGGCAGCCTTGTGTTCATCCTCCGCGAGCACTGCGACGTGGAGGGAATCGAGAGCCTCTGGGATAAGATCCAGCAGGAGTCGGACGAGCCTCTTTCACCTCATCTGAGGGCCAACGTTACCATGAAGAGTCCCGCTCTGTACATCTACACATCAGGAACGACAGGTAATCTGGCCTTTACATCTAATCTTGCTTTTTAAGAGGTGTGCAGACCTTGAGCACTATAAAGATATTCTGCTCTCAACAGTGGTGTTATCTTTCAGGGCTTCCCAAGGCTGCAGTCATTAACCACAAGAGGATTTGGATGGCTTCTTTTCTTCAGTCTATTGCTGGTGTGCGCTCCGATGATGTCATCTACTTGTACCTTCCTCTCTACCACAGCTCTGGTTTTCTGATGGGATTGTGTGGAGCCATAGAAAAAGGTGATTTATTATTAAGAAATCCCAGTTCAGTTCAAACACATATAAAAGGTCACATCATGGCTTTCAGTGGGAGATAATGCTCACATCTGCGCCTCCTTTTTTCCAGGCATCACAATCGTTTTACGCCGTAAATTCTCAGCATCCCAGTTCTGGAACGACTGCAGGAAGCACAACGTAACCGTTATTCAGTACATTGGAGAAATTATGCGCTATCTCTGCAACACACCAAAGGTAAAAGTCCCACTTTGTGTTCAGACTGTCTTTTATCACTTTCACGGATTTAGCAACTATTTCAACTTTGATTTCCAGTTCAGAGACTTGGTTCAATATGAACAGTGGTCAAGGGGAAATGAAACACCTCAATGCGCTTCTTTTTTGTTTCTTTTGTAAATGAAATACTGGAAGAACTTTAAGCTTGACACCTCTCAGTACGTGTCTCTTTTTTGGCCCCGCTGGCGCAGAGTGACAGAGACCGCGACCATAAAGTACGCCTGGCCCTGGGGAACGGGATACGGGCCGACACCTGGGCTGACTTCCTGGAGCGGTTCGGAGACATCCATATCTGTGAATGCTACGGAGCAACGGAAGGAAACATCGGCTTTGTCAACTACATCGGCAAGATTGGCGCTATTGGCAAGGAGAATTTTCTCCACAAGGTGAGATGAGGAGGGGGCTCTTTTGGGGCGGGCTGTTTTATAGGGGCTGATATAAGTGAGTTTGAAATGTTTTGAATGTGAACGGCCTTTCAGATGGGATGTCCGTATGCCCTCATTCGTTACGACACAGAGAAAGAGGAGCCGGTCCGAGATTCCAAAGGATTCTGTATCGAAGTTCCCAAAGGTGAGTCAGTCTCCTGTAGAAATGTGGCTCCCGCTCAACCTTCCAGCCGCGAACACCGTCTGCTCTCACACACAGGTGAAACCGGCTTACTGGTGGCCAAGATCGGAGACAGGATGCCTTTCACCGGCTATGCCAACAACAAGCAGCAGACGGAGAAGAAGAAACTCTACGACGTGCTTGTGAAAGGAGACAAATACTTCAACAGCGGCGACCTTCTGAAGATAGACCACGAGGGGTTCATTTACTTTCAGGACCGCATTGGAGACACTTTCAGGTATGTAAACAGCACAAGCTTGGTCCTAAATGGTAAAGATTCTTTGTTTGTGCAATCGCGGCTGTTACATTTTGGTTGTTGTGGAAATTAGGTGGAAAGGGGAAAATGTGGCAACAACAGAGGTGGCTGATAATTTGCTCATGGTTGACTGTATCGAGGAGGCTAATGTTTATGGCGTGAAGGTGCCAGGTAAAATGTGTATCCATCTCATATTTAAAGCTCAAAAGAAAAAAAAATAATTAGGGTCTTATAAATCTGACCGAAGGACACGAGGGAAGAATTGGAATGGCAGCCGTGAAACTGAAAGAAAACATGGACTTTGACGTCGAGGCCACATATCAGCATGTCAAAACCTCCCTCCCCAGCTACGCCAGGCCACGCTTCATTCGCATACAGGTAATGAGGTTTGGCCTTCAACCTGTGGAGTAAACAAAGTCAGACTATCTTTCAAACACAAAGCCGTGGTTGTTTTTGCTTTTGGCAGGACGCTCTGGTGGTAACGGCGACGTTTAAGCAAATGAAGATGACGCTGGCAGAGGAGGGCTTCAACCCTTCTGTCACCAAGGACCAGTTGTTCTTCCTGGAGGACAACAAGGGCTACGTACCCATGACACAGGACATATTTAACTCTATCGCAGAGGGAAGACTCAGGCTCTGAATGTACACAGCATTTATCAATGGAATGCAAAATGTAATACTAAATAATAAACCACAGCAGAATATGTGATTGAATCTGAAGGACTTTTGCAGTGCAATACATGTGGTAATAAAGCGAAAGTTAGGGGGGCAAACTGCCGGCAGACTGGGGCTAAAGCCAAAGCCAAAACTCACAACAAGCTCTGCTCTGTAAGAATAAAAGAACCCTGTGTTTATTTAGTTGAATCCGGATAATGTGTACCTGGAGCACGAGTGAGAAATTCATCACAGTGAATCTGCTGGTCTGGGTACATTCAAGGATTGCAACAGAGCAAGCACACACACACACACACACCGATTAACAAAGACATAACGTAATGGGATGGTGCTGATCACTGCATCACGTTCAGCGCTTGTGGCTCACAATTTGTTTGAAGACAAAACAGGCCTGTGTGTATCAATTAGGCTGGTTTTACCTCAGTTATGGCTGGAGAGCATATGGCTAATTTTCCATTACTTTTCCTCCTTAATTTCACATAACTGTGTAAACCTGTAGGCTTTTTTAAAAATGACTAACATCTCTGAGGGTCATGTGATTTGTGCCAATTCATAACAAAGTTATCTCAAGACACTTTACATGTTCAAAAAGACAAACAACTTTTGCTTTGTTTTGAAAGTGACTTTAATATAACGAATTAAATCTCATTGTCTGCTGACCATTTTAGTGAAGGCTAGTTGCCCTTCTTCAAGTACTAATTTGCTATGATGCAGCAATTACCTCAAATCATTTAAAAGTTGTAATTCTTGAATCTCTTTTTGTGTCCTACACAATGTCATTATGAATAAATAT
Organism: Pao palembangensis; assembly: GCA_015343265.1. Lineage (NCBI taxonomy): Eukaryota > Metazoa > Chordata > Actinopteri > Tetraodontiformes > Tetraodontidae > Pao > Pao palembangensis. Next base: position 14,393,027 of record CM027081.1, read on the forward strand.
ATATATATTTTTTAATTCGAACTGGATTTAAATCATTACTTGTCATTTTATTTAACTAGATCTACATTTTAGACCGCAGGTTTAGGCCCAGCTGTTGGCACCGCCGCAGCAACATTGGGCCTGGCCCCTTCTTCACACTCGTGACCATTCTTGGCTTCAAAGCAAGTATATGGCAGAGGCTCGCTGTTGCAGCTCGGAGAGTGCATGGGCTTCCTGGGCTGCTTCTGGGCCTTGTCGATCCACAGCTCCATCTCGCCCTTCCCCAACTTGGCTGCAGCTCTGTTGTGGGACTCGGTGGCCAAGGCGGTTTTTTCTCGACCTCCTACAACTGCATCTATCGCAGATTCTGGAGGAAGCGTGTCATCCAGAGCTCTGGTCTCAGCCAGGAGAGCAGCAGCTGTCTCAGAGATGATGGTCCAGTCCCTGAGGATGTCGTCTGCAGTCGTGAACTGAGAGGTCACCACGAATCTGATGATGTATTTGTTGCGTATGGTTACAGGGATGAGGTAGATCTGCTTCGAGTGGGTCAGTCTTCTCAGGAGCTCCTTGGTCAAAGCATTTCCTGCCTGGAATAAGAAAATGACTTTAATTAAAGCCAACATATTGATAAAGAAGTTGACACATGAATGGAAAGTAAGAGGAACCCATCTGCAGAACTATTTAGTCCTAAATGGAGTTTAGCACACAGTATATGATGCCTGACCCAATTTGACTTTCTCCCTGGTTTTATGATCAAATCAACTCTGCTTACCGGGTTACTTTTGTTGAGAGAATTACAGTGGAATAAAACCAAAAGAGCAATTAACCTTTGAACAAGGTGTGACAGGAAGGTTCATTCACCTCAATGAAGACCTCTGTAGGTAATCATCATTCACCTCAATGATGATTGTCCACAGTGAGGTTTCATCACAAAGGTGTTCATTTGTTTTTTCAAGCTAAGATAACAGAATAGACCAGACAATCCATCTCTGCTTCACGTGGAATCCACATCACGTACTTTCAGACAGAAGACCACCAGACCAAGATGTCTCTCAGCTGGAATCTCAAAATTTTGGTCCCTTTTTACGTGCGACTCAAAGAGCTTTGCCATTTCAATCCCCTGGAAAATTAAATAAATAAATAAATTAACATGCAATGCATAAACATGCACACTCTCAAAGCAAAACCACTTCAAATGAAAAGAGTTTAAAATAACCTTTTGTCAATGTCATTAATACTTTGTCTGATTTCTTTAGTTTCTTTCTTTCAGTCTCTAGCCATTCACTAAACTACTGTGAGGAATTATTAATTAACATTAATACAAACTGTAATTAGTACTGTCCTCTTTTCTCTGCAGCACACCAGCCTCCAGAAATGGAAAAACGACTGCATTTACACGCACTGTGTCAGTGAAACAGAACTTCTCTTACGTGTCTGATGTGAGCCTGAAGGTTTTTCAGGCCAAAGCAGCGCATGACAAACCAGAGTTTGAGGGAACGGAAGCGTCTGCTGAGGGGAATCTGCCAGTGCTGAGTCACAGAAAGCAGTACTGTTAGAACAGGGGAATTTTACACAGTCTTAATTAAATGTGACACCCAGTACCATAAAATCAGTAGCAGTCTGAGAATTTTCATGTCTGAGGTAAACTGGGTCGACCATGAAGGTGTGTTGGAGCTTATATTTATCCTTGACCCTGAAAAAAACAACATCATGCAACAATAAACTTCACTTCACTTTTATTTTTACGGTAACATTGTCTCCTGTGCAGCCAGGACAAAGCTTTACTGTTCCTAATGTGCTCACCAGAACGCTATGCAGTCAAAAGTGACCATCATCCACTTGGAGGAGTTGAAGACCAAAGAATCAGCATATTCGATACCCTGCAGGGACCAGCGCAGTTCTGGACACAGATACGCCGCCCCGGCATACGCAGCATCAATGTGGAGCCACAGTTTGTTTTCTGCACCTGTATGAAAAATTTAAGCTCATTTCTTTTTTTTTTCCTGTTTTTTTTTTTTTAAAGGGACCAGGAAAATAGATCATATCAGAAATGAAAGTCAGCACTTACAGACTGGTCCCAGTTCAGACAAGTTGTCAAATGCACACACCCCCGTAGTTCCTAAAGTTAGGCAAAGCTGGAAAAGTTAAATTACTGTTATGCTTTACTTAGAGTAATTCTTGGGCAAATATTATCCTGGAACCAACACAGTTGTTATGTCCTGTTTGTGTGAAAGGCCTACCAGGAAAGGGACAAAACCCTTCTTCTTGTCCTCCTCTATGGCTTGTTTCAGAGTGTCTCCTCGCAGGGAGAAATGCTCATCGCTGGGCAGAAACCTGATCTTGACCAGAGAGATCAGACCTGCTTTTTCAAATGAGGAATGAGTCTGTGAAATCAGAAACAACCATTTCACTCACTTTCACAAATATTAAAGAGCGTTTAGAGGTTTTTCTTCGCCGGCAGTCGTAACACTGACCTGATCTGAACAATAGGCCACCAGTTTTGTGTTGAGGACTGAATCGTCCACGTCCTCCTGCAGATCAGCCTGCAGCTGCAGTATTTTGTCTTTCCTGGCTGCCAGAAGAGCAACAAGTGTGCTCTCGCTGACGGAGGTCTGACAGAAGATAGAGAAAAAGACTGCAGTCAGTCACAGACACAAGAGCCAGGAACCCTTGGATCAGGGGTCACCTACCTGCAGGACGCCTCCTCCTCTGCTGTCGGCATGGTGATGGAGGAAAAATGAGGGGAGTCCGAGGGCTTTACACAACCAATCCATCACATGCATTTCCAGCTCTGTAGCAGCCGGGCTAGAAGCCTGCCAGCATCATTAATTAGGGTGTTTGAGATCATCTTTAGTTTAGTTTTAAATATATTAATATTGTATGTTACAAAATGTTAATTTTTTTTTTAAAAAGTTTAAAATATGTTAATATAATTTTGAAATCATTAGGAGCACAAGTCACATATAATCATGTGTAAGGAGATTATGACCACTGCAATATAAAATTAAAACATTAATCCAACTCTGTTTTTTTGCTCAGAGGTAATAACCCCTCATTTGCTGTATGTCCACAAAAATAGAAAATGATTCATTTTCAGAAAGAAATCAGTTTTTCATAACTTAGTCTGATGGAAGAAAATGCCAATTCAGGCACAATCTTTGGAAATAAAAAAATTAAGTTATCCTTATCTTAAATAAGTGTGTGTATATATATATATATATATATATATATATATATTTTATTATTTTTTTTTTTAATAATTAGACGCACCCAGGTAAATCCGACACAGCAGATAGCATCAGACAGCATCTCCCCAAGCATAGAGGGCCATGATGTCAAGCTAGGGAAGTAAGCATGCATGTAAGGGCTCTGCCAGTGGACCACCTGTGGGAAACACAAGAAAATTCTTACTTTCGTACCTCAACCTCCAGATGTGATGGTGAATATAAGTGAGAACATACTCCTGGCATGATAATTTTCTCCACATCCTTGAAGACAGTGTCCCAGTCCTCAGGCTCTGCAGGTGCGGTGTCAGGCAGGAGACCCTTCATGTAACCTGGCTTCACATCGGGATAGACCTTCCTCTCTCTGATGGTGAGCAGGTACTGGGTGATGTAGTCCACCAGCTCCTTACCTGAACACAAACCATCACAGTAACATCAGGAAACACATGAAAGAAGTCAATATTGTAAATTGCACCTATTAGTACCCCGGCGATTGTACTCTTCTGCCTGCATCTGGTGTTTTTAGCGAGGCTGAAAGCCTGTTCAGTGAATTTGTTATGTGGAACTGAAGGTTGCTGAGTGTTGTTGTGTCTCCTGCAGCTCTGGTCCTTTCACTATATAACCAGAACACTCCCTACAAGGTTGACGTATTGAATTTTACTTTTGAAACTAGCACTGCCTTAGCAAATATTTGTCTTCAGTAAAACATAAAACTGAATTCACTATTTATAAAAATAAACTTTAATAATTTTTATTAAATAAAATTTATGAAAAAGTGTGTTGGCATTGGTTTAAGGTGCATAATGAAATAATTTTCAGCAAAGTGTGACAATTCATTATTCTGGGAAAAAAAAAGCATATTGAGTTTTTAAATTATGGGATTTAACTCAGTCATTATAGGTCATAGATTAAAAGTCTTATAGTTGGAGATTAAATGTAAAACTGCATATAAAAGTAAAAACCAAAAATGTATCATTTAAAGAAACTCTCTTAAAGAAATGTCATTCTTATTATTGGTTTTAATTTTCAGGCAAAAGGGAGATGCCGACATGTGGGACAATAAAGAGGTGTCTGAATCAGAGGAGTCCTGACAATGATGTGCTTTTTAAATTACATATCATATAAATTTCAGCAGGCAATTTCATTTAATGAATACATATATTTTATGGACATCAAAAGAAAGATAGCTTGTATTCATAAAACAACATGGCAATTTCATGTGCTTATACTGATTGCAGCCTGAGACAAATGTCAGAGAATAAGAAAGCAAAGATAAAAGTAGCGACACACAGACTAGTGACAGATTTCATTAGAGCTAGATAGAATAACCAAAATAGTAAAATGGAAGTCTTTGCCCCCCCAAACCCCCACCCCCCCACCGTTAGCTGTTCTTTGCATTTGGTAGTTGTAGTTATTTCCAAAATTTTCAAAATATCTGCAAAAGATCTGCTGCATTAAAGTCTATATTTGATGATAATGTGACTCATACTTCTGTTTTGTTAGTTTAATCCTGTGATATAATCTGGTATTTGCTGAGAAAACCATTAAAGGACAGTTGCATTTTAGTCACCCTTCTAAGTTACAATGCGTTTGAATTTAAATTTAATTTATTAAAAATCTTTACACGTTAATAAACAAGTTTTAATTAAACTAATTCTGAACAGGCGTGGCCGCCCCTGCCTATATGCAGAACATGCACTGTGTGTAGGGCCCCGCGTTTGGGGAGAGGCCCCTATTTTGAGTGATATGAGCAAATTGTGCGATTGATGCAGCCCACTGCTGCGCAGTATGAGACGCACGACCTTCAAGCGTGAGGCAAAGCTAACGCCACCTGTAATCTGCCACCACACAGGCTGTCATGATGATTTTCAGTGATAATTTCCCGCCCTTGAATTTGTTGCCATGTTGATATGCAACCTAGTGGATGATGGGATGGGATCAAAATAAAGGGGAGGACATACTACTTCCAGTAGTTGCTGCCTGCTAATCTCCCAGTGATTCCATTGGGTCAGCATGATTCAGGGCTGGTCTCTCAGCCAGAAGAGTGGAAGCTGTTTCGGAGATGATGTCCCAGGCTTGCAGGATGTCGTCTTCGGTTGTGAACCAGGATGTCACAACAAACCTTATGATGAATTTGCCGTGAATTTCTCCAGGGCTGACATGTATTCTGCCAGTTTGGTTCACTCTCTTTAACAGCTCCCTGGTCAGAACATTTCCTTCCTGCAACAAAAATAATATCTTCAACATGAATTCACCACATCACTGAAGGAGACTTCCAAAGGTGTTCAATCCACACGAGAACTGAGAAGTAATGGCACAATCCTCCCATATCATGAGAACCATTTTTTTTACGAGCAGCTCTCAATAACAGCAGGGTCCTAAAAAGACTGCCTATAAATTAAGCTCGTTCCAAGGGAACTGTATGCCTGGTCCTACCTGTAGGGCAGAAAACCCAACTGGTTTGCAGCCCTTGTAAAACCAGTGTGAGACCCCTGGCTGTGGAAACCAGAGCTTGTATAACCGTGTTTGAGAAGCTATGAGAAGGAGGAGACAACAGAACTGCATTTCTTCAGTAAAATATAACTGTTAATACTTACTTTTAGATTGAAGACCACAAGTCCAAGATGGGGCTCAGCAGGGATCTCAAACTTTGGGTCTCTCCCAGTAAAAGACTCAAACAGCTTTGCCATCTCAATTCCCTGAAAAAAAAAAAAAACACAGAAATGCCATACTGTAACATTCACCTTTAATATTTGATATTTATTACCCATTTTATAAAATATCTTGTCTTTTACATGTCTGATCTGAGCCTGAATGTTTTTCAGTCCGAAGCAACGCATAACAAACCAAAGCTTGAGGGAACGGAACGGTTTCCTGAGGCCCAAGTGCCAGTTCTGTAGAACAGAAAAGAGAATTATCATGACATGATAAACAACTTGCTGTTGTTTTATGTTCACTCCAGTGTAAAACATGAGCAACCTACCATAAAGTCAGTTGTTTCCTTTGAACTTTCGTGTCTGAGGTAAACAGGATTGACAGCGAGAGCTCGCTGGAGCGCATATTTATCTTTGACCCTGAAATTTGGATTTGAGTCATGTCAGGACCTGAGCACTTGATCTCTTGTGCTTCAAACCTAGCGTTGTGAGTGCTCCTTCTTACTCACCAAAAAGCTGCGCAGTCACAATGGACCGTCATCCACTTTGAGGCGTTGAAGACAAATGAATCGCTAAATTCAACACCCTTCAGTTCACAGCGCAGCTCCGGACAGAGGAAGGCTGCCCCAGCATATGCAGCATCAATGTGGAGCCACAGTCCCTCTTCCGTACCTGCATCAAAGATAAACCTAAGTAGTGTATTCCAGGCTATAGATTCAGTTGGAACAGAGAGATTTCAGTTTCTATTTAAGTTAAATATATACTTAATGACATACAGACTGGTCCCAGTTCAGCCAGATTGTCAAAGGCACACACTGTCGTAGTTCCCAAAGTTGCACATAGCTGAAAATAGGGGAAAAATCAGCTTAATCAGCTTTTCTAGCTGTTCAGTTAGAGATGACTTATAGATTTACAAATATTGCCAGTCACAAGTTCTTAATGAAACCAACTGTGCACACCCAGAAACATAACACGTGCACACCCAGTTCCTGTAAACTCCACTGATATGCTTATATTTCCATGAAACTGGCTCCTTTGCTTGCCTCTGCTTTTTCTCTCAGCAGTAACGTGAACCTAACACACCATTTTGGACTGCATCAGTGGAATGTTGTATACACAATAACACCAATGCTTTTGTGTGAAAGGCCTACCAGGAAAGGGACAAAACCCTTCTTCTTGTCCTCCTCTATGGCTTGTTTCAGAGTGTCTCCTCGAAGGGAGAAATGCTCATCGCTGGGCAGAAACCTGATCTTGACCAGAGAGATCAGACCTGCTTTTTCAAATGAGGAATGAGTCTGTGAAATCAGAAACAACCATTTCACTCACTTTCACAAATATTAAAGAGCGTTTAGAGGTTTTTCTCCGCCGGCAGTCGTAACACTGACCTGATCTGAACAATAGGCCACCAGTTTTGCGTTGAGGACTGAATCGTCCACGTCCTCCTGCAGATCAGCCTGCAGCTGCAGTATTTTGTCTTTCCTGGCTGCCAGAAGAGCAACAAGTGTGCTCTCGCTGACGGAGGTCTGACAGAAGATAGAGAAGAAAAGACTGCAGTCAGTCACAGACACAAGAGCCAGGAACCCTTGGATCAGGGGTCACCTACCTGCAGGACGCCTCCTCCTCTGCTGTCGGCATGGTGATGGAGGAAAAATGAGGGGAGTCCGAGGGCTTTACACAACCAATCCATCACATGCATTTCCAGCTCTGTAGCAGCCGGGCTAGAAGCCTGCCAGGGTGTCATTTATTAAAATGGGATGAGTTCATTGTTGTAATGCTATAATACAGTAAATTCAAACATCTTTGTGCTTTTACCCCTGAAAATCCTACTGCGTTGATCCCATCCACCAACATGGCACCGAGCAAGGAGGGCCATGAATTCAGAACAGGAAAAAAGCCATGCATGTGTGGACTCTGCCAGTGAAGTATCTGTTGGGTAATAAAACAAAGCACTATTTCCTACATAGTTTCACATTTCTGATGTGATGGAGAACCCAAGTGAGAACATACTCCTGGCATGATGATTTTCTCAAAATCATTGAAGACAGTGTCCCAGTCCTCAGGCTCTGTGGGTGCGGTGTCAGGCAGGAGACCCTTCATGTAACCTGGCTTCACACCAGGAACGACGACCTTCCTCTCCCTGATGGTGAGCAGGTACTGGGTGATGTAATTCACCAGCTCCTTACCTGAAAACAAGCAGAAGTTGCTACAACAGCTTAGACCCCCCAAATATTGTTATGTCCTCTTCAATAAAACAGATATTTACCAATCTGATTGTATTCTTCTGCTTGCATTTCTCTTGAAGGCAAGTGCAGTCTTATTTTGCTGTATCTCAGAGATGGCTGTAATCTTGCCCTGTGTATCCTTTGGCAGAATCCCTCAACTAAATAGTCTCAAATGTAAAGGCCACACCCCAGAGGATTTAATATTTTAATTGCAAGTGACATTGACTTGCAGAAAACTGCAGTTGTGGTGTGTTTGTCTCTAATTTATTATGCCCGAGAGGGATATGAGGCTTTTTACTGGAGCGTGAGAATTTGGAAAACTGTGTGAGAACTTGTGTGTCTGTGCGTGTTTGCTTGTGCCTATGTAGGTAAGGTAAGGTAAGGTAAGGTAAGGTAAGGTAAGGTAAGGTAAGGTAAGGTTAGGTAAGGCAAGGTTAGGTAAGGTAAGGTTAGGTAAGGTAAGGTTAGGTAAGGTAAGGTAAGACTGGATCATATCTTTTGGACCACAGTAACCAGGTTAAAGGTAAGCATATTAATCTTTGGCAACAAAGTCATGTTTAATGTGACTTTTTAAATGCATGGGAAGAAATACTGAAATGATTATTTAGTGATTCTACTGTTATTTCCAAAGTAGACTCTTAAAGCTACGTGTGATCTTTAACACAGGCGTTAAACAGTTTGAAATGTTTTTTGCCCACAGGATAAAATTAAACATCTGCAGCAGTAAAACATCCAATCGAGAGTTTTCACACCAGTAAAATCCTTTTGAACTGCATTCACGCAATCTGCCATCTTGGTGGGAAAATGCCAATAACAACAAATGAGCATGCGTAACAGAAAGCTTGTTTCTGACTAATAAAACTCAAGCTGAGATGGTATACCTGTCACCTCAGGGAATCCTGGCCAGTATTCCTTCTTTAATTCATGGGAAATAATATTCTTATCCAAACAAGGAACAACCATTTTTAGTTTTATTTAAATATAGATTAAAAAATAAAAGGAAATTAGAACTGAACCAATGCCGGTAGTCTATTCTCTTTTATCAATAAATATGTCTGTGGCAGTGAATTTTTTTTGTTTTTTTACAGTTGTAAACAGTTAACATCTTTCTTAAATTAATTTAGATCACATTTAGGAAACACTTTCATAATTAGTGGTCATTATTTATAATGTGCTTGTAATTTGAGGAATAAACATCACTGTTTTCTTCTTCTGTTCTCTCTGAGCCAGACATTTTATTTTAGGTAGATTTTTAAAAGAAAAGGCATTAGAGTTACTTGAATAATCAAGTGTGAAGAGTAGCTTGCAGTGAAACTCCACAGCCCTATGGGAACATTTGCCCAAGGAAAACTTCTAAAAGGCTTTTGTTTACTCATGTCTGAATCATTAATATAGCAGAATAAATATACATTTATATTCTCAGATAGCTTTTTGTGAGGAAATGTCTGGATACAGCGCATCTCCCAAAGAAAAGATCGTGTTTTTAAACTCCTCAGGGGATTGAAAGAGAAAAAAGTTAGTTTAGCAATAGTAACCAGAAAAAGGCTGGTTGTGATGTCTGAACTATCCATCCAGGAGGTGTTGCATTGTGTTTTTTTTTTGTTTGTTTGTTTGTTTGTTTTTGTTAAATTATCCCAAGGGCAGCATATGTAATGAAAAGAGAGTGGGGCTCATAATGGAGCTTCACTAGAAAATTGTGCAGCAGTCAAAGAGAATTTATCAAAATTAAAATGAAATCTGATCTGCCAGGTAGGCTGTAGATGAATTTAAACAACTCTCCAGAAGATTATTTTTTTGACAGGAGGCTGTATGAAGGCAGCACAGTCTGTCTGATGAGATGAATTCATGAGTAAGTTAACAGTTTTATGAAAAAAAGAATGTGATGGGTTACTGTCTTGAGTAAAATTTGCAGGCAATTGACAGATGATGACAGATTTTCTTTTATACCCTCGGATGTTTCCATTCTTAAGTTACCCAGTGCAGACAGATAAAGTCCATAAGAGATAAAGGTCATGACATTGTAATCTGCACTTAAACTAGCTAAAGTTAAGGCAATAGACTAGACCACACTCAGATCAGATATGGAAAGAATTATGCCAAAATTTTATAAAATAGGCAAAATTACACCTTTTTCTCTATTGTCATTTTTCCTCTGTAATTTTATCAAAGAAACAATGTAATGCCCACATTCTCCACATCTGACCGCACATATTATATATCCATGTCTTAAATTCCAAACGTTTACAAGATAAACTTTGGTAATAAAGTGTTTGAATGCTCAAACATTGCCACTGTTGTTCTTTGACGTAGTTGCTTGGAACAGCACTATCTCAGTCTGCGTAATACAACTGACTTTTTGATCGTGATGAAGGCAGGAAACCAGACAGGTGGTGTCAAGAGTAATAGCAGGCCTTGTACTTTTGACCACACAATAAAATGTGTGTTTTGTGACGTTGAGTACACCGAGCCTATTGTTCCTCTTTTATGCCTTTACATCCAGAGGACTGAGCATGATCAAAGCATTCTTAATCAGCAGGGTACAATTGTAACTTAATCTTTTTGGCATCAAAGCCAAAATGTTTTCGGATTGCTTTTATTCAACTAAAGTTCATCTTGGAGTTAGTGTATGACAAAGACAGCCACAATCTTGATTATCTGAGCCACAAGCTGGTTGTATCTTAACAGATCGAAACAACATCAATAAAATATAATAATAATAATAATAATAATAATAATAAATAATAATAATCCAATGGGAGCATCTTTTCATGTCAGGCAAGACTTTTTTAAAAATAGTTTCATGTAAAACATGAAAAAATGGAAAACTCTTGTTATTGATATTAGTAAAAGAAAAAAAATACTGCATTTTTATAACTGCCAGTTTTATTTGGTAGGCGTACGTGACAGTCAGTTACTAAAATTGTAACTGTAATGTAAGATATGAGACATCTACCCTTGAAGAATTGTGGACCATGTATTATTGTGGGACTGAATAATTAAAAAAAATTTTTTTTTCAATTTTGACATGAACAAGGTTGAACTCGCGTAACATTACACCTCCTATACAGTAGATGGCACAATGAGTCTGACGTTCATTTTACAGTCCATCAGTAAAGAAGAAAGGAAAGAGAAGACGAAGAAGAAAAACAGCTTTCAGATGTCAGAAAAGTACAAATTACAAGCATCTGATCAGAGAGGTATTTGTGTACTCTAACTCATCTTTTCAAGTATTTAATAATTTTGTTAACCTAACGCTCTCCTATTTGAGTGCCGAACGTATCTGCTAACTGTAGCTAGCTGCTAATTCGGAATGCAACAAATTAAAATAACATCTACTCAATTAGTGAAATATAATTTGTATTCACTTGTTGGTTAGGTTGCTGTCCACGCTATAGAAAAATGAACATTATCTCATTAGTAGGCATAAAGTGCTTCTATTTGTCAGTTAATTAAAACTTCCCTGTTGCCGTCGTCAATGTTGACATTCTGCGCCAGCGAAGTAATGTCGGCTAGTGTGCTAACAGTTATAGCATTGCAGTAGCAATATCAAAGTCATTTTATCAACTACAAGTCAAGTTTTGTAGGTTACCACATTTTAATTCCGTTCCCATTAAGGACTACAGGACATTTGGGCGATAAAGGAACACTTTACATTGCTTCAACGTTTTTACTGTGGGAGGCCGGTAATAACTTATGCTAAGTATTAGCTTACGGTAGTCATCCGAAGCTAATATAAAAGATTCAGAAGCAAATCATAAACACCTTTTGTGATTTTTTTTTCTAGACACGTTTCGAGCTATGATACAGCAGTGATTGGTTGTTGGATTTTGAGTTTAGACCGAACTCGCCATAAAGATGCCCGCAGTATCTACTGGGGTCAAGGAGCTGTATCTGTCCACATCTCTGGGTGAACTCAATAAAAAGGCTGAAGTAAAGCCAGAGAAGACAAGCACCAGAAGGTAAAAAGAAAAAACCAAAACAAAAAAATGAAGTGATAAAAGCATACGAGACTAGCAGTTGGTCATTGGTATAACCTCTAACAAATGTACTGCTTCGAATTGGAATCAAGAACACTGGAAACTTATGATGATTTAAGTCTGTTTGCTTTTGTGTATTTTTGTTTTCTATCTTGCAGCTATGTCCAGAGTGCCTGCAAAATCTTTAAGGCAGCAGAGGAGTGCCGTCTGGACAGAGATGAGGAGAAATCTTACGTGCTATACATGAAGTATTTAACAGTATATGACATCATCAAGAAAAGACCAGACTTCAAGCAGCATCCGGTATAAATTAAATTAAATTAGCTGACTGTTATAACTTCTTTATGCATAATTGTATGACAATTTTTTTTTACCTCTGAAATTATATGAATGAATTAAAAGTTAATTCTGAGTATTTCTTCAATTTCAATACGCAAAGGATTATTACATGACCATGCTTGGGCCAAGCAGCTTTAAAAAAGCTATTGAAGAAGCTGAGAAGCTGTCTGGAAGCCTTAAACTCAGGTTTGGTCATTTGCAATTTCACATTGTTTAATTGTCTCCCAGGACTCAAATATTTAGAATGTTTCTTCTTTTTTGTTATTTTCCCCATTTTGAACAGATATGAGGAGGTAGAGGTAAGAAAAAAACTGGAGGAAAAAGAGAGACAAGAAGAGAAGAAAAGGAAGGAGGAAATAACAGAGAAAGATAGTGGTCAAATTTCTCCAAAAGCATCAGCAGCAAACAAGAAGGACAGCAAAAAGGTATAAAAGCACTTTTACCTATGAGAAATAATTTATTCTCTCTGAAAATGGAGCCTAAAACATTTACTCGGTATTTGTAATTAAAGCCATGAGACTCTGAGATACAGTATATTATATTGTACTATACATAAATATGTGTGTGTGCTGAAATGAAATGTATTAGATGCCGCATTATATTAATGTGTCAATAAATGATAAATCTATTAAATAGACTGAATAAAGAAATCTTGTCTTCAGAAAAAGCAAATGCAAGACTAGTAAAACTATGTCCAGTGCTATTTGTCATTATACTTTACTCTGGCTACAACAAGAGCTCAGTTTCTTTGTTTTTCACAAGATTTTGGCTTTAACTTTGTTTTGCATCTGGTGGTTAGATAAAAGGAGAACAGAATCAACAGAAGACTTTATCTTCAAAAAGTAAGGAGAATACCACAAGAAAGCCATGTTCCAAGCTTTCTCATACCTTCATATTTCCTAGTGTTCAAAAGTTCACTGTCTTTTGCTGATTGAATAATTTTGTTGCAAGGTGCTGTGCCAGCTGGTGGCATCACTGCTGAGAAGCTCTTCCACATGATAAAGGATCAAGCAATAACAGTAATTGTCATGGATGCTCGCTGCCAAAAAGATTTTGATGAGTCTCACATACAGGTTCCAACCCAGACTTGCATCTCTGTGCCTGAGGAGGCAATTAGTCCAGGGTAACTTGATTATCTTGGAATAACTAATTTATAACCTCACCTGGGGAATGTTAATCTGGACAGGTTATCTCAATTGTAATGTTAATTGTTTTTTTCTGTTTTCTTGATTGTTCAACTTCAAATTTAGAATCACTGTGAATCAGATTGAAGCAAAGCTGCCAGATGTATCCAAAGACCAGTGGAGCCAGCGGGGATTTGTGGATTATATAGTCCTTCTGGACTGGTTCAGTTCAGTGACAGACCTTAAACTTGGAACCACCTTGCAGAGCCTCAAAGATGCCCTCTTTAAGGTAATTGTGTATGTGTTTACCTTTCGGGGTTTTTTTTTTATTTGACTCAGTCACACTGAATAGTAGCAACAGAATTGTGGGATTAGCAACAATAATATTTTATCACTCCGCAGTGGGACAGCATTACCATCCTGCGCAGTGAGCCATTGGTTTTGGAGGGAGGATATGAGAACTGGCTACTCTTTTATCCCATGTACACAACAAATGCTAAAGTCCGGCCTCCTAGACAGAATATCATCAATACCATCCCTCAATGTCAGTATCAAGGTGCTTTTTTTCATGTAACTGCCCGAAGACTCTCATTAATTTTTTTTTTCTCTGAACAGTGAACTTTAGTTACCCCTCTTTAGAAGAACCAAAGCCTCCTGTTGCACCTGAACCACAACCTGAGGTTACAGCTGTGGATAAGGAGCCCTCTGTTCCCGTGCTGGTGAATGGCATGGCCCCAGCAGAATCCCCAACTACTACAACCTCAGTGCTTGCTCACACATTGCCAGACATTGTCGATTCCCCTGTCACAAGCTCCACAACCTCGGGGCCAGACCTCAGTAAGATGGGGCTGAGTGCAGGCACATCCAGCCAGTCAACTGCAACAGCCAAGGCTTTCCCACAGGTATTTGATCAATCCTAACGGGTAACAGAATTTAAAACATTAACAAACCCAGGACTGGTTAATTTCCCTGTTTTTTTTCTCCTAGTTTGACCGTGCCAAGAAACCTTCAGCCCACGTTTCGGACGAACCTAAGCACAGCCTAAATGGATCTGCAACTGACTTTACCCAGAATGGCCCAGCTGTCCCTGATCGCTCAGTCAAACCGTCCTTTGCCCCCCCAGCCTCTCTGACAAAAGAAGAGCAGAGTCAGATCCACTCAGAGGCCATTGCAGTGATGGAGAAAGCAAAGCAAGAGCAGGAGAAACGGAACCAGTTGCGTCGCTTGGAGGAGGAGAGGCGGGAGAAGGAACAGAAGTATGAGCACAAAGAAAGACTGAATAGAGAGGAATGTGAAAGTAGCAAGAAGGAAGAGGAGGAGAAGGGGCATCAAGAGAGAAAGAAGTTAGAACGACAGAAGGCAAAAGAGGAGGAGGACAGAGACAGCAAATTGTGGGAGGGGAAAGAGAAGAGGGGAAAGGAGCAGAGCTCTGACACCCCCTCAAAGAGTGTGTCCCTCGACTCTCCTGCTCCCCATCATGTTGTCAGTGAAATCAAGGTAAATCTACTGTCTGTCAAATGTGTGTAGAAGACATCATTGATTGCCTAAACCTTCAGTGCAATGAGTCCTGCAGCAGCAGTCAGATGTTAAAAGTTACAAAACCTCATTATTCTGCGTGTTTCTGAAATGTCGGCTGAAATGTGCAAGTCACCCAAAGCACTGCGAATTGATTAACTGAGAATTTAATGAAAGCTCTGTTTTGCTCATTTAAGTTACAAAATAATTATTGCTTAAGTAATTCATGTAGTAGCTGTTCTAAACTCTAAATGTAATGCGCAGGCTTTTGAGTAGGGGAAACAGAGGTTAGCTTTTCTTCCTGTCCGCCTTTCAGGTTTTCAGCCTCATTTGCTGCTATAGGCAGAAACATCTGCAGGCACCAAATGGTGCCCATCACTCGTCTGTCTGAAAATTGCCACTTGAGGTTTCGGCAGACTACACACTGCTGTTTTCCTGTGGCAACTACCTTTTCCCACAACCAGAAATAATTATTCACTTGTATTTTATTGGGTGTATTTCGTAGAGGGAGCCCTTGACAAGAGCTCGGAGTGAGGAGATGGGTAGGAGTGTCCCTGGTCTTCCAGATGGTTGGATGAAGGTATGCATGTATGGGGATTTGATTAAGTTTAATTTGTTCAAAATGAAAACACTTTAACATCTTGCATTTCTTGTTCAATGCTGAATTTCTACTTTTTTTTTTGCCAGTTTCTTGACACTGTAACGGGGACCTACCGATATTACCATTCCCCCACCAATCGTGTCCACCTTTACCCCCCTGAAGTTACCATTCCCCAGACCCCACCGTCCACACCGCCGACAGCCAAGCAGAAACCAGCTCAGGCAGCTCAGCCAGATGCCAGTCGTGAACGAGAGCGGGAGCAGTCAAAACTGAAACGTTCCTACTCCTCCCCCGACATCAGTCAAGACTTGAGAGAGGAGGCCCAGAAGAAGGCTGTCGCTCCACCCACTGCTGCTGTCATACCCACAATCAACAGGGACACCAAGTAAGGGACTCGGATGTCTTGTTGACCTCAAGTTCAACTGAGAATGTTCCACTGTGAGTAGGGGACAGTGTCTTGTGTCTGCTACCTATTAGTAATCTGCTTGTTGCTTTCCAGACCTGCCCCTGCTAAAGTCTACTCTAAAGTCGAAATTACACGACCATCTGCAGCCAAAATTCGCAGCTTGAATCCTTCATTCGGGGGTCTGGGTGCATCACTGACTGGCCTGCGTAACCTTGGCAACACATGCTACATGAACTCCATCTTGCAGTGTTTGTGCAACACCCCTGCCTTGACTGACTACTTCAACAACAATTACTACATGGACGACATCAATCGGTCAGGGCCCAGATAAGTTAAACGACTTACCAAAAAACATCAGACATCTCCAGATACTTAACATCCTTGTCGCCCTCTCGTCTCTTCGCCAGGTCCAACATCCTTGGCCATAAAGGGGAGGTGGCAGAAGAGTTTGGGGTCATAATGAAAGCCTTGTGGGCTGGTCTGTACAAGTGCATCAGCCCGAGGGACTTCAAGATCACCATCGGAAAGATCAATGAGCAGTTTGCTGGTTATGATCAACAAGACTCTCAGGAGCTGCTGCTCTTTCTCATGGATGGGCTCCACGAGGACCTCAACAAGGTATTTTTAGGAATTTAGCAACAAATCTTGAGTTTATATGCACAAAGAACGAATTACAGAGCGAATATGTGCTTTTTGCAGTCTTTTTCATGTTGCTCGACATAGTCCTTTTTACAATTTTCTTTCTTTCTTTTTTTGCTGGGTTTCATTTTGATGGCAAATTAGAGAGTAAGTAAGTTTGGTCCTACTGCAGCAGCGTGAGTGGCGTGTCTGCATCTGTCTGCTCTGACGCTCTCTCAGAATCTCTGCATGTAGACCCAGGACATGCCTCATTGCCTGTATGGACTGATTTAAGTTAAATGGTTTCATCTGCGTTTGAGTGAGGTAGCGATCTGACGATTTAATTGTGTAATTTTCACATTTTTGGTAATTTCTGTTAAGTTCTTAGATATGATAGAGGCAAAGGCAGTAGGGTAGAAACTGCCTCCGCCTGTGCTTGAGTTCAAGTATTACTGTCCATGTTACTTGTTAGGTTGTGACAGCTGAATGTGTGTGTTTCTCATGACACTCTCCATCTCACCATTTCTCTCCTGTGTGATGTTCAGCCCATGTGTCATCCAGACTGTCCCAGCTCAGCTTACCTCCAGGCTAATTATTAAGCCTGTGTTAATGTCAAAATAGGTGTTTTTCTTAATGTTTTTCTCCCTGCCATGATGAAAATGAACTGGCTGAACTGCATGCGGCCGAGACTGTAAAAACTTGATTAGACTATTTTTCTTTTTTTGTTATCTTCAGATTTGTGACTTCACTATTATATGTTCCATACATCCATAGCTGCAGGGGCCCTTGAGTACGATGTTTCCCACATTTTTATCTCTTTGCTCTCAGGCGGACAACCGAAAGCGATACAAGGAGGAGGAAAACGACCATCTAGACGATCAGACTGCAGCAGATGTGGCCTGGAGCAAACACAAGCTGTTGAATGAGTCCATCATTGTGGCGCTGTTTCAGGGCCAGTTCAAATCCACTGTGCAGTGTCTTACCTGCCATCGCAAGTCACGGACTTTCGAGACCTTTATGTACTTGTCGCTGCCTCTGGCTTCCACCAGCAAGTGTTCCCTGCAGGTCAGTCATCAAAAACTTCTTCATCAAAATTGTGGAGAGACAGTTTTGGTTTCTCACAAATTTAGATGCATATGATTCTAAAAAAGTGATTGTAGTGAAAATAATTTACAGCCTTACTATATTTTATGTCAGTTAGCTTTGATATTCTTCTCTAAAGGTTTGCTGTTTTGTTTTTTTTTTTTTTTAACAGGATTGTCTGAGGTTGTTCTCCAAGGAAGAGAAGCTGACTGACAACAACAAGGTGTTCTGCAGACACTGCAAAGCCCACAGAGACTCCACCAAGAAACTGGAGATCTGGAAGGTCCCACCCATCCTCCTAGTCCACTTAAAACGGTCTGTACCACTTTTCCTATACGCTTTTGTTTGTATTTCCTGTGTTCATGTTTTTCAGATGTAAAAATAAGGCTTCTACTTCCTTGTGCAGGTTTTCCTATGAGGGCAGATGGAAGCAGAAGCTGCAGACCTCTGTGGATTTCCCATTAGATAGTCTGGACCTGGCCCAGTATGTCATTGGACCCAAACACAGCCTGAAAGGATACAGCCTCTATGGAGTTTCCGTAAGGAAAAATGACTAGTTAATGAACCATTTAACAATTCACTTTTTAAACAATTTAAGACCAAGAGTAAAGTTTTGTAGGTTTTCAGTTTGCCCCATTTAAAACAGAAGAAATGCCATCATAAATCTGAGATGCCAGCGTTGCAGAAGATGTCATTCTGATGTGATGACTTCCTCTTTTTCTTCAACAGAACCACTATGGGGGTTTGGACGGTGGCCATTACACAGCCTACTGTAAGAGTGTCCTTAAACAGCGCTGGTACAAGTTTGACGACCACGAGGTGTCTGACATCTCCACCTCCTCAGTCAAGTCCTCCGCAGCCTACATCCTGTTTTACTCCGCCCTGTGATGGGGCAGTTGGACCAGAAGAGGAAACGCTTCACCTGGGCGATGATGCTCAGAGAGAGAGGTTGTTTAATTTTACATTAAATAAAATCAATCTGAGGACTGGGCAGGCACAGTTGCAAGGTGACTGGTCTTGTATGTGCACGCAGGTCCATTCTGGAGAGGGTAAAGGTTAGCCCACCTCTGTCGTAGACTCGCTGCTTCAGCAGGGAGTGGGGCTTGCATCTGTTAAAACATGCATTCTGTTCATATTCTTGATAATCTAGAAACTCAGCAGATGCTGCTTTTACTGATTTTTAGACCTTTATGGTTGTGCTGTAGGGTTGGTTAAAACTGTTGTTGCATGTAGAGTGGGTGGAATTGCAGAACTGTTCACCTTGTACACCAGGGTTAACAGGTAGATGGCATCTGCATTAAAAAGAATGCTAGTGTTGCACAATGAAGATGTAAATACGAAAGGGCAAAGTGTTCCAATCTTTTAAAGTGACCAAATTAAGTTCTTTTCTTTTTTTTCTAACTAGCAGCCATTGTAGTATTAGCACATTTAAAGGAGCAAACCAGTCTTCAGGGCTTTAACTGAAGCCTGCACAGGTTTGAACATGATCCAGAAATTCTGCATCTCTTTAGACGCCTTGCGTTCCAGCACTTACACATTATGCAATCACTTTCAGTTGCTATTATAGATTATTATTTAACAGCTGGCATCGATCGACTAAGAATGCTCTCCAAGTACATTTACTTGTCTTCTGCCAGTGGCAGATAATGTATTCTCTTGATTCTCACTTAATATCATATTTAAACTTGCATAAACACTATTTATATAAAAAAGCAAAGGGAGATAGTTTGGGTGGAACATAACTTTGATTGGTCTGATTAACTTTATTTTTGTGTTCTGACCCAGGAGAACATGACACTGTAGGTGTTGGTGTCAAACTTTGTTGCCTGACTTGCTGATCGACAGACTGACGAGAGCAAGCACACAATTTTATGTTTTGTTTTATTTTTTTCTCCTGGATGGACCAGAGACGTCAGGTTTTGACAGCTTTATTGCTTCGCATGAGATCAGAATCGGTTTTCTTATACATATCCTTATTTTTTTCCCCTCATTATTCTCTGTAATCATAATTTCAGATATAACAATTATATTAACCTCAAAGAACTTGTATGACTATTTATTAAAGCTGCTTCAAATGAATGTCTGCCTCCGTGTCTCAGTTATAGAGGAGGTTTGGAGAAACCCCTGGGACAGACGGTTAAAAATCTATCAGGGTATTGACCATTCAAAAAAAAGGTTGACGCTTTCTCCCACCGATTAATCAGAGACTCAGTCCGTGGATGTTAGGCTTTTGAACAGGCTTGCGGCTGTAGAGCAGCATGTAAGCGCTTGAGGATTGCACACACTCGTCCTGCACCTCTCTGACCACTGCGTCGTCAAAATGGTGCCAGGTCCCAGTGACAGTACTGTGGCACAGAGCCGTGTAGTGACCCATGTTCAGATTACCTGTGTGATTCTAGAAAAGGCAGAAAGAAGATGGTTATTTCACCTTTATATGTCCATTAAACAGATGTGCTGTGGTTTCAATATTTCAGTTTTCATAGATTACAACTTTCTTAGTTGCAGCGCCGATATATTGGAAATCGTTTTGATCACGCTCATGTCTTCGTGTATTTACTCACCACCACAGCGTACAGGCTGTATGAGGAATACGAGGAGTTCTGCTCTGGTTTGGACAGGAACGGGCTGAGGCTGAGCTTCATGGAGAAAAGAACATTAGTCCTCAGTTTCACCTGGTTCTTCCCTTTGCAGCCAAACCTGCAGAAGTTGGGGGTTGGGGGGGGTTGGGGGGGGCAAAGATCAGACTGGTTTGAGATATTCTGTTTGGAGAACAATCCAGCATCTCCCAGGGCATGAAAAAAAAAAAAATTATTCTACATTCGTAGGAAAAAAACACACATGATGTTTGTTAGGAAGGTGCCATGAAAGTCATATTAATGATGCCAGGACTGTTGGTGATACATTACCCACCGTTTCAGATGTAGCGTGAGGATCTCTGGTGGTTTATCCAGAGAGGTGAAGACTGTAGTTTCTCTCCTCAGCCCACACACTGAGCACAGCATCTGCTCCCCCCCAGTCAGGAGAGTCTGTTGGAAGAACAGTGACAGACAGTCCTGTGCAGCACAGACACAGACACAGACACAGGCAGAGCAGAGAGAGTGTGGGAGGACATCTGAAATAACGTCTGCATACTGTTGGTGCAGAGAGTGCCTGCAGCTCAAAGCATTACCTGAATGGTGCATTTATTGTGGTCTGTGGGAATCGGTAGCGACAGCACTGTGAAGGTCTGCGTGCTGTGTGTCTGGTGATCGCAGTGCATGCAGACGGTCAAGTAACTAATTTGGCCCTCAAACAGCAGAGAGACGGCTGTGGACTCCCACGCTGCATTGGCGCAGATTCTCTTATAGGCTTGTCTCTGTCTTTGCTGTCGTGACGACGAGCGCATCTGCCGCCTCGTCATCTTTTAACAAACACTTGGTTAGTAGCTGCGCTGGTTTGCACAGAAGCCTTTTTTTTGTTTTGTTTTGTTTTGTTTTGACGTCACCTTTTTAAGGTCATCGTGCAGCATGTTGAGGAGAAACAGCAGCAGCTCGTGCGCGTCTTGCTGGCAGTAGTTGTTGAACTGCGGAAGGATGGAGCACAGCACGGACCTGGTTTCAACTGGGGCACAGCTGGAGCACCCACCCATCCACATCTTCTTCAGCAGGCGCGCAAACACCTCCACCAGCCGGCATTTAGACCTGCACGAAGGGTGAAACACATGGAAGAAAACTATACCCATCCTACGTGCATGCGGGTTGAATGAACAGAGAGGTTGTTGAGGTCTTACTTGGCCAGTTCTGCTTCAGTGTCCTGATTGAGGAGATACTCCACCAGGGGCCCAGTGGAACACAGACACTGCAACACAGCGTTTAAGTAGCAGGAGTTGCCGGAGTTGTCCAAACCACACACTCCTGCCCTGGTGATGTTAGTTCTTCAAGAGCAGTGACCAAAACAAAGTAAACCAGGACATTAAGGTTCTGTTACACTACAGCTAGTCTAGAGAAAACCTTAAAACCAACCTTTGCTCGAATGCATTGGCTGAAGTGGTCTCTCGGTATGAAATGCTGTTTAACCTTGAAAGAGCAGGCATGGCGGCACTGCTCTCCATGGCCAGTTGAGAAGCCAGCGTCCTGGTGAACTCCGTCAGATGGACCTGCTTCCCCGAGCCCTGGTTCTGCAGCCTGTGGAGCGTAAATGTGTTGATGCAGACGACATGTAGTGTCACCCAAAGGCCAGGGAGAAACACATCTGCCCCCAAAACTTTTGGGTCTGACAGAGGAAAGAGGGCAGGTCCGGTCCAGCCCTGCAGGTGGGCACTGAACTGAACCGGCGAATCCTCAGGTGTTTGCAAATGAGACTCCATCACTGGACATGATGTTGGGTACGCTTTCGTTGGAACAAAGTGGATATCGACCCCTAAGCTGGAGAAGGTGTCTGTGAGCGTGCCGTCCGTCCATGCAGAGCATTCCATCTGAACCGTGAGTCTTTGGCTGCAGAAAGGTCTCAGAAGGTGCTCAACCACCTGCTTCACCACTGTCCCCCTGCTTTGCTTCTGGAGATGATCTGGACAGTACAGGAGCATATTACAGATGAATCCAGTGCTGATGTCACAGAGGAGGGCCAAATGAAGAGAACATGTTCCCTGCTGGTAGAAAAGTCTGTATTTCTTCACGGCCAGGTTCTGGCCAGGTGTGTATAAACCCTGGTAGCATCTGGCTATGTGGCCACAGAAAGCAGACAGGATTTCAAGCTTCTCTCCGTCCACCAGTCTGGTCACGGACACCAGGTTGCTCTGGAAGCTGTTCCTCTTCAGGAAACCCTGCCATCCACCCAGTTTCAGGGTCAGCTCGGGGTCATACCCGCTGTTAATGCCTTCAGACACACCGTTCTGTAGGACAATAGAGAACCATGTCAGCGCCTCGGTATACTCGCCCTCAGACAGACTTGCACTCTGCTCTTTACTCTGGCTGTATGATGGGCGGTTTGCAACTGCCTTTGCTCCTGGAGCTCTCCTGATCAGCTTCTGGATGGCTCCTCTGTCCAGGACTTTGAGCAGAAGCTCCCTGGCGGTGTAATAGACTTGGTAAGTAGGACCTGTCTGTATCCTGATGAGGGGCCTTACTTTTTTGGACCTGAAGATGTTCGGCAAACACGCGCCGTTCGTCTGGGGGTATCCGGGTATCTCATCCACCAGGTGGCACTCCTCTGATTCCCAGATGCACTCCCCTACAGACAGAGCCTTGGCCTTCATCTCATCCTTTACACGTGGTCAAAAAAAAAAAAAAAAAAAAAGCCATTCCAAAAGCAATCTTCGCAGGAACCCATGACGAGGACCTGTTACAGGCAAAGCGACTTCCAAAGTGCAGCTTGAGCGTGTGCTGCTCGTTGTTTGTTTGGAATGAGAAGGAAAAAGCCTAGTGAACTTTAGGGACCTATGGTGGTATAGATAAACGAACGCGTATTCTCAGGTGAAAACACATGTTCTTCACACTCCTGAGAATCTGTTATTAAAGAAGGTCACTAGGCACCCACGGTCACCAGACAACAGTGACTTGGCAACCTATAAACACAACACTGAACATTGTTGTAAAGGTTTATTACTTTGATAAATCATTTGGACGCTTGGAAAATATATTTTATCTATTAGTGTAACCAGGAGTCCGAAGTCCAAATGAAAAGGACGTCTATATTGGCATTTGCTCAATAGGAAAACGTTTTATTTGTAATGCCAAGATTCTTTGTTTTCATGTTAAATTTAGACCAACATTTTTTTTTTAATCGATGCACAAAATGTATCAAATGTGTCCATTGGTTGATGACCACTTCTTCAATCTGCTGAAATGTCTGTTGGGCTCAACAGCAGATTATTAACAGCTCCATTGCAGATCATTGGAGCGTGAACTCAACTGCCTCACGGCTATTTTTAGTTTATGTCGCAGATTCGCCACAAGGGGGAGCCGTTTCTATGAAAAGTCTGTTTTGCCCGGGGGGGCAGAAAGCGCAGCCAACAGATTCTACGCTTCTTAACAGTGTCTGTTCAAAAGAAAACACTGTTTTAGAAACATAATAAATGATTTGAACGTTACACTGTAAAAAATAAAAAAGATGATTAATAGAGATTTTAAAGTTCCCACAGGAATAATCTTTTTTTGGGGGGGGCTTCAGAGACTTGACTTTACCTACGACCTTTTTTCAGGTCACGTAACTGCACCCTTGTGATTTTGCAGCAATTTTAATGACGTTTTGCAGCCTGTGTCTATTTTTATAAGCAAGCAGTCCAACACCGGTGCACAAGGAGAAGGTCAGGGTATGGAGAAGGACCTCTAGTCATCCTCTCAAATTAGGTACCACAAGGGCGAGCAAACAAATCAGTCTTAAAGCAGCAATGCTGACAAATGCAGGTAAATCTGTTAAAGAAATAAAGTCTGTCACTGTTACTGGAAGTGTTCAGTCTGGCTGCACTACAAGCATACTCAAAATTTTTTTTACCTGATTAGGCTCAAATTGTGTGCAAGAAATTGTTTATTCTAGTTATCCAGTTGCTGCTTTGTAATTTAACCTCTAAGCTTCTAAAAACAGCATAAAAACACAGGGAGAAATCAAAACTTGACACTAATTTTTTGCTGCAAAAGGTAGCATGGAATGATATGATGTGTCTCACCAGCAGTGTTTTTCAAGGATGAAACTGGTGTTGATGCTGCAGCATCAGGGCATCGTGACAATCCACAGCGGGGGAGGAAGAATCACACAATTACCTCGGGCACACTCGAAGCTCTCATGCATTAACCATATCCACTTTCAACATCAACCTAATCCATTATTATCAAAGCACATCTTCACTGATTTGCTGAAGCCTTTTGAGCCTTGTTCCTGTCGTGAAGCCTATTCATTCAGCCCATTTCAAGATGTGCTACACCGAGTCTGCCTCACCCACACAGTGAATAAGAAAATACAGTGGGAATGATTTGGTTTCACGCAGGAATCTCAAACGATAAACACACAGGAGGTAATTTGCTATGCAGTCCCACAGGAATAAGCTCTTGAAATCACAGCTTTTCTTTGATGCTTTGTTAATAAAAGTATCAAAACAAAAATTCTAGCTGTAATAGCTTTGTTTATTCCCTTGAAATGTCTGTGGGCAGGCAAGAACCATGTAAAAAAAAAACAGTTTGATTTATTCGTGCCCCTGAAAAACTCTGTAAAAAGTCATGGTTGAATAAGGATGTTTGTTGCTTGATTAGTGTTAACGCGTTAATAGAGCATTTTGTCTGTACTTTTAAAGAAATGTATTTTTCCAAGAGTAAATAAATTGCGTGTAAAGGTGAAATATGACTAATCCTTCCTTATATTTTCTGCTTCACGTGGATGGAGTCACATGACTAATTGTGACTAATAAATCATAACTACAGAGTCTGTAGCAACTGGGGAGGTTCTTCATATATCAGTTTATTTACTTCAATTCCAGTTTCAGAGAGCGTGTGGCACACCTGAAAATGTTTAACTCGTGCAGAGAAAACAAATATGAACCAGTCAAAGGGTACACCCAAAGGAAGCGTGAAAGTGTATTCCCACCTGCACAGACTGAAGACTGAGAATACTAGGGAAATAAATGAGGTTTAGGGTTACAAATGATCACCATTACTCACTTAATGTTGCAGGTTTCATTGCAGCTACATTCTGACCTGAGATCAGCAGATGACCGTGGCAGCCGGATGCATCTGGCGTCCTGTCAGGAATGTCAAAGTTGCACAGTTAAATGACAAGGTGGGCTGATATGGTTTTGCCTCTAGTTGAAGCCGATATCTTTTTATAGAACCACTGTCTGCTCCAACCTTAGTGCGGAGCACGTGCACAGCTCTGTACTGTGTATGGACACATATACGGACACTGAGCAGCCATAATAAGAAGCCTCAAGGTCAGAACTATTAGAAGGCATCTGCGTTTGGCTCTCCCATCTCCATCTTGCTGGCTCTGACTGCTTCACAACGCGTTTCAGTTTGGGCCTTTCAGGAGTGGGAAAAGATCCTTCATGTGTCGAGTTAGTACTTTTAAGCTACGGTCAGCTGACAGGTGGCGAGCTGAGCAGCTTATCATGGTGCTTGTTGATTTTATTTTTAACCTGGAGACACCTGACACTCAGGGGGCCTTTAAGGGAAGAAGGCAACAGAAGAATACGTGTCCAGGGGACCAGAATGAAGGAAGACCGTGTTCCCGAGGTACGGACAGAGCCCAAACAGGAGAGGGAAAGCAGACTACTTTCACAAAGGGAGTGATAAGAAAGCCTATTTGGTGTTTATGCAATCTGACTTGATAGCAAGGAGGAAGTTGTAAAAAAAAAACAAACAAACAAATATGGTTGTGATGTGAAACACTTTAAAACAATAGTACAGGATTACAGCGACCTAAATTTAATCTGAAGGTATAAACCAGGTAACTCATCTGACAGTTGTTGGAAGGTGAGAATTGTATAATTTCCAATAACAGGACAAAACCGCCCAATCTTTATTTTTCGTTAGAAGGAAGTAGGTGCAGTGGAAAAACAAAAAAAGAAAAATTAGGTCATTGAAATTAACTTTTAATGCTTGTGAACACCATTATGGACACCACCTCCACACATCTGTACGGTAGACCCCCTATTTGTTAGAAACATATGAATATAGCAAACAAAAACACTTACTTTTGGAGTCCTGCGGGTTGACCTGTAAAAGCATGAGATTAGACACAAGGTGGCTTCAGTCTAAAGCTACAGTTACTGAATGATTCCCCTCCCCAAAAATAAGATAAATGGAAAAAAGACAAGACAAATTATTAGCCAGTAATTTTATTTAGAGATATTCTGTAGAACAGAGGAACTGATGATTACAAAAAAAAAGTCCATACGTGTTCTACATGCTACACCTTAAACTAATGAACATGCTTGCCTGGAAAAGGTACATAGAAATTTAACAAAAACATACAATTAAAACCAATGTACATTATACTCACCATAACTTTACTTTCCATGTACCTTACTGTTTCCTCCATGCACGCATTTGTTTCACGTTACATTTAGGTACAAAAAAAAAAAAAATTAAGACTTTTAGGCGCTTTGTTAAACCAAAATGCTTCTTTTTTTCCACTAAAGACTGAACACACCTACTAAAAAAGAATCAATTTGGACAATACTGGTGGAAAATGGAAAGCCTCAACTTTCTTCATGGATTTGCATCCTACCGTAAAAGGAACACTTGTAGCGCCAAAGGAAAATGAAGTCTGTCCAACTCTATAATCTTCAATAATCACGTTGAAAGAACATATTTCGATAAAATAAATATCGCGCACGTCCGCTAGAAATAAATAATGATTACTGAAAACACCTCACTATGTTAAATGCGTAAGTGAGACAGATTTCATTTATGCGACCACTTCATATGATGGCATGAGGATGGTCATGTGTGTAAAGCACTAGTGTGGCTTCGAGTGTCTCTCGCGGCTGTTACCTTGAGGTAGATAACACATTTACATTAACGCCTACGATAATGGTTGCTGCTGGCATCATGTGTCACATATACAGTATGAAAGGGTTGTTTAGGGGCGTTCTGGGTGGTCAAAGATATAAGAACATTTCCTAATTTGATGTTTTGTTTGTTTATTAGAAAGCACTTAAATGCTGACAGCAATAGTTTGCGCCGACCGTCCTTTATAACGTCCCATAAGCCATATTCCATGTCAGAATTTGTCTCCCGTCATCCATTGTATTCCTCAATTCTCTCTCTCTCCTACAGTACTTAAGTGTGAATGACATGTCTGTTTAGCAGTGAGAGCTTCACGTTAACCCATGAAGGCATGATGATCAAGGCTCAAAGTGATGACCAAAACTCTTAAATAAAATCATCCCACTAAACTCTTAAAAAAAAAAGTAACAATTTAAAAAAGATATGAAATGATTCAAGTACAATAATATACCATATCATTTATAAAACAGCCTATATTTTGCACTGTAGGGGAAGATTTCTTTAATTAAGATGCTTGAAAATGCTGCTGTACGTTTTGTGGGCGATTTGTGGGGAGCATTTGACAGCACAGGGAGTGAGAGAGGCCTGGATGGATTTTAGAGGCAAGTCGTCGGTGCTGTCAAAGCCGGGCAGGGGCAGGGACAGGGGCAGGGCCAGAGAATCCAGCTGCACATTCAGCACAATCTCTGCGTTCCTGCCGAGGAAGCTCTCGTCCACCTCTCTCACTTCCGATGGCTCCAGCTCCAAGCTGGCCACCGTCTCGACGACTCCCTCCTCCTTGCGGCTGAACAGGTGGTCCAGGTAGCTGGTGTAAGTGCTCTCCTTCTGCAGGTGGTCCTCTTTGCCTATGTCCCAGCACGCTTCATCGATCAGGCAGCCACTCTCCTCAACCCGCAACCCGAGGGCGAAACTTGGACAAGGCTCGGCGGGCCGGGTGCCATCCCCGAATCCCAGCCCCCCTCCTCCTAACTGGGCGAGGTTCACCAGGCACTTCTCCTCTTTCCCCTGGCTCACAGACTTGGACATGGAGCCCGAGCGTGGAGCCTCCAGCTGGGAGACAGAGGAGTTCAGCTCGTTCAGGAAGCCCACGTCGTTGAGCAGCGCCACCTCTGGACAGGGTTCTGGCTGCAGGCTCAGTTTGATGGTGCTGGCGATAAAGGAGTCAAAATCAAAGCCCTGGGTCTGCTGGCCTTGAGGCTTTTCTGTCTGGTGTTTTTCCTGCTCCCTGTCCTTTTCTGCAGGACCCTGGGTCTTTTCTGCTTCCTTTAACGCAATCTGTGCCTTTACCAGCCCGTTCTTCTCACACTTGCTCTTGGCCTTGCGGTCAGCTTTCTCCTTGCTCTGCTGCTCCTTCCAGTTGGAGAGGTCAATGATGAGCTTGGGCTCGTAGTAGTGGTTGACTTCACTGTCCCTCCAGATGAGGTTGTCTAGGTATGAGGGTGACACGGCCTTGTAGTTACATGTATGGCTACACTGTAAGTCACAGTATTTATTCTCATGGTGGTCGTCCTCCTGCCAGGATCTGTCTGGAAGGTAATGAAGGGAGTAGTCAAAGGACGGCTCATCCAGGAACTTCTCCCGATCTCCATCAGCATATTTACGAGGATCCACCTGGAGAAGAATAAGTCACATCACTACATTTAGAACCATGCAACACTTGACCTAATCACAATTCCATGAACATAGTCTTGATCTTACCTGGACCTCCTCTTCATCTGTTACATCAGAGAGTCCTCTCGGGTCTACCTGAACTTCATCTGGGTCGTGGGTGCTGTGTAGATGCCAGTCAGCCTCTGACAGCTGGCTTTCGTGACATCTGCTGGCACATACAGTGGACGGAGGACTTTACAAGTACAAAGTAAACCATCCACTAAAGCAAAGCTCAGGAAGTGGAAAAACGCCTGAGGGGAAGATAGATGAATAACATGATCAAACATACCTGTCCCAGGTGTGGCTGTGACTCTGGTCCATAAGCAGGATATCATCTACTTCATCCTCTATGTGGAAGGGGTGCAGAGACACTGGCTCATCTAAGGGGAAGGAGTAGTCCGCCATATAGGGGTGGGCCAGGGCCTCTTCTGCGGTCAGGCGATCCATAGGGTTAAACGTCAGTATCTTCTCCAGGAAATCCAAGGCTGCAGGCAGATAAAGCAAAAGGCACGCAACGAGATTGACGTGTGATGCCTGAAGACATGACCCGATTGACAATTATAGTTTGTGTGCACGGAAGTAACCAAAAGTCAGTGATACACACCCTGGGGGCTGACATCAGGCAGCAGCTTGGCTAGTGGTGTGTGAGGCTTGGACATATCGTTACGGATGAAGACGGGGATGACGCTGTGGAGCTCTTGGCAGTCTTCTTCCCGCAGCACAGGTATGGACTCCAGAATCAGCTGCATCTGCTCCAGTTCGTGGGCGCCTGAAACACCATTAGGGCAAAACTTCAGGCAACGTCTCGGAATTAGTCAGGTTGCATAATATCCTACATCTGCAAGACGGGTTCAGTTTGTCTCTGAGCAAACTGGAAGTCGGCAGATCACGGGAATGGAGTTATTTGCCTTGTGTTCAGCTCAAGGCTGTTTCGAAAACACACTGTCCCCACTCGAAACCGGATTTATAAGGAAGGGCAATGAGGCTAGTAACAACAGGCAAGCCTGTTCATTCTAAAAGGAACACTGACAGACAGAAGGAGCATACACCCCCCTTCAGACCCGAGTTGGGTTAATATAATTATAGTGGGCAGAAATGAAACACACAAGAAAAACTTTACCAGCAAAGAGGGTTTTTCCTGTGAGCATCTCAGCAAAGATGCAGCCAGCTGCCCACATGTCGATGGCTTTGGTGTAGTTATTCGGAGAGAGCAGCAGACGAGGCGATCTATACCACTTGGTGACTAGACCCTCTGAGAGATGGCCCTATATTTAAAAATAAAGGAGACAAAAATGAGCACCTACTCAGAACCTAAGAGAAAAAAACCACAGATCTCAGATTCCTGCACTGCTGTGCTCCCTTAAGTTGAGGTTCAGCCATTTCTTCTTAGTAAAATGTGATTAACTATACTTCTTGTGCTTAAACATTCTCCATCCCACACAGAGCCCCAGACAAAACTCCTTGATGGCCCTGCTCGGAACTGGTCACGTACGCAACACAGCGCGGAGACAAAGAACTGGGGTCAAACATGTGCAAACCCTGTCAGCAGTCTGGGAGAGCAGGATAATCCCCCTACTCATTCTGCTGGATCTAAACCAGTGAGACTGCTCTCTACTTTCTCTGGGCGCCTCACAATTTAAATACCAGTTAAAAGGAACACGGTGCGATTACACATGTAACCCGATGCCCAAAAGTTTATTCTCCCGGCACAGGTTTATATCTTTAAGTGCTCAACCCTGGTGCATTTTTAAACATCCACAAATAAGCCTGTAATTACTGACTTTTGGTTGAAGCCGATGCGTTACTTATGTTAAAGCAGAGGCTGTAGCATCATAAACACAATACCAAAACTTTACTTTCAATAATATTAACATATTTCACACTAGACTATAAAAAAAGTCCTTAGAATGCACACCTTATTAAAAACCTAGGCCTCACTCTGGTTTCCAGTTTTATCTTGTCACCAAGGTGATGTCATGTTGTGTAGTAATCCAGGCATGGCAATAGCCCAGTGTCTGGGGTGATGATAACAGCACACGAAGCAAACTGGCCCGTAAGTGTGTGTTAGACTCATGCAAGGAGGGTGATAAAATCACTCCCACCCCCCGCATGCCTGGTAAATCCACTTGGTGCATTGATCAAAAGTATCACTTTGCTCCTGTTTCCATCCTAAATTAGCCACACAAATTTTGATATCACCCTATCGCGTTGGAGAGCGTGTGTTTGTTTGTGGTTTGTTTCACCAGGTGTGGAACACAACGCAATATGCTGGCAGCAAATATAGCTCTTACCTATGCAGTACATGTCAGAAAAAGGCTGGAAAAGCTGCACAGGAAATTGCAAAGTAATGACATCCAGACAGGTCAAATTTAATGGGCAACACTCAAAAAGAGACTCGTGCCCCATTGCAAAAGCACAACCAGCACATGTTGTGACATGCATTACCAGCAACACACGATCAGCTGCGGCCTGCAATGGCAACAGAGGTTAACTTCAACGTGTCTGGATGTTGTGCAACAACTATGTGCAAAATGGACTTTGTACCAAAAAGCAGCAGATGACAGGTCACCCATCAACTGAGAACATAAAGTGCATCCGATCAATATCTCATATTGCACATTTCACAAGCCTCTCAATCTCAATCAATACTATAGTGGCTGCAATGGTCTCCTCTTGGTCATACTTGCACAACTTTTCAACTGTATACTGAGGTTACTCATAGCAAGGATAAGCAAGTCTGCCCACATGTTTGAAATGGTGTTTTTGCTGACTCAAAACTAAAGTGAAGCACCTAAACCACCAAAAGTTGCATTAAGCAACCCAGTTAACTATAAATGGGATGAATGATAATTAAAACTTAAAGTTCACTTTAACTTTAGAATATATGTGCAATAATAATTGACAAAGAAAACAGAGCCGTGCTGCAAAATGTTCTTTTCATCTAAAATTCATTACACCTTAAACGCTCAGAGCTTTGAATAACTAGGTCAATTGCCTGTGTGTTTTCACAGCCGGGTTTGAATTTGTAGGGAAAAAATGACCTCAGTGAACCCTGTGATTCGCTCTCCTCAGACATTTCAATTCTGTGGATGACCACAAATGAAAAAAATGCCCTACATATAAATCTTGATATATTTCAGAGTTTTTCCAAGTAGAGAATTTTCTCCATCAGCCGCTAGTGAAGACAGACACCGGGTCAGTTTCAAGCAAGGACCTGAGCATGTGCGGTTCTTGCAACAACACGGGCTGAGAAAT
Organism: Pao palembangensis; assembly: GCA_015343265.1. NCBI lineage: Eukaryota > Metazoa > Chordata > Actinopteri > Tetraodontiformes > Tetraodontidae > Pao > Pao palembangensis. The sequence continues at coordinate 14,425,150 of CM027081.1, forward strand.
GGGGGCAGGGGGCTCTTGGGGAAAGGTTTGCCGAGTGCACGTGAATTCTTGTCATTCCTGACGGTGAGCCAACATAAAACCCTTCAGAACCAGACTCTCAAAATAGGAGACGGGAAAAATACTGGATAATCTTGATAAGCTTTGCAAAACCAACGTGGGCATTAATAAAACCTTACCAGAGCAAGATGGAACGATGATAAAATAAACAACAGGAAGGGGACAGGTGATGAGGAAGAAAGTGAAACAAATGTCACACTTTGACGCTCAAGTTCATCCAGTCCTTTATTTAGCAACATTATTCAAATGACTTGAGCTCAGCAGCCCAGCTGCACAGACTCACCCTGCCTGATAAATTTAGAGTCTGGAAAAGGGTTCTTTCTTTTAGGCATCACTACCCTCGACAGGGCGCCTCAGCGCTGTAGCAATGTGACAAACTGTCAGTCATGGCAACGCCATTTGGAGAAAACAGTTTCAGAACCAATTAAAATCTGTTTGACAACATGATTACAGCGCTTGTGTTCTTGACAAAAACTCAGTAGCGCCGCTCAGCTGCAGTACCAAAGCCAGACAATAGACAAACGAGCACTGGCCCTGACAAGCAGCTTTTAAATATCCACTTGTCTGCATGTTTTCCCATCAGGAAAACTGCTTATGTAGAGGGGAAAAAAGCCTACAAGGCAAACTCTGCTGCAGTAGCGGTGTCCAGTATCAGTGAACGGATTGCGTGAGAAACTCCCTCACTTCCCATCAACGGTGTTGCTTTCCTCCATGAACACCTGCTCTTTTCAAAGATGACTCATATGAAAATACAAGTATGAGGTGATCACTGAAACAAGCTGCAAATAAGCAGTTTGAATAAATAAGTTTAAATCTGTCTCGTGGCAAGTGATGTGGCCCAATCCTGGATGAGTAATGATATGAATAAGGATGTGGCCAGAGGATCACGTCATGTGGGCCCATTTCAGACTCTAGTGACTAATCTGAGACACGTGTAAGCATCTGACTGCCTCAGTTCTCTGAAGAGAACCAGCTGCAACAGAAATGGGGGAGAGTCGACGCAGACAAACCTAGATTTGCTCACATTAAACCACCATATGGGCCTCAAATGGAATTTAGTCGTATGCAAACTTTCCAGGAACACTAAGAAGGGCAATTCTAGAATTGCACCTTTGTACAGTTTAACAGGCTGACTTATGCTTCTCTCAAAGATTACAGTGACATGCTTTACAACACCATCATTCTGTTTAGAAAACCAAATACAGGTTTAACATGTCATAAAATATTTACATTTAACATTTGGTATGTCGAAACCTTTCCTTAAATACTCAGCAGTACATCATCTCTGACGACAAGATTGTGTCTCTACAGTCATGTAGAAAGATTGTGTCTCACTGCATTCAAACATTTGCTATTTTAAGCCACATGGAAACATGGAGCACTTCCATCTTTGTTCATTAATTTGAAGAGTCCAAGTCACATTTCACCTACATCTGTATAGAATAGTGCAAAAACTACATTCATGGGGGATGGGGGATGAAATAGAATCATAAGTCCAGCCCTACCTTGTGAGAATAGTGAGGGTCCATAATGCGAGCCAGGCCAAAATCCCCAATCTTAAGTACCAGATCCTCCGTATTGACAAACAAGTTAGCGGGCTTGAGGTCCCGGTGCAGCACGTTAGCAGAGTGGATATACTTAAGGCCCCTGAGGAGCTGGTACATGAAGAGTCTGGCGTGGCCCTCTGAGAGAAGGCCCCTCTCCAGCAGCTGACAAAGGTCTGTCTCCATGTACTCCTGCACAATGTACACTGAGTTGACCTCCGTCAGGGACACCACATCCTCTGTTAGCCTGCGACCGTTAGGTCCTAATGTCTCAAACACCTGGTTGGGAAAAAAAAGTGAAAGAATTGTGAATAAAGTAATCTATTTCAAGCCCCACAAACAAGACAAGTGATAAACAGGCCGTACTACATACCTTGACAATGTTATCATGGTCAAGGCGCCTGATGATCTTGATTTCCCGCAGGGCATGCTTCACACTCTGCGGGTCGGTCAAGATTATTTTCTTTACAGCCACACGCTTATCACAGTCTGTGTCCACTGCGGAGAACACCAGGCCATTCCCCCCATAACCGAGTGGCTTTAAGTCCATGTAGCGAGAACCCAGGTCAAAACCATGGATGTTCATCAGGGACTCAAACTTCTCTGCCATGATTCTTCTTGGTTTTTATGCCACGCTATCAATCTAATAATATCTGCCTTGTCAAGTCCAACGTAAGCCCCAGCAAGAGAGGAATTTGTCAACCCCTCTACTATTACCCCTATATAGGTACCTACCCACCTCCCCTATTTAACTGTCAAATGCAAGATTCTAATATTAAATCAAATTCTCTTTCCATCTTAAATAATGAGCAAAAATGTAAACATTAATTCAGGGTACAAATATCCTCAATAGTTTTGAGTGGACTAGTGCTTATAGGCTGCAATGGAATGGAATGGGGCCAATTAAAACGCACTGAAATTATATTTAACTATAAAAGCAGGCTGTTGCATCCTTGGAGTGCAGGTACATTCAGTGTATGACTGGTCCTGAGCAGCTTCATGAATTGTGCTTAAATGCACGATTTTTTAAATAATTTATCTTGTAAAACCCTCCTGTTGAGTCACCTGATCTGAACAACTGAAATGAGTCTGGCCTTTGAGTCAAAATAAATGTTCACCATCAGTGATCAGGTGGCTCAAGCTCGCCACAGTCGCAATCAAAACTATCCTCCATTTTACTTGAATATAACCTGAAAGACAGAGAAAAAAATACATAAACATGTTAGATAATCCGGGGATTAAGTTAAAAAAAAACACGTAACCAAATGTAAAAACCATTGTATTTTAATGTATCCAACCATCTTCACAGAAGTCTCAGACGAACTTTCAGTTTGTAAAGTCAGTGGAAACTAGCCCTCCCCCGCCCGGTTTATCTGGCCGGCTAGTCCGATTTCCTGGTTAATTCAGTCTTGAAGATATTAACCATACACCAACATAACGCTAAACCCAGTGAGTAAGCACAATCAATGGTCACATCGGGCATATGTAACATCTTTTATCCCGTGTTATAAACGTTTACAGCGCCTATTTTTGGCCTTCCGAGGCTGCGGGCTGAAAAAAATCCACAAATGGAAGCACGGCAGAGAGCTGACGGACAGACGTCTTGGTTTTAATTTGTCACACAAAAAACTGTAATCGGCAAAAAAAAAATAGCATAAATCAAGACATACACCTGGGAAAAATGCTCTGACATATTTCGATTTACGTAAAGACATGTAAAATGTTAGTAATAGCCGCCGATATCGCGAACAAAGAAGTCGTTGTTGGCGGAGGCTTCCGACTACGTGGTAACAGCTTTTCCTCGCGCTAAGCAGCACAAAGCAGACGTCGGCTAAACCCTTAACAACGACAGAAAATGAAAGCAAAAGACAACTGGTAGCGAAATATCGAAAAGAATTAGCAACAAATAACTCACAGTCCCTGTGTGTTGCATTTGTTCCGTTGTTATCATTAATCAAACCTCGAGGAGGTTAGACCAAGCTCCGCTACCTTGAGCGGCGGATCTGTGGCAAACGCCATTTAGTCTGGGCTGCTCTATGAACGGCGGCGTGACGTCACGATGTAGCCTTTACTGGCTGCCGGAATTGACACCTCGAAAAGAAAATCACAGGCCATGTTCTTATTCGTATATCTTTTGGTATTTTTGTTTATAATTGTTACAAATTAAGTAATAAGAATTCTTTGCTTTATCATTTTAAATATTTTATGTTTTATATCTCATTTTCCCCTGATTCAATCGCAAAAACAATGTGCATTATTGCAACATTTACTTTCGAGTAGTACTTGAAAGCAGCAATAGTCATTCAAAACGTGCCGGTACTCTGGGATGATCGACAGCGGTAGATTTAAAATTGAAATTTGAATTGATTTTAAACAGGCATACGACTACCAAAAAGTCTGAATTTTGCACCAAATTCTAACGTTAAATCGTACACAATGTCTAAAATATAATAATAAAAATTAAAAAACAAAAGCAGTATTTACTGGCCTGATGCCTGGGCTGGGCCTGTGTCCTTTACACGTGTTGAACAGCTGCATAGAACGTGAACAATATTGTTAAATTATTACTTTAAAAAGCCTGCAGGATAGTAGTTTGTGCACCATGCAATCCATAATAAATAGGTAAACAGCATTAAAAGAAAAACGCTATAACGAAACGCTCAAACGAAACCGCACCCAAAGTTATTGTTGAATTATTAAACAACGTTTCCAGTATTGCACTAAAATGGGAATTTGTTTGTTTTGGTCGCTGTTTCCTTTTTCGCAAAGCGGAATTATTTGCCATGCCTGTTAACAGCACGACGCTTTTCATTGTTTTTATCTGAATAAACGTTCTGGATTATCACACGCAGTCATTAGTGTCAGTGAGAAAAATGGCTCAGACTGTTCACTCACTGCGGTCTCTGGATTTAGAAACTCCATCTGTCACTGGGTGTTTGTCTGGCAGTTTACATCTCCAGAGGGGGGAAAAAAAAACAAGTCAAATAAGCAGACGGCGCTCTGATTCTCTGTTTATATCCGTGAAGCCTCTTGCTGCCTGCGCTGCACTCTGAATGAACGGATAAGGGACGGATAGGCAGACATCAGCATCACAGCCGCAGCATTCTACATCACAACATCAGCATCCGCAGGCAGACCATGTGAGAACCCATGTGCCTGAGAATGCAGATGCTTCTCTTCCACACAAGAGGGGATGGGCTCTGCAATGGCGAACAGAAACAGCGTGCGGAGAGAACGGGGATGCGACAGGCATCACACCACAAACCAGTGATTTTAATAACAGATGCTGAAAACACCAACGTTATCACTTTATAGCTTATGATATAGGAACTGTCTGTATATGAGACCCATCTCACGCACTAATCCAAAATAAGGGAGTTATGTAACAGGCTATCTGAAAATTAACAATTATTTAAAGAAAAAAGAAAAAAACAAACAAAAAAAAATCCTCAAGGGGTAAATTTACTGAAAAATATATTTCATTCTGAGGCTGATCAGAAATCATTCTGTTTTAGAGTATTTTTCTATTCTTCAAATTTCACATTCTGGGGCACAGAGTACTATAGAGAACTTACCCACTAGCCTCTGCAAGTTTGCAAAATATCTAAATTCTATGAACATTGTCTTTTGATTGTGACATAAATGTGTACTGTCCTCTTCCCTACATAGTAAATGTGAGCTGCACACAGCCACAGTAATCAAAACACTTTGGAAAAGAATGACTAATTAGAATCTAACATTTCTTCTTTAAAAGTTGTATTGGCCCACTCAATAATTGCAGTACTGTACCTCCAGCTGCTCCAGCTGTTTGTGGTTACATCATAAAACAGAAAAACCTTTGAGACTCTGACACATTTAGACTCCACAATATACTGTACTTGTTGCATTGACATCCACTGCTGATAAAGCTGCAGCTGTTGGCGAAACAAATAATAATCTTTGTTTCCTCTAGTGACAAAGTTATGTCCACGCTCTTTACCCCCATTTATGATAGCAGAATGATTGTAACTGTCACACACACTTTTACCTATATTTGAAATGTGTCAGATCCTCTAACTTTCCCCTGCCCTCTTTCTTGTGAATAAATAAGCCTTTGTCGGAATTTTGGGTAAAACCTGAAATATTGTAGACAATTAGCCCGACAGTCTTGTTAATAAAAATCTAGCCACTTACACATGCTGAAATTTCCCCAAGGAAACCGATGAGACATGGTGCTGAAATTAAAAGCCCATCCAGGAGAAATGAATAGATCCAAACGAGTTTGCTTGACACTCAAACAGTGAGAGTGTTGCCCCAGCGTCAGTCTGTGGAGTTATGTTATTCTCAGCTTTGGTAGTGTGTTATCCTGGCTGTGAGGTGGAGCTGTTAATATAGACGAGGCCAGAGGGGGAGGAGACTCCGTCTCAGTTAACTGGAGTCTCTTGCCATTATTTCGACAACTCTCCCTTTTTTCATTTATTAATTCAATTTTCATTTTAAGCTGAGACACATACAATATAACTGTAATGAAACGTAGTTATTGGAAAAACCTCTGGTCTGGATGTTAATCTGCACACTGCAATAAGCACCATTAGAGGGGGTTTATGCTGCAAACCTGCAAACACCAAAGATTACATTTTGTGCTCACCTGGTGGTTCAGTTATGAGGACATGAGTGCAAGTGGATTAGTTTTATATTTAAACCAACCACTGCAGGGTCTGGAACTGTTGTGTGTTATCAAAATATGTAAATGCAGGGGAATAATAGGGAAATAAGGGCAAAGCTGTGGATTCGGTGTTTTTCACCTATGCTTTTTTTTTTCCAATCAACTTTTATTAGCACTAAAAGGTACTGTAAAAGAATGCTTGTAATTTTTGTTATGGCATCTGTGTCAGTCAATAAACGCAGTTATTAATTACTGATTCAACTAAATGAAGAGAGTGGAGCCAATTATATAGCTCCTTGCAGATATATTATTGACCAATACTCTTTTTTTCTCTTTTCCCATAATATCTGCAGTTATATAACTTTTTTCACTTGACCTAAAACCAAGGTGCAGAATGGGTGAGAAAAAGGCTGATCTTACAGCGGTGGTCATATTTGAGGTCTTTTGACCCTAAAGATTCCTGTGCAGTACTGTTCCCGATAGTGTGCAGGTATTTAACAGTGCAGGGAAAAGCTACAGACAGACCACATATGGAGTGTTTTATATAGCAAGGCTGTTGTTTAACCTTTGTGCAGGAAATACAGAATGTAGCGCCGTCATGACTTCTTGTCCTAGCCTTTCCATTCGAAAACCTTTAGAACACGTTTGAATGATTTACCTATTCAAACCAAGGCAAGAGTGTGAGTGAGACATGAGAGGATTGCGTAACCCTCACAAATTCCGCCTGAGCTAATGGTTTCTAGTGTAGTGCACTTATTAGCAAATGTTCTTAAGTTGTGCCTCTGGACATTTTTCACATATTGCATGACTCATGTGGCATCATAAATGTCTGCGTTAATGTACATGTGTTTGGAAGAACATGAAGACTCCAATTATGTTGGATACTGGAAGCAAAATCGTTGACCTGTTTGGCAGTTAGCATGCATAGTAGCACTTTTGGAAGCACAGAAAGTAAAAAGAGGGGAGAGCAGAGGACCATCTGCCTCTTCTGCCCTCTCACCATCTGCACGTGGAGCATCCTAAGACCTTGAGGGCTCTGTCTGTGTATGTGTGTATTAGATTTGATTCTGCCTGTATGTGATGTAACTTGTTTTGCCTACTCCTTGCCTACAAACGATTTAAAAAAAGATTTTTTTAGGACAAAGAAATAAGCAGCTGCATGTGTTGTGTATTCCATGTTGTTGTAATTGCTCGCATGGGGTCAGAGATAAAACTGGGTGTTAGGTGGGGATGTAAGCAGATCAGAAAAGGTTTCTCAACAGGGCTAAAGCAAAAGCCTTCCACTTAATGTAACCACTCATCAGAACTTAATAAATATGCTCAAAATGAATTTGAGATTACGTATTCTTGGATTTGTCATGTATAATGATTCGTTGTAGGTTTTAATTATACATTTAGGAATAAGAATCTGTGCACAGGATTTTTTTTCAGCTATGCTTTTTATTATTTGATTTGGCACATAATTACTTTCTGCCCTGAGCACAATTATTTTCCTTTTATTGCAAAACCCATAAAGATTAAAAACAAGGTCAACGTTAGACGTTAGCTCACTGTTCCATGTCAGAAAAAAACAATAAAACGCTAATAATTTGACTAAGTACATGACGTTCACAGCTTTATGATGGAGAGACTGACAAAGATTAATTACCTGAGATAGCTGACATTTACAGTAGATATTGTAATATTATGACAGTTTCTCTGTGCTATGACTCTTTTGACTGTCTGCAGAGCCTTAATTCTCATAATATTTGGGTTTCAAATAAGATCAAGGACATCCTTTGTCATCTTGATCAGCACTTTGCTGTCTGAACATATTTCATAACCCTCATGCTTTGGTTTCCTTCAGTATATGCCTGTTGTTCCCTGCATCACATGTTTACACTGTTAATAATCCACGTGCATATTGCATCAGTATCTGAATGTTTGCATGTTAATTGCATGTCTTCAAGCCTGTTTTGTATTATTTGCATTTATGAGCACTGACCCACATTTTTCTTATCTTCAGTACTCTTTTCTACAAAGAGATATTTCCAGTCCCTCTGTTGTAGCAGTCCTCTCATTTTTCAAACAGCCGCAGAGCTGATCCAGTTATCTTACGCCTGGTTACACCTTTATAGGATTGTTTCATTTACTTGGTTAATAGCACACTGGTAAAACCTGAAACTCACGTAAATGGTTCACTTTGTCCTCCACAGAGTTTGGGAATGCTCTTTATTTAAATTTACAAAGGCTGGAGAGTGGATACCAACCAACCCGTGCTGTTACAGCATGAATGGAGCCTCTCAGCTGTACACGACTGCAGTCCTGCTAATCTCACTGCCCTGATTCCTTTAACTGCAGGTATCAGCTCTATGTGCCTGTCGCTGCAGGTTGATGCACTACTAGATCAGGAGAAAAAGCACACAATGTACAGCGTTGGCAGTATGGCAGGTCTAATGGGAGGTCTGCCTGGCCAATCGTGGCCTGAGCCAGCCAAGCTGTCACCAAGCATGCAGTCCACCCCTGCATGCAAATGACTGGATCTGCTATCTGCAGGTCTTTGGGCTGACATGACTAGACATCCGCCACAGAAATGTCGAGCCTCACTTTATTAGATGTGCCCAGCTTCCTCTCAAGTCACTGTGTATTACTTTTTGCAGTGGCATTTTCCAGTCACATGACAAGACAACCAGTCTGTGAAAAGTGTCAATCATTAACTTGTCCTCCCGTGGCACAGTATCACAGGACAGTAAGTGGAAAAATACATCCCTGTTGTTCAGCTCAAATCAGTGGGCACTTAAATCAGGTTTATTCTGCGTGCCCGCTATGGATACTATAGAACAATCAAAAGAATAATAACAACTCATTCATATATAAAAAATATACTACATAACAGATTAGATCACCTACCTGCACCTACCTCTGATGTTATTGTCAGCAGTGCCTTTAAATGACAAAAAATTAAATATCTAATAAAGGATTTCTTTGCATCTTAATTAAATAAATACATCAAACTGTATATTTTGCAACAATTCTAAAATATTGCATGAACATAATCCCCACTCACATGTTGTAAATGACTGCATTTCTGTATAGTATCAAAATATGTATTCAGTTAATATTTTCTTTCATTGGTTTTGTGCCCTTAGATTCTAATATTTGAAGGTATTTTGAAGGGCAACAGAGGTGTGGTTGGACTGTGTTTTAGAACAACGTGAAATCCCCTACTACTGAGTGCCAGAGTTCACAAACCAACTAAAGTGTGTTTTCCTTGGGTAGTTCAGAACTGTGTCCACGTGTGTTTTAGAGAGGAACTGTTTTCTCAGCTATATATTGCATGTGGGATGCTAGTTGGAGAGGAGGTTTGGGATGGATCATTACAGTACAGTGTTTTTCCTACAGTGCAGAGGAACATCTTGCCTAAGAAAGAACAGTACAAATATTTAGCTTTACTCTGTGTATCTGTTGAGCCCCTGCATAGCTCCCAAGCACATGGTGAAATGCAGGATTCACAAAAAAAAAAAAAAAATCCCTTTAAAAACCCATCAAAAATGTGAGACAGGAATTTCAACATCTTTCCGCTGTTACGTAATGGCCAGAGACAGCGGATCCCCTAATTCAGATAATCTATTTTTGGCTCAGCCATTCCTCTTTCTGACTAAATGAACATTCCTACAAATATGTCACTGCATACATGCCCCAGTAACCATGAGACAAATCAATACCCTGTTTCCCAGTGAGTGAAAACTCATGCCAGGATGTAGTCTAAACATAGCTGGTCACCAATGAATGGGGTTGAATGTGTTTTTTTTTAGACAAGACAAGCTAAAGAACTGATTGTGAACACTTTACACCAAATACTATATCTTCATTTTATTATTTTAGAATAATATAAAGAAAAAATAAGGACAAATTGCCAAGCTAAGGTAACAAAAACTGATTGCCTCTTATTCTCACATCACACGGTCACGTGTAAATTATATTTCCAAGCAATGATAATTTAGAAAATTTTAATTTAATAACAAAACCAGAAAAAAAATACATGCCCTTTGTGCAAGAGGCCAAAACGAGCACAATCAATATATGTTTAGTGAAATTGCATAAGTGGTGTTAGTCACACATGAACACTTTAGCTCAGTAGGCTGTGTTCCTTTTCAGACTGCAGAGGAGAGCTGGGCAACAGTTTGTGTTGGGCAGTAATGCTGAAACCACAAACAGGCAGATGGGAACTCCTTGTCCAAAATACTGATTACTCCATGCACATTTACTGTAGATGAACACATACATTGAACACAAAGTGTTAACTGGCAGCATTTCATCATCAATCATGAAATGATGAAACCATGGATACTGCCATCTCACTTCTGCCTTTTTTTTTTTTAAACTGCTGATATCTAAGGTAAAAATCACGCTTAGCACAAGTTAGAGAAAATTCCCAAGGATGTGTTGATACACAGGAGCATTGTCTTCTGATTCCTCTCAGCCTCAGAAGCTCTAATGAGGTTCGATGAGCCTGAACACAGAAAACAACATGGGAGACAACAGAGACCGAGCTGCAGGTTTACTGTGCGGCTCCAGTGATGTAGACAAACAACGGAACCCCCAGAAGACTGTCTCTTCTACTGGGAGAACTGGAACAACCAGACACATGAAGTGTTGAACGTGCTGCACTGACAGTATGCTGCAGGTCTAACATCTGCTTCTGAGCCCTCGTCGCCATCTCCGCATACGAGATGAGATTCCTGCGTGCCACCACATGTGAGGGTACACAGAGCACGACGCCGCGTGCTAAATGGACACGGCACGCTGATGGATGCACACAGTCACGCACTCACACGCTCATGTTCTTAGCATAATGCAGACAAACCTATTTCAAAGCTGCAGCAACGGTTTGAGAGGTCGGTTATATAATGCGACAGTTTGAGAACAGACAGTACAGCTCCCCATTTCTTAATGCTGTCAGTGTCAGAGCAAACCACAGAATAAAAAGCAGTTTAATTCAGTCATTATTTCTTCATCATTTATTTTCCTGTGTATGTGTTTGGGTGAGAGTCACGGTACATCCTGGACAAGTCTGAAAAGTAAATATCAATAGTAACAATACTGAATAACTGGAGTGGGATAATTGTATGATGTTCACCTCAAAATGTTGGAGTGAAGGATGAAAAGAGCAGTAATAGAAATCCCCAAATTAGGCCTTTTCTTATATAGAAGCATTTTTTTATTGGGTGGAAAAAGAAGACATCTGTGACAGTGATGCTTGAGTGGTCATGTGATAACCTCATGTCTTGTCCCTTGAGTATATATGTTACCACATAACCTTTAGCCTACATACCACAAGGACTGAGAGCAGAATTATTGACCTTCTTATTGACCTAATTATTGACCTTCTGCCCAACAGGTCCTCACAAAAGAAAACACAGTAACCTGGTGAAACAGAAAAGAGTAAAAGGACTGGAGAAATCTAATGAAACATTTTCATGGTGGAGGAGGTTTCTAAACCAAGGAGACGTGTTATGACCAACAAGAATGCGGTCTGTGATTAAATTGGTCTCAGGCCAAGGGAAGGAAGTTTTGGGCTTGGTTAATTTTAATTTCACACTGGCCTGATCCTGTCTGTGCGCTGCTGGAAATAGAAATCAAGCTCAGAAGACATAAAACCTTTTCATAGATGTTTGAGGAACTGTTTTGTCACAATAAATCCCCCACAATACTGACATCTGAACTCAGGGCTGCCTTTTTCAACATCTTCTAAGAAACAGAATCAAAACCATTCAGCTGCTCTCAGTTCACAGTAGTGTAGCTGTGGGTGACTGTATGCATTCTGCAAAAGCAGATACCTTGCAGAGCAATCCTTTCAGACAATTTAAGATTTACCTGAGACTGGGCAGCCTGCAGCCATCTGTAGGTCAACTTCCTGCATTTATGCAACAAAATAAACTCATTAGATTAACTGCTTTTTCACATTATTACATTTTGTTATTGTTAAAATTGCTTTTATCTTGACCCAGTCTTGACCCACTTTGGAGACTGAAAGTGAGTCAGACTGTGAGACACCCTGGCAAGAGAGGCAAATTATCCCCTGTTTCCAGGTTCCATATGTGTGGAGACTGAGTGTGTGTGTGTGCGTGTGTGTGTGCGTGTCTACTCTAATGTGTGGTCTTCAGACAGTGCACTATTTGTAGAAGTATCCATGGTGATAATGGTTTACCATCATGTAAAGAGGGCAGACAGGGCAGTGGATGCTTTTATTTGACATGGATGGGTGAGATCTTTTTAGTCTTCATGCCAGACTGTGACATGTATGTCTAAGAGCAAAGAAGGAGCACAGAAAGTACCAGAAACCCACAGGAAATGGAAGGAAAGAGGAAATCAGCAAGAAGATGGATTTGCAGGAGTGATGAAAAGACCAAAGGGCTGATACAGAGATCCAGACAAGCCCCAGGAGTAATTTGAATTTGCTACAGTTGTATGTTCCCGACATGAGAAAAGCATTGCATTTCTGTTTACAGTGTGAGACATTATGTAAACACTGGCCTGTTACCCTTGCATTCATCTCCACAAAAAAAGGAAACAAACAAAGTATATATATATATATCCCATCCATCCATTTTCTGTGCCTGCTTTATCCACAGTTTGGGTCGCAGGGATGTATGTATATATATATAAATAAATTCCCCTTCTCACTCCCCGCGGGTGGTTCCTCCTCCATTCTAATCTTGGGGCCTCTACCAGAGGCCTGGGAGCTTGAGGGTCCTGCTCAGTATCTTTGCTGTTCCTAGTACTGCACTTTTCTGGACTGAGATGTCTGACGTTGTTCCAGGGATCTGCTGTAGCCACTCCTCCAGTTTGGGGGTCACTGCCCCGAGTGCTCTAATCACCACGGGCAATACTGTCAACTTCACCTTCCAAGCCTTCTCCAGCTCCTCTCTGAGCCCTTGGTAGTTTCTCATGTTCCTTCCGCTTGATGTTGCTGTCACTTGGTATTGCCATATATATATATATATATATATATATATATATATATATATATATTATATAGTGAGTTTTTCTTGGAGATTAATAAAGTATCTATCTATCTATCTATCTATCTATCTATCTTTTTTCATGCAGAGGTGGAAGAGTTATATGAGTTGATGATTAGTTGAAACTGTTATATGGTTAAATAGAAAGCATGCATGTGTTTACAGATAGAGGCTTGTGCATCTTGAGTAGCTCTTGTAGGACAAACTGGCCGCAGTCTACCTGTGACCATCACTTTGATATAACTCAAATATCATAAGGGACTCAGAAATTGTGCTGTTTTGAGCAGAGAAAAGGTGCCCGTTTCAGCAAAAAAAAAAAAAATCCCATCTCTTTTTCTCTGAAGCAGCACTCTGTAATCCAGCACAGAATGGTTTCATAACTGGAGACTACAGAGAGGCGACATCCAAGAGGGCGGATCATCAATCACCAAAAAATAGTAAAGAGTATGCAGTTATGTTGCCTTGTTATGACTGAGGAGAATACTGAAGAACCCTCTGTAGAATGCTGTGTGACTGTTCTAAGTGGTTCAGGAGAAGTGGAAGACATTATGTTCACTGACTGCAGCATCAAATTTAATAAATAAAACACTAATGCTGCCTTCCTCATTAGATCTATGCACTGAATATAAGAGATATCTTTAGATTAGTGTGGTCTACACTAAGATATCTGATGGAGCTTCCCAAAAAAAACACCGATGAGAAATGACTTTCCATGTAATCAACATCAGGATGATTTCAACACTGACTGATCCATCTGTGGGTGGTAGGAAGCAGAGAGTTTGAGTTGCTATTAGCTGGCTGGTTAGATAACTGACGGTCAGATGACACCGGCTTCTGAAATACCCTGGCTCTTTGGAGACTGGACAGGTTCTTGGCCCACACCTGACCCCAGGACCTTTTACCTATCCCATAAATCACTCACCTCCTTTCTCTTGGAGCCATTTTAACATCCCAATTTCAGTCTACTTTCAAAGCATCCTATATTTGGCATAACCTGTCTGCTTTTCCTCGGTCCTCACTGATCAGCTAATGTTCCTATTGAACCAGCATTAAAAAATTCTGCTCCTTTTTATGAGGTATGGCATCAAACAATCATTGTGGCAATCAGTTAAGATAAACTGGGAGCCAGATGTGCATGAATGAAACATATTTATGGAACACTGTGGCAGTAAAACATATAAATATGCATTTTGTAAACACACCGGCTGCAGCAAAATGTGCCCAAATGTTATGTAGATTAAAAGGGTTATAAATCACCAACTACTGCAAAAGACAGCAGATCCATACAGCTGTTGCTGTTTTAACATCCCTGCATGTATACATTACATAGTCGAGCCTTTTTAACAGTTTTTGGTGCATAATATATGTTATGTTTCCCTCTGACTCAGAATCAAGCAGCCAAATATGCTGGTGACTGTAATTTAATGTCCATAGTAGCAGCAATCAGGCAACCATAAATGAAAGAAGCATTCTAAGAAGATCTATTGTTCAAATTAAGATCAAATGCCAAAAAAAAAAAAAAAAAAAAAAAAATTGCTAAGTCAAGTTTGACAGTGATGGTGGACACTGATGTATTGATATGTTTTATAAATCAGTCTGTTTTGGGGGGTTTATTTCTACTTACAGTTCTTTTAATATGCAAGGTGTTTCTGCCCATGATCACAGCTCATCGTAGCTCATCTCATAACTATATCTTAGCTATATCTTAAAAAAGTCTAAAATAAAAAAAATAAAAAATAGTCTCTGTCTGGATGATAAAATGTAATACATACACATGTAGATTTGTTAAATAGACACAGACTTCCCCTCATGTTACTTTCATACACTAAAGAATAATTCTGTAATTTTGTATGACATCAGTAAATAATGTAGGGGAATCATATATTGATTAACAGTGCACCTGTTAATTGTGCATTTAATGACAATATTTTTCTTGAGTATTAAGTTTGTGCCACAGATGCTCACATGCTTCCCCTCATGTGTAATCTGTTTGGGGAGCAGATCACCACTAATGGTGACCCTTTGTTTAAAGTTTAAGCCTCCCTATTTTGGCAGAACAGACCGACCCACATTCCTAAGGTCAGAAGCAGGGAAAATGTAATTGTTACAGTTGTTTTTGCATGAAGGTACAATACACACCTGCACAAAGGAAGAATGTTCCTCGCTGCCGTCTCATATGTGCATGTCCTGCAGACTGAGGAGTATTGTGTTTCTATTTAATTTATTAGTTCTTACATAAGCACCAGCAGGGGGGACTGGACACACTAAAACAAGAGTGAAGGACATCAAAAGAGCATCCAGGGTACAAGTTTGGCTGTACTTAATATATATTTACTTATTCCTAAAGTCCTGGGAAACAACAAGATGTGAAATTTACTGAAATCTAAAATACAGATATCACAATAAATACAGGAATGGAGTAAACACAAACACGTGACATAGAGTTCCCATGAATATTTTGTTGTAATTCATTTGTATTCTAAGTTTGTGACGTTGATTTGTTGATCTCCTCATTTGAGTTAAATGTTTACTAGTGTTAAAACTGTTTCATTGTATTTCAGTATGCAAGTCTGCATTGCATATTGTTGGCACTACATTGTCGTGCACCTCCTGAAGACCAATCTCAAATAATAGTCAAAATATATACTATAGCACAGGAATACATTGCATAAATGGCTCAACTACCGCAGACACAAGAGTGTTTGGATAAAATAGAGGGATGTCTGAGCTGATAGCGGCCCAGACGCTGTATGCCCTCAGGGCAGAGTGACATAATCATGGCCAAATTACCCCTAAATGACACTCGAGTTTTCAAACGCAGCTTAACTGTATTTAGGCTGTGGGAAGCAGCCAAAAACCTCTCTTTTTCCAGCCATTTCTGTAGAAATGTGACATCAGAGGCTCCTGCTGCTCACGGGGAAGACCAGGACACAGGGACCTGGTCTTCTAGGGAGGAGAAATGATTTTACAAGGCAGAGAAAGGGGGAAATGCTGCAGCCCTCCCCTCTGACTCAGCTGCCATCAGGCCTTCCTGACAGACTGTAACACTGCCTCCCTTCCCCTTTGCCCACTCCTGTGTGGTACTGGGTTTACATAACCACTGCAGTCTGAGATAATGCAGCACACCCCTACTGACAGCACCTACTCTGTTCGAGACACTGAACTGTATACATGAGACAGCATTAAATATTAAATGGACTACATTTAGCTCTGCATAACTGAGGAGCTAAGGATGACAGTCAACTCTGTATTGTGGACTATAAAGACACTTCTCAGCATCTGCACACACAAACACAAATAAATAAACACCGACCATGTAAGTGATAATTAAAAAGCTTGGATCACTGGGTGGGTGCAACCTGCCTCCAGCAACGTGTGGCTTAGTTGCACAACAGCCTCATTCAAAAAGTGCTGTTATTTTGTCCGTGTGTGCATAATAACAGTGGGTGCTTATAATCTTATGTCCTAACAAAACCTTTCAGGAAGTCCTGTGAACGGTGCTCAAGAGACAGTGCATCTATGTCAAATTTGTGTGCGTGTGTATCACAACCATTTGCATAACCTTTGCTTAATCATCAAGTTTGTGTTTAATCAGTGTTTTTCCAAGTATGGCTGTAATCAATTTTCTTTGGAAAGCAATGGCCTGATAAGAGGGTTGTTGGGAATTTTGTTATACAGTACATGCGTGCGTCATTCTGGGTGATGAACTTGAATCAGTAACCAGGCACTTTTGTTGTCCACATTCCCTTCTCACCGTGTGGCTCAGAAAGGATCAAATCACAATAGCTCACACATCCCCTGCACCTTTCTACCAACTGGAGGGTGGATGTTCGCTGGAAGACTTCCACAATTACCATTTTTAATTGGAGTCATTTAAAAGTTGATTTTCACAATTACATTCATTACTGCAATATGCTATGTCATTAAATAAGACGTGGCTGATTTAAAATTGCAGCTTTCCAGCACCTGAGGTAAATACACATTTAGATGTCTAAACTAGTGGAGTTCCTGTTGTGACTGGCTGGTATAAACATGGAGAGGGAAATGACGCTTTCAAATCTCCACTCACCTTTCAGTCTGCATCTTTGCTTTAATGCACAAATTTACTAGGGCTTAGTCTCCCAAATGTCCTCTCTAGTTCTTTCCTTGAATGAACTGAAAAATCAAACACACTTGTGAAAATGCTTTTTTGAGAGCAAGGGTTGAACTGGAGGCAATAACCTTGCAACTGCATCTTGAGACAAAAATCAAAAATACCTAATCAACTCTCTATTTCCTTGTTTGGATACAACACAAGTGCTATGTTTCGTAACCACACAACAGTGTGATTCATACACACATCACGATGTTTAAAAAAAAAAATAAAGCGGCCTTTAGGTGTCTGAGATTACATAAGTCAGTCTTTTTTTATTTCTCACCTTTGCTGTACACACCAAAAACACACACAAAATAATATTTCTCTCACACACACACATCTTAAGAGACTGGTAAACAAAATACATTTGCAGCCTTAGCACTGCCAATACAGTGGAATGATTAAAAAATAATTATTCGTCATCGTCTTCCTCCTCCTCTTCGTCGCTAATGACATATTTTTTGGCTTTCTTGGTGGCCATTTCCTCATCACCTTCTGCCTTCCTCTTGCCTGATCCCTCACCCTCCTGAACAGAACAGAACAGAACAGAAAAGAACAGAAAGTTGGACTGTGTGAAGGTTCAGCTTTACCGACAGGTGAAGACGTTCAGTACGATAAGACTTTTGGTTATGTTACAGATGCATTTTTATAGCAAAGTTGCAGTAAACACAGGCTGTGCAGGCAGGATTTAATTTGTATTCCCCAAAAGCAAAAATTTCCAGTCCTCTTCAGGTCACATGAAGCTAGTGTGACAGAGTTGGCTTTTTAGCCTTCAGTGTCCTACATCTCACTGCCCCCTGTCTATCCAGCAGGTTATTACACCTACCTCATCACTGTCGAGCTTCTTGGCTTTCATTAGCCTCTGAGCCTTGTCTTCATCTGAGCCTTCATCGCTGTCTGATGAGTAGATCCTCGCCCGTTCCTCTGAATCAAAAGAAATAAAGAAACATTTAAAAAATAATTTATTTCATGAGTCCTTTCAAAGAGCGCGTTAATCTTACCTCTCAGGCCACCACCTCCTTTGTATTTGCTCTTGATGGCTGCCAGGCTGATGGCTTCCTCACCCTCATCTTCATCATCGTAACGATCAGGCTCCAGGTAACTGCTGCTGAGGCCCCTCTGGTGTTGTTTTTCCCTCATCCTCCTCTGCTGGGACTCTCTGCGAATGGAAGCCCGCAGACGTTCCTCCTCTTTCTGCAGAAACAGCAGTCAGTAAAGTGGCACATGTTTATTATAGCCAAAAAAAACCTCCTTTTCTTTCCTGAAGCAAAGGGCTTTTGCAAATTGCAATTGCAAAGGCTGATTACAAGTAAAAGTTCCAGAATGTGCCGCGACAATGTTCCAATACTCCTGATTCGAAAGAATATATTAGCTGGTTAGCCTTGAGATTAGTGAAATTGAGAGACATTATTGGTACCACATACAATGTTTGTGGGTTGACAGTTGATACATATCCAGGCCCTCTGGAGACTTGCTGAATGAGAATATTTCCTTTCCACTGGCCACCGTGTTACATAAGCTCATGTTGTTTTTCTTGGTATGTTTTCCACAACATGACCATAAATGGTCCTTATTTTTTATTTATGTAGCAACTAAATGTAGAAAAGCCAACAGCAGAGGTGGACAGAACCTTGATCATTTCATTGCGATGCGACTCGGGATCCCGTCCGGCCATGGGAAGGATTCTGATCTTCTGCGTCTTGGAGCAGCGGTCGGCCAGAGATAGGGTCATCTTCCTGTGGGTGGCACTGTCTGTGGAGTGGGGCCTGGAAATTCAGAACACCACTGATGTGAGGTCAAAATTAACAGATTTAAACCACAACTATCTGCACAAACAGTATTTTCATTTTTCTGTTTGGGGTTGAATTTGTCATTTATTTTTCTATCATTAGTAACAGAAAAACACAAAAAAAGATTTTATAGCCCAATACTTTAGTGTATAGACAGATGGACTGACAGTTTATATGTGAAGTATAGGGAAACATTAAAGATCAGCATCAGATACTCTGAGCTTTAGAGCTTAATGGTGATTTTTATGAGTGGTCCCAGCTCAAACTGAGAAAAAGAGAAACTAAGACCTTGTATTTATCTCATTTAGATGTTTTTGTCAAATCGTCTAAAGCTCTCCTTTGAAAGAAAAACACAGAAGTAGAACATTAGTACACAGAACAGTCTTAATCCTTATCAAAAGTCCACTCTGACAAAAGTGAATCTGAACAAATATCCGGTCTGGGAGCAGGGAGTTCTGTTGTGCATAAAGCAGCTTTGGCTGGTGTCCTGCCCGACCCATGTGGTCTGGGAAGGCAGAACATTCAGGTGGACTTGGGGGCGCTAAGAAGCTTACACTCCTCTAATTGGGAGAAACTTTGCCAGCTTGCATAAGGTGCTCCAGAGACTTAAATCACAGCACATTGTGTGACTGGATCCTGGATTAAAGCAGCCATTGTTGTTCACTGAACGTAAAAACAGCCTGAAGCATTTGAATATATATACACAGCTGCTAAGTTTCCAGCATTACCTGAAGGTGAGTTTGGTTTTGAACACAGCTTGTCCCTGCAGACCAGTACCCTGTCGTATGAACAGGTGGTTGTGGTCTCCCTGCAGAGGCGCTTTGTAAACGTCAAACACTTCATTCCCCAGGTGGAGGGACATGCTAAGAGAAGAAGTGCATATTAAAAAAGAAAACCCGGAATTTATCTTTTTCACGGTGTACACACTAGGATGTCACACTGACAACACACACCTGCCATCAGACCATTTGACAATACGTGCGTTGCTCTCTCGCGTTTCATTTCCCTCCTCGTCCCTTTTGGCTCGCCACCGAATTGTATTTTCCACCTGTGACAAGAAACAGGACAGTCCACATTAGAATATACAGACAAGCAAAAATCACATTTCATCTTCAAAAGAAAACTATAAGTGTGTTCATCCACGCAGACACACACCTTCAGTTTCAGCCTGGTTCGTCCTTCTTCATCCAACATTTCTTCATCCTCGAATTCATCCTCATAGTACTGAGGATCGAAGGGTCTAAAAAAGAAGATTCAAAGGAAATCTATAGAAATATCGCTCTAAAGTCTCCAGAATTAGCTGTAGAGCAGTTATATGTTGTTGACCACATTGTCTACTTGGTCTGCAATGGCCTCCTACAATCATGGTGCAGCACATATTATTTTGAATACCATATATATGTGGTTTTATTTCATACTTTTAAAGGCCAGTTTTAAAGGACAGAACACTGAAATGAATTTTGATCTACCTGTCATCACACTTTTTTGATTTTATTGCTTGGTTTTGAATAATTATCAGGAGCGATTCAGAAAAAACAGCTTGATAAAAAACTTTTGATTGAAGGGTGATATCAACAAAGATGGGGTTCTGACCTGGGCTCCACGGAGAGGAAGTTGGGAAGCTTGACAAAATAAAGGTCAGATCCGAGGTCTGTGCTCACTTTTGGAATCTCGACTTCGATGCGAGTTTCAGGTGCAGGCTCCTCTTCTGCCTGCTCCCCCTCCATTCCATCCTCAGCATCCTAGACACATGCAGAGGAACGAAGAGAACTTTTACACAACATTATGATTCAATGACCCATAATAATATGGATCAGCTCTGAGAGGCTTAGCAAGAGCCTCTGAGAAAAGAGATTTGGGAACTCTTGTAAAGAAGGACTCGGCAAGGCTAAAGAGGCTTGGTGATCAGTGAAGGGAAGATGACATAGAAAGAAATACCAAGGGCTGGCCTGGAGTCGGAGGCTTATCTGCATCACTGTCTGATGATATGTCATCAGCTTCTCCAAACAGGTCATCTGCTGCTGCTGCCTTTGCTGTTTAACAAGATGGAAGAGGAGTAAACAGGCGCAAAAAAATGTACCCTTATCCTTGACATGTAGATGCTACAATTGCTGATGCGGGTGTGGTTTCTCACCTTTCTTTGTTCCAATATCACTGTCTGAGTCTGAATCTGTGGCAACTTTGATTTTGGATTTCTGTCTGAGAAAATCGTCTTCACTATCACTGCCCTTTGCAGACTCTAAAAAGGGAAAATAATTTTCTTTTTTTTTTTATTATCGTAAAAAAAAGATTAACCTCTATTCTAAAGGAGCCATGATACAGTTGCTGTATATCATCTTTATCAGTAGAACCTGAGAGTACCTGACTTCCTGTTTCTAGGGCCCTCATCGTCAGAGTTCTCTCTTTCTTCATCAGAATAATGACGTTTCTCTTCCTCATCCTCTGACTGGTCGCTCTTACCACCTCCATCCCACTTCTCATCATCTGACTGGTTCTCCTGGCCTGAGACTTCCCCATCAGTATGAGGGGTGCCTGGACCAGAGTGTGGGGTGCCTGGGCCAGACTGTGGGGTGCCTGGGCCAGACTGTGGGGTTCCAGGGTCACTGCGTGCACTAGTGGAAAACACAAAAGAAAGGGGTAATGAGGGTCCAAGTTGCTAAGATGATCTAAAAAGGAATCACGTCACCCATTTACAACAGCTGAATGTACTGTATCTAAACTATAATGCTAAACTATAACTTAAAGCTTATTAGGAAGATGACAAACTTAAAAATTAAACATAAATAACACTCTTGTACATCTTTAAATATGCACCTTCTGTCTGACCGCACACTGCCCCTGTCAGAGCGAGCACTGCCTGCTCCAGAGACCCCACTACCAGCTGGGCTTCCCCCATCTGACCGGTGGCCCGCATCCTCGTCATCTTCATCCTCGTCTTGATGGCCTCGCTCTGATCCACTGTGCTGCTCTGCATCAGAGTGGTCATTGTCCCCCTGATCTGAGTGCATGCTGGCATCTGACTGGTTCCCCGATCTATCAGAGTGCTGATCACTGCCACTGTGTTGACTGTGTTGCTCATCCTCACTGTCATCTCCAAACAGCTCCTATTAGATAGGGAAAAAAAAGACCATGTGCAGACAAATCACCACCAGTGTTAGGATAATAATAATTTTCCCCCTGTCAATCATATTTAAATGAGTAACTTAAATGCACAGGTGCACAGAGGAGCAGCCTACAAGTTAACCTGTAAGATGGAGACGGAAACCATCATGTACACGGTTGGAAATTCCACTGCACAAATGCAACCTCTAAGTTTCTGATAGACCTGCTAAAACAGCCTGCAGCTAGTTAAAGCGGACACCAGCATTAAGAACTCTGCCGCATCAGAAGATGACTTAACAGCTACTAAGTGAAAGACAACTGGTGAAACTTGCGGATGAAACGTCACCTAGTTCTACAAATGATTGAGTGAACTTTTAGACTGGCAATTTGTCAAAGACAAAGAATCTCTGATAATTATAATCATTATTATCTGTGCAAAGTATCTAAATATCTGTGCACTGGAAAAATACTCATTACAGTTAAAAGTTATTATAATGTTTAATTGGAAGAAATTATATATGGCTCTCTAATGTTTGACTCTTGTACACTGCAAAACCAGTGCAGTATTTTTTTTTATCAGTCACATACAAACACACACCTTGTTCATACTGGCATTTCCAGCCTCGTGGTCTTCTTCATCCTCATCATCTTGGTCTCTTTCACTGCCGCTGCCACTGCCTGAGGCATTACTGACAGATCGGGGTCTCTCCTGCTCCGAGTCTGATCCAGATCCAGAGCCAGACTCTGAAATAGAATAAAGAAGGCCATTTTTAATTTTTTTAAGACAGCAGAATTCATACAGCAGCAATATGAGATGTCACTAAAAACACTGCGTGTATTACTGTAGATGCAAAACAGAGTAAATCATCGGTGATCAATTCGCATACTTTCTGTTCAGGATTTGGGAAAACACTAATTTTATGTTTAATTATACCTAACTAATAATAATACCTAATTATACATGTCTTAACAAGGGTATCTGTATTATGCCAAACACTCTCCAGCTCACAGTTACAATGAAAGTTAGAAAAGCACTCGAAGGGCGCAAACCTGGAAAGCATTTAATCAACAGGTAAAAAAATATAGAGGGGTACTTTTCACGGTAGGGCAGATGTTCTACTTGCCCTGAAATGTACCCACTTAACTTTATTAACGTTAACTTTTGCTAAACCTTTACTAAAGTTTTACCGTCACATAACCTCCTACCTTGGCGGAGGTAAATATATCCAATGAAAACTGAATACGGTCATGCGCTGCATAGAACAGTCAATTGCCGGTGGCTTTAATACTCTATTACGTGAAACCTCCCCAAACCTCTACTTCAGCATTATTTTTTCTTGGCTAATATATGATTATACATGCCATAAACATTGTAAAATGAACCAGGGAAAAAGCGAACAAATCTATAAACCAGAGCCGAGTGCCAATAGAAATTCTCAAAATTGGAATACTAAGGTAAACATAAGCGTTTAATTTTTGATCGTATAAGAGCAGCCAATATTATTTGCACCAGGAAAATCAGCGTAATAAGATAACCGCTTACTCTGCTCACAACATTAAAAAAATAAGGGTATCATTACCTCGTTGATCGTTGTCGCTGTCCCCATCACTACCGAACAATTCATCCATATCCGCCATTTCTTCCAAACTGTATAATGAAAACGTGACCTACCGGAAATAGAAAACGTTTGCTTCCGGGTTCCGATTGTAGCGCCGTGTTCTTGTAGTGTGCAATTTCTACCACAGGAGAGCAGTATACACTGTCTAATTCTGGTAGCGGCTCTGCTCGTACATCTGACGCATAAAAATCCTTTGCTAACGACAATGATTTATCTTTTATACATTTTTAGTTTTACTGCCTATAAAAAAGCAGACATAATTCACATTTAACTACTCTGAGACAAAAGCAGTAAAAAAAAACTTGCCATTTTCTACAATAAAAATACATGTGAAGCTTACCTTCACAATAAACAATAAAGAATTTCAGCAAAACGTTTCTGTGTTTAAATTATCCATCCATCCATCCATCCATCCATCCATCCATCCATCCATTTCTGTACCTGCTTTATCCACATTTGGGTCGCAGGGGTCTGCTGGAGCTTATCCCAGCTGTCAGAGAGGCGGGATACACCCTGGGCCATGCATGAAAGAAATTGGATCTCTTTTTTTATTTACAGTGTCACCCCCCCCCACCCTCAATTTTCTGTTGTTCTGATTAAAATAATACTGACATACAATATGTCCGTGCTTAATGTTGCTAATTTACTAACCCGTTAATAGTTCAGATATGGCTTGATGGATATTTGTTCAATCCTTTGCAAATTTAACACTTCTGATTTTGATAACAATATTATTATTATTATTACTCTAACATATTCAATTGATAAAACTGTTAATCGAATTTCATTTTTTCCGGCTTTCACTATCTGTCATTTGATTGGTTTATAAACATAAAGGCGGGCAAATTGACCCCATTGGTTGAAGGTTGACAAGGTCTCCGTTTATTGGTTGAATCTGACGTCACTTGTCGAATTCTATCTGTCTCTTCCCGTGTTACCGCCCTTGGACTGAGTGAGACACCGAAAACTGGAGACATCGTATTCACTGGGAACACTGGCACTACTCTCAGATTCCTTAGTTAGGACGAATTAGCCTCAGGTGAGTAAAAGCACTGTTATTTTTTGGAAAGAATATGTCAATTCAATGAACAATACGCCGAACTGTTAGCTAAATAGCTAGTAGCTTCAGTCAACTGCAAAGGTTAGCGTGTTAGCTGCTACATTATATTCTAGCTGTTTCGCATGGAGTTAACGTGACTGCCTCAGAGAAATCTTAATAGACCGGCCTTATCATAGTGTCAAAACCGTGTAAACTAATCGTAGCCACGTTCTTATTAGTGATGGTCATAAAAAAAATGTTTACACAGTGGTTACCACAAACACACCAAGAGCAACTTGGCTGAGGTATTTCCACAAGAGATGGATGAAACTCTTTCAACAACTTGCACAACGAAACAAGAAATGATTATGACAATCACGCCATGTCATTTAAACATTAAAACTATTTAAATATCAGCCATTTCAAGTAATTGGAGTAAATGATTAGCTGGTATTTCGATTGTCCTGTGTTCAACTTCTAATTGTTTACGTGTACCAGGAGTGATGTAATCTTAGTTGTCGATCATTGATAAAATGAAACCTGAATTTTGCAATAAGATCAAAAACATTAGTGCTTTTTTTAATTTACTGTAGACTGAAGTTTTACTGTCATTGAGAATACATATTTTGGTAACTGTTTCCTACAAGTATGATGGTGAGGAAAAGGGTGTGGCTTTAATGAAACTATTTCTTTACTGGTTTACATTGTCTTTACATGCTGACACTCTATTTCAGAGGGTTTCTAAATGTTTTAACAAAGACAGTGAACAATGACTCAGTGGCGAATGAAGGGTGTGGTCCAAGGCTTTACAGACCTTGCCTGCAACAAGAAATGCATTTAAGCTTGAAGGCTGGTAGTCTCTGCTTAATGCAGAATTTGTTGGAATGGTGTGTAGTCTGCTGACTTGACGTTTTTGGTGATACTGCCTGCCGCAGCACAGTCCAGTATTACAGATAAACAGGCTCCCTGATAGGGGATGTTTAACCTTGTATGTTTAACCTTAAGGTACGATCTGACAGCCTTGTATTTATCTCCCAGTTGAAATCCAGGACACCCGCTGCAGTCTGTCCTCCTTTTCAGTGATGAATTGTGACTGCTATGGGCAGCTAAATTATGACACATCAGGTATGAGATATGAAAAAGGAGAACACAAATGTAGAGAAGAAGGTGGGAGGAGGAAGTGCAGATTCTTGTCCCATGTGGGGGAGAGCAAGGTCCTTCTAACTATAGCTTTTTGTGGGTGGTGTACTTTAATAATTTTATTACTACCGGGGGCTTCCTGTTCATGCCGAGGTTGTAAGTCAATACTCTTTCAGTTTTCCTGTCAGAATTAGACAGTGTTTACAACATACTTGTTGAAATGCACCAAATTATTATTTTCCCTCCATACGTGTTACTGGCAGAAAGAAGTAAACCCAGCACCCACACACCAATCTGTAATATTATCAGATACTGTGTGACTTTCTCCGCAGTATGTATAAAACTTTGTGTCAGTAATTGAAGAACTGATAGCATCTGCTGATCACACCTCATGGCTGGAATGAAATTCAAAATTGGTGAGCAGATCTGATGGCAGAGAATGTCTGCATATGTGAGCAGACGTAGAAGAAATGCTGATCGTCCAGAAAGACATCGGGGTGTGATTTCTGTCCCTGACAGTAACCCATCGTGATTTGACCAGGTCAGAGCAGGAAAGTGTAACCTGAGTGCAGACAGGTTTACTGCATTATTGGCTCAGAGCCATCTGTTGATGTCTTGAAGCATTAGCAGAGAGGAGGAGGAGAAAGGCATCACTGGGAGGGGACTAATGGATCTTCTCAGCATCTCTGTCTTGTTCTAACATGACCACTGTCCATGGTGTCATCATCACTGTCTGCAAGTGCCATTAGCCCAGCGTGTGGTCAGTAGAGCTGGACCTGACACTAAAGGCTGCAGTTTAACGTGTGATGAATATGTGTGAAGTGTTTCTTGAGAAAGTAGGATAATATGGTATTATTTTGAACTGGTTTTGTCTTAAGAGCATTAGCATACAGTATGTGCTCCTTAATGCCTATTCCACGCAGGGGTGTTTTCCCAAATCCTGAACAGAAACTGTGTTTCTCGATCGCCCATAGAGCTGATTAGTTTGAGCAGATTTGGAAATGAAGAATCAAACTGTGTAATGCATTTAATAATTTTTCACTCCCCCTTTTGTCAAATCTCAAGTAATCATTGAGGCCAAGGTGAACTCAGAATAGATGAAATGTTTTTTGCAGAGGCCGTCAGAATTAAATTATGGAAGGGAGGGGTCACACAGGCTGCATTCAAGCGGCACAGTAAAGAGGGTCATGTGGTTTTCTTGTGACTGGGTCTTTCCATTGAGTATGAAAAATAAACTGTTCTGCAAATATTAGAGCAAGGACTTCAGATGACTTTAAGAGAATAAGACCTTGAGGATGTTCTAGTATCACAGGACAGAGCATGTCTGTTATTTAGCTGTTAAGCACAGTTAAAGATTAAAAATGAAGCACACTCATTTTAAGCTATGGGTAATGCAGTAATGCACAACTATACCGTTAGTGAGTACCTCCTTATCACTTTCAGCATTGCCTCTGGATCGTTAGATGTGGTAAGCATCAGCTGTTAAAGGGATTATTGGATTTATAGGTTTTAATTCAATTCATTATTGTTGACATTTCAGAATAGCTTCATGTACTCTAGTCCACACGCTTGGATTTTCTTGGAAATTACTCAGGCAGCTCTGAGGACACGCAGGACATTATTTCTTTGGAAAATCAGGATAATCCAGGGTGATGCTGACATGAATCTCTGAGGTTGATGCAGTACTTTTCCATGTAAATACTGTGTATATTAACTATATATTACATAAACACATATCTTTGTTTTTCTTGTAAGTAAAAAGCTTTATAAATAGCATGAAGACGACTCTAGGGAATGGGAACCATAGCATTTTCTTGAAGTGATTAGGACTGTAACATCTGTGGGGTCCTGCAAGGAATCTGGAAATTATGAGGTCATAGCGTGGGTGGGAGCAGGAACTGCAGGCTTTGGTCCTTTCATATTTGACAGGATACAAAACCAGTGTGTAACTCATTCATTTGATTTATTGAACTGAAGTCTGTTTCATATTATATTTGCTCTAGGCTTCATAGCTTTATGTTTAATTGATGATGTGTATTAAGTAAAACATAGTTGCCCACATAAAAAGCTGTCAGCATTCCTTAAAAGAGCAGTCCACCGATTTGTCTCACCCTTACGTGTGTGTGTGTGTGTGTGTGTGTGTGTGTGTGTGTGTGTGTGTGTGTTATACATGCTGAGGACTTTAACAGGCATTTTGGGCCGGTCCTCAAAATTTCAAAGTTTAGGTTCAGGCTTGGGTTTAGGGTTAAGGTTAGATTACAATTGAATTTGGTTTTGTTTCATTTGGCTAAAATTCCAATGTTATATTCTATTGTAAAACGATTTCCGCATGTTTTCCTCAGGTAGCCTCCGTCCTCTCTGTAGCAACGAGCCGGACACGACAAAGCGTGCCTGTGGTCTTCAGCACTGTAGCTAGTACGATGGCACTGTCATACAAGAAGGACCTGGGCAAGTACAAGGACATCGATGAAGATGAAATCCTCAATAAACTGTCTGCAGAGGAACTCAAACAGCTGGAGACAGCCCTCGAGGAGATGGACCCTGAGGTCAGGATGAGAGAACTGGAGGAGCTCCAGGAGTAAAAGAGCTTAGAACTGTCAAAATGTATTATATGCATTCATGAGCACCCAGAATCTTTGCAACTGTATTTTCTCGTTTCAGCCAGGTTTCTATATAGTTCTATGTTTGACTCGCAAAACAAAATCTAGAAGTTAATCAAAGAAATAGTTTTTAGTTTTCTCTGTCATGTGCTTTTGCTGCCAAGTCTGCAATGTTGAGGGTGTTTTTTCATTAAATTCCATCTCAGTGGTGTGTAACAAATGACTGCAAGTAACAAACAAGAAGCACTCACAGGAAGCACTTTAAAAGTAATTGTGTGGGGTGTGTAGTACACAAAAGCATTAGAGAAAAATTAATGTTAATTTTAAACTTTATTATATATCATATCTGTTGCTACATGAATGCTATATGCAACAAACACATTTTGCTCCAAAATGATTTCCTCTTAAACTATAATAAACGAGCTTCCTCTTTCATCAGAATGCTCTTCTCCCGGCGGGTTTCCGTCAGAAGGACCAGACAACAAAAACCCCAACAGGAACCTTTAACAGGGAAAGTCTCCTTAAATACCTGGAAAAAGAAGCAATGGACTATAAAGACAGAGATGATATAGTTCCCTTCACCGGAGAGAAGAAAGGTGTGTGTTCATCTCCTACTTTTCAGAGTCAGTTAAATGCAGGGTGATCTAAATAAAGTAGAAGCACATTTATTTGCAAAGATCTGTATTTTTTTTGACTCCAACTTTGGCCAACACACTTGCAGGTAATATCCTTTCACCGAGTCTCTTGTGTGAACTTTGTCTTTTAGTAACACAGACACACATAGTAATTACTGCTCTGCTGTCTTGGTTTGTGTCATTAATGCATGTATGTTTTGCAGCAGGAAGGAGGAGGCATGTGTGCACTAGAGGAGAGAATTAATAAAGAGTTTAAAATGGAGGTACAGTTAAGATTAAAGGTAGATTTACAAACACTAGCCCCAAAGTAATATTACTAAAAAATATTATTAGTGATAGTTCATTACGAGGTCATGGGTTGAGTCATCATCTCACTGATTTGTGATTTCTCCATGCACTTCTTCACCCATGGCTAATTTAAATGGTATTGATGTGGCTGTCAGAGCTGAAACAAGTTGAGTGTTACAAGAGGAACCAGTTTTCTTGAAACAGGTTTTTAGACATACTTGCAGTAATCCTATTGTCTAACTAACATAATTAAGAGAGAAAAGCTAGATATTTGTGGAACAGTTGCGTTAAGAGAAACTAGGGGTGTCACAATCAATGATACTCAAAAGGCAAAGATTTGTAAGTGCTGTGGCATGTATGTGCTGCAGGACTGAGCTGCAGCACATACAGCTCCTCCTGTTGACATAAAACAAACAAATGTTTCGTCTGCCGCCGGGCACACATGGCCAGTTTTTGTCTAAAAAGCCAAGAGACGAGTGTACAAAATTCATATTAAGACAAATTTATCTTAGGTCTCTAGGAATGTTGATGTTAGAGAAACACATGTTCTGTTTGTGTGTGTGTGTGTGTGTGTGTGTGTGTGTGTGTGTGTGCGCGTGTGTGTGTGCGTGCGTGCATGTACACACCCTGTGACAACATGGAAAAACTCAAATCACAGTGCTAGTGGAATGCAGCTGATCCTCCACCCCTTGTTATTTCCACCCCCTGCTGATAGATAATGTGGTCATGAGTATGTGAATGTCTCCTCCATCATTTCAGAGAAAAACAACAACCTGCTTAAATACCATGGCAACCGCAACATCATTTTAATTTAGGTCAGGCCTTTTTAATTTCCGCCATTCAGATCTTGTGTTTCTCCTTTATTCTCCAGGTTGTTGTCAGCGGGGAAGTTAGTGGAGAACCTGTTCCTGAGCATTGTTACACTATTTGGACCGTTCTGGGTCACACTTGCATTGTGCATTGCCATGTTTGTCTCGGCTACATTGTCGGGTGTGGCTGTAAAAATGAGAGTTCCGCAACACAAAGCCTGCCTGTACTCTAAACCATCACTCTTCATTACAATCGTAATGACCTTCATAGATTAACTTGTCATTTTTAGACATATCTTTCAAACATTTTAGATCAGGTTGCTTTTATTTATTTATTTATTTTTTTGTCATTTCTGTTTTTCTCCAGAAAATGTTGTCGTGCATGTTTCCGTCATTTACTGCCTGATCTATGCAGCGTTCATCTGAGACTTTGGCTCTGTCCTCGTTGTGCTTCAGAGGGGCCAAATGTCAGTGCTGAGGCACTGACACCGGATGTTGCATTCTGACTCTATTCACTGTTTACTGGCTTTCAGGAAGTGCCAGAACTCCCCACTAGGGACCAGTTTGAAAACGTTGACTGGATGTGCTTGAGGGAGGGGTGAGGGAGAGCATTTGTGTTTGCTGTCCTGGCAGTATAGTTTAGATTTAAGTGGCCTTAAATAGGTTGCCATGGTAATACCATAGATTTCAGACAATCAGCTGATGGTTGGTGAATGTTGTATGAAATTGCAGACCAGGAATATTTCTGTTCCAGATCAGCTCATCAGAAATGATAACACTATCATTTATGAATGTCAATTTACAATTGAAAAAACAAATGCACTATTTACATTTTTCAGTGATTAACCATATAATTTTCATTGCTTACTGATGGTACAAGTAAGACCAGATGGTATTATTTTTACCTGTGTGTGCACATGTTTGTTAGATCTCGTGACTGAGTGCTAACAAGCAAACACTAATGAGTTTCACTATTTTGAAAACAGAGGTTGTGTACTATCTCATAAATCCTAAGCCCATCTTTGCTGTAAACAATTTAGCACTTCTGGCTATGTGAGTGTTAAACAACACCCACCCATTTCAGCTTTATTTATTTATTTATTTATTTATTTTGTCTTTAGGTAAAATATTTGTTCCTAAGCAGAAACCTATTGATCTGCGCCAGGAGGAGGTCACAACCCTCGATCCAGAACTAGAGGAAGCACTGTCCAGTGCCACAGATACGGAGCTGTGTGACCTCGCAGGTAAGAGTGGAAAAATACCAGCTGAGATCTTAAACTGTAACCACTCGCACAGGTTGCACAAGGCTTCTTTGACTCAGACACCGTTTCCCACGGCTCAGACTTCAGACTGTGTAGCCTTTGTTCGCTTACTGCCAGCCGCTCAGCCACTGACTGCTGCGTTCATGTTTGCAGCCATCCTGGGCGTTCACACTCTGGTCACCAGCAGTCAGACGTACGATGGGACCTCGGCTAAAGAAGGCTTCAACAGTAAGTCAGCGTAAAATGATCGAAATGTCCCCTGACTGATTTGAATACGACATCCTGACTTCTGCATGTGTTTGCGTGTAGATGTGATCAAAGGGGAGAAGATGAACCCAGTATTCGACGAACCTCCTAATCCGACGAACGTGGAAGAAACTCTGCAGAGAATAAAGAATAATGATGGCTCCTTAACAGAGGTCAACCTCAACAACATTAAGGTGCACAAAACCCCCAGATCCAACAGATGCACACCATCTAAGATGTACACACTATGCACTGCTGGAGTTACATATGCTGTGTGGAAATTTGAACCAATTTCACCCCCCCAGAACATTCCGATTCCCACACTGAAGGACATTGCTAAAGCGATGGAGAAGAACACACATGTCAGAAAGTTCAGCATGGCAGCAACACGGAGTAATGATCCAGTGGCTGTGGTGAGACGGAATGACTTTTGAACTCGAATAACTTTATAAATGGAAGTTTTTAATATCCTGTCTTCTCATTTCTTCTTCCAGGCCTTCAGTGACATGTTGCGCATGAACAAGACATTGCAGAGTTTAAACTTGGAATCCAACTTCATCACTGGTTCAGGAGTTCAGGCTTTGGTCGAAGCACTGCTAGACAACGACACTCTCACGGAAATCAAGATAGACAACCAGGTAACACTCATGGAAATGTGTGTAATTTCTATGGTTTGCATTTATTGATCAGAGGGTGTACTAAAGTCACGAGGTGTGTTTAGGCCTTCTTGGTGTGTGTGACTAGATGAGATTCCTCTTCATATCTGAGAAGAAAATCCTATAGTATAGTGGAAATAAAAATCCATTATTTTCTTACCTGTTATGAACGTAAATGAAATTATACATTTTTAAAGTGACCTCTGCATGTTTTCTTTATGATTTAGAGGCAGCAGTTGGGCACCACTGTAGAGATGGAGATAGCTAAAATGTTGGAAGAAAACCACAGCATCATCAAATTTGGATATCACTTCACCCAGCAAGGACCTCGCACCAGAGCTGCTGCAGCCATCACCAAGAACAACGACCTAGGTATGACACCAGTCTGACTTTACGCTTGCCAAATGTGTGTGAGGAGTTGTCCATCATGTCTCTTATGTTACAGTGACGTGCAACAGTTCCAGCACCAGATTTCAGTTTTTGATCTTGTACTTGCCAGACTTTAGTCCACATTGATGACGTCCTCTCTCTTTTAGCTCCTTGCCCTGTCAGAGTCGCATTGGTACAGGTGTGCTGCATGGGGGTGATGGTGTGTGTGTGTGTGTGTGTGTGTGTGTGGATGCAGCAGTCACTGCATTAACAGTTTGGAGATTGACACGGTTGAGAGTGACATCACACTTGTTTCAGTTCACGTTAACATGTGATGTTGTGACACGGGTCTAAACGGACCACATACCTCGCAATGACTCACTCATTGTTTCCATGGCAGCCTGTGGAGGTGCGTGTTCCTGCATGTTTGCAGTAGAACCGTTTTCTACTCGGGGAAAACAGATGCTTTTGTCTGTCTTTCACGCTGCTTTTCCTCTCCAGTCCGCAGGAGGCGAGTGGAAGGGGACCTGTAGGGACGCACGCTGTTACGTTTCCCAGCTGACTTTGTTGCATCATCTCACCATGTGGAGTAACTTCAGCCAATGCCCTGCTCTCATCTCACTGCGTGGAAACTCTAGTCTTGTGCCAAACCGTGGGGCACGGCGCGCTCAAGCAAAAGCTACGTCAGAGAAGAAGGGAAATAACTGGAACCGCCCGCTCCCGTACACATGTTCATATATTGTTTATGTTGTTTTTGAAGGTGTATATCTGATTAGTTTTAGACATTTCAGCTGCTCCTATTTTGAGCCTTTTTACAAATTGTCCGATCTTTTTACATGCTTATTTTTTACTGTAATCCCCACAACGGTAACATGAACAACATTAAGTTAACAACAGCTAACACTGAGAAACTCTTCTCTCTCTCTCTCTCTCTCTCTCGGCTTCTCGCTCGATACATGTGTTATGTGGTCATTTATAGATGGTGTCATCATGAGCGGTTGCAACGAACAGCTTATCTGACTAAGATAAGTGTCCAGTCAACTTGTTAACCCTTTAATTTCAACAGGCACAGCTGCAGTGCATATCAGATGCATCCCAGAAGAGTAGCTTGACAGTTTGGGTTCACGCTGTAGTCAGCCGAAGAATAGCCCTCAAATAAATGTTGTATTAAGTCAAGATATTTTCTATTGTTGATTAACCTTTTCACCATCAGCAGCTCTTGTTTCGAGGTAGGTTTTACAGATTATGTTGTAGATGTCTGCTCAAGGCTCCAGGTTTCTCATCTCTTCAGCCATGCCAAAGACTCGGATAAAAAGTTTCATTTATCAATGACAGATTTCATATTTTTATTGATAGCAGTTCAGAATTTGCTTCCTCAGAGTATGAATTGGCAGAGTGGTGTGTTGATTAATGATTTTCCAGACATGCATTTACAGTTTCTTCTATGGGTCATTGGTGATAAAATGTTGAGAACTGCAGAGCAGAGTTGGCCAAGAGATTGTGTGACAGTTATCAGGTTTTATCTGCTTGTGAAACATTTCTCTGCAGAGAAGCTTGCACAGATGAATTTTCCCTCACAGAAAAGCACTCACGATCCCTCAGCAGTAGCATGTCCTTCATCCCACACTGTAACAGGCGCTGTAACAAGCGTGCAATCTTCAAGGGCGCACTAACCTGCTCCAAAACGAGACTAATTCAGGGGCTTATTGTAGACTTTTATGTAATGGAATAATAAGTCTTTCAACCAAAAATGTTGCTCTAACATGCTCACATTCCCAGAATAATACCTGCATGTTTTCATTTGGTGTGCAGCCACAATTGCAGTGGCTCATATTTCTTAACCTGTCCCTGTTGTTTTGGTATTTTTTAATGCTTTGCTGATGGACAGTCAGCTAAAGTGTGAAACAGCCTCTTCTTTTGATTGTTATGGCTATTCTGTGACTCTTAATACTGTATGTGTGTTTGTTGATTGTAAAATGCAATCTCAAAGTGCACACACTCACACACACACTCAAACCCAGGTGTATATTCAATATTAGGAATGTGTACTGTTATAAAGCCACATGACTGGTGAAATGCACTGCTGAATATAAAACATCTTCAATAATAAATGTTTTTACATACTTCCTGCACTCTCTCCTTTACATCATCTTTTTATACTTAAAGACAACCAACTTATTTATTGAGTTTAGAAAGTTTAATTTAAAGGTTCCATCTGTAAGATTTTGGTAGACATTTATTTTGAAAGGTTACCTACACGTAACCAGGGATATGACTACATACATACTGGTGTATGGGGTCCAGATACACTGCTCTTTTTTTCAGGTTTTCGTGTTTCCAGAGGTAGATCTCAGGGTTTGGTGTCAGACAGCAGCTGAGTTGCATAATCGGATCAGAGGTGTTCACATTTCTGGTCGTTCACTGACCGAAAGGGAAAAGACTCACATTTTCCATTTAATGTCATCAGTATGAGACAATTTGAAGATTCGAGCTCATAAAATAGAAGTACCGGAGGATTACCAAATTCCCAGGACCGTGAAGGCGACCAGTGGTTTGGGACCGCAGCGGTTGACCAACATCCTGCCTGGAGTGTTTCTGACATTATAATAAACAGCTTCGCTTTAAAATGTCTATTAACTGCGTGTGGCCTTTTCTCTTTTTTTAGGCTCAATCTTAAAAGATTGCCTGGCTGGATCTGTCGGTTTGTGAGCGTGCGTGTGTACGTGTACCCAACCCCTCTGATTGCGTGCACATGCTTGAGAGATGATGTAATGAATATGACCATCCCTGTTGTGCTGCGGTGAGCTGCTGTTACTGAAAAATCTGCAGCAATTTAACTGAGTGTGTGTGTGTGTGTGTGTGTGTGTGTGTGAGAGAGAGAGAGAGACTCGTATTACCACAGCGTGAGACTACAGAGAACTGTTTGTTCATGTTCAATGGCAAAAAAACAAAAAAAACACATTTATTTCAGGACATCCAGAGCACGAAAAAAACTTTGCCAGCTGTGAATACACACCACTCCTCTATAACACAAGTAACAGCTTTTAGGGCATTGTGACAGAAATATGAAATCCATAAAATGATTTAAGAAAAGTGTCTGACATTCTTTACAAATATAACATCGAAACCAGGATGAAAGAACATCAACTTAAAACGAAATGGAGAACAGATGTTTTAATCATTTACAGATGTGAAGGTTGTATCTCTTCCAAGAATGTTTGCACTCGCATATTTATCTCTAATGTGGCTTCAGAGTTTTACTTCCACTTTCGATCATCTTTCTGAACTGGACCATTGTTCTCCAGCAGGTGTGCTCACCTGCAGCCCTTACCGGTCGCTGCTGTGGGAGGTCCCGCAGCCCTCAACAAAGACCCCAGTCTGTCATGACGTCATCGGCTCTGCAAACAACAGCTCGCAGATGTAGAAGAGGAGATAACGGGGATGTCAACAATGTACTAATTCCTCTCATATGTTCATACGATTTTTTTTGTTTGATTCTTTGTGGCTTGTATTTTATCTTCCGTCAAATGTATTTATGCTGTCATATGTATTTCACAATGGGTCTTGTTATTAACTTATGCATAAAGGACTCCTCAAAACATGTGTTTAACATGTCTATTTTTGGGTGTGGACACCCATTCAATCTGGAAAAACTTCTGGGGGGAAGAAAAACACAAATGATTTTCGTTTATCAAATGTCGCCGCCTCGTGGTTATAAATAATAGTGTTTCTTCTAAGTGTAATGACACCAGTTGTCCAGAAGGGGTCAGGGAAAACCCCGGTTTGATTATTACGTACGGGACAGGCAGTCATTTCTCGTACATAATGCTGCTATTTTTTTTATTAACCATTATCTAACCGCTGTTTTGCATAGACGGAGTTAAAAAAAAAAAAAAAAACAACTTTCCTAAATATCTCTCGGATTACATGCAGTTTATCTTCTTTCAGTAGTACTTCGATATCCAAATACCTGACTTTTATCAGATGATGGATGCATTTTTTTAAAATAAAAGTCTGATATTACTAACCGCAGTATCTTCTCTCTTACGACCTGTGGGTGTAGTTGTAGGAGGCATCTTAGACGATTGTTGTCATGGCAATGTTCTGATAGATGACTCACACAATGCTGTTGACCTGCCTCTCTGCTCTTCAGAGGGTGGGGCGACGTGATTGAAGTAATCTGATTCCAACTGTGACTCGTATGCAAAGGCTATCTCCTATTGTGGTTTTGTATCCAGGCAACGTGCTGCTGCTATAGATTTACTGAGGGAAAAAAGTAAACTCATTTCAGAGATAATACGCTTTTAAATGGGAAAAACAAGCTGTAGGTGTACGTCAATACAAATTATCATGAACGCATATTATGCAGCTGATGAATAATTAATGAGCTCACCTCCTCGATCCAGGTGCTTGTTTAATAACCGTGTTTCCACTGGAAACAACGAGATCGTCATAGCACATAAATGACACACACAAACAGATCTGATGAATTATTCAGAGGTCTTGAGTCCATTTATTGCCTCACTGTAGATTTCAGTGATATATTGAGGAGGTACCTCTTGTGCACATCAATATTATATAGTGAGTTTATACTTTCAGTCATTTCCATTCCCGTCACCAACTTTCTAAATGATTATGCAGTTCCTCCTGCTACCAGAACAAATTATTGTCCAACATTTATGAGGTGGTTTCCATCAGCGTTTGTCATAGGGATTTTATTGCAGACTGTATGGCTAATGTTTGCTTTTGTAAGTGCCTACAATGTAATATTTACTATGAATTATCACTCTAATGCGTTTGGGTACTTATAACATTTACTGTAAAATCCTGTGTGTTTTCAACATAATTGTTTATCGAAGCGCTCTCAACATGATAAGAGTACGGAAACCTTCACTTTATCATACTGCTATCGCACTTTTAGAACATCCATTTTAATTTGTGTAGCTTTTACCACTTGTTGTAAATCAAAGATCACATTGGTCTTTCAGGCATGGCTCGTCATAAGACTGCTTATCATGTTCCTCTGGCAGACGTCAAGGCTCCATCACATTTGAAATCAATGTTTCCAGACGTCACATGAGTGCGGTAGTCACCTCCTACATGTGTCTGTTATTTATCAGTCAGACGGAAAATAGGAACTTCTTCACATTTTCCTGTTTCAGGCACAAATAATACTAACACAACTTGGACTACTACTAATAGTAATATATTAAGTATATTTCTTCTAATTTCAAAATCCTAACAAAAACAAATATTTGACACTTTCTGTGATATATTTTTCATCTTAAATGCTTAAATCTTAAATGCTTAAGATATAAATTGTTGCAAAGCATGAAAGTGGTTTATTAGTCAGACGAGGCTTCAGCCTCGTCTGACTACCGGAAGCTGCTAGAATTTCAAAATAAAAATACCTTTTCAAATCCAATCAAATCAAACTTTATTTATATAGCACTTTTCCTGCATAAAATGCAACACAAAGTGCTTTACATATTAAAACAAATTAAAAACTGACACACATATGTACACGCACCACACATAAACCCCCCCCCCCCCCACACACACACACACACACACACACGCTCACTTAAAATCAGTTAAAAGAAAGGGTAAAAGGCTTGGCACTAAGAGGGAGGAAGCACAACCTAGGGGGGCATTCATACCGGGAGACGCCCGCCC
Source organism: Pao palembangensis (assembly GCA_015343265.1). NCBI lineage: Eukaryota > Metazoa > Chordata > Actinopteri > Tetraodontiformes > Tetraodontidae > Pao > Pao palembangensis. The sequence goes on from CM027081.1 coordinate 14,463,766, forward strand.
CCAGCCCCTCTAAAACGCCACCGATTTTTTTTCCCCCTAAACAATCGAAATACTTCGGTAGTTATTTTAAAATTAAAAAAGACAATGAATACACAAACAAAAAAACTTTATTGTAACTGTCTTGACTTTTATGTTCGGTGAATTATTTTGAACGTGTAACCGGAAACATTGTCATTGTTATTCATTCGGCACGTTTTCTGCGTATTTGCGTCAAGCAATCGTTACAAATGCGAGCCGTACCCCTCATCCAAACATGATTCCTATCCCCTGGGTTTACTTGCTGGACATAACCAGGGATGGAACTCTCCCCGCAGCCTAAATCTGCGTTTTATCCTACCGCAGTGAGTCAGCTAAGGCGTTGAAAGAGAAACCGAGGGGGGCCTTACTTAGTCACGGGAAGATGGCGGAGTTTTCGCCTGTCCTGTCGATCCGGGATGGAGGAGGACGTTTTGTACAGCCTATCTTTCCTCGATCAAGATCCGGTTCCGAGTCCGAGAGTGAACTGTCCCAGAGTCTGGCCCGAACCAAGATCCGGTCGTACGGTAGCACAGCTAGCGTCACGGCCTCCCTGGGGGAGAAATACATAGAGCATCGTGTTACAGACAGCGATACTCTACAAGGGATTGCTCTCAAATATGGTGTTACGGTAAGTTGGCTACACGACCACTGCAGAATTAATGTTTTTATCTTCACTTTGACAAGTAGTCAAAGTGCCAAGTGATTAGTGCTCATTAAATAGATTACTGACCGGGACCAGCCCAAACGTCACGCCTATTTTCTGGAACGTGGTGGTCTGGCTGGTGTCTAATACGAGTCTATGAAAAGTTACCATATAAAACGTCAATGTGAGACGAAAACTACATTGTAGATAAAACTTATCCCAACTCTACTTCTGCGTTACAGCCATGTTGGCTTGAAGAGGACGAAGAAAACAATCGGATTTCCTACTTTTTCGACACCTCCCGACAAAATTTAAACCCATTCAAATCATCTTCATTAAGACTTTATTCAGAATGGTAGATGTGTTGTTTTTGTCTTCAGTCCATGCTGTGTTACTAACCAAGCATGGACGCTTTCATCCAAGCAAGCAATGAATGAAAGCGTTGCCATGTAGCACCACGTATTAGCGTTGGTGAGTTTGGATACCACGTGATCAAAACAAAGTACTGACATGTCATTGCAGTAAAATCTACATAAAACAACTTGGCAACAGAGTAAAAAAATAGGCTTAATAGTCACTAATTTCTTTTTTGTAACCATGTTTCTTTGTCACACTGATATCCCAGATGGAGCAAATCAAGAGAGCCAATAAGCTATTCAGCAATGACTGCATTTTCCTGAGGAACAGCCTTAACATCCCTGTGGTGTCGCAGAAGCGCTCCATATTTAATGGACTCTCTCTGGAGTCGCCGGACGGCGACAGCGACGTACCCTGCCAGGACGCAGACGCTCGCTATGTTGTGACACAGGATATTGAGGGACCCTCACCTCCCCCCTCTCCTCCCCCCACGGACTCCAAAGCATCTCAGCCCCAACCTGAGGAGTTGTCAGCCAAAGACTTCTTACACAGACTGGACTTGCAAATCAAACAGTCAAAGCAGGCAGCTCGCAGGCTGAAAGAAGAGGAATTGAGGTGAGGTGGTTTAGAAGCGTATTCACTGTCAGGAGCAGCTTATGCTAGCTCTTAGTAGCATGTGCTTTAGCAGACAGGATCACATGTGCTTCTTGAGAAATGTTTTCTGTGAGTTTATATTTTAATCTTGAAGCATTTGAGGGACCAAGACCAGGAAGTTAAAATATCTAGAAGCAGTATGTAGGTGGGAATTGTTGTGCAGTAAACAGTGAGGAATATAGAAGGATTATCGTACTGATTAAGTATGAGCATGTTCTCCTGACGCTGCAGGTTGAAACAGGACAGGCTGTCACCCAGTGATGGGTGCCAGGTTTTCACCTATTCAAAAAAAACAGGTTCAACTCTTATGTCACAGAGCAGCTCGTTCAGAAATGCTTCTGTATAAAAGTATCTGGTGATCACTTGACTGCAGTAATGAATACTATGATTATTATTTCTATCATTTGAACATATTTATTACAGCCAGCATAAAATATCTGCCCATGTAACAAAATTCTATAATATCCAGTTTGTCATGGACGTAAGTCATGCATAATTTTGTCTGCGAGTTCAGCCAGTTGTGTGTGTGTGTGTGTGTGTACACAAACAGAGGCACCCTCTGTTGTTTGCTTACAGTCTCAGAGCAAACACACACATCACGCCTGTCTTAGATGAGAACACAAACCACTGAACCTTAAACCAGGAGCCAAAATGTATTTGTGTAGTAAAACCAAAGGCTTTTTAGAAATGAGATGAGGCAGATTATAAGATTAAAGTAGAATTATGCACAAACTCTACATCATCATTTCCTGTTACCTGTGGAAATTGGTCTCTTAACCGCCCCAGTAGCTCAAACGTGTGTTAAGTTCAAAGAAAATGTGTTTTTCTGTTCGGAAGAGTAACCGAGGGCAGCGTGGCTCTCTCATAACCTTCATCTATTATTCACACTCACTGTGGTGAACAGCTGGTGAGAGAAAGAACACCAGCTGTGTGTGTGACAGAGAGAGGAAGAGAAAATGAATGAGATCATTAATTCAATTGTGAAAAATATCCAAAATAATTAAAGATCTCTTGTCTTTGACAGAAATAATGAAGACTACAAGGCTCCAGCGACGTCATACCAGGAGATCTAAAGGACAAGTCTGTTTAGCTGAAGCCTGTCTGTCACCTCAATGTGTGTGTGTTGTTTTTCTCCAACCTTTGCTTTTACCGTTTTGACCAGAAATATCATGTTTGCCTTTTATGACTGGTGATGTTTTGTAGTTTTACCGGGAGACTCGACTACGAAAATGAGAATCTTAAAAGCGTCCAAATGAGTGTCCGTCCACTGGCTGACCCTGCGCTCTGCACGGACCCACCTGCTGCTCACACACACACACTAAGCAATGCCAGAAGGATTAGCATTTCCCTTTGCTTCTGAAAATCTTTTCTTAGAATAGTATTATTGGGAAGTATATTCCCCATCAGTGTTTACCTGCGCACACACAGACATACACACACACCCACACCCACCAGGACAGGAGCAGTTGGAATGACTTGAACTTTTGAACATGTTCCGTTTGCCTCATAGGAGCTGCTTCTGCTTCGGATACAAAAGGGAGTTCTCTATTTTTGAAGTGTGAATGCATTATTTATGCAGAGATTTGTGCAGAGATATGTCTGTTGCAGCTGTTTTACTGTGCTTTAAAATTTGTTTGGCTCTGTTTGAAAATATGAGAATAAATATGTATTTAAACCAGAGAAAATGTGTGGAAGCACTTTTACATCACTGCAGGGGTTTTGCGCTATGCTGCATTATCACATGCAAATACACAGATAATGAAAAGGCAATGATTTAATAGATTTAAACTTGGGGGGTGGGTGGGGGCACAAATATTTACATTGAAAGTACTTGTCTGTAAAGATGAAAATACTGAACTCAGAGACATGCAGAGCGACACTACCCCCTAGCGGGCCCCGAGAGACTTACAACAACATGAGGGCACTGACATGACACAAATATATTTGGTAGAATAAAAAGCAAGAATACATTAAAGTCTAATATATAGATTTAAAAAAAGAAATAGAATTAGCTAAACGGGGTATGCAAAGTATGTTTTTGTGTCTGGAGTTGTAGAAAATCAGAGATGGTTGGTTTTGACCAAACTACAGCATCATACTCTCATGGTATTAATTTCCCAGAGGGGTCAACATAAACACTGGTGTTTACTTCAAATTATTTTGAAATGATTATTACTCAGAATAATTCCTCTGGATTTAAAGGAAACATTTAGAATACATTGTGTATATTTTAGTGGTTGGCTGTTGATTTAAGTGTCAGGTTTATTTTCAGAGTTTTAGGCCAAATCATGGAGAGAGAATTACAGGCTGCTGTAGATCCTCTTAATTGTATCGCCTTCGTCCTTGGCGATGATGCCTTTTTCAATGTAGGCGTCCACCTGCTGGTCCATGAAGTCCTTCAGCTTGGAGAGATCATAATCTAGGGAGACAAAGAGGTACAGGATTGGTCTATGGTCCCAGATTCAAAGAAGAAGATCAGAGATCAGGAAGCTGTGAAGGCAGCTAGATCAGACATTAGCCTCCTGAAGAGTACTCCCCTTAAGACGCCACACCCAAACAAGCATAAATCTGCCATGGTTCCTCACCACCATCACTGAGGATTAAGGTCAGTGCGTGTCTGGGGTTAAAAAAGGGGCCACGTGTACAGAGATGGTAGAATGAAACTGTTGAAGGACCACAAAGAGAATAAATCATTCCTCAATAGCACCACCAGGCCACAGCAAGATTTGGCCATGTTGAGACATAAACAAGCACGGTCTTATTCATCATAGTAAGAGATGAGTCTCAGAGTGCAAGCTAACGTCTGCTCCTCACTGAAGGACAGCCAAGAAGTCACAAGACAACTCCTAGTCTCCTCAAGCATCCACATTGCCTCATTTAGCAATGGCCCAACAATTTATGGGAGCTGCTTTAAGATACAGTTGCTCTGACGATGACAATCTAGACATATGTCGGGGATTAACGGCATGGAATTAAAGACACTGCGAGGAGCCAAGCATCAAACCCAGGAGGCTGGTTTCTCGTCCATCTGTTCCTCGGCTAATCTGAGCGGTGTGTGGGTGGATGTGCAAACAGGCACACACACACGTGTTACACACTGAGAGACTGTCCTAATGGGTGCTTCTGGTAGAGTAAACACAGTAAGTGGCCCATCGCCTTCACTGTTTCTATGACAATGCTTCTGAGCTGAAAAGGCCTTTGTCCTCCTTTGGATAAGCCGTCTTCACATGGGTACGGACGGATAATACGACGAGAATGAGCAGGAGGTGGAACTTTTGGAGACCATTTTACTCTGGTACAAGACAGACCACAAAAGCCAAGCTGGTGGCGACTTAGCTGGGCTGATAATCACACTGTGGGAGAAAGTGTATGATTTTTGTTGACTCGCTCTGTGTGTTCAGTCTGTTCTGCCACCATTATCTGTCCATCTCCTCTGCTCAGATAGCTGAGAGGCAGGCAGAGAGGCCCCTGTCGTCCCAGACAACCACTCCACACAGCAGAATGCTAATGAAGTGTCCTACATAGAGCCTGGACAGAGACGAGTGGCAAACAAAACGTCCCTGCTGCTTCGGCCCTTCAGTTCTGGACTCTGAAATTTCATTCTCAACCCGAACTGTCTGCAGGTCAAACTTTTTCCTTATTATTCACAAAAGCCGCTGAAACAGCCACTGAGTGGATGTTTCCCATTTCACATTAGCTCAGGCCACTGAACACTAATATAAAATCTCACTAAGGACTTTTCTTTTTTTGGTTTTTACAGACCTTCAGATGCTTTTTATGATAATGTTTACACAGCAAATATGACAACTGACTCACAAATGCGAGAAATCTCAAAATGTGAGTCATTGGTAATCGAGAGCACGCTTTGGTCTTTTCACGGCTTTTCTGTGTTGTGTCAGAAGTGCAGATAAGGTTCGAGAACACACGCACACGCGCACACACACGTACACAAACACACAGTATGAGAGGGTGAAATGAATAGAAGCTCATCTCTGAACCAGGAGGATGTATGATTGAATAGGACATACGAATCACAAACAAATCTGTATTCATGAGCTCTGGAGCATCTAGACACACATACATACACACACACACACACACACACACTCTCTCTCTCTCATTTAAATTGCAAATTTTGGGGGGGAATAAAAGAAACCTGGAACATTTTGTTTTTCAGTGAGCTCTTCATCTCAGACATGTTCGCGACAGCCACGGTTAAGTGCGGAGACGAGTCTCTTAAAGCCCCTTGGACAATCCGGGTAGAGAATGTATCAACACAAAGGCGCAGAGCCCTGATCTTTTCTCACCCATCTCCCACAAAAGCTCCCACATCTCACCGTCTTTGCTTTCTTCTTTGTTGTGCTTCCTCAACCACTCAATGTTCTTCCTGATGGCCTCCAGATAGGTCTCTGACTTGCCAGGCTCATCTGTTGGGAGAGTGGGAAGTACAAACATGTAACGCGGCAGAAACATGCTTTAAATTTCAGAGTTGGGTCGGGATTGTCGGCTGATATTCTAAACTGTGAAAGGCTGATGGTAATATTTGATATCTCCATTTTGAGAGGTGATAGTCGCCACTAATCGAAAACATTAAGTCAAACACAGCATTTAGCTCACGTTAATATCCTGCGGCCTGGTCGTAATCGTGCTTCATATTTCATTCCGTTTATCTCTTTTATTTTTGTGTGGATTAAACTGATAACAGGGGAGTGCAGGGACAGGGAATAGCAGCAGCAGCTGTGCCAAGCCTCCCTGTAAATGTTATTGGACTGGCCTAGTTCATGGCCGAGCAGGGACTTAGCTATGATTGACCTGGTCTGCCCGCTTTGCTCATTTCCTGTCTCAGAAAAGCTCTCAGCCAAACGATTAAATCTTGAAGGCCTTTAACCGTTCACGTGCGTGTTTAGTTTGACACATTTGACAGTTCTGTGTTTTATTTGACACATTCCAAACAAACAAAACAAAAAAACACACACAATAAAAGAAAGTAATAATGACCTCACACCCACAGGAGGCGCTAAAACAAAATTGTTATCGTTTTGTTTTCCTAATCATAGAGGGGGTCGGGGAGCCTAAACCTGCACGCACTGAGGTGAAGGCAGGGACAAAGTCCATCACTGGGCTCTGAAACAGGGTAAAACCAACAGACACAGGGAGAATATGCATATTAGCTGGTTCTAACCACAGCACATCCGCAAAACACTGCTGACTAATCACTGAACCTAAGGCTAATAATGTTTCTTGTGGTCATCGGGTTTGGACGGTGGACTGACTGGTCGCGGGTGAAGGCTGCTCCTCTTTGGTCGAGTCCTTCAGGTTCTCGTACTCCTTCTGCATCTTTGCAGCTTCGGCCTTGGTGTTGTCATCCTCGTCAAGGTTTCTTCCTGCGGCAAACGTGCAGATAAAAATGTTACGCAGTATTAACATTTTGAGGAAATTGCTGTTGCACCCTGTAGAAGATTTTTTTTGGTTGAATCTTTGAAAAGACCAAACTCAATGAGCCCATCTGCTGTGTAACAGAGGGTTTGGTGCCAAAAATCTTTGGCTGGGAGCTACTAGTTCTGGTTCTCTCTGTACTTCAACCTTTTGTAAAGTCTGGCACACAGTAAAAACTCTATATTTATAAGCTTTTCTAATTAAACAATACATAAAAAGTCTATTAGATTAGATACTGGCCAGGTGTTTAATGACTGCAAAGAAAAATCAATCAGGAGATCATTAACTTTCCGACTGACACCCTGATGTGTCAACCGTGCGCTATACAAGAAGGTTGGCTAAATCATTTACCATTGGGCCCCATGAAGTCTGTGGTCCCGAGAGACTTGCCCAGCTTGTTCTTGGTCTGCATGGCGATCATGGCGTCCAGATTTTCTACAGATGGGAGAAATGAGACACACGTTTCATTTACAATCAGAAGCATTAAAAGCCTCCCTATTTCACATTTGATGCAGACGATAGAGAGCAGCAGCCTCGGAAATGATGAATAAACACACACAGACACACACACACACGCGGCCTTTGTCTTCATTTAAAGGCCGTATATCACCACTGATCGGCAGCTTTGAGCCCTCAGGGTTGTACCTGGATGAATGGGTTGCAGTGGGGGGGGGGGGGTTTCCTGACATGTTGCTAGGTGATGGCAGAGCACCGTCCTCCTATCTCCTCACATCTTGTGTAACATTATATGCCTGTTTTTGTTGGGTTATTCGCTGCCAGAGGTCAGTTTGTCTGCTGAGCCGCGGCAAGCCTTCGCCAAAGGATCGTCTGAATATAACATCAATTACATTTATCCATCTGCAGCCCTCGCTGTTCAGCCTTAATTCATATATATATTTTGTACAAATGTACAGAATGCCAATACCAATTTTGCTCAAATCATGATAATGAGCACGGGGAGCCATGTGAAAAACACTGATATTTATCATATTTTGTGTGAATGGACGCCATCCTCAAAAAGAGATGTTGTTTGTGGGGTTTCCCTGAGGTGACAGCTGTCGTGTGGGTGGCTGATATTTCCACTGGCTACACATGTGACACCGAGCATGCAGTAAATCTGAGCCAGACGTACAAAATGGCCCTGATGCTAATCTGTCTGTGGGTAACAGGATTCACACTCCGCTGCTTCCTGTAAAAGGGAACAACAGCTTGACTGGACCAACAGAAATGTTTTTTTTTTTTTTGCCTGACTGCTTGCAATGAATGGACTTTTGACCATCTATTCATCATTAATTTTCAAAAATGAACCAACCGGAGAGTGAGATCTTTCTTACCGAGATAGGACACGCCTTCTTCTGGGGTGATGGTTCCATATTTCACCATCATCTTCACAAAGTCAATCAGCGTCTTCATGATGGTGATCAGCGTCTCTCTCTCCTGAGTGTCATGATCTGCCACAGGAAACCAGAGAAACCAGCATTTAGCATCTGCACACCATTAGGGCTGAACGGTTACCATGGTGCCCAGTGTGGGGGGTCAGGATAAAGGGGGAGGTTATAAATAATTACTTGTTTGTGTGTTTCATTCACACAATAAGATGTGCAGCATCTGTTCTTAACTGAGGCAACACACAGATGACTCTGGACCTTTCTTAGTTTCAGAGAAGTAAATACACTATAGAGATGATTATTAACGCTGTTTGTGAACTACTTATCTGTATGATGTGCACTAAGGGTCTGCTGTTGTTCTTACCTGAGTCCAGGCTCCTCAGCAGGTGGTAAAAGTTTGGAAAGTACTGCAGGTCCTGCAGCCCATCTCCACCATTCACCTCATTGCCCTCCTCCATATTCTTGTCCCAGCTGTTTCCAGCTGTCTCCCTCTCATCGTCCCCCACGTCCCTGTCCACCTCATCCTCCTCAGCAGCATCATCATCATCCTCCTCGTCCTCCTGCTCCTCGTCCTCGTCTTCATTGTAGCGGCCTCTGGGTGGCTCCCACGTGTCCTGGGAATGACAGCGTGATGTCATTAGTTACTGTCCTTTTCTTCTTTTTCTTCTTATTATTTTGCAGATCTCACCATGTTTGTGTCTGAACCCTGGTCGTCCTGCTCTCCCCTGACGTCTCGGTCATTGCTCTCAATGTCCTCGATCTCGTTGTTCTTTGCGTTTTTGGTAATGAGGTCTTGCAGGGCCTCGGCCACCTGGTACTCCAGCGTGTCTGCCTGACTGTCGGTGATCTACAAAGATGAAAAAATTACACAGTGTGAGAAACTGAGAGCCTGTGCACGGACACAAAGACATCAGTCAGTAACAGAACCCTCCAAGCATTGCATCTTACTTCCCACACTCTTCTCTCTCCAGGAGCAATTAAAAATTCTTTAAAATGACTTAAACAGTGCCAAAAAGGTGGTGAATGCTTGATTCATAGAAGGATTCACACGTTTCCCCCTCTGGTGTGCTAGTTGCGACAGCGTGGAGCGAGGGAGGCCTCCTGTCGGTGAAATGTGGCACCGAATGGGACGACAATTTCACAACCTACCAGTCCCAGCTTGAGCAGCTTGGTGACGATCCTGTCGAACACCCCTCTGTCGTCCTCCTCGTAGATCTTGTTTGCGATTTTCTGGACAATGTCCTCCGCTGTCAGAGGCGTGCCGTCGATCTGACGGAAACTCTCCGGGTCATCTGAGAGGAGAGAACAACTTTTGTTTCAGCCTGATGGGCAAAAAGCGATGCCAAAGCAAAGATCACAACGGTTCCTCAGCTCGGTTCTTACATAACGACCCCACACACGTTTAAAATAAACAGTGCCAGAATATTTTTGCCTTTCAGGCTGGACCGATGCACAAGTGCTGTACTGCACCTCCGAACAACAGCCTTCTTTCTGACTCACTTTGGGAGGCAAAGACAACTGAAATGAGAGCGCTCGCCAAATCAGGGCGCAGTGCAACGCGACGGGTTGCCCGTCAATGCCGGGTGACCCTGGAAATCAATAGAGCGTCGCTGTGCTCAGCTCTTTATGTCGATGAACGGATATCAAATGACATGTGAGCAGAATCATTGAAGTATAATGATGTCTGGAGACGGGAATGAAACCTCGCCATAACAAGAAAGAGAGTTTTTGAACAAAACCCCTCATAAAAGATGTCTATTTCTCCATTTGTATGAGCATGCATCGGATCAAGATGGTGACCGCTGATGCCCCGGAGAAAAGGCAGAAAGGAATAAGCTGATACAGCACCACAAAGAGGAGATAAGCTTTCTACCGAGCACATGCTCTGCCTCTGCCTCTTTACTCTCTGCCTCTACTTATCCCTGTCACGCTCACATGGCCTCCCAGCCTCCTCTTCCGTTCAGATGGAACCCTGCGTGAGTCCTGCTCCGTGTAAAGGAGGTGCGCGCACCCTGGTACTTGCCGTCGTCCATGCCGTTCTTGGTGGAGTCGTAGTCTTCGACCAAACGTCGGCGCTTGGTGGAGTCCGATTCATCCGGAACGTACTGCTCCTCCTCCTCCTCCTCCTTCTGGAGGGGCAGCTCGGTGCCCTCCTTTGCTTTCTGGCCATCAGCCAGCGACTTTAAAACGGTTAAATCGTCCAGGTCCTGAGTGTCCTTGGAGGAAGTGGGGGGCTTGATTTCTTAAAGGCAGCAGACAGAAAAACAATCAAACACATTATCAGGGCAGGTGAAGCCTGGTGTACTGGAAGGGTGGCAACAGATGCACTTAACAGGTGCAAATAAAGTCAGACATGATAAAGATTTCCTCTTACCAGCCAACTGTATTGCGGCTTTTACACTGTCGGCCTCTGCAATCTAAAAAAAAAAAAAAAATCCTTTAGTACATAAGCTTTCCTCTGTTAGCCAGGCTTTTTGACAAGTGACCATAATCTCAATTTGACCGGATATTAAAGAACTCTCACTTGCTCTTGTATTGGCCTTTCTTCTGTCAACTGTCTGTTGTACCCAGTTTTATCTGCAACAGAATAAGATCAGGATATTATTCATCATAATGGAGTTATCAGCGATAAGACCATTCCAGAGGGTTTTAATTTAAACAGCCATTATTCGTTTTGCTTGCAAGTGAAGTATGCTTTCTTCATCCTCTGCGACCGTTTCTACTCTCCCAACAACAGCGGCGGCGCTTAATCGGATTATCAAACAAAAGATTAAACTGCGGCGAAAATAGACCACAAGCGTCCACAACATGCGACAAGGAGATAAACTTTACAGTCTTTGTTTTTCACACTAATTCTCCTCCGTTGTTTTCTAGCTGAAGCGCCTGCAACTGTACACAAACATGTGGAAAGCACAATGTTTATGATTTCTTTTTTATGACAGTCAGATGCACACAGAAAGTGCAAATTCAGTCTAAATTTACGCATGTGTGTATTTATGCTGAAATAATGCGGTAGTTTATTTTAAGATGCCACGCAAACATCTCGCTAAAGCGTTTCTATCTGTCCGGCAGTTCCACTTCAACTCACCGTCAGAGGAGGGTGTCGGTGTGGGGAAGCCCGAAACCTGGCTGACCACATCCAGGGCGACAAGAAGGATGAAGAGGCCGACTGATCTGGACGCCATCCCGCGACGGTATCCCGGCTGCCTCGGCGTCTCTGCTCCGAGTCACCCAGAGGAAGGGTGCTGAAGGTGTGGACAGCTCCGGCCGCTGGCGCTGAAACAGACGCGGGCGCTGCGCCGCGGTGAGCCGCTCTGCCAGACGCTGCTGAGCCTGGAACTGTTGACGAGGCGCGGTGCTGAAACCAGGTCACCCCCGTTTAATTAAAGCCGGATAATCAGGGAGCCTCTTCATGCCCCGTGTGAGCTCCAGCATCACCTGTCGGGGAAGTAATGGAGCGGTCTACAACAAGACCTGCCCCCTCCCGGAGGAGGAGGGGGAGAGGGAGGAGGAAGAGGAAGAGGAGAAGAACGCTGCAAAAAGTGTCCATCTCCTTCACTCATTTAAAAAAGAAAAGTCAGGTATCGTGTTAATCTAGGATTTAGCTTCGTAGATTTATCTAAAAGCAAATTATTCACGTTTCAATTCTTTAGATTTATAAGGGTAATAATCTCCAGAGAAGTGAATCTATGCCTATGAATTTTACTTTTATAATTTCCCCATCTTTAGTTGATAAATGCTACCGACGCGTAAACTTTTAGCAGCGTTTGGCACGAAATCCACCCAATCTGTGCGTCATAACCTGCGTCACGATTGTAAATCATCCACGGTCAATAGCAACTATTATCAAAACAGCAAGCAATTATGCACCTAAACAAAGTGGGAGAACACATCAGGTTGGTTTTATGACCACTATGCTTATCTATGTATTATCTATATTAGTCTCCAGAGACCCCACAAAGAGAGAATAACTTCATTTCCAAGCTTTTGTATTAAAAGGAGAGGTAAGAGGACTAACTTTCCTGAAGAAGGGCCACTCAGCAGAAGGTGTTGCTCTGTAATATTTCCATGTGAACACACATCATCACCAGCACTTTTAATATCCTTCAAACACATGATGTGTAGAATTCCGTCTGTTTGATGGGGATATTGCCTTTAAGCCTGCCTGTAGTTTATGAAATCCTTCTATTCAGGATTAAAACAGATGGGATTGAGATTAAAATGTGATGTCATTTATTTACAAAATAAAGCAGTAAATGAGATGGAGTCAGTGTAGTTTCCATTCTGCTATCAAGGTTGTGTATATGCCAGACTTAGTTTCATTGTGTCCTTAACAATTAACATTTTTAATGCAGTAATATTTTCACTGTGACGCCATTATGCCTGTTTGACCTCACACTTTCAATGGAAAGTGTTTGTAATGCACTTTACCACCATACCAAAGCAGCAAAATGAGGCTGCTTTTAAAGGCCATCAAACCTTCAGTCGCTGCGGCTGAATGGACCCAGCAAACTGCATTGAGAGGAAGAAATCGATTCAGCATTCATCACTTCAAAAACAACCAGAGTAATATCTCCCTGAAGCCTTTCTCATCTCCAGCTCTCCTCCTTCCACTTCATCGCTGAAGAATGATGTGATGAGCTGGAACAAAGTGGAGCACAGTACACAGCAAGAACTATATTAACGTTTAGCTGTGTGGTTTTTACTTTATTAGTGCCAATATAATGAAAGTAGTCTCTGGGTTGCTCCTCTTGCTGTGAGTGTGTGAGTGGATTTGTGTGTCCTAATTTCATTTCATTGCAAAAGTAAATGATCCGTATTGGATTTCAGTTCAGTTTAAAGTTTTCTTTGTGATCATCCGCAGCAGCACTCACTAAAACAAGTGCCACAGTGTGGGCAAAACAAGAATAGATTCTCTGCAGCTCTGGGTGGGATGGTTGTCCCGTTTGTCTTTTTTTCTGTGGGATGACTGGATGACTGCACTTCCTGTCCTTTGGCTGCCTCAGCAGGAACAGGAAGGTTGCCAGAGCCAGCGGAAACTCAGTCGAGAATGGATCAAATCACACCAAAGAAGAACATTCTGCACTTCCTGAGCAGCACTTATCAACACCACCACAGAGGAGAATCCTAATTGATTTAAAGTAAATCACACACACACACACACACACACACATATATATGTATATATATATATGTGTGTGTGTGGATATATATGTATGTATATACAGTATATATATATATATATATATACACACACACATACACAAACACACACACACACACACACATATATATATAGTGTCAGCTCCTGCTGATATTTTCAGTGTTTTTCAGTTCCAGCTAATCATGTGTACAGCAGTGGCATCTGCTGTACATTTGGTGTAATCACACGCTATATAAAAGAACAGCCACTATCCATAGTGGTATTTCTTTTACTGGTTCACCTCAGTTAAAATGTTAAAATGAACTGTATTTATATTATATTGTCATCTATAAGCTTTTGGCATAATACCCAATTAGGTATTAGGCATAACATTTCTTGGAAATTCTTACACCAACGTCAGATCCTCAGGAGCTATTTTGGCCCTGAGTGTTCAGCTCAAGGACACCCCGTGTGGGATCGAGCTATTGTCCTTCAGTTCTATGTTTGCATTCCTTCAGGTCCTCAACTCTGTCCAAAGATATTTAACAGCACACTACAGATCTAGTGTTCTAAGATCTACAGATCTAGCATTTTAAGAGCGTGATTACCAGACGTAATAAAACGCACTGCTGATTTATATCAACTTGGAAAATCTTCAGACCATGAAATCTTCAGACCATGGATGTGCTTCCAAAGATGGAAGCACATGAGACCTAGAGACGACACCTTTTGTCTTTTTCTAAGAAATCATGGGTCTAGCTATTTGGGACAAACAACTCACTGTTGCAAACACTGATTCTCTATTTTATTCAGATTGCGATCTGTGATCAGGGAATCATTTAGATTAAGTGATATTGTTGTACTAATTGAATATAAACCGTGAACCAAACACAGACACTTTTGATAAACGTGTTCTGGCTGTTTTCTGTGATTTGTCTTTTCGCCACTAAAGGTCGCTGTTTCCCTTTTAAACAAATATGAAAGTCGAAGGTTGAATGACGACAAGAGTTTCTACTAAATGAGTTCAATCATAAAATTCATGTCCAGCATATTTTTCAGTTTGTTTGTGTGTTATGGATGTGGTTTTGTTTGAAGCAACCACATTGAACATGCTGCCCTGAATTTTTGGAAGAGCTTATTATGAGAATAATAAGCATGTGGTATTTTACTTGGAGTCTGAAATAATTAGCCAAAGATTTTTTTTAATCAGTCTCATGTGGGGAAATAAAAAAAATAACATTTGTTATTTCCTGTACTAGTCTGTTGAAACATCCCTTTTAAGTTTCAGTTGTGGTTTTATGACATATTATGGATTACGATTTTAAAAAATAAACAAGAGATTTTACTGTGTAAGGTCTGCTGTTAATTTGCAGAATTAAGGGTTGATAACCTCCCAACTTCAAAAACTGTGGTGCAGATTCTCATCTGAATTGAAACAGTAAAGGACAATGGCAAGCTTTTCAAGTAAAGATAAAAATTCAATCATGTTCAAAATTACATTTTGGTTTATGGCTCACAAATTTTGGCCTACACATGACTGATGTGATGCATCTGCGGCTGCCCCACACCAAAAAGGGATGAAGACCTAAATGAATATGTCTGTTTTAGATTTTTACAAACAGACACACCCAAGAAATGTAGCTGTAATGCTGCCAGAAATTAGAGTCACACCAATGCCTGTATTTCTGGACTGGAGACCAGATTAGACCCCAGGGTATCTAATTAGCTAGAAATGGCAAACCAATGATTTTCCTGCTCATTTCAGATGAACCCAGGCAAACGTCTGTCTCACGCGTCTGTTCGGTAAATGGGCAGAAAAGTAGCTTAACGCAGCATCCGGAGCTTATTTTCACAGATCTGATCCAGCCGTTTGTCTTAAAAATCATGCAGCCAAGCAGCTGATTGTCCAGGATGACAATCAGTATCATTATTTATTTCATTCAGCAGGAGCACTGTTGCTGACAGAACTGACGTAAGTAAACTTACAAGAACTCTTTAATAAAAGACAAACATTACACCTTTACAGAGAAGACCAACACAGACACATAAAACACACACACACACGCGCGCACGCTGATATTCACATTATTCAAATAAACCACACACACAAGAGATAATGTTTTCCTACAGTTATTTTTCATACGCAAACATTCCATTTATTTTTGTTTAATTTTGTGTTATTTTATTTTTGGCCATTGAACAGTACTTTTTTTTCGCACATAAAGGGAACTTGGACTTGAATCAAAAGCGCACGACACAAACCCAGTGTGGAAACGCAGTCGGAATCCTCCCCTTCCTGAGCCATGGTGGCTGGATGGTCCCACTAGCTTCATGGAAATAGATGAAGAAGGACAGAGAAAGACGAGAGGAAGAGAGTGCCGTATAAGGAAAAAGGAGGAGGTAAAAGACATGGACGAGAGGAGGAGGAGACAGATGGGGACATGAACGAGTTCAGGTGCAAGAGGTTAAAGTGTTCCTTCGTCCAGCAGTTTGTTGATGCCATTGCAGATCTTCCTCAGAGACAGTCTGTACTCCTCTCCGTCCCCATACAGCTCGGACAGATAGTCGCAGTGGGCAAAATGGTTGAAAACGTGATCGATGCGTGCGTGTGAGCGTGCGGTCAGGTGCTGCTCGACCAGAGTGTGAAGCAGGTCCCTACACTCCAACAGGAGCTCGGACAGAATATTCCTGTCAAAAGTGTACTCTACCTCGTAGAACGACACTGCCGTCATGGCCGCCTGGTTCATCTTCTTCTTGAAGCGCTCCACCGTGTCCAGCTCATCGGGGCTGAACTGGTGGTTACGGTACAAGATGCCGATCTTCAGGGCGATCTTGATGACGTCCTTGATGATCTTGTGGGCTTCCTTCTTGCTCTTGGTGAACTCACGGCTGGTCTTGTAGAGCTCGTCCAAGATCTCGCTGCTGGTGTCGTCTGTCAGCATGTTGGCCACCACCATGGTCGCCATCTTGCTCAGGATCTTCTTCTGGGCCTGCAGAGCCAGGGAGCGGGAGTTAAAGCCCTCCTGTCCTGTGGGGGAAAGAAGAGCATTTTATATTAAATTAGAAACTAGAACAGACCGAAAATCCACTTTTAAATGTATGTTGCAGCTTTCTTCAAAGCATGAGGAAAAGATCACTTATTGGCACCAAGACAGGCTGAAAACACTGTAATATTCAGCTTTACATATTTCACCAAAACCCCATGTCTTCTAGTAATCCTAACCACCTCCAAGGCAACTGGAACAACTCCATTTGTGTATAATTATTGTGGTACTGAGATATTGGTCCCAAATGTCAGTCAAAACTAAAGAGGACCTAAAATTAATCTTGACTGCCCTCTAGTGGCAGATATAGAAAAAGATTAAACCCTTAAAAGAAAGAAAAACCCTAATCAGAAACATATTATCGACCACCCCCCCATTCAGAACAAAAATAAATTACTCCTGTGTGTGTGTATACAGAATGACAGTACTGGCTGAAAGTTGGTCAATTTGAAAAGTCTGCCGCAACAAAGTCATGATTATGAAGTAATTCAAGGCAGAACTGAAGAGTCTGAGTAAGCAAAAGTAGAGGAGTAGATGATTCAAATTAGGGCGGCGTCCCTCCTGTAGCTGCCAGCGGTGTGGTTGGCAGACTGTTCAGGAATAACCTCAACCAGCTGTGTGACGATAAGGACCTTTTCCCTGCAGTCGCTCCTCAAAGCTAACTTTTCATAGTCCTAATTTATCCACGTTTGCAGAAAAGCATAAAACACACACACACACACCCACACACACATGCAGCACTTCCAGTCCCTCATTTATCTGACGTTTTTTACAGGCTGCCTGTGTCCTCATACAGCTGAGCCAACAGCTTAACATGTGTCTGTATGAATGTGAGGAGTGGGAGGGAAGGAAGGGGGTTATTTTAGGTGCCACCCTGCGCCAAATTACACAGTAGATAACTCCTGTTATGATAAAAGCAAAGGATGGCTCATGTTTTCCTCCTGAAGCAAAAGAGAAAGAGAAACTCTCTGTGGAGGCTTCACAGCCGAGCGGCTGTTCACATAATACTCATCTATTTAGCTGTAATTATAATGTTATTGAAGCAGATGGTGCGACGATCCATTCATCTGTGTGTGTGTGTGTTGAGAGAAGTTCTCTGGCATTTTGTGTGAGCGTGCAGAAGTTGACATTTCATCCATTAGTCTGAAGTTAACTGACATTTTTGTGTGAATGCAATCAGCCCACATGTGACATTTACAACTTCTGTAAAATAGCAAAATGTCTTTGTCATTTCCAGCAACACACGTTTTGATGCTGTGCACCATTAAACAGAGCAGTAACACATAATAAAATGCCTGAAAGCACCAAAGAATGATCAGCAGATGACATTTGTCCATCTGACAGCACCAAAAGAGCAGCCAGAAAAAAAGAACAATGTTCTGGTTAAATTTGCAGTATATCTTCTGAAAGGAAGTTTATTATTTCTCCTTAAGTTCAACTTAAGTTTTGTTTTTTTGTAACAGCAGTTAAGTGAGTCTTACAAGGAAAGAAAACCAGAGATATCAATGTACCACAGGGAAATTTCAGGAGATAATTCATGACTTCGAATGGCTTAATTCATTCAGAACATAAAGAGTCTTTCCAAAGATAGATTGTATGTAAATCTCCTGCAGAGCCGTGATCCTCTAATCAAACGTTTGGCACTTTTCATGACATTTTAATAGGACACATAAGTGTGGTTTTCATTAAGCAGATCTGTGCCTCTCATCAACAGGCTCCCTTTGTCACCGTTATTTCCTGTTTCTCTGAAGCGGCTCTTTGTTTCAGGAAGCCTCTGATATTCACGAACCCAACTGGATGGATATCTGAGACCCTGGCGGCTTAGGAGGGTGACACCTTCCACCATAAAGTCAGCCTTTTCAGACCAGTGGCTACTGACATCAATAACATTCATTTTTATACATGTCTTACACATAGAAAGCAGATTGTTTCCTATATTTGGTTTCTGACATAATAAACAGATTAAACTTTGGCTGAAAATGCAACAAACCTACTGTAATTACCACACCAAAGAACGCGGAAGCCCAAAACTGCCCGCGAGTTCTGCAAAAACTAAATTCATCTTGTTTTTGTTTTGGCTAAAAGTAGACTCATTATTCCTCCACAGTTGCACAAACACGCAGCCTGGAGCCTGTTTCGGCAGCCCAGCAGGTGGTCATCATCTCATTTGCCTTGACCCCTGTCTCAAGTCTGTTTGCACAACCCAGAGTGGCAAAGAATGTCACTAGAAAACGAAGGAGTGTGAGGGGGAACCAGGCAGCGAAGAGAGGACACGAGGCTTTTGTGGCGTGAGTCAGAGTGAAGAGGAAGAAGGTGGGTGATTCAATGTCTGGCCGGAGATTTTTGCACGCGCAGTCAGCGAGGACGACTGTGTGGAAAAATGCGATAGAGAAGTCTGAGCGTACCCTCGCACACAGCCTGTCGCCCCGAGGCTGGGATGAGTGACACGCATAGACCGGAGTGTCAGGACGAGTTAGACAAGAGTCCAGGATGTCAAAACTGTCCATTCTCTTATCTATCTCGCCCCCTCCTTTCACACCCTCTCTCTGGCATGCTTGTTATCGTCTCTCCATCACTGCAGCCTGCAGTTTTCAGCAAACGAAGCGACCATTCCGTGGGGAGCTCAAGTCCATAGCAGGGGCACATTTCCCCGCTGACGGAGGACAGACTTCCAGCCATGGGCCCGGCAGAGCAGTTACATAACGGCGCTCTGGGGGCTGGCGGAGTTTACTTTCAACATCAGGATTAGCAAGATGCTCGCTGCTCTCTGGCCGCCGCCGGTGAGCGGACAGGCTCCCTGTGTTCTGCCTGATGTTTTCAGAGCACCGAGTCAACAGTTTCTGCCGCGCTGCATCTGAACATACATCCAGTGTGGAAAATGGAAGACAGCCAGAGACTGCCCTGCGAAGGCGGCAAAGTGTTGATGGAAACCAGTCGGTTCAGATTCGGTTTAATTAGGAAGGTGTCTTTCCCAAGTGGGTGAACGATAACAGCCATCTCATGATGGAGCCATAAAACGATGGAACACAGCTCCAGCTGTGCAGGTTATTGAATCAGGATTCAAGATGAGATAAGGTGTCATTGATGTGAATAATTCTTTAACTGACTGATCGCCAGACTACAGAGGTCAATCAAAATGTTAAGGCTAATGCTCATATGTTGCTCTGACTGTTGCTCATGGAACTCATCTAACTTTAATGCAGATCCAGATAGGTTTTCCCCCCAGTCTCTTTCTAGATTGTCCACTTTAGGCTCCACGTCTGGCTAATGTGGATATTTTCTGCAGTGCTCGGAGACCAGAGAGGAAGGCCTGAGGCTCGTGTTGGTCTCGTTCCAGAGTAACGGGAGGAATGAGCCGTCAGCGTCCAGCTGACCAGCAGCCAAATGGCCTTTACGGACTCAATGCTGCAGGCACTTGCGGGCTTATCATCTGAACATTTAAGAACACACATGTTTGAAAGAGGCAGCTGCACCACAAATGTGCGTGTGTGTGTGTGTGTGTGTGTGTATGTGCGTCAGAGAATCTGTCGTGACACACACACACATGCCCATAACGGTAATCCAATACCTGGCCAGTGTTTGCACGTTGCTAATGACAACATGCTCGTGTGTGGCACAAAACAAGATCACACCATCTGCACAGGTGTTTTTTTGTTTTAGACAGAATGGCATGCTTTATGTTCATTTTCCACGTGCAGCCTATTTTCCACTTGTAGTATCGCAGCAGTATTTTATCAGCCTATATACACAATAGAGTTGCCAGGCTGTACTTTATGTGCCCTAAATTCTAAAACAGACACAATTTCACAGACATTTTGAACCAATCAGCAGCAGGGGAGGGGTTTTTAATAGTCTGCAGGGTGATAAGTGAGAGGCCAGCAAGCTGGAGTGGGGAGCAGAGGTCAGGCGTCGTGTTGTGCCAGTTGTTACCAGCATGCCAATAACGCTGGAGGCACATTGACCTTCCAGAGTGAGCCCTCAAACACACGCCGTGCAAGCATACATGCTGAAAGTCTCATCACAGCGTGGGCCTTCATTAACAGATGCATCAGCAGAGGCATCCGGGGAGAGTGGTCAATGATTTTGTATGGCCACTGCATCAATCAGAGGATGACTCATGCATATCTGCCCCCCTCGTTCCACGTGTGTCCATATAAGTGCACCCGTGTGTGCTGTAAGATACTGTAAACACACTGGCGTGCGAGAATTACAAAAACACAGAGAGAGAGAGGGAGAGGGAGAGGGAGAGGGAGAGAGCATTAAAACAGTATGTGTGATCCAGGATTTGCAGAGTTCTATCATTTCTTTGTAGGAGCACCTGTTGCTACTGAAGGAGGAGTAGATTTCAGCCTTCCACAAATTCTGCCGCACTTTTTGTGAATCTAGTGCGAGCAGCCGTTGTATAAGGTCGAATTAGACCCAATTCAGTTCCTACAGACAACATATGGAAAATGCCCCAATGGCTCAGTACAAAATCTATCCTCTTCCTACCAAGTCCAAGCTCCTGGCCTTCACATGGCAGAACCATTTCGAACCAACAGAGAAAGGTGGAAAGGCGGGTCAACGGAACCTGAAAACCAGCTGCTGCTGCTGGCTGTGGGCTTTTTGCGCCTACCGTGTCCTCATCTGTTGATCATGGTTGTTTTCTTTTTAATAGCTGCCCCGAGGGGAGGAATAAACTTTTTTAAATTGAATTGGATTTTCAAAATAAGGAAAATCTTTGCTTTCTTTGAAGAATATTAGGAGATATGGGAACATAACCATTTTAAGATGGTCTTTCATGTTTCTCTAAGTTGAAGTTGCTGCAACACTGCTGCCGTTAGAGACTCCTGAACACACAAATCTGTGCGTGTCGACCTGCTATTAATGGACAAGAGCTACAAGTCAGGAGAGCTTTCCTGGAAAAACTAATTTTCATGGAAGCTGGGAGCAGCCTGTGAAACTGAGTATTGATAATGAATAAAAGTTAGATGAATTATCTGACGCCCCTTGAAGAGACACTTGAGTACCAGTCTTTATGAGGAAGCCTTGTGAGAGCGAGGTCTTCACTGAAGGTGCCGGTCAACTAGGTTGGAGGTGTAAGCCCCAGCATTCGATTCATTTCTGTAACTCTTGTGTTCTTTGTTGCATACTGGATACTGTTGACCTCAAATGACTTCAGAGTGGTCGCCATGAGATTTTACATTTATTTTCACCCTTAAGCCAAATCTTTAGCAGATTATCCTAGTATTCCTGTAACTGGTGATTGAAGTTACTTTTGGGATGGAGAGGATGGAACTGTTTGAGTTGTCTGACCATTTTACCGCCTGCTGAAGCACTTTGAACATGTGGCATAAAGATCAGCTGGAAACTAGAATCTGGAACGGACCGGCTGGGGATATTGTGTCAGAATTACATATTTTTTTTTCTTTTTTAACTGGAATCTGCGTCATGGATGAGACTCACATAAACAAACCTGTTCAGAGTGTTTCCCAGTATCTGCCAATGGATGCTTTTAATGAAGTGGTCTAAAACATATGCTGACATGTGTTTACGTTGTCCCTGCCGTTCAAGGAAAAGCACTTATGGGCCTCTGGAGAGAAACAAAGATGGACTGTATTTCCCTCTCACCACATCTTCTTTAATGCTCCATTGCTGACTGTTTCTTTGTTTTAACGACCGTGTCCCAGCGGAGTTGAGAGATGAGCACGACAATGTCGGGTTTATTAATATATCGCTCGCTTGATGTAAGAAGAGGAGTTAAAAGATGGAAAGATCTGACCTTGTCTTTAATCACAGTCGCTCCTCGTAAAGAAGAGTGACAGATAAGGACGGTCTGCAGCCAATGACAACCAGGACATCCTGTTAATCCAGAGCATCGACCGGAGGGCATGTGAGATCGCTGCCCTTTGACTTTCGGCTCGGTTGTAAATTTAACGTCTTTGCGAGCTGGGGATCGTCGATTCCTACAACTGTTTTGCTTGTGAGCAACCGGACCACCACTGGCGTGGGTAAGTGGGCATGGGAACAGGCTGCAGGCTGTCTCTCCTCTCTGCTTCTGTCCTCTGGGAGCTGCTCTGGAAACTTGCTCTGCCACAATCATTTGCTGGTAAACCTGGTCTGGTGGATAAGTGACTGAAGGAAAAACTGGCTTTCTCTAGAAGAATAAAGGAATGAGTCGCAGATGTCCACTGAGGTATTCCAATGGAAAGCTTCTGAACCTGTTTGGCTCTGAAGATGGGATGTCTTTTTTGGGGTGGGGGGGTTCTCACAAAAACACCAAAAATCAGATGTAATATTCAAAATAACTTTGGGGGCTTTTGGTCACTTGGGAAAAACACTTGAGTTTGGAAAGCATGTGAGACGACGTTGTCTTATACCTTGATTTGTTTTCTTCAATATCCCAAAGACTTTTTTCAAATGGAAAAAACTAAATTAATATTTAATGCTGTGAGAGGGGGTGTTTTTAGGCATTCTGAACAGTTCTCAAGAGCACCTTGAGGAAATTTGCATAACACTAACCCACAGCACAGCTACCTCAACCTGGAATCAAGAGTGACCAGCTATCTGTTAGAATCAGCCTTCCGTATGAGAACACACAGCATTGTTTTCACTCTAACATTAAATAAACTACATAACAGTCCAGACATGATTTAGAAATGAGAGAAAATGGAAGAACTCAAACTACAATCCTCTTAAAACAACATGAAATAATGAGTGAACATGCAGATGAATGCCTGTGTTAGCATTAGTGCTGCGTTGAGGCGGTTCTGCTCAGCTTGTTATTTGTTTGACGGGTGAGACTAATATAATAATGCAGCAGAATTCATATGTGTGTGTGTGTGTGTGTGTGTGTGTGTGTGTGCAAAACTCTATCTATTTTTGCAGAGACTGTGGCTGGAGGCTGCCTACACATATTGATGTTATGACAGCGAATGCGTCCCACACACAGTCTCACAAAAGCCAAGATGCAAACACAAAATGCAACATATGATAAAGAAAAGTGTGTTTTACAGCCACCAGCTGTATATTAAAGCACTTTTATTTTAACACTGACCTATAACAAGTGCATTTGAGTTGTGAAGTGGGTCCATTTTTAGGAAACAAATTTGGACTGTAACAACTGTGAGTCTGAGGCCTAATAAAAACTGCAGGAGGATAAAATACAATTTTTTCCTACTTTGGGCTAGAACGGGGTCAGAGAGCCAGATGAAGATAGAATGAGCTCCCTTAACATACAGTATTTTAAAGGGGACATGAAACACTAGAACAAAAGCTAACCATAGGATACATATTTTACATATTTTAAAGTACATCATGTTATAATGTGAAAATATATTGTCCAAACATGACATAATAAACATAACACGGAATAACGTGTTACTGATCAATTTTTATTTACATAGAGTGGCAGCAATACGCTTCTGTAGGTAATGATGAAAAAACTGCATGTTTTTATTACAAAGCCAACAAACATTAGTTTAACTAGTTATCAATTAATGAATTAAATTAATTAATTAGTTCAACTGGATGAGGATCTGAGCCATCAGCTGAGTAGTTCTCGGTGCCGTCTCGTCTCCGTCCAGAGCCGCTGCCCCTCCACAATCCTCCGCAAAAATTGGTCTCTCAACCCTCCTCCGCCTTGTCAATGGCTCAAAGACATAAGCCTGGATTTAACGTCCAAAAATGTTCATGTTCTGCCTCGTCCTCCGACATTTCCTCGTTCGTAACCTACGTGTTCTTCTACGAGACCAAAACCCAAAACCAATACAGTGACGTAGGCAGTGACGTAAAATAAAGATGGTGACCATGCCTCCAAAACGTCCCGTAAATACATATAAAAAGTGAATTGTCTTTAAAATGGCCGATTAATCAGATGTTTTATTTCAGCATCATGCTTTAAAATATGTACATCTATCTTACAGTTAGCGTTTGTGCTACCATTTCATGTCTCCTTAAAGGAACAAAAGAAGTAAAACTTTTTGATAAAACTGAGAGAAAGAAGGAGTGAGCAGGCAGCAGTAAATACATTTTCATCTGTCGTGATTAGAAACTGCGCTGAAGTCAGCAGAACAAGGAAGGAAGAATGCAGATTTGCGCGAAAAAAATGATTAAATAAATAAAATATATGCAGTTGCAGTCGGACGATGAGTGTCACTTCAATGAAAGGGATTATGAGAACAGACCAGGGGGAGGTGGTGCAGGTGTCAAAAAAAGTGATGAAATTATTTGCATATTTTAACTGTAATGTGTACGTCACCAGCCTGAAAACATCTCTTCCTTCTGCTCCATCACCCCCAGCTGGATGGAGAAGTGGCTGCAGTGAGCTCTGTGTCACATTCATGATGCGGTCCTCGTGTCCTTTTGTCTGTCTCTTCCTCTCTGCCCGTTTCTCACCACATCTACAACGCTCACTGGCAAGGGAGGAAGTGTTTTCCGGCCCTGGGTGGCTTGCTCCTCTCATAGACCTCTTCCAAGTCCCAGCATGGGCATTGTGGCATTGTTTACAAAGAGAAACGCATGTGTGTGAGCACACACACACACACACACACACACACACACATGCACACTCTCACACACACACACACACACACACACACACCACACACTATAATGGAGGCTCTTCCAGCTTCCCCCATAACACTGGCCTCCTGGATGTTTACTAGTTCACCCACATTAACTGTGTTAAAGTGAAGGAACCAGAAAGCTTTAAATCGACTTTCACCTTTAAACAGGCCTGAAGTTCCGCCCATTGTTACCCCCCAACAGCTGTTACTTTATGGACAACTGCTGTCCTGCTAAACAGCTAAATGCTCTAAATTTACTGTATAGACGGCAAACTGAACACCAGAAATGTACAAAAGATAAAGTCAGGAGGTCTGTGACGACAGTTCCCATGAGGCTTTGCACGCAGAGCTAGTTTGTTAAAAAAGATAGCCAAGTTATTAAAACAAAAATATGCTTGTCATAGCATCAACAGCTAAAACCAAGCCAAATTCTTGATTGAGAAAAAAAAAAAGGCTTGTGAGGTTGTTTTTATATTTGTGGAAAACTAATATTGGAAGCATAAAAAGTTAATTTGTGCAACCTTTGTTGAGAAAATAAAATTTTAAAGACTGTACTGATTAACAGAAGGTGGAGCAGCAGCTTCTGTGGACGTGACTTCAGGACTTTGGCATGTTGGTGTTTAACAACTGCAGTATGGGCGAGGCAGAGCCGCAGTCCATCTGGCTGGTAGCAAATGTTGGTGTGTTTTTTTTTTTTTTTTGGGTGGGGGGGGGGTCAAACTGCATCTTCTCTTTCAATTTAAGTGTTTCTCTTTATTTAATTGGCGTAATAAAAATAGTTTGAATTGAAAGTTTGAAGGCCCTACATGTGTATGACACACTATACTGCTGCCAACCACTCACTAATGACCAGGAAATAACTGTGGTTTGTGTGCACATACACATACACACACACACACACACTTTTAGCTGCTTCAGTCCTTTTGGAGAGAAGCATCTCGAGCATCAGCCTCAATCTTAATCCCTCTCAGACTAACAGTGTTAAACAGATGTGGTAAGATTAGCCTCACTTAGCCTCACTTGTCTGTGAATATGCCCAAAAATTAAATTTCCACATTTGGTGCTTGTGCTCCTTCTGCTCCTCTCAATATCCCTAATTGTTTAAAGTACTTTAATTGGAGCCTTTAGTAGAAATTATCTGAATACTCTGAACACTTATCCAGCCTTTTCCGCCACCGCAGCTATTTTTTTTTTTTTTTTTGGCTATAATTGGTTATAGCAGTTAGCACAGTTATTTCAGTGGTGCCAGATTTAAGTATGAAAGATGTTTGGTTTTGTGTGTGCGTGCGTGTGTGTAGAAGCCTAATTTTTCAAAAGGTTTCCAAATCTCTGTGAATTAAGGAAAAGCTAGGCTTTGAAAAGCTAAGATTTAAATACAGGTGTCTGTCTCTGGTACCTGTCCAGGCTCAATGCATGAATGCATTCCAGCCTTTCCTGAATGTGGCGTCCTCCCTCCAACAGCTCGCCTCTCACACCATGCACCACGAGCGACTGTTTACGTTGCCTCGACGGACGAAACCGCAGCCTTCTGCTGCTGAAAGCGGCTCTGTGAGGCCTCGTCAGGATGTGTCTGAGCTCTAATGCCATGTTTCAGTCATGGCTCAGTCACCAGGAGACATTTCGCTTTCTGAGTGTCCCACAGACAGGCACGTGCCCTCATGCGCTTGCAGACGCACCCACGGAGGACCTGGGGGGCTTTTGCGTTTGCCTTTCGCTGATGGTAGAGGAAGGACTTTTCTCCAGAGTCATCTTTTCCACTCACAGCAATTCCCCCTCTTTTTTTCTCTCTCCATAAATTCACGTAACAATTTTCCAGAACCAGTTCGTGGAGTCTCCACCCTGTGTGTGTGTGTGTGTCTGTGTGTGTGTGTGTGTGTGTGTAGTGGGCTGGGTTGCAGTGAGTACTCTCCATCTGTGAGCCAAATTAAAGAGAAGAATAAAAATAATCTGTGAATCCACAGTGGGAATGAGTAAGAAAAGTGTGGGCATTTTAGCGTGTGTGTGCGTGCGTGTCGGCCCTGTGTGCCAGCATGGCCGAGTCAGAATTGATCTGGACCTGCAAGATCTTTCAAGTGTTTGCAGATGTGTGTATTAGCAGCAATTAACCACAGAGTTGATTAGAGTCTAAACAAACACTTAAAATCTGCTGCGATGATTCGATTTAGTTTATCATTTTGCCAACATCTGCATTTTTTTATTTGGTTGCAATGGAAACAGAGCAGCCCTCATGACCTTTGACCTCTCCCAGCTGTTATCACAACAGTCAGATGGCTTCTATTTTCAACATGCCTGTTGTATGTTGTTGTTGTATGTGGTGATCACAAATGGCTGGAAATAGCTCAGTCATGACGTCAGGAAGTAATCCTGAGCAGAATACATCTGGAAGCCTTGTTTTTTATTCAGATATGGAGCAGCAGCGCTGCACCAGAGCAGGTGCACGCACTCAGTGGCGCCCTGACTCATAATGGGGTGTGGCACTGGCGGCATGAATAAATGAATAGATTCGGTTTAAATGTAGGGCCTTTTGTGTGACTCCTAAAGGGGTCAGAGGTTACGGCAGAGCTCGGTAAAGGTGCAGAGGACAGAGGACAGAGGACGTTATAAACAAACACATTATCTCTCTTTAACGCTCAGTAATTGTCTGGCTCCATAGTCCAAAACCTGGCTCTCACATGATGACATTAAAATTTGTTCATGATTTACACGGCACTTCGTGCGTGTGTAAGTGTGTATATGTGTGTGTGTATGAGTTTGTGTGTGTGTGTGAGTGGTTCAGGGAGAATTTTCAAACAAGGATACGCAATGTCAACTGAAAAATTTCCACTGCAGCCTAAAACACACCTCCGACCCCTCGGAGAGGATCACACTTTAATCATTTCTAGGAACTTTGACTTCACCGGGAGCCGAGTTAACCCTGTCTGTTTTTTCTCTAAAACAGAGGAAAAAAAAGAAGAAGAATCGACAGAACTTTTTGGTCTTTTATATCATCACTCATCCCTCACCCAAAACACTCACCCATGTGTGTTTTGAAAATATGCCCCTGTATTCAAAATACTTTTGCTCAGGTTCCAGTTGCACATTGACCTTAACTAAAGTCATCCCTTTTTCAGCTGAGCCACAAAAGAATGTGTGTGTGTGTGTGTGTGTGTGTGTGTGTGTTGGGGGGGGTGTCATCTTTCTAACGTGAGCTGCATTGTTTTGGAGCCAAGTAAACAAGTCTTGAAGAGCTCCTGGATGAAAAGCGAACTGAAAAATGGTTGAAGCGACTTGGATTCCACAGGCGGGTCTGCGGGTCTGCAGTCCACCACCCCTTGCAAACTGACCCCAGAGACAGACAGACAGACAGACGGACTGACAATGAGCCAGATGGATGGACAGATGGTTTGAGTTGAACAGCAGCATCATCATCATCATCATCATCATCATCATCATCAGCAGCAGCAGCAGCAGCAGCAGCAGCAGCATCACTGGGATACCAATAACTCCCATCCAGACATGGAAATCTCAGAATATTTCAGTGTTGCTCAAGTTTCACCTCCTGCGTTTGGTTAAACCGCCCTCGTGCGCGGAACGCTGGTGAACATCCAGGAAGAGAGACGCGGCTCCTCATCTGCACGTTTGACGCTTGAGTCAAATGTTGTAATAAATCCTGACTCATTTAAAGCTCTCCAGACCTGATTTATGGCGCTCAGCATCTCCAGTAAACGGAGTATGAGCCCATTAGTGCTGGAGCAACACCCCAGCTGGATCAACACACGTGTCAGAGCCCGGCTGCTCCTGGCGGTGCTGCCTCAGCCGGCTCTGCCGCTCAGCGAACTCCACTGGTGGATCAGAGCTGAGAGCACGCTGCCCAAGCCGTGGGAGCGAGTGGAAATTTCTCACACATGCAACCAAACTGCTGATCAGTAGTGAGGGAAACTACGCAGGTCGGGTGTTCCTCATTGAGGAAACCGTGAGTGAGTTAAGAGTTTAATATGAGCAGCCATGAGCTGAGGTCTTACCTGAAGAGAGGTCTCCGTCGCTCTGCTCTCCGGAGTCTGAATCCATCTTTGGTTTCCTGTTACTCCCTGTCCTCTCCAGATGATCTTCTGGCTCGTTTTAGTCTATAAAAGTATTTTTAAAAATTAGTTCTTGACTTTTTCCCCCTCTGGGAGAACAGAGCCTCTTCTCTTGAGTCTGGATGGCTGCAGCTGTGAGAGGAATGCTACTGGGCTCTCTTCTCCCAACTCCCTCACTTTCCCTCTCCTTCTAATCTACTTTCTCTACTTCCCTCCCCTTGCTTGCCCTGGGTTCCTCCCTCTCTTGTCCCTGTCGCTTGGTCCCTCCTTCCTCTCCTCCCATTCGATGCTGTCACACTCAGTCTCCTAATGCTCTCTCCTCCTAAACTCTTTCTGTATGCTGGGAGTCTCTCTCTTTCTCTCTCTCTTTCTCTCTCTCTCTCTCTCTCTGTATCTGCAGCCCATCTTTTAGCAAGGAAAATCCCATGGCTCCTTGTTATCTGCTGTTAGAATATCAGTCAGTCCAGGTAAATGATTGTTTTCTAATCTATAAATCCATCTCAAAGGCAGCTTTTCTCCAGTGCTGTAAGAAACCCTCAGAGGTTTTCTGCTCTTTCCTTCAGTCGCAGTCTCTTTTTTTAACCACGTGTTGATTTATTGAGTTGATTTTTATAATAACAATAATAACAACAACAACAATAATAAAACTATTTTACTCCTACCACCCCTTCCAGTCACCTATATCTAGGGCTTTACCTCCTTTGTCAGGATCTGACCATGGTCTCCTTAACATCACGTGACCTCAGAAAGGCTGCGTGAGAACAAAGGAACATGAAATGGCGTTATTGAAACCTAAATGTCAGGACAGCGCCGGCACACTGACTCACAGGAGCAGATTTCTCTGTGTTCGGTGACAGAAAGCCTGGAGTCCGAAGCGTGGGGGCAGGTGGGAGTGCAGTTGGTGGTCCGAAAACAGTTGCAGGCGATGCCTCCTCCCAGGTGTGGAGCTGACTGTTGCTCAGCGTGGACACCAGGCACCAGATGGCATCAGCCTCCCCACTCCCCCAGGCTGACGTTTCTTCATCTCTGTGTCCATTTGTGTGTGTGTGTGTAATATCTTATGCAACAATTTAGTGATAAAAATACACCCTGGTAATCACAACAAGCTGCCTCATGAGACTGTTGAATAGATGGTCATAATTAAAGCCTGTTGCGAATGTTTGAAGGTATATTTTATGACGTGAAATCCCAGCTGACGGCCCCTCAGGCCTCTGTGGAAGAGCTCTTCAGCTGCATTAGTTCAGCTGTCCTCAATAATACAGATTCTGGTTTAATAAGTGTGTGCATCTCCATAAATGTGACCTCCGCTCAGGACAAGCGACTGTCAACTGGACTGTGTGACGACTGGATGAACCAGCCAGGCTAATGGGATCTACTGTCAGAGAAACCGTTCCTGCTCAGGAACTGCAAGTTTGGGAGAGCAGTTTTTAACTTTTCTGGAAGAAACTCAACGCGCAACACAACCAGTCCAGAGAGCTAAAATCCTGCAGCGCTGACGTCATCGTTGCAGCTTCAGTTTACTTTAGAGAGGAGCGGATATTTCAGTTATGATGCCCCCCCTCCCCCTCCACTGGTGTTCAGTCAGGAACAAATGAGCTGACTTTTGAAAGTCTGCACCAGTGGGAGGAGCTTGTCTGTGGTCCGGTGGCTGCAGACATGCTTCGGTCTGGGCCTCCTCAGACGCACTTGATGAAAGATTCTTTCAACATGAGTCAGGATCTTCTCTCCCTTTCTCGTTTATTAATATCGTCACTTGATTCCTTCAGAAATGCAAAATCACAGAGCTCGTATGAGCTGTTACCGCGTCAGCGTGGTGGTGAAACGCGCCTCACACAACAATCCTGGAAAACTGTGGTTGTCGATCGTAGGAGGCACGAGTCACTGCGTTCATGCTGTACTGACAATGTTGGGAAGACAAACACATTTTTAGTCGACGTTTCCATGGCAACCATGGTTGTCCTTTAATGATGCATTAATCCAGCAGGGAGAAATGTAGACACAATATGGCCAGTATCATTTGAATGTGTGTGTTTGTGTGTTCTTGTACTTGCTACATATTGAGTACTGTATGCTTTCTATTAGCAAAGTGAGGACAATTTTGAGAAGTACGGACATTTTGGCTGGTCCTCACAACGAGGTTTCAGTTTTAATATTTGGTTTTAAGGTTGAGGTTAGGGTGAGGGGGCTTGTTGGAATGGTTAACGCTAGTGTAAGAGGCTGGGGAATGGATTACGTCTAGGAAAGTCTTCACAAATATAGAAGTGCAAGAAAATGTGTGTGTTTTTGCATGCCGGGTAGAATAAACTTTCTTTTAATCCTGTAAGTGAGTTATTTTTAAGGCTGTCTGGCATCTTGTCATTATTAATCTGTCATGCAGTGCACAAGAGACCTGCAAGATGGAAAATATACAGTATGTCTTGTGACCAATAATAATCATAATGAAGAACCTTGAACCTTCCATGAACAGATTAGTCAAAGAAAGTCTGTCGGATTCTGAAGCACAAGCTGCCACAGTGTGTCAAGGTACTGTCTGGTTCTTCTTCTTCCAGCTGAAATGCAGCTCTGTTGAACTGAACATAAAAAAGGTGCCAGTTGGAGAAGTCTCCTTCCTTCTCTCTTTTTCCCTCACACACACACACACACACACACACACACACACACACACACACACACATTCCTTGACTTGAATATGACCACAGATTTATTTAGCAGACTCCTGATGTCCTGCAGCTACAGAGGCAGATGAATTACATTAGCGCACTGTGTAATTATATCCTTGAAAACTGAGGATTAGGAGATCATATACTTTTATGGCAACACCCGTATGTGTCTGCAGCCCTGCTGAATCAGGATTTCTTGGAAGATCTACCCTTACAGCTGCATATTAAATTAACTGAGTTTTGAAAGGATTTTAAACCAAACTGAAAACATTATCACATTAACTTATCTTTGCCACACTATTCACATGAATCATGGGATGTTTATGATTTATTGATGACCAATGATTGGTGTATGTGTTTTTAAAAATGTATTCAGGTCTTTTTTTTTTGAAGCACTGGTTAAAGTTTAGTATTTAGTTCTGTAATTTTTTTTTTTAAAGAATTTACTCATAAACTCAATCGGTAGGAGGGCCAGGACTTAATAAAAACATGCTGGTATATTTACGTTATACCAGAACTGTCCTCCAGAAAGAGCAGAACTGGATTTTCCCACTGTTGTGGGAAAATGTGGGAAATGGCAGGGGCTGTTTCTCCTAATGTAAAAGCAGTAAAGTAGGTGGAAGCAACAGTTTACACATGACAATACATTTGCCAGGTAATACAGAAGTTTCAGATAGAGAATGAACTGCAGTTTCCTATGAGGCCACAGGGGGGCAACACTGTTTATTTAACTGGTAACATTTACTTAGCCTGTATTTTATATTTGTTTCGACAACTTCCTTCTAATTCAGTTAATTCATTCTTTATATGGTGTATATTAGTGGGGGACAGAATAGATTTTATTTACTTTTTTAGTGATCAATTTGTTTAAATCTTTCGCTCCCTCAACAATTGATGAAGACTGATGATGATTTTTAACGACAGAACCTTCTGTGAAGAGGTTATAATAAGGTCATAATAAGGTCATGTCTTCACCCTAAACAGTGCAGCAAAGTGTTGATGAAGATGACACTTGTTGGAAACCTCCCTTTCAGATTCACCCCAGCAATCTGTGAAAGGTGATTTATAGCAGAATTTATTAAGTATTGTATGTATATTAAGTGCTATTAAGCCATTTTTTAAATTGTAGAATGTTGTAATCTATGCATCCTGATTCATTACACCCTATTTGCAATGCAAATGCAAAAAATAAGGTTGTTCAGTTTGTGCTCACACGCTGGCTGTGGCATCAGTTTCAGGCAGTGCTTTATAAAGTACGCTATTAAGGTCAAATCCTCTCATTGTTTTAAAAGAGAGGATGGATGATTTACTGCTTCTGCTATACAGCCTCCGTGTAATGCACCTGTAGTTCTAATTAAACTAATTAATTTCTTTAAAAATAGAGATAAAAAAAACCCCCACATAAACCGAGTTGGGTCATAATGATGTTTGGAGACTGTCATTGTTATGTGAAACGAGGCCCTCTCGTGGCTGTTATGGATAATACAGATTATTCAATGATCAAAACGACATTAATATTATTAAAAAAAAATCGATGTAGTTGTTGTTCTTAATCTAAATACAGTTAGTAACAATTGTGCAGACACAGCAGTTTTTAAACAAATAACTAACTTCACCGGTTTATTCAGAAGTCACGAAAAAGACCCAAATGTACAAAAGTGGCAAAATAAATTACTTGTACTTCAGTTCACATAAACCTTGAGACATAATCACAGTTTAATAATACAATATATAAAAGTTTGTATAATTATAAGATAAATGGCAGAGAGCAGATGCTCACATAAACATATATTGTCAGCACAAATAAAGAAAAAAAGCAAAGGTCTGAGCCTCAGACCGGCTGCCAGCTACCTCTCTGCCTTGGTAAGAATCTCATGCTGAGCTGTTGGGCCTCCTGCTGATGCTCCACAGGCTGCTGAGACAGGTTGTTGGTCTGGAGGAGGCAGTCCAGAGTCAAGCCCTTATGAGGGCAAACGGAGTACTGGGAGAGCAATGTGACCAGGATGGATTTCATCATCACCATGGCAATGTGCTTGCCGACGCAGGCCCGAGGGCCTGAACCGAACGGCTGAAAGTAACGGCGAGGAGCCTGAAAGGTGACAGAGAAGAGAGACTGCTAAACAAATCTGGACCTAACCTCACTTAAATTAAAAAAAAAAAAAAGATCCACACCTGCTCTGACTTACATTCTTTTCAAAGTTTTGCAGACTGAACTCGGTGGGTCTGAGGAAAAATTCTGTCCGGTGCATGTGGCCGGTGTTCAGAATGATGTTTGTGCCCTGTGGTACCCTATAACCCTCAATGACATCATCAGACAGGGATCGACGCATGGTGAAGTCCACCACAGGGTGGAACCTCAAGCATTCGTTGATGAAGCTCTCCAGCACGTGCAGCTTCTGAACGTCCCCCTTCTGCAGCCGCCTGTCACCTACAGCCAATATGACACGGTCAAGTTCCTCTTTTTTAATTTAAAAAAAAAAAACAAAAACGCTTTATTCCAGCATATTTCAGTGTATTTAGGTGTTCTAGTGTAACACTTGCCCACAACAGTGTCTATCTCCTGCAGAAGCTGCAGCTCCACGTCAGAGTTCTGTTTGAGCAGCACCAGCATGAAGAAGAGGCTGACGGAGAGTGTATCCGGCGCCGCGATCACCATCTCCAACACGCACTGCATCACATTCTCAGCAGAGAGTTCCCCATGGGTCTACACGCACGCACGCACGCACCCGAATAAACCACAGCCGTTCGAACCCCAGCAGGGGGGTGGATCCACTGAGGCAGTGACTCACCTGTGCAAACAGGAGCTCTGCAGTGAAGTTGATGTGGTCCAGTTTATCTGCCTGCTCCATTTCTCTTCTCTTCTGTTCTACAAGTCTTTCTATGGCATCATGCAGCTCCTGGCTATGAGGTCAAGCACATAAAAGTCATTTAAAAAGCAGCCCATGGACTAAGAAAGTGGACGCATGCATGAAGGACCACAATAACGCGTGCTCACGCTGCTGTCTTGTGCCTCTGATGAATCCAGCCAAACTTGAAGTAAATGTCTGGCTTGATTAAAACCGTCTGCCACGCGTCGAAATACTTGTGGATCTTCAGCAGCAGCTCTTTCTCTGCACATCAGGTCGACGCAAAAACAAATCACTCCGTATGAGGCGACGGACAGATCTGTGTAAGAGGTGCGTGTCTGCTCACCATTAATGGGGACATCCAGAAAGAGCCTGTTGGAGATGTCGACCACTGTGCAGCGCAGCAGGCTCAGGACGTCCACCTGAGCCAAACTCTCCAGGCTGTCCAGGTGTGTCTGCGTGGAGTTGCAGCAAACCTCCACAGTGTGCTGCACCGCTGGTCCGGTCAGAGCTGGCAGAGAAGGAAAATCCGGGTTATGGCGGGTTAGTCATGTTTGTCTGAAAAGCTGATTCAGGTGCACCTTTGGTGAAGTAGCCTCGGATCTTCCTCCACTCAGTAACGTTGTTATTGAAGATGATGCCTTGCTCGTTCATGCCGATGCAGCTGAGTCCCTGTTTGCTTCCGAACCTTGACGTGTACCGCTCGCTCTTCAGCACGTGGTGCACGGCTGATGCCCTGATGGTCAAAATGAACAATCAAAAGTCATCAGTCAACACCAGGGCTGAGCTGACTCAGCAGGAGTGATGGATGCAACCAACCTGCTGATGATGAGGGTCTCCTCTCCATTGACCCAGACTCTCACAATATCGCCGTACTTGTTGTTGTAGTAGTTGCTGGCTGTGCCTATGCCGGTCCAGATGAACCTCACATACGTCAGGAGTGGGCCGAAGCCCAGACAGAACGACGGACCTGTGAGAGAAACGTGTTTCTGCATGAATTCACCCAGAAAAGAACAGACTCAATCCAGATGCGATGAGCCCACCTGGAACACGTTTCTTCTCTGTGTGGCTCCAAACAAGCAGCAGCAGGCAGGTGAGGATGATCAGCGCTCTGGTTCCTGCAGAGGTACCAGGTGATCCTGACGCAGTGGCATTCTGGGACGCGGAGACCAGCTCCGGCACTTGAGCGTCCAGACTGACAGCAGCCATCACCAAATCACACACCAGATCCATTAGAACGCCGAGAAAGGCTGCTTCAACAAATCCGGGCTTTCTCTTTTTATGCAGTCTGGGCTGGTTCAGGGTGACGCAAAAGCCACAACAGACCAGCAAAATGTAAACAATACACATGCAACCTTGAGGGGCTGCCTTTCCTCAGCGTCCTTGAGTATACACGACCTCAGCTGGTGCACGCAGATGGGAAATTCCAGTGTCGGGTCTGTATTCCGGGCTGTGTTTGACAGTTTGGTGAAGAAAAGCACAGATCTTGATCTCTTTGAACGTCCTATCCTTTTTCTGATCACTCCTACATTTTTAAACCCTACCCGACCCACAGATTTTCCACCAATCTGACTAAAAGGGGGCTTACACTTCTCTTCAGTATGACACATTGTAGTTTCCACAAACGTCAGTTACTCATGTTGACCAAGATTTGAGGCGCAATCATGAGGAGCAGCATGTGTACTCTACACACTAGCAAAACACTGAGGAAATGACGCCCGTAGTTAAGAAAAAAGCTGAAGATCTGAAGAGAATCTGAAAACTGTGAATAAAAAAATAAAAACAATACACAAGTATTAATATTTATGTCCATATTTGTGACAAAGCCGCTGCTGTTTGGTTTTATCTCCACTTGCTCTTTGGGGATAAAGAACACTCTGACTTCACTCGCTCGCCCACGTTTTTGTCCAAGAATGTGAACGGTTCTCATGTCTGACTGCTCACCGAGGCCCGGCCATCGCAGCCATGCCCCGTGTGACGCCTCAGACCGACATTGTTCTGCATGATCAGGCAGAGACGAGCGTCCCACATTTCACTGAGGGGGGAGTTCATTTAACCTTCCATTCAACCACATCTTTGTCCTCCTCAGACTTTCAGAAAGAGAAAGTTTTTACTATTACAGATAAAGAAGAAACCTTAAACACACTACACACTGCACACACACACACACACCATTTCAGATGTAGTTCAATAAACCTCTAGATTCTTTTATTTTGTATTGGTCATTTGGCTGTCCTTGGATCGGAGCATTAAAGCGGACACGGATCTCTTCATGCTCGAGTAAAAGCAGAGATAAAAGCGTGTTCCCAGCAGATGCACCTCAGGAACAGAACAGAAGGAAAGAAGGCCATCAGGGAGCAGGGGTGCGCTCGTTTTTGGGGCATGTCGACACCGCATGGTTCATGTGATGCGGTGAATGAGAGCCAACAAAGGAAGACCTTGGAGCGCTTAAGTCTCTGCACATCTGCTGGAGTAATTCAAGCTGATAACCGCTGACCTAAAGCCCCAGGTGGGCCTGGGCCGCACACAGCAGGAAGAACAGCGCCACGGTTTCAGGTCTACACCAACAATACGGAGATTTTAGAAAATTGGACTATATTTTAGTCAGATCCTGCCAGAGCGAGTGTCTGTGAAGAGCAAAGGAAACTTGGGATGTCTGGACCTGTTTTGCTTTCATCTCAGCTGTCATTTTTCTGCAGAAGTTTCACTTTTATGGAGCAAATGAAATCAGCAGAAATGGGTCATCACTGCAGTCAGTCAATGGAAGACGTGAGAGGAACTGCCACAAAGGAGGCCGAGAGAAGAGCAGAAAGGGTTAGCTCAAGAGGGGGCATGAACGCCACTGTCACATGACTGTATTTGATTCACTGTGATTCATTTTCATTAGGCAGTATGTAAACATCAGCGGCAGCAAGTCTGGTGTGATGTAAAGCTTTCATTGTGTGTGTTTTCATGCATGCATCATGTGTGTGTGTGTGTGTGTGTGTGTGTGTTGCTAGCCTGCCCACGGCGGTGCAGTAGAATGGGTTATGTTGAATATAAATCAGGTGACTGAACAGGCGCGGGTTTATTCCCAGACAAGCCCAGAAGATTGTGTAATGTCCACTCCTACATTACTACACACACACACACACACACACACACACCCTCCCTACTTGGAGAACAACACAACAAGCGCTGTATTTACCAGTCTGCCTTCAGAAGGACCACCTGGGTGGAGCGGAGCTCCAGCTGACTGGACCATTTTCATCTTTTGTAGAACCTGAAGAACTTAGAACTTCCTTCCTGTTGTTTCGTTTTAAGTCTTTAGATTTTTAAGGCAGCATCCTAGGAAACAAAGCCATCTGGGTCTCTTCTTCATCCTCACTGACACCCACCGCTGGGCTCTGTGAATGTCCAGGCTGGCGTGTGATCCTCAGAGACGAGGAGGTGAAGTGGTGACCATGTGGATCCCGACTCCCAGTATGACTCTCCCTCAGCGGGCGGTGCTGTATGGGACCTGCATTTTGGCGCTGGTGAACTCCGTGGGCCTTCTGGTGCTCATGGTCCAGCAGAACCAGCAACGAGCCTGGCTGGAGAGCACAGAGTCCAGGCTGACGGAGGTGGAGCAGAGCTCGGTGGTGGAGTTCCTCCAGGAGGTGCCAAAAGGAGCGGCGGCATTACGGGCAGAACCCCTGCAGCACCAGTACCAGTACTCCAGGAATAAAAGAAGCGAAGAGCGGGAGAAGGAGCTGCCGCAGGAGCCTCATCATGGGGAGGTCCACGAGCAGGAGGTCAGCCAGGAGGTGGGAGAGGAGGCAGAGAGGAAGCTGAGGCACAAACAGCGACACAGCCAGAACTACCACAAAACACACGTGCAGGAGGACATGATGATGATGATGACCTACTCCATGGTCCCGGTGAGAGATCAGCGAGTCAGAATATCACCTCTGCTGTTATTGTTGCTGCCTAGTGATGTTTGATATGGTGGTGCCTAAAACAAGCTAATCCCACCTCAGAAATCATCTAACAGCAGCTGATGATTTTTTTAGGATTACAATAAAAAATAACTATTCCATAGAATTTAAAAAAAGATTATTTTAGTAATAAAATATGACCTGGAAAGATTCTGCTGCCTTCAGTGGGAGCTCAGTGGTTGTTTTTACTTAAATAAACGGTGCTAAATTTGAATCCACCCCGTTTTAATGATTAGTTCTCTGCTCTCTTTAGATTAAACTGCTGATGGACATTTGCAACAGCACCAAGGGAGTATGCATCGCTGGTACGTTGAGCTCACACAGTCAACGACAAATTCTCAAATCAAAAATCAAAGTGACATCTTCAAACCTTTTGTTGCAGGACCTCCAGGACCACCCGGTGAGTGAACCTTTGGGTACTGAAGCTAAATGTGAACTCTAATCTCACTCAGTCCCGTCTTGTTCACCGAGCCGTGATGGTGCTGAATGTGCAGGTTTGCCCGGCGTGGACGGCATTAATGGCACTGATGGCATCCCGGGACAGGATGGGCTGCCTGGGGCTGATGGGAAAAGAGGAAAAAGAGGTAAAGAATATGCGTGGACGGGCGCGTTTCTACCCCCCTCCCTCCATTATTTCATCTAAACCTGAGGCAGTGTTGCTCATTTTAGTGCAGAGCTACTGGGACAAAGTGACAGTCAAAGGGTTGAGTGCAACCTGAGGTTTCAATTAATCTGAACTAGGACACACACACACACACACACGCACACACGCATGCACTCACAAACATTGACCTTTTCTTGTGACATTACAGTCAAAAAAGGTTTCCACTGAAATGGAATAGAATCTGCACTGAGATCAGGATGATGTCACTGTAACTACTTACCTAAAATGCTCCACAGGGCCTCCAGGTGACAAAGGAGACCCTGGTGAAAAAGGCGAGCCAGGAGAACCTGGTCCACCAGGAGAGAGGAGCCCACCATCCAATGATGTCATAGCTGAGGGTGAGCTGATCGTCGGCTCTGACTGGAGTGGCTATTCTTCTGACACACTGATGGTTTAGAGATCACCTTCTTTTCCCTTCACAGGCCCCCCTGGACC
The DNA here is from genome assembly GCA_015343265.1 of Pao palembangensis. Lineage (NCBI taxonomy): Eukaryota > Metazoa > Chordata > Actinopteri > Tetraodontiformes > Tetraodontidae > Pao > Pao palembangensis. The sequence continues at coordinate 14,503,614 of CM027081.1, forward strand.
TCCAGGACCTCCAGGACCACCTGGGCCTATTGGCCCTCCTGGGCCTCAAGGGCCGTCCAGAACAAGGCACCACAGAGCCAACCTTCAGGTGGCTCATACGCTGGGTAGGACCTCCGTTTTATCCAAGTTGTTGTACATCACACGATCAAACTGTAAACAAAACTGCTGCATTGCTCAGCAGATCAAATGTTTCCAACAGGGCTGTCACACGCTGTTCCCAACGACGAAACCTTATCTGTGAAAGAAGCTATGAGGCTACGGGAGAAACCCGTAAAGAAGAACGGTACGGTGTCACTTCTACGAACAGGACGCCTGCATACGCGGAGACATAAAGAGGCTGAGTCGCTGTGTTTCTGCCCCCAGAGTGCCTGATAAAGTCTTTAATCAACCCCAGGAATGTGACCAAGATGGAGAGCACGTTTGGCACATGGATGAAGGACACAGCTCAGCTGAACGAGGAGCGCGTGTGGGTGGCAGAACATTTCTCTGGTAGGACGCAGAGGACAGACGCCATGGATGCCGCAGAGGAATATATTCATGCCCTTTCACGATCAGAACATTTAAATGGACTGGTTATACTGGGACAGAGGGTAAATGGACTGGTTATACTGGGGCAGAGGGTAAATGGATTGGTTATACTGGACAGAGAGGGTAAATGGACTGGTTATACTGGGGCAGACAGGGTAAATGGACTGGTTATACTGGAGCAGACAGGGTAAATGCGGGGTAAACTTTTGACGATGGACCGCTGACGTGTCTCATGTTTTGCTCGTCGTCCACCAGGTCGTGTTGTGAAAGAGTATCAAAGCATCGCCTCCTTCCAGAACGGCAGCAGTGAATCTGTAGACGTCAGAAAGTTCTACCAGGGCTGTGGCCACACGGTTCACAACGGTTCCCTCTATTATCACATCGCAGGTACTTCCAGCATTGGCAGGTCAGCAGATACACTTCACTGTCTCTCTTCTGGTGCTTGCTCCAGATTCCTTGTCATTCTTCAGGTAAAAATATGCTTCCCGTTCATCTGCAGATTTGACTTTCAGACCAGGAAGCTTCACACTCTGGCCATTGAAAACGCGTTGCACCACACCCTTGCCTACCTGCTCCAGAACTCCAAGACTTACTTCAAAGTGGCGGCAGATGAGAACGGCCTGTGGCTGATCTTCGCCTCCAGCGTCGACGAGTGCATCGTGGTGGCCCAGTTGGACCTGAAGACCTTCTCCATCGCCTCCTACATAAACACCACGTACCCCCGCACCAAGGCTGGAAACGCCTTCATTGCCTGCGGTGTCCTGTACGTCACCGACACCAAAGACGCCAGGATCACTTTTGCATTTGACCTGTTAAAAAGAAAGCCCGTTAACGTGACCTTTGACCTGAGGTCTCCAGGCGGTGTGCTCGCCATGCTCTCCTACAGCCCCAAAGACAGGCACCTGTACGTGTGGGACCAGAGCTACGTCAGGCTCTACGTGGTGCACTTCATCACCGATGAATAAGAACCCCAAAGCAGGAATCTCCTACTGCTGCAGGTCAGTTCCTGCATATTGGTCTACAGGATATTTAATGCTATTAGAGTATCACCTCAGAAACTATATTACTTCACCTCTAATTATACACCCACGAGATTTTGTCAAGAAGTTATTGTGTAAACTTTGGATGAATTTGTATCATATTTATAACGTTTGTGGCTGCTGTCGTGTTGTCTGTGCGTTTGCATGAGTTACCTTCTCCTGTGTTTTCTACGGAGTGTTCTCCTCTGTAATAAACACAGTTGGCCTGTGCAGCATGGCTCCCTCTGGCTTCTCCCCACTTGAAAAATGTTGAAATAAAACAGCTGCAAAGTATCCTGATGAAATAAAAAGAATTTATTCACTTTACAAAGGTTACGACCATGACCTGTTCCCTCACGCACGTCTGGGCTCAAGTGCCGCGGAAAGCGTCTACCCGTGATAATGGCTTCCTCTGTGTAGTTACATGCACACGTACATACACACCAGACACCAGTAGGACCATCAGTAAAACATTTAAGATATATACAGTACACGTCAGGGGCCAAAAAAGGAGAGAAACACAAATCTGTTTAATAAATACAATACACACACTCAACCAAAGTTACAACTAATCCAGCCGGTATGATACAAACCAAAAATAAAAAAATGCCTTTATGTTTGTACAAGCTGTTTTATTCAAGTGATATTTCATATATTTATATATCTATATATTTATAATTTAAATATTAAAACTATTTCAAATGTGTTACTACTAGGCCAAATAAAGCCAGACATTCATTTGTATATAACATTTTCCTCTTCAATAACCTATTTATTTGAAATAAACTTTTAGTGTCTCCATAATTTGAGTGCAAATATCTATTTCTTATGGATGAAACGGTAAAAACGACTAGCGAGGTAACATACACTTAAATACAGTAGACTGTGTTGTACATCTTCAGGTCAGATGCAGTAAAACCCCTTACATTCCTAACATAAAAGGCAATAATAAGTTAACTGGTTTACAAAGGAATGGTCAACCTAACAGATGAAAACACATAATTTAAATACTAATTTCTTTTTCTTTTTAAAAAAGGAAACAAAAACAAAACGATATATTGTGCAAAACTAGAAGTGAACCTTTGTATTTCTGCTTTGGGAGGGCGAGTTCAGGTTCGGAGCAGACAGATGAAAACGTCGACATCACAGCCACAGAATAAAACACATCTTCCAAACAGAAATTTTCTGCCGGAAATAGGCCGCACAAACAAGCATTTGAGGGCAAGAGGGAGTACAGATGACGGACACATCAGAGCAAACGCATGGACGCTGGAGGATAACCTGAGCCGGGAGCGGCCAGGGCAAGTGATGGGCAGCCGGTGAAATGGGACGTGAGCGGGTGAGCGAGTGGAGGGTGTCACTATGGGAGCAGCGCACGATCAAGTCTTCCGTTAGGGCTGAAAGAAGCCAGGCAAAAGGGGCAAGAGAGGGTGGGTGAGGGAACCACTGAGGAGGGGTCAAAAGAAACAAAATAAAATCTGATCCAAACAACTTGATTCACACTGGAAACCACTGACTAAACAAACCACACTGCTGGTTACAGTAGATGCTAAGAGAAGTCAGCTGTGGGCACAAAATGACGACAGTTACACATTTCTTAAAAATTTTGCTTGAGCACTTTTACAGAGCACTATCAATAGACCTGTGATTGCACCGCGTAACGAGAACAGGACATGCATAGCTTCCCTATGGACACACCGCAAGAGTAGAGATTCTCCAATAAAATTACAGTTAATCTAGCTTTTATATCAGGTAGGATACCTTCGACTTCTGCTTTCAGCTTTTGGGGAAAAAAAATATTTGCAGCTCTGTTTCCCATCCTGGATATGATTTCCATCATAAACCCCTGAACTTTGCCCACTGCGAAAGAGGCCAAAAGCGTGACTGTTTGGACTCTTCCCCATGAAAAACATCAGTAATGGCTAGCGAGTGTTAACGTAAGCTGCTTAGGTTTGATCTCGCTGTCTTTTTGCTCTTTGGACACTCGGATATGGAAGCAGGTGTTACAGGACGTCCACCAGACTGCTCGGGAGACTGTAACGGTCGGGGAGTACCCTCATCTTCAAGGTCCCGTCTGCACCGCAGGTGAAGATGCGGTTGCCGGGCCGGGTCTCTACTTGCATGACGCCAGCGCCAATGTTGCGGAAGATAGACTGCTTAGCGTGTTCGGCACTGAAAGAGTGCATCAGCCCGTGGCCGGCCAGTTTCCACACCTGAGGAGAGGGAGAAGGGCCAGACATTCAGGACTGAATTATTTTCGAAATTTGATGATATTGGATTCTAAAAAACAGAATCAAATCTAAACATTGTATGACCGTAAAGGTGACCAAGAGTCACCTTCATGTTGCCCTCTGCAGAACCAGTGATAAAGAAGTCCTCGTAGGCGTCCAACGTCAGGGCTTTGATGGCCGAGTCATGGGCCTGGAAAGTGTGGAGCAGCTGCCTCTGGCGGATGTCAAACACGCACACAAAGCCCTTTCTGCCTCCAGTGATCAGCAGCTGCTGTTTAGGAGCGTACTGCAGCACAGTGGCCCCATTCTCATGGCAGGGGAATGCTGGAGGGGTGGGAGGAGGAGAGGAAACTGTGGAACTGGATCACACGAAACCACTTGATGTAAAGAAGGAAAGCTGGTAGAAAAAGGAGGATTTCTTACCATGGACCATGGTATTACTGGATGGAATTAGCGTATCCCACAGACAAACATTCCTGTGGAAGGAAGAAATCAGTGTTGGTGAAGGACAAAAGGACAAAAA